>CP093831.1:18807124-19524884 GCA_033063855.1 Smittia aterrima
TTTTGCTCGGAAACGAAAAATTTGATTAACAACGAGCTCATTTGTATTGAATTTGAGCAAAATGAACGATAAAGAGGTTTTTAAAGCCATAAC
This sequence comes from Smittia aterrima, assembly GCA_033063855.1. Taxonomy (NCBI): domain Eukaryota; kingdom Metazoa; phylum Arthropoda; class Insecta; order Diptera; family Chironomidae; genus Smittia; species Smittia aterrima. The sequence goes on from CP093831.1 coordinate 18,807,218, forward strand.
TTTGGTTTTGAAAAATTTTTTTTTGCTCAGGAAGGAAAAAGTTGAAAACCAAAAAAAAATTTTTTTGCTCGGAAACGAAAAATTTGATTAACAACGAGCTCATTTGTATTGAATTTGAGCAAAATGAACGATAAAGAGGTTTTTTAAGCCATACCTTTGGTTTTGAAAAATTTTTTTTTGTTCAGAAAGGAAAAAGTTGAAAACCGAAAAAAAATTTTTTTGCTCAGAAACGAAAAATTTGATTAACAACGAGCTCATTTGTATTGAATTTGAGCAAAATGAACGATAAAGAGGTTTTTAAAGCCATAACTTTGGTTTTGAAAAAATTTTGTTTTGCTCAGAAAGGAAAAAGTTGAAAACCAAAAAAAAATTTTTTTGCTCGGAAACGAAAAATTTGATTAACAACGAGCTCATTTGTATTGAATTTGAGCAAAATGAACGATAAAGAGGTTTTTAAAGCCATAACTTTGGTTTTGATAAATTTTTGTTTTGCTCAGAAAGGAAAAAGTTGAAAACCGAAAAAAAATTTTTTTGCTCGGAAACGAAAAAGTTGAAAACCGAAAAAAAAATTTTTTTGCTCGGAAACGAAAAATTTGATTAACAACGAGCTCATTTGTATTGAATTTGAGCAAAATGAACGATAAAGAGGTTTTTAAAGCCATAACTTTGGTTTTGAAAAAGTTTTGTTTTGCTCAGAAAGGAAAAAGTTGAAAACCAAAAAAAAATTTTTTTGCTCGGAAACGAAAAATTTGATTAACAACGAGCTCATTTGTATTGAATTTGAGCAAAATGAACGATAAAGAGGTTTTTAAAGCCATAACTTTGGTTTTGAAAATTTTTTTTTTTGCTAAGAAAGGAAAAAGTTGAAAACCGAAAAAAAATTTTTTTGCTCGGAAACGAAAAATTTGATTAACAACGAGCTCATTTGTATTGAATTTGAGCAAAATGAACGATAAAGAGGTCTTTAAAGCCATAACTTTGGTTTTGAAAAATTTTTTTTTTGCTCAGGAAGGAAAAAGTTGAAAACCAAAAAAAAATTTTTTTGCTCGGAAACGAAAAATTTGATTAACAACGAGCTCATTTGTATTGAATTTGAGCAAAATGAACGATAAAGAGGTTTTTAAAGCCATAACTTTGGTTTTGAAAAATTTTTGTTTTGCTCAGAAAGGAAAAAGTTGAAAACCAAAAAAAATTTTTTTTTGCTCGGAAACGAAAAATTTGATTAACAACGAGCTCATTTGTATTAAATTTGAGCAAAATGAACGATAAAGAGGTTTTTAAAGCCATAACTTTGGTTTTGAAAAATTTTTGTTTTGCTCAGAAAGGAAAAAGTTGAAAACCAAAAAAAAAATTTTTTTGCTCGGAAACGAAAAATTTGATTAACAACGAGCTCATTTGTATTGAATTTGAGCAAAATGAACGATAAAGAGGTTTTTAAAGCCATAACTTTGGTTTTGAAAAATTTTTGTTTTGCTCAGAAAGGAAAAAGTTGAAAACCAAAAAAAAATTTTTTTGCTCGGAAACGAAAAATTTGATTAACAACGAGCTCATTTGTATTGAATTTGAGCAAAATGAACGATAAAGAGGTTTTTAAAGCCATAACTTTGGTTTTGATAAATTTTTGTTTTGCTCAGAAAGAAAAAAGTTGAAAACCAAACAAAATTTTTTTTGCTCGGAAACGAAAAATTTGATTAACAACGAGCTCATTTGTATTGAATTTGAGCAAAATGAACGATAAAGAGGTTTTTAAAGCCATAACTTTGGTTTTGAAAAATTTTTTTTTGCTCAGGAAGGAAAAAGTTGAAAACCAAAAAAAAATTTTTTTGCTCGGAAACGAAAAATTTGATTAACAACGAGCTCATTTGTATTGAATTTGAGCAAAATGAACGATAAAGAGGTTTTTTAAGCCATACCTTTGGTTTTGAAAAATTTTTTTTTGTTCAGAAAGGAAAAAGTTGAAAACCGAAAAAAAATTTTTTTGCTCGGAAACGAAAAATTTGAATAACAACGAGCTCATTTGTATTGAATTTGAGCAAAATGAACGATAAAGAGGTTTTTAAAGCCATAACTTTGGTTTTGAAAATTTTTTTTTTGCTCAGGAAGGAAAAAGTTGAAAACCAAAAAAAAATTTTTTTGCTCGGAAACGAAAAATTTGATTAACAACGAGCTCATTTGTATTGAATTTGAGCAAAATGAACGATAAAGAGGTTTTTAAAGCCATAACTTTGGTTTTGATAAATTTTTGTTTTGCTCAGAAAGAAAAAAGTTGAAAACCAAACAAAATTTTTTTTGCTCGGAAACGAAAAATTTGATTAACAACGAGCTCATTTGTATTGAATTTGAGCAAAATGAACGATAAAGAGGTTTTTAAAGCCATAACTTTGGTTTTGAAAAATTTTTGTTTTGCTCAGAAAGGAAAAAGTTGAAAACCAAAAAAAAATTTTTTTGCTCGGAAACGAAAAATTTGATTAACAACGAGCTCATTTGTATTGAATTTGAGCAAAATGAACGATAAAGAGGTTTTTAAAGCCATAACTTTGGTTTTGAAAAATTTTTGTTTTGCTCAGAAAGGAAAAAGTTGAAAACCAAAAAAAAATTTTTTGCTCGGAAACGAAAAATTTGATTAACAACGAGCTCATTTGTATTGAATTTGAGCAAAATGAACGATAAAGAGGTTTTTAAAGCCATAACTTTGGTTTTGATAAATTTTTGTTTTGCTCAGAAAGAAAAAAGTTGAAAACCAAACAAAATTTTTTTTGCTCGGAAACGAAAAATTTGATTAACAACGAGCTCATTTGTATTGAATTTGAGCAAAATGAACGATAAAGAGGTTTTTAAAGCCATAACTTTGGTTTTGAAAAATTTTTTTTTTGCTCAGAAAGGAAAAAGTTGAAAACCGAAAAAAAATTTTTTTGCTCGGAAACGAAAAATTTGAATAACAACGAGCTCATTTGTATTGAATTTGAGCAAAATGAACGATAAAGAGGTTTTTAAAGCCATAACTTTGGTTTTGAAAATTTTTTTTTTGCTCAGGAAGGAAAAAGTTGAAAACCAAAAAAAATTTTTTTTGCTCGGAAACGAAAAATTTGATTAACAACGAGCTCATTTGTATTGAATTTGAGCAAAATGAACGATAAAGAGGTTTTTAAAGCCATAACTTTGGTTTTGATAAATTTTTGTTTTGCTCAGAAAGAAAAAAGTTGAAAACCAAACAAAATTTTTTTTGCTCGGAAACGAAAAATTTGATTAACAACGAGCTCATTTGTATTGAATTTGAGCAAAATGAACGATAAAGAGGTCTTTAAAGCCATAACTTTGGTTTTGAAAAATTTTTGTTTTGCTCAGAAAGGAAAAAGTTGAAAACCAAAAAAAAATTTTTTTGCTCGGAAACGAAAAATTTGATTAACAACGAGCTCATTTGTATTGAATTTGAGCAAAATGAACGATAAAGAGGTTTTTAAAGCCATAACTTTGGTTTTGAAAAATTTTTGTTTTGCTCAGAAAGGAAAAAGTTGAAAACCAAAAAAAAATTTTTTTTGCTCGGAAACGAAAAATTTGATTAACAACGAGCTCATTTGTATTGAATTTGAGCAAAATGAACGATAAAGAGGTTTTTAAAGCCATAACTTTGGTTTTGATAAATTTTTGTTTTGCTCAGAAAGAAAAAAGTTGAAAACCAAACAAAAATTTTTTTGCTCGGAAACGAAAAATTTGATTAACAACAAGCTCATTTGTATTGAATTTGAGCAAAATGAACGATAAAGAGGTTTTTAAAGCCATAACTTTGGTTTTGAAAAATTTTTTTTTTGCTCAGAAAGGAAAAAGTTGAAAACCAAAAAAAAATTTTTTTGCTCGGAAACGAAAAATTTGATTAACAACGAGCTCATTTGTATTGAATTTGAGCAAAATGAACGATAAAGAGGTTTTTAAAGCCATAACTTTGGTTTTGAAAATTTTTTTTTTGCTCAGGAAGGAAAAAGTTGAAAACCAAAAAAAAATTTTTTTTGCTCGGAAACGAAAAATTTGAATAACAACGAGCTCATTTGTATTGAATTTGAGCAAAATGAACGATAAAGCAGGGGGAAAGTAACATCGTAATAAATATTCCTTACGATAGCATCGTAAGGAAAATTACGATAAGCATAAGGAAAATTACGATAAGCATGTTAATCAAGAATTAACGTTCGAAGCAAAACCATTCAAAACTATTCAAAAACCAATCCCTGAACTAAAAGAAAATCTCATACCCGATCATTCACGAAAATTTAGAACAGAAAGGAAATTTCCTTATGACAAAATCCCCTTTATTAGTCAGTCTCGCTTCGGCATTCAACCAAGCAACATCAAAAGAATTAAACTTGAGCCTTTCAAGGTAAACGAGTACTTTCTAACTCACTCTAGCATCCTCTAACTTTAATTATTTATTAGATCGCTCAAGTTCAGACTTAGAATCTTATCATAAGTCAAGTTAGCATAAAAGAGAAACCTGAGATAGGTAACTAGAAATCATTTGTAACAAGCCACTGAAAAACTAACTTTGAATTCGTTAGGTTTTTCTTTTCCTATACCTCACAGAATAAACACAACCATCCAAGAGACTCAAACATCTTATTCGCGTTCAACTAACCGAAACATTGGTCCTAACGAGCAAGGATTCAGGAAAGCGCAACCAGCACCTGACAATCCAACATCAGCGTGAAACTTCAACGCAGCAAACCAAGGAAATTACAAGGAAAATTTCCAAAGCCTACTCGACGAGAATCTGGTCAACGGAGTTTGAAGGAAAATTTCCCAAAGCCAACTCGGAGATAAATCTCAATCAACGAAATTTGAAGACAAATTTCGCAAAGCCAACTCGACGAGAATCTGGACGAAGGATTTTGACGGAAATTTCCCAAAGCCAACTCGACGAGTGAAGTTTGATCAACGGAATTTAAAGGAAAATTTCGCAAAGCTTACTCAACCAAACTTGAACATCGAAGTTCAAGAAAGCTTTCAGCCAACTCGACAAGAAATTTCTTCGAGGCAACATGGCTGAAACAGCAAAGCATAACAAACGTCGAGCTCACTTCCTGGGAGTGCTGACAAAAATCATAAATGACATGATACCGGTACCAAAGAACGATGAAGATGATTCGGACGACTCAGAAGAAACTACTTATGAGGATTTCGCTCACTTCAAACAAAGACTTGAAGAAGCTGCCTCGAATCATCAGAAAGTGATCATGGATCTTATCGACTGCGATGATGCGGATCTCGATGCCATCGCTGCCAACGACGATCGGTTTCAAGAAAAATTCCATCGTGCGTACAAGTCAGTCAAAGCTGCAATCAATGCTACGGCGTCAGCTCCTAAGTCGTATCAAAAGACAACTCCGAGAATTAAGCTGCCCTCAATTGAGTTGCCAAAATTCCTGGACACTTTCAAAAGTCTCATCCATAACAACGGCGAGCTTTCAGGATCAACGAAGTTCCGATACCTGAAAACTTCAATCACCGACAAACTTTCGCCGATTTCTCATCTTCTCGAGTCTGACGATGGTTACCTCGATGCTTGGAACTCCGTCCTCAATTTTTACGACGACAAAAGAAAAATTGTGGACAAACATATCACAGCAATCCTCGCAGCGAAACGAATGGCTACTGAGACGCATGATGAATTGCAAAAGCTTGTGAATGAAATCTCGAGTCACGTCAGCGCTTTGGAACGAGAAGTTGAGCAAAAGGATCTCTTCCAAGTCTTCATAGCAAACATCGCGATCCATCGACTCGACAACAACACGAGAAATCTTTTCGAAACGGAAAATGAAGAAACATTTCCTTCATGGCCTACGTTGAAAAAATTTCTCGAGAAGCGACGAAAGATTTTGTCAACCTTGCCTGTGCATCGATCACCAGCTTCTCAACCCGGACTTCCAAAGAAATCTACTTCATCCAATGTGGCCAGCAGCAACAAATATTCGACTTCAGTCAAGCCGAAGCCATGTTTGATGTGCAAAGCCGAAGATCATCGTTTGTTCCAGTGTCCAGCGTTCAACAACCTGTCGATACCGCAACGACTCACTAAAGTAAATGAGTTAAAGTTGTGCACAAACTGTTTTGGACTTCACACATTGGATCAATGCAACAACAAGGGAACCTGTCGCAAGTGTAACAAGAAACACAACTCGCTGCTTCATCATCAAGACGTTGAAGCCAACAGACATGCAATTGTTCAATTACATGCAACCAAGGCAAATCAAGCACTGAGCGTCGCCGATGGCTCAGATTTGTCTGCAAGGGCTCCAGAATTTGTGTCCAAGTGCAACACTGCCGTCGTTGCCAAGGAAGCAACGGTGTTCTTGTCAACTGCAATTGTTGAAATACGAGACGCTCATGGAGAATGGAGACCAGTTCGTGCTCTATTGGATTCTGGATCTGATGCCAATTTCATAACTAAGCGTGCAGCTGAACTACTGAACATCAAACTGAAGCCTACATTAGTGTACACAAATGGATTTGGAGACAATCTCAACACGATTGATCGAAGCATGATCGCCGCAGTGAAATCGAAGTATGGAGACTACAATCAAGAGATGGAATTTCTTGTGACGTCAAAAATCACTGGACTAATGCCAAGCACGGCATTCAAAGCTTCCGACTTGAAGATTCCTTCAAATATTCAACTCGCCGATCCATCATTTGGAAAGCCCGGAAGAATCGACATTCTCATAGGAAATGAATGGTTTATGGACTTGCTACGTCAAGAGAGCATTCAACTTCCTGATGGCCCTGTCTTGCGCAACACTGTGCTTGGATTCATCATCGCCGGCAAATATAAATCGAATTTGTCGATCAGCACAAAGCAATGCTTTCTTCAATCTCAAACTTTGCAAGAAGCTCTCGAAAGATTTTACAAAGATGAAGATTATCGGATGGACAACAAGTTCCTGACAAGCGAAGAAGCTTATTGTGAAAGCCATTTCGAGCAAACGCACAAACGAGATGAAGATGGTCGCTTCATTGTGGAAATCCCTTTACAAGACAACATTGATCAACTCGCGAACAACCGAGGACAAGCGATGTGCCAGTTCATCAGCAATGAAAAGCGTCTCTTGAAGAATCCTCGCTTGTACGAAGAGACTAAGAAGTTCATGTCTGAGTACGAATCACTTGGTCACATGACTCAGGTCTTTCCTTCGCAACAAGATGAATCGCCAGCATACTTTCTGCCTCATCATGCTGTGGAGAAGCCTGACAGTTCAACGACAAAGGTGCGCATCGTATTCAACGCTTCAGCAAAGACCAAGTCCGGATTGTCGTTCAACGACTGCCAATTCAACGGTCCAACGGTTCAAAGCGACTCGTTTACTCTCGGCATTAAATTCCGGAGTCATCCCATCGTCATAAAGGCAGACATTGCCAAGATGTACAGACAAGTTCAAGTGATCCCTGAACAGCGACGTTACCAACGAATCTTGTGGCGGGAGGATCCGCATGAGCCCATAAAGGTTTATGAACTCAACACGGTTACATACGGAACGAAAGCTGGATCATTTCTGTCAACTCGCTGCATCAAGCAACTGGCTATCGAGAATCACGAGACGAATCCCGAAGCAGCAGCCGAAATCCGAAGATGCAATGAAACTGTTTGGAACAATCGATGCCATCATCTCAAGTGGAGCCATGAAACTTCGAAAGCTTTCATCAAATAGCGAAGCTTTTATTGCAAGCGTGCCTCAAGAAGACAGAGAAGTTTCTGAAGACCTTGACACGACAATCAAGACTTTAGGAATCAAATGGAATCCTCATCATGATTACATCGAAGTCGACGTAAAGCCCGTAGAGTCAAAGAATGTCACAAGACGAAGCGCTCTATCGGAGATCATGAAGATTTACGATCCTGAAGGAATTCTTGGACCTGCCACGTTCCTCTTCAAACGGTTCATGAAAACAATCACCGAACTCAAATGCGCTTGGAACGACAAACTGCCCGAAAAGGAAGCAGCTGAATGGGAGCAAATATCAAGTGCTTTCATTAAACTGCAGAATGTCAGAATTCCTCGACACTTTCTCATCAGCAACTTCATATCGATTCAGTTGCATGGATTTTCCGACGCGTCAGAGAAGGGTTTCGGAGCAGCAATCTACGTACGAAGCGAAGATTCTAATGGCAATCGAGCCTCACATTTGATTTGCGCAAAATCTCGCATTGCTCCTAGTGCTACAAAGACAATTGCAAGATTAGAATTGTGTGGAGCCGTCATTGTTGCTCATCTCATGAAAAAGGTTCCAAAAGCTCTCACGGTTCAAGCCAGCAAATCATTTTGCCATGTCGATTCAGCGATCGTTCTTCAGTGGCTCAAGAAACAACCGAGTCAACTGCAAACGTATTGCGCAAATCGCGTAAGCGAAATACAAGAATTATCAGCGAACATAACTTGGCGACACATCAAGGGAGAAGATAATCCAGCCGATTTAATCTCTCGCGGACTGCTTCCGGAAGATTTAATCGATAATCGAATGTGGTTCAATGGACCGTCATTTCTTCTCAAACATGAGAATGATTGGCCAGCGACAATCGTATCTGTTGATCCCGAGGAACCCGCATACCAAGTGGAATTCAAAAGAATCTTCACAACGTCAACTCAACAACCCAATCCATTCATACTGTGGATTGAGAACTCAAGCAGAACCTTTAACGTCAAATGGAAAATCGCATATGTCACACGATTCGCTTTCAACACTCGAGCAAGAAAACGCGGATTGATGAAACGATTGGGAACCATATCTGTAGACGATCTTCAAGATGCCGAAGACTCTCTCGCAAGAATGACTCAAATGATTCATTTCCCCGAAGAATTCTCTCGAATGAACGACGGAAAGTCAATCCACGTGAGCTCCAAGTTGAAGAATCTAGATCCCATCTGGGATTCAAAGCGAAAGCTCATGAAGGTTGGAGGACGTTTGCGCCATGCTCAGCACATCGACGAGAATCAAATGCACCCTGTGATTCTCCCATCAAAATGTCACTTCACAAAGCTCATCATTCGCGAAACTCACGAAAAAGCTTTGCACGCAGGACAGCGAACTACTCACGGCATTCTCAAATTGAAATATTGGCCTCTACGAGCCAATGAAGTGGTTCGACAAGAATGCCGCAAATGCATTCGTTGCTTTCGAGTAAGACCAAAAATGATTGAACAATTCATGGGTCAACTCCCCGTAGCACGAATCACACCAGCGCCCGTCTTCTACAACACTGGAGTCGACTTTGCAGGACCGATCAGCATGAAATCTGGATATCTTCGCAACGCTCGACCCATGAAAACGTACATTGCCATCTTCGTATGCCTAGCCACGAAAGCACTTCATCTTGAAATCGTCAGCGAGCTTACCACAAAAGCTTTCATCGCCGCACTCGATCGCTTCATTTCAAGAAGAGGACTCGCAGCTAACATGTATTCGGATCATGGAAGCAACTTCATCGGAGCCCGAAACGAATTAAAGGAGCTTCATGAATTTCTCAAAGCAAATTCCACTCAATCCGTCATCAATGAGCATCTAAGAAATCAGGAGATTTCTTGGCATTTCATTCCCCCACGCGCTGCCAATCAGGGAGGACTTTGGGAAGCCGGCGTGAAATCCATGAAGCACCACCTTGTCAGAGTCACACAGTACGCGTTCATGCACTACGAAGAGCTCAGCACCGTAATCTGCAAGATTGAAGCTGTTCTCAACTCTCGACCCATCATTCCACTCAGCGAAGATCCGCAGGATCGAGAGATGCTCACCAACGGCCACATCCTAATTGGTCGCCCACTGATTGCCATGCCTCAACGCGACATTCAACATTTGTCTGTCACACGACTGCAACGTTGGGACAAAGTCGTTCACGCCCAGCAACAATTTTGGAGTCAGTGGAGCCGGGAATACCTTCATCAACTGCAAGCCAGAACAAAAAACTATAAGAAGAGAACTGAAATCAAGATTGGACAAATCGTAATTGTTGAAGACGAACGCCATCCAACATTTCATTGGCCTCTCGGACGAATAATTAGCATTCATCCAGGAACGGACGGAATTACGCGCGTCGCCAGCATCAAAACGATGAACGGAGTCATGGAACGCCCGGTCAATAAACTTGCACTGCTTCCTATCGATGACAACCTTTCTCTCGCCGCCGGAGTATGTTAATCAAGAATTAACGTTCAACGCAAAACCATTCAAAACCATTCGAAAACCAATCCCTGAACTAAAAGAAAATCTCATACCCGATCATTCACGAACATTTAGAACAGAAAGGAAATTTCCTTAAGACAAAATCCCCTTTATTAGTCAGTCTCGCTTCGGCATTCAACCAAGCAACATCAAAAGAATTAAACTTGAGCCTTTCAAGGTAAACGAGTACTTTCTAACTCACTCTAGCATCCTCTAACTTTAATTATTTATTAGATCGCTCAAGTTCAGACTTAGAATCTTATCATAAGTCAAGTTAGCATAAAAGAGAAACCTGAGATAGGTAACTAGAAATCATTTGTAACAAGCCACTGAAAAACTAACTTTGAATTCGTTAGGTTTTTCTTTTCCACTAGACCACCGAATAAATACAACAATCAAAGAGACTCAAACATCTTATTCGCGTTCAACTAACCGAAACAAAGCATAAGGAAAATTACGATCATCGTAAGGTTAACCAAGGATATTCTTGGTTTCTTGGTTTCTTACACGTTTGCCTTGAGTGTGTCCGAGCGTTCCTTAGAGAGTGTTCGCGAAAGTTTTTGATTTTATCATAAAAAGGAAACAAAGCAACACATTTTGGTAAACTACTTTTTATCCTGAACTTTGTTCAACGAAGCATGAATTTTAATTTTTTGTCGGATGGTAGACATTATTGATTTGCTTATACTTCGGAGACTCTGTCACTCGCACTTTGTCTTCGATATTTGAATTTCTTGTCGTATTTAGCTTTTTTTAGTCCTTTCTTCAGTTCTATTTTGACTACTGCTGAAGATTTTTATATTTTTGGTACCAGGGGATGTTGTTGCGTTCAAACCATTATAGCGATTGTCTGGAAAAGTCGTCCTCATCAGAACAAAAAAAACTATAATAACTGTATGAAAATATGTAATTTGCTTGTATTGTAAACTGGAATTAACGTAAGAATTTCTTACGATGATCGTAACTCATCCAAATGAAGGGAAAAAAATTCTGAACCGAATGTGGTAACTACACTCCAAAATGCTTGCTTTTCAATTAATAATTTTTAGTATGAGGTTGCGAATCCAGTCGTTGGGAATTTTAGTTCATTTTTTTTAGACTTTTACTATGGGCTGTAACATGAAAACGTCGAAAAACGATTAATTTCATTTAAATATCGCTGTTTTTTCGGGTTTTTAAAAATATAGCGATTTATAGCGATTTTCGACCAAAATTTCAGTGTTTTTCGTCAACTGCTGATGGACACCCTATATTATATACTCGTCTTTAACTTTACCTAGCGCTTTTATTTAACTTTTACAGAAACATTGGTTATTTCTATGCATTTTTAAAGAAAACCAATTAGAGTAAAAAATGTCACTTGGAACGATTTGGAACTTTTTTTCACTTCTCAAAAGTTTGTCCCCAAATAGCTTTATGTCAAAAGAAGTGGTGAAACTCAATTACATATTACTAGAAAGTTTGATCTGTTCACGTAATTGTCATATTTTTTTCAATCGCTAAATTTTATTAGTTAAAGCGCAATTCGATGTAATGTGAGGTCAACTTTTCCAACTTAATATCAAACGACAAGAATTTCACTTGGAACGGTTGCTTACTTCAATATCAAACGAATTTGAATTTCGCGCCGCTGTACATTGAGCAAAATTACGGATAACAAAAAACTAGAGCGTCAATGAAAAATGAACTCGTCAATGAGAAAAAAAACTCGGTTTGTTTTGTCTAGCTTCAAATTTATCTATGACCGAAGAAAAAATTATTTTTCGCTAATAAGAAAAGAAAAGTGTTTGAATTAAGTGAAATCAAGTGTTTTGAAGGAGCAATAAGAAGTGAAAAGCCGTGAAGTGTGAGCAGCGAGTAAAATAACAAATAATTAGATAAATATTTGATCAGAGTTTTTATGGGGACAATGGGACAATGAATCATTCAAGCCCTGTATTGCAGTTTCAACATCCCCCGAATAAATGGAATCTTGTTTTAAAATGGAATTGATATGTTTTTATTAGTTTCTATTCAATTTTCAGCTAATAAATAAGTACGGCGAGATCTCTTTTGTTTCATTTCAGCCAGATCTTTAGCGTTTCGTTTCTTTGGCTTTGATATGACTTCGTTTTCTGATGAATTTTCTTTTTCAGCTTTACGAGGACGGCCTCTTTGACGAGGAGGAGCAGCGTCTTTCTTCTCTTGCTTCATGTTTCTGATATTTTCGCGAAGAGTTTTTCTCTGCTGTTTTAATTCCTCAGCAATACGATCGTCCTCAATCTTCTTCTTATGTTCTTCAATCATTTCTAAGTTGTTTCTGACTCCAGTCTTCTTGAAACGATAATTCTTGTGAGCACCAGTGCGTTGACATCAGTCGGAGTGACGTTTGCTGAAGCTCTTGACACAGCAGATGGAGTTCTGAACGAGACGTTCGGATGGCGTTTCAAGAAGCCTTTGATCCAAGAATCAGTAGGAGAGCAATTTTTGAATGGTCGACAGCCTCCGTGTGTTGATGCAAGTTCGCCAGCAACTTCAACGAGTTGTTTTCTTGTTCGAGGGTCTCCCATTTTAGCGTGAAGAAGCAGCCAGTCAACGATTTTTTTCTCAACCTCTTCTGTTATATTTTGTGATCTTCCATGTTGAGATGTAGAAGTTCCTTTGACACGATTGTACAACGTTAATTTCGGGACGCCATACTTTTGAGCTGCTTTTCCGTAACTGGTTTGATTTGAGTTGATTTCTTCAATCGCGGCCTGAATATCCTGTTCAGTATAGTTTGGAAAGTATTTTTTTTGTACTTCTGGCTCGATGATTTCATCTTCGCGCGTGTAATCAAGTTCGACAACTTCAAAAATATCGATTTCTTCTACTTCCATTGCGTTTTTGTTCCACTTAACTTGCTTTTCAATTAATTATTTGTGTTTAATCGAAAATAATTTTCTTTTGTTTACAAAATCCGGTTGCTCAATAAAGTTGCTCAAAATTCGTTCCAAGCGAAATATTTTTGTCGTTTGAAATTATGTTGAAATTTCGTGGTCAGGAAACTTCGAATAAAATCCAAAAACAATAATTAAATTCTATTCTGTTTTAACTTTTTCAACCTTAAAGAACTTAGAAATCATCCTAGATCATCATTTATTTCATCCGTTTCACATAAATTCTTTAGTGAGTCGACAAAGTCCGAGCGCTGATTTTCCGACTCGTGCTCACTTTGAGAGAAATCTCGTTGCGCAGTCTTTATGATTTTTTTTCTCGCGACCTGCTTAAATAATTAAAAAAATGAATAAACAGAATTTAAGCTTATTTATCTGTTTATCCAATATCGAAAGCCTAACAAAATAAAACAATGTCTTAAAAGAAATTTTTCCTTTGAGCTGAAGGTCTGACCAAATCGTTTGAAGTTATGTATCGTTCCAAGTGACATTTTTTACTCTAAGTTATGATTTGTTGTTTTTGAATTAGCAGAGTGTTTGCTTCTCTCGGTCAAGATTCCCTACCTAAGCTTCCGTAAAAACTTTTGGTCATTTTATATAAGAAAAATTAATTGGCCATAAATCGTGTTTGATTTCAAACTAAAGCTATGACTTGAAGTTTGTAGAAAATGTTAAGTGACAATTTGTATTGGCTTTCATTTGTGTTGCAACCGGCATCAAATATCGAAGTCCGATTTTTTTTCTAAAATATGAAATCGCGGCAGCTATTTTGCGAAAGATTTTTTCTCATCAAAAGCTAAATGATATTTGTTTTGAAATATTTTTCTTAATAATAATAGAGTCTAAGCTAAATTGAAAAACTACTGTGACTGTTCTGAGATCAAGTTTTGATCATCTCCATTTATGATGTCTTCCGACATAGCTTCCTTGAATGTCACAAGACATGTGTTTACCTTTCAGCTCGTATAGATTCACTGGATATTGGATACAAGTTGCGATTTATTATTTAATATTGCCAAAGAGTTTAAAAACTTAAAATTGAAGTAATTTTGAATCTTGATAAAGTGGGAAGCTTTAATTTAAAATTATTTAGCTCAGAGTATTCGAGAGGAAAGTACTGAGAATGATCTTGGGACCGATTATAATAAACTACGAGTGTCGACAACGATACAACGACGAACTATATCAAATACATGTATACCAGGATTGCAATATAGTAAGAGCGGTCAAACATCGAAGATTGTCGTGGGCTGGTCACGTAATCAGAAGAGAAGAAGATCATCCAGTAAGTCGAGCTTTTAATGCAGACTTTAACGATGAAAAAAGAACGCGAGGAAGACCGAAAAACACTTGGCTGGAAGCGGTAAATAGAGACAGCACCGCGCATGGAGTTACAAATTGGCAAGGGATCGCCAATGAAAGATCCAAGTTTAACACGTTCTTTAACGAAGTCAAGGTTTGGCACCCGAACCAATGACTATCTAAGTAAGTAAGTCGCATCTAGTTATATTTATTTATGATAAAGCATTCTAATAACGAATCATTCTTGGGCTTTAACAAAATTTATTTTTAATAGCGACGTACTAAAAAGTTGCGTTCTCAACTAAATATTTCATTTTAAAGTTATCTGTGTATAAATACAATAAATAGATATTATGTATTATCTGAAAGATTCAATTCTGGAAGTTGAGTCTAATAGTCTACCTAAATGCGAGTTAGTTTTGAACAACACTTTAAAGCATGGATTTATCTATTATTTAATTTTTTAGCTATTTCAGTGCTATTTTTTTAATAAATTTACTACTTGTTATCAAAAGAAGAAATGCTTAAGTTGTTTCCTTATTTTTTAAGTTGTTGAATGAGTGAGAAAAATCGTAAAATTAAACATTTTGATACCAGCGCTCTTTCGGATAAATTTGCATTTCGTCAGGTTTTTCATTAAGTTTTGTTCTTATAAATCTGAACCTGGAATAAAAATGGAAAGAGCGCTGGCAGATTGCTAACAAGCACAACCCTCGTTGTCTTCTGGGGGATGAACCTTGAATCCGTGGGCCTCCAATGTTTGTAGTTCAAGACGGGCTCTAAAATAAATGAATTCATAGTAATCGAAAATGATACTTATTTTCAACTAACGATTTGTTTTCCACTAAGGATTTTGCTATCTCCTCAAACATTTCCTTAACTCCAATGTTGTGCTTGCAAGACGTTTTGAATGTGGCAGAAATCAACCCGTGACTAGACGAAAAATATAAAGCCATGAGATGCACAGAACTAATGTGAATGTCAAAAGTTACCATTGTTCACAAAAGTTTTGAATATCTGAATCCGAAATTTCGTGTTTTTCGCTTTTCTGTGAAAAAAATTAAGTTATGATAAAAAGTACTCTCTTGGAAATGACATTAACCTCCAGATCTGATCTATTGCCGCATAGAAAGATCTTCGCATTTTCGGCAAACATTGCTATATTAAAGAACTAAAATTATTAAGAGAAAAATTTCACGATTGTGTAGCACTTACTTGTATCGACCAAATGCTGACTGAAATGGTTATATTTTGGAATAGAAAAAATATTGACAAGTAAACATGTAAATGCTTTAAATTGCAAACCTTAAAGAATAAAAAGAATCCCGGTTGTCAAGGGAGAAAACAAGTATTGCAGCTTCCGCAAATTTATAATAGGAGCTCGTTACAGAAGCAATTCGCTCCATTCCTCCTAAAGATAATAAAGGAAAAAAAAATTAGTTTTATTAAACAGTTATTTTTAAATAAATTACCAGTATCAAAGAGCTGTAATTTCAGCTCTCGTCCATTGATTTGAAATGTCTAAAAAAGTCAACAAATGCTATGTTCTATTCGGAACAAATTCGTCAAATTCTCACCTTACTATAATGATCCAATCCTGTAAAATTGAACTGAAAAACTCAATCTGAATGCTTAAATTTATTTTGAAGAACACTTACCAAGAGTTGCTTTACGATCTGAAGAATTAACGAAGCTGTCACACATAAACCTAAAATGATGTCATGAATCTAATTTCTTATCCTAATTTTCTGTCCAAACCAAAAAATTGGCTTTTACCTTCGAAATAAGGAACTTTTCCCAACGCCAAAATCTCCTACGAGAATTACTTTTTGTTGAGGACACCTTATTGACGCCATTTCAATTGAATCAAAAACAAGTTGCGCCTTAAGGATAGTTTTATTTTGCAAAACTTCTCGACACGAAATTTCTATCTTAACTTGTTTTTGGAATTCAACCGCACCCCCATCTGGTGGCGTGCTTGAAAATGAAAACAAATTATTTATGGGCCTTTTTAGTTTGACTCCCCTTAAACGTTTTCAATGCACTTGAATCAGTTTTGCTATTTTTCTTTTCAATTCTATTCAAATAAAGTTTTAAATTGAACAAGGAAGCCTCGTCTCTGTAAATTGGTTAAAGTCAATCGATTCCCTAAACGCGATTTAATAGATTTAGGCAATAGAAAAAGTGTTTCTTTTTAAATTTGAGAAGTTTCATTAGAAAAAGTTTCATTCAAAGTTTCTTTTGTAAAAGCTGAAACTAAAAAACGATCTAGCAGAGGAATCGTCGAGCACACGAGTATGCATACGAACACAACGGATTAAATGTGTAAAGTGTACTTGCGAATAATCTTCAAATAAGTTTGCTATCTGAGCGAAAGAAAATAAAAAGTTTTATAACTTTTCAGTTTGCAGTGAAAACTTAGTGAATTACATTTCCAATCGATAATCAGCAATTTAGCTTTGCGTCTAAGTTCACAGTGATCAAGTTTATTCGCTCATATTTGCAGGAGAGGACTGAATTTATTTGCAGAGGACTGAAAAGTGAGAAAACGAAGGTTCAAGGAGAAAGGGATCAAAAGAAACAAAGCAACCCGCAGGTAAAAATTCATTTGCAAAAATTAAAAGAAAAAACTTTACACACACTCCACACGAACTGGATCCTATTTAGAAATGCTTTTTTTATGAGAAAATCAAAGAAATATCGTTATCGAAAGCGACAATAGAAAAGAAAAAATTAATTACCAGCGTAAAACGTTGATAAAAAAAAGTTGAAGAACTCTCATCTTCAAGTTTCTTTCAACTCTGACAGCTCCGTCTATTATAAATGCTTTAGCACTTTGAATAAAAACGAATTGTAATCTTAGTTGTGAACTTCAAATTAAATCGTCACTGACGCACCAGCTTATAAATCTGAAACCTGCACAACAATACCGCCCACACAAGGAATCCCTGCGCCTGGTGAAAAATTACCATCGTCGCTGTGCTGAAAAGAATTTGCGTCGTGCCGTAATTTCCCTGGTTTCGTCTTTGCATATTTTCTCTTAGTCATGACGAGGAGAACAGTCCAACTAACCGTTAGACAATTTTATTTCTCTTTTACCTCATTCTCGTTGATCTTCTTCTTTGTTTGTTCATTGTACTTCCTCTCTCATCATGGTCGTAAAGCATAGCGATTTTTGACTTTAATTCATCGACGCAAACGATGAAGATTTTAAAACATATCAAGTCAACAATCTAGTTTTACAAAAATAAAGGTTCTGGGTACTTTGAGCAACAGATTATTTCACCAAAGATCGTATTGCGCAAGTTTCTCTTGATCAGTAAATTCGTTTGTCTCTGGATTTGCGATAAGTTCAAACAACGTTTTTCTCACGTTTCATTTTCTGTCAGAATATCGTGTTTTAACGAGTAAAAATTGAGTGAATTTTCTTTCGCGCAAATTTGATCGTACAACTGCAGTGTCATCGTAATTACGTTTCATCACATGCTTCAAGAAGCAATAATGGATGAAAACTGAATGAATTTCGTTCAAATGTTAACTCATTGATGGCCTTCGTTTATTGTTAGTGAATACCTTTGAACAAGTGGGATTTTTTGAAGCGTTTGTGGTCTCACATCGAGATGTAATAAGTTTATTTCGATGCATTTATTCTCATCCTCATCATTATAAAGACATCAATTCTATCGCGTCTCCGGTAAATCAAGCATCTACTAGATTGTTTTCTGCTGACTCCTAACACCTGCCAATACCTGGACGGTTGCTGAATTTAAAATTAAACAATTTTTCGTCTTTCCTCTACATCAGACCGAATGTTGATGGCGTTTCACTCGTGGGACAGTAGGAAGCGTCCAATAACGTTAACTTTTAGTTTTTCTACTCGACCTTTTTCTCCTTTACTGCTGTTGTTTTGAAAATATTTTTGCCTAGAGCAAATAGTTTTCATCTAAACCATGTTTTTCATAGCAATGCCAGATAAGGTGCGATCAATGCTATTAATGTTAGGCTCGTTCGTCTGTTTCGGTTAAGTAAAAATTGAGTTAGTTTTTTTTATTATATAAGTAACATTCGCTAGTTTGACGGGCAGCGAGCTAGTTCTTTCTATTCGAATAGAATAACTAAATTACGAATTAATTCATTCAAAACGTTGTAAATTGAATAAATTTTCTTCCTTTCGGTTTAGAGTGCTTTTATTTTTGCGAAATTAAATCATTTTTTTTACAACAGCGCTAAGCAGTTAAGTTGGGTCTAATAACAGTTCTGCCAGAATCTCAATTGCACTTTAAAGTGATTTTAAGTCTTTAATTAAATATTCAAACTTCCAAAGAGACGCAATGAGCGCTTAGGCTTCAATTGAGCCTCGAATAAAACTCGATTTGACACTTCAAAGCTTATATCTGCTTCTCGTGCCGCACGCGAGAAAAAATAAAAGCGAGACACCCAAAAGCTTGAACTAGTGTTTGAAAGGCGAGTTAGAGCAGCAGACGACGTTAAGACAAAGACATTCAGCGATAAGTAAACAGAGCCATAATAACAACGCTCACGACACAGAGAGAAAAACCATAAAACACAATTTACTGATAAAAGTTGCGTTCATAGCTAATATGACCAAGGATTGTACCTCAAAAGACTGTGTTGTTGTGCTTAGAGTAAAATATCAAAGTTTAACACCTTTAATTTGAATATATGCTAATGAGCTTCGTGACAAAAAAAAAACGTTACCAGCGAAAGAAGACAAACACAAGTCGCTATCAATCGAAAAGAGAATCAGTGGGAATATACCAGATCAAGTACTAATTATGTTACAGTAAGTCGCTCAAAGTCCATCGGAAGTTATTGCCAGTTAGGTTTACACTATAAAGCGGCCTTCAACCTGACTCTTTTACTACTTACTCACAAGTTTTTTTTTCATCACCTTGAAGCGTCACCAGATACTCGAAAATCGCAAATACAACCGCGTATATCTTTCTGATAAGACAAGTTAACCTGTGCAATGTAGCCGCCTCAATAAAGATTTCGAAGCTCTTATTTGCAGAGAGATCTGCTGAATAAGAAATATCAACCAATTGGAAGTAATTTACTATTTCGCCAACTTAACCTTTTAATCTCGATGATTTCATCCATCGCCCGACACTAAATTTATTAACTTATTTCGTTTCCCGAATAAAGAGAATCTAAGATTTGGTTTCACAGACGACCGCGATATCATTGTTATGTGAAATGCAATTGTTTGGTAACCTTTTCACTTCCGGAGCCATCTTCCGGAGTTCTCATGACAATTAGAGAAAAGCGAAAGTGAAATTGCAATTACAAAGCATCAGCGCCGTGAGCAAATAGCTAAAAATTTCACGAGCAGACAGAAGAAGTGTGGTGACTAATTGATGGCACGTATAACAAGCCAGTGTCTGCATTGTGATACGTATTTAAAGATTTTTTGTTCATTTTGAGATTTATGAAACGTTTACGCAACGTATTTTCAGTTGGCTCTAATTGAAAATGATTAATGCTTGAAGTCCTCATCAAAATCGACGATATAAACATTTACGATCTAATGCACGGTCTCCTTAAAATAACAAAGGAAATCTCAAACTTTACTTCGCAAAGTCATACAATGTGAGGTTAAAATAATCAATAAAACGTAGGAGCGTTATGGCTTTAAATTACATACAAATCGCTAAATGAGCCTAGTTGGGAAGAAAACACACAAATATTGAAGAATTTTTTAGGGGTTTTTATCTAACGGATGGAAACACCCTAAT
Organism: Smittia aterrima; assembly: GCA_033063855.1. Taxonomy (NCBI): domain Eukaryota; kingdom Metazoa; phylum Arthropoda; class Insecta; order Diptera; family Chironomidae; genus Smittia; species Smittia aterrima. Next base: position 18,827,391 of record CP093831.1, read on the forward strand.
ATGGCCACTTTGTCCGTATTCCGTTATTGAAATAACTCACAAACGACATGAGCTAGCGAGTTATTTGTTCACCAATCAATGTAGAATCTCAATTAAAAAAACGACTTTTTAGGATTTTTGGCTAGCTAGTCAGAACTAGGTCCACGGGCCTAATAATCTTCATACAAAAATTGTTATGTTTTGAACGCTATCTAGTCGATAACGATTTTTTTTTGCAATTCGGTTCAATTTATGTATGAAACAAGAAAATTTGAGACGTACTTGATAGCTCAAGAGATTCGGGTCCATGGGGCCTGAGTCTGGTGAGTTCCATACAAATTTTTCAAAATTCTTTGATTTATTTCGTTTTTCAACATTTTTGCTGTGATTTGTCCATAGCTGGTCGAGACAAAGCCCATAATCTCAGAAACCCCATGCTACACATTGAAGCCATGTCTAGTGAGCTCCAAGTTAAACTTCGTTATCTTTGGAGTTAGAGCATAGAGTTTTGTACATGAAGTGATCAGCTAGACAAAGCGAATAGTTTCTGAAAATTCGTTCCTAAAGACATTTTGACTATGACGTTAAAGTTGCAGATATAGACTGCGTTTGAATTCCCGGAAAAATTCTCCCTTTACCGAACAGATTTGTTGCGTTAAAGTTGCGTTTTTTGTATGGGAAAACCGTTATATTCAAACGCAGTCTATATCTGCAACAAGAGCCGACGTGCTCACATAAAATGTTAAAGCTGGTCGAGATTAGTCAAAGGGTCTCAGATCTGACCAGGTTTGGGTCGCCCAAACCCAGAAAATAAACCCAGAAAACAGTCCCCTCCTGGTATAGGGTTTCCAACATATTAAAAACCTTACAGTAAGTTCGTTACGAACTGCTGCTTTTACTTGTTTTTAATTTTAAGGCACATTTGAGGGAAACATTGATGGACTTAAAAACATTCATTAACACTTGGAAGCGATTTTCCTTTGCAATTATTTTTCCATCCGTACCAAGCAGCGAAGCCATGTCGGTTAAAGATTTTTTTGACACAACGAATATCATCGGTAATGTCATCGTCGACTAATTCTAAAACAAAAGAAGGTAGATTATTGAATAACTTGTGCTCAATCGACGCTTTAATGGAACTTACTGTTGCAATCAATGTTACAGTCACCTCCTGGAGATCCCACTTTGCACCAATATTTGTCATTGATTTGAAAAATTCCCCAATCGTATGAACCATTTTTATTTTTAGGCCCTTTAGCTCTAGAGTTGTAAGAGCTCTCATGTTTCACCAAACAGTTCCAATCAGCAAGTTTGTCTCTCGGAAAAATTCCAGAAAGCTTCTTAGCTAAATCGCAATTTGAGAAGATCTTTCCATGAATACTTTGGGTGACAACAAAGGTCACAATCAGCAGAATAAAAAACTTTATCATTATACTTGACTTGTCTCTCTGTTGACAGTAAAGAAAATACTGAATAATCATTCTCACATTTTCGGTTATTTGAAGCTCTTTTGTCGGGGATTTTTAGTATTTGCTTGATAACAAATGCCATTTACTGTACTTAATTAATATGGGAACCACACAGAACAGAACCATAAAATTATTCACTCAGTAGTACTGAGTCAGAACCTTTCTTCCACGCGCTTATTTCATTCAAAAATAATATGACATATTGACATTAATTCAACATCACGAAATCGAAGATTTTCTCATGCTCTTATTTAATTCTTGTCCAGATTGTATCTGTTTTATGTACATATTATCAAATTGCAGTTTCAACAGCTTTAATCGTTGTAGAGAAATATAAAAAAAAAGTTGAATAAAACAAACGAAGCACAGTTGAAGATACTTTAAATTTTTGCAATATGAATGCTGCTAGAATGACTCAAACTTAATTCTTCATATTGACGATCCTAAGATAATATTTCTCCCTCATTTATTTTCATAATTTTTAAACCAAAGTTCATGCGCAAATCGAAACTTTGTTCTTTTTTGTTCTTTGAAATTGAAACCTTTTTCATTACATGTCGATTGCGGTTTCTAGTTTTGTGAATGTGAACTATTGGATTACTTTGCTCTGCCTGCTAATTACATTAAAGAAGATAAACATTTCGAAAGGAAGTCACTTTCTTCATTTGTACACCTCAAACATTAAGTAAAATTTATTTACTAAAAATGTCGAAAGCTACAAATGATTCCTCGGAAAATAGCTATATCTCTTGTATAAAGAGATCGGGAGAAATGGATTTGAAAATTTCTATTTAAAAATATTTGGTTTTTTCTTAAACTGCTTTTTAAGGCTCTCGCTCTCTCTCTCTAGATGGTGCTATTTCTATTTTAATTATTTGAAATACCAAAACGCTCTTTCGTATGCTTTTGTGTAATCGTCGCCATCGACTATTTTAGTGAAATTGTGTCGAACTATTTCTATATTAAAAGTTCTAAAGAAATTAATCTTGCTAAGTATTCCAATTTTAGCGAAAATATTTTAACAATTCTTTTGTTTTTGCGCCTGCAACGCACATTGAAGCTTCCACTCACTGCGTTCCTTCGGTCTTCGGTATTGTCAAGTTAGCGACATACAGTCTTTCAGAATGAAACGATTCTGGTTTTTTTTCCTAAGAATTTTTATCGGTTTCCTTTCCCAATCACGTCAGTTATTGATAAAGCTGTTTAATCTGGTTCTACGGTGAGTGATGAACTCGATTTGCTGCTACATATTGTTACTTAATTCTTTTTTTTCTATCGTGCCCTTGATGGCGTTCCATTGAATCGAATACAAAACAACAGCTGATAATAAAGGCGGTTTACTTTACTTTCCAAGATAAAGTTTCTACACTTCTGAAAATAAAATTACGATGTCATCAACGAATGAATAAAAGCTAGTATTAGTCACACGAAAATCAATCGTAAGACGTTTACTTCCAAATTTAAATCATTTGTGCTACCAGAAATTGAACGACCTTGCCGCTTTTTTCATGTACACACAGCAACAGCGAGACAAGAAATCGGTTAAAATAAATGAGCTTTGATAAAAAAAAACAATGTGAATATGAATTGGCTCTGTGCTCGGTTAACGACCCGGTCGCTTGTCAATTCAATTTTCATGCGGCTCACGAACCATGCTTGGCAAGAGCTGGGGGCTTGAAACAATCGATTATTTTCAATTTTTCTGCTCCATTTGAGATTCATTTGAGTGTAGCAAACATCTTCGAGTTTGATGCGCCGAGCAAAATATATCAGTCAATTCTTTACTGCCGTTTTGAAAAAAGACGTTTTGCCAAATATAGAATCATTTTGCTCCATTTTTTGCTACAAATTGACCTAAATACAACATTAGTTGCCAGCACGACAAGAAAATTCTTTTTGTTTGACTGTTTTTGGGTTCGCAGTTCCGCTTATTTTCAAGGCGCTTAATCAAGAACCGTTTGGGGAAACTACAGGAATCCCTTATGAGGTAGCTTGAGAGAACGATGAAAATATTTGGCGAATGGTGTAATATCGTGCGACCATCAATGCAAAATTAGTTTCGAGATTTGTTTTCTATTAAAAAGTTTTTGAAATTATCGAAAAATCTTTTAAATAGTTTTGTTACTTTGTTTATACAATTTAATGGAAATTGCAAATCAAGCCATGATTTCTTTTGAAACTTTCGATCTTGAAAGAAGTGAAAGATAGTAAGAAAATAAATTGAAACTAAATTTGCCAGCGCGATTGAGCCGATGGTTGTAAATTGTTCCTTGTTGTTCTAACTTAGCGTTCGTTATCTTATTTAGGTGCCGCATTCATTTCTATATACGAACACCAATGGATAAAGTTCCTTCATTGACAGATTTGACTATTTTCTTGGCATTTCAAAAATTTATGAATGCAAAATTTCTCCAGACTTGGGTAAGAGATAACAAGGACCTAATAATTACAAAAGGCTGTTTGAATACCAAAGATAGATATCGATTCAGAAATATAGACCATTGACCGTTTTTGACTCGTTCTGACTAAGGATGAGCTAATAAATAATACACTGGAACCTGTTCGAAGCTCGATAAACTTTTCAGATGAATTGAACAATTTGATTGGTTGTTTTAAGAAAACACTAGTTACCGTTGAATACTTTTTATGCGTGAAATAAAAATTGGAGATTGCCTTGTCTAAACTGCGTCATCACCATGATACAACGTTATCGTTTAACCGATAAAGCCAATTTTTCTTAAGAATCGCGATCGAAACCGGAGACAAAACCAGTTTTGGGTTGTATTAATTACCAATTAATAAAATGGAATTCTGTCTTTTTTTATCGAGGGGAGCAAACGGGTCTTTCTGTCGTTAATGACATTTTTAAGCGGCGATTTTTTTACCAGTTGGTGGATTACAAAATTTCATCGCCTGAGAGTCCACATGATTTCCATTATATCATCACTATTTTTTTATTTTGTAATCAAACTTGATGTTGAATATTTATAACTAGTTTACCCTGGGCGGCTTTGCCGCCCGTCGAGACGAATCTCTTCGAGTTTTCCCGAAATTTTCCCGAGTTTTCCGAAGTTTTTCCGACTTTTCCGAAGTTTTGGGTTCATGCACAACGACGGTTAATTCATTTTTTCGCCGCGAGTTGCGCTAAAGTCGAGCGTCACGCCACAGAAGGAAAGAAGGAAGGAAGGACAGAATTTCAGATCAAGCCAATTCTTATTATTATATAAGTACCACCATTTAACAACATCAAATTTGCAAATAAAATGAGACGTGAGACAAGAAAATAAACAATTTAAAATCATTGACTGAAATCTTCAACTTCTCGCGACAAATTATTGTACAAATGTGAATGTGAATCAATCAGAATAATCATTCATTTACACAAATCATAATCCACCGCACACTCTCATTGTGAGCTATCACAAATTGTGATTCACAATGAAATGTTATCATCTTACTAACTTTCTGACTTCTTGATTTGTCATTACAGACAATTCATTCGAAATAATGCAGCAGCGTGGATGAAACGAAGCTTCTTTATATACAGAAAGGTACCAAAGCAACACAAAAACACAATCAAACATGGATCCAGTCAACGTAATTCGAGCTCCGTCATTGAAACGTGGAAAGCCTGACGAACGTCTTAGCGATCGAGTGAGTATACGCCTAATACGTCAATATAAAATAACGATGAGAGATTGTCGATTCGAAAAATGACAACATTTTAAAGGAGAAGAAATTCAAAAAAAAAAGTGGACTCTCGTCTAACAAAAAAAGTGAGTTCATGCCTTCGCTTTCGTTCCGGAATTGTCTAACCACAAGGCGACGTTGAAACATTTCGCAAGTCGTTTGTCATCATAGCAAAGTTTCCACACCATTGATTTACTTTTGAATGAATCAAATAAAGGCGCCAACAGTTAGAATCCTCATCGTGACCTTCATCGAAAGCTAAGTGAACAAAATTTTCCGTCATCTCAACTATAAAGTAATTTCTAAATCGGCACAGATGACGACTATTGCTCTCTATTTGCCTCTCTGTATTGGTTTTTCCGACAAGTTATTACTTTTTAATGATAACGCGAAATGAGATTTCTGTTTAGGAAATCAGTTTTAACTGAATCAGTAAACGAAGTGGTTTGCGTGTCGAAACAATTAAAAGCGTTTCGGAAATTACTTCACGTCATAAAATGTCGTACGAGCGATGTGAAAATGTAAGTGGGACTCGACGAGAGCAGAAAAGATTCAATTGTGCAATTCGAAAATATGCAGAAAAGACCAAAAGCGAAAGTTTAACTTTTTTGCTTCCTCCAATTGAAGGCGATTTTACTTCGTCTAAAGAAAATAAAGCGGTGACAAATAGTCAAGCGACGAAAGAACAAACAGGGCCCAACTTGGTTTGCAAACTCTTTTTTCATTGAATAAGATAAGTTTCATGTATTTAACTAGATTTTGTGACAACGATAAGATCGAGAGTGTGTACATATTGCCGAGCAAGTAGAAAGATAAACTGTGCAGAAAATATTCACCCAGTGTCTTCGACAATCCGACGTATGGGAAACAGGGTCGTTGCATTATCCTGCACGTGAAAAATATGAAAATTGTTCTATTTGCTTTTGGAGTTACACAAAGGAATGCGAAAGACATAACAATAGCTTATAATTTGCAGTGAACTTAAGTTCATTTGTCTGGGGGTGTAATTGATTCAACGCTGAGATTAGCGACGAATGAAAATGCCTTATGACCATGTGCGAAAAAGTTTCAACCATCAAGCCAGTGCCTGAGGCACTGTGCCTCTCTCGAAGTTGCTTAGAAAATTCTTATAAACTAATTATGTGCTCTCTAAAATGATTTTAGTAAAATCTGACAAAAGTATCATAATGGAATTTTAATATCCACCCACACTGCGAATAGTTTTTGATTGAATGAGAATCTTTCATCTTAAGTAGAATCAGGCAAAACTCACTTTAAAAAATTTTGGTAATCATCGTCGTCGATAGAGATCGTTGATAAATTCCGTTTTAGTTATGGAAGTGATGACCAGTTACATACAATTTCAAATATTGCTTTATTGAAAGAAGAGTTTAAGTGATTAACAAAATGACTTGTACGTCTCATCTCAAATATTTAGATTTAATAGTTACCTCTTTCAAGGTCAAGACAAAAAGCAAAAAGTTGTGAAAAAAATCGAGTCAATATTGAGTTTCGTAATATCTGCTCAAGCAAAAATTTCATTTCGGTTTCTGCGGCAGTTTTTTTCTTGTCTTCGGTGTATACAACAGATCAAAAATGGCAATTGGCAACAACACAATCGACAGAGCAGTAAACTTTGCTTCCGCAGTGCATTAAATGCTTACTGATTAATGATTTAAATATTACGGCCGCACTATGGAAACTTCCACCCGAGAAAAAAAAAGAAATCTTACTATTCAAAAGTTTCTGAACTGCTTTGGTCAATTTATGGCGTCGACTCTTGTAGCGAAAGAGATGGATAAACCTAAGCTAGACCAACATCTGTCGAGTAAGTCTCATTTCTCAATTAAAATGCTTTATTTGTAGGCTCTCCCAACTCTCATAATTTTTATTTTGGTGGTTGTCTGCTTGAGTCTTCAGCTGTTTATGTGCTGAGAATACAATTAATTAAGCGATGCTCAATTAAGCGTATTGCATTCAAATTCAAGGTATTAGTCGTTTTTTAGCTCCCTTTGTAGGACTGCTGTTATATAAAGTAATGAGTGGTCAGAGCTCTGGTTGAAATCACTTTCTTGTCATCAAGAAACTGGTCATCACTTCCATAACTAAAACCCAACCGGTCTTATGATTAGTACTTATAAATTTTGTTCTCCAACTGCTTCAAATCTTGTATATTGATCAGCCGCTTTGTTGTGACGGTAAATGACGATAAATTCTAATTACCTTGAAGCATCAAGACGTTTGAAGAAGCATCATCCCTGATTTGACACGTTTCTGTAAATGAATATTTAAAGAGATCTCTTTTAATTCATTGTTCAACACGACTACAGTTGTAGAGAGGCGAGCTTTTCGGTCTTTTATAATTCTGAGACGTATGAATATGAATACAGACGGAACTTGAGAGCTTACTTACATACATCAGCGCCACAAATACTCGAAGATTTTATAAGCGAAAATAAAGTAACAACAATAAATATATGTATGGATTTTCAAGAGAGCCACGCCAGAGCGTTTGAAAGACACGAAACTTGTTTCAGTTTAACGGTTACCTTTGCTTGAGTCTGAAGTCTTCGCGCGCGAGCTGATATAATAAACCGAAAGTCTTAGAGATTTATTTTAAGAAGAAAGAAAGAAAAATATTTGAATTCGTCATAATTTATGTGTGTGGCAAAGTGCAATGCATCATTGGTAAATGGGTTAATACTGTTTGAAGAAGTGAAAAGTTGTTGAAGGGAATCAATTAGAAATCGCAAATAAACAAGTGCAGTTGTAAATATCGTCTCTATCTAAAGTTCAATTTGAAGCCAAGCCTGATATCCAGTCAAAGGAATTCACCTTCGTTTGCGATTGTCGCGTATTTGTGGTGAAATAAAGACTAAATCGACATTATGAATTCCATTGTAATAATTCCTTGTTGGAATATTGACAGCGGCATGCCTTTTCAAGTAAACGACTTCAGGATTGAATTTGCTTTTCTATTAATGGCTTCGTACATGGTCGATCGCTCCTATCACGACAATTTCTATTTTTTTTCCCGTACAGCATCTCAACATATGTTGTTCAGCCCCGAATCGTCACGTCTATTCACTCGAAGACGACGCGAAACCGTGTCGTGATCCAAAAATGGTCCGCGGAATCAAGAAAATGGAATTTTTCCTTTACATCGAGTTGAAGTAATGAAATGAAAAAAAAAGTTTTCTAATTCTCCGACAGTGTTTTTTGTTTTGATTGATCAATAAATCTCCGATTGTGTGCGGTGTATCAATGAAATCTCTGAAGATATTTACTTTCTCGTTGCTTTTCTTCCAAAAGTAATTCATTCATTCAAAAGCAAGTGAAACTTCCCCAATGTTTAAAGAAAACTATTAGCGAAGAAATTTGCATTCGCTGTTTTTCTGATTCGATGAAGCATTTTTCATTTGAATTTCTTTTTCTCGCGTTCTGCGAAATTAAAATTATCGAACCATAAAAATTGTTGAAATATTTTGGACATGTCGTTCTGGGCTCGCAAATGTAATTAAGAATTGACATAAATTTGCATAATGATGGAGACGTCGAGCAGGAAAGTTTGGTGACTTAAGACGAAGCAAAAGACGTTTTGACGGGAAATCAGGCTGAGGAGACGTGAAAACACTTGTTTATTTGTTGTATTTAAAAATATAAAAAAAAATGTTAAATTATTAAACGAAGAGATCAGCAGAACACGCAAACCGGATTTATAAAGTGAACAGAATTGAGATGTGACCTTAGAGATTTTTTTGTAGAATAACAAAGAAAAAATTCAAAAAAATAAAAACCATCAATGAATTCAAGTGTTCAGAGCTGAGATATGTTCGCCCCGAGAAACTCTTCACCGCCATTGAGTTGCTTCCCAAACAATGACGATATTGCAGCTCACCAGGTAAAAGAAAGAACAATCGATGACAACTCGTTTCAATACCTTTCAATAGTTTTGTCGCGACGCTGATGTAAGACGATAGAAGTAGCGATTATGTGACTGGGAGGAAATCCTTGTGTGATTTAAAGTTGTCAGTGAATAAATATAACTAGTTTTCCGGACTACAAAAATCAACCAGAATGTCTGACATTTAAAAATATTTTCAAAATATTTCTGCGGAATAAAACGCGAAGAAACAATTTCGATCAAATTGATATGACGGTGAAGAAGATGAAGAAGAAAACCGACAAGCAACTATTGTTGTAAGAGTTTCTTTCTAATGCTGTTGCAGTAAAAAAAAAGTTTAAGTGAAAGATGATTGCATGATAAAAGCACAACACGCCTGAGTTCCAAGAAAGTTGCGCTGGCAAACTTTCTCTCTTTCCAAAACTGGCAGAGTCCGGTGATTTCTAAGGTCTCGGCCTTTAAACGGGTCTTGAGTGACTTGAGGTGGAAGCCAATTACCAAGTTTCGACTAATAGCATTTCCATGTTAGACAGATTTAGAACGATAGTTCACGCTCTCTCTTCAGCAATTCATTCTCATCCATAGACACCGGCAAATAATTGATTTTTTGAGGCCAAAGTCTTAAGATTTTTTCAACTACTTTTGTCTGTCAGTTGATTTATTTCTCTTGACTTCTATTTGTGAAGCTTCACATAAGCTGTGGCCAATTTCTTACCGCAATTAAAATTTTCTTGCGAGTCGTATATTGGAAAACCCATAAAATCTAATAAAGATTTTGCAAAAGAAATTCAAGGTCGAGTAGGATGAAGTTGCGTAGTGTTTCAATTAGTGTGCGCCTCATGAGTTCGTGCCCTTGACACTAACTAAATTTCCACACAAAGACACTAATTTTTCGAGTCGAGATGATTATTTGCTAATGACATCACATGACACGAGCGATCCCGAGCGCTCTGTGTTTCTCGATTGTTTACTCTGCCGTGATGCTAATATTTATACAGGTTTGACTTCCATTTACGAATCGCTTAATCGTGTTTCAAACAGAAATTGATTGTTGACCGCTAGGAATCAATTCGAACAAAAGAAGATTTAATAAAATGTATTAGTTTACGAGTCAATTTGCATATTGTTTGGAATGTTTTAGCAAGAAACTTTGTTCATTCCGCCCACGATTAACAAAAATACCTCTATAACTGACTAGAATTAGTGGAATTTCCCTTTAAGACATTTGAATTTTCCATCAGGAAGGATTTAAAGATGTTGGAAGCCTTCGAAAGGAAAAAAAAACTCTACTGCACAAATCAAATAACGAAATCGCCTACGCAAACGAATTAATTTTGCATCTTTGAACTGTTGCGTCGCTGACTCATCGACCTCGTCAGTTCTGTGTACCTGTCAAGGTGCACCTGGCAGTTCTGTTCACCTGAAATGTGCAGTACTTACTGTAACTTGGTAAAATTCCGACAAAGCTTTACTCTAAAAACTTTAACAATGAAAGACACAATTTGATGAGTCTCGCTGAATAGGTATTTAGATCAATAAATCAACGTTGGGATTAGTACATACGAGCTTCAAAAGCATTAAAAATGTTCAATTAATTATCAGCAATATTGAAGTTTATTCCTTTTAAGGAAAGCATGAAGTTGCGCCAACCTGATTTGATTTTTATGTGCGAGTACTCAGAGGAACGCTATTTGTACATTCCATTTTAATTAGATAATGCGCTGTACTCAAGACAGGTGATCAAGTATCAAGTGGCATTTAGTGAGCAATAATATGATTATCTACGGCAGTGAAACGGGATCAGCAAATTGTTGCTCAATGGCGTTCATTTAATGTCGCTAATAAAGCGCTCGCGACTTGAATTTTGATTTAAAAAATAATATTTCTTTTGTTTTAATTGAGAAACTTCAACCGCGATTTGTCGCGACGTAGGTTGATGAACTGTAAAATTCGTTTTAGAATTCTCCCAACACAGTTTTCTTCATAAATCTATTAATCACTGTAGATTATCGCGACATAGATATTTAACTTCAAATACTATTTAACCGAATTCTCTTTCTAACAATTTACAATATTTATTTGCAGATAAAGCTCAAGAAGATAATTGGACTGACAGTTTGTAGCAGTGCCGGCTTAGATGTTTCGCCGACGACTGGCGTACTAGCGTATCCAGCCGGGTTAGTTTATGTCTAATATAACTTTGTGCGATAGCGTTAATTGATACTCTGATAACGTTTCAATCGTCAATCGGAAATATAACTGCCACTAATAGTTCAGCACTTTACTTACGTTTTTGTTATTATAAGTAAATTTATGGTTGCCAAAATAATAGTAAACTCTGAAACATGTTCATCAATGACTGCTGTGATTGAATTTCAAATTTCTTTATTCGATACAAAAAGATTAATTATGAAACAGTTTTTCAGAAACTGGCGACTAGCCGCGCCAAATCAGAAATTTATTGGATGGCATAAAAAAATTGGAAGCTTAACAGTGATTTTTGAGATAGTTTTCAATTCAATGTCGCGAAAAGCCAATTGATTAATTAAATTTTAACGCTATACAGAAAAGAAAACCTACACGAAGACAATGAAGTTGTAATCAATCATTATTCCTAATGATGACTATCGTTCATTTCTCTGACATCATTTCCTCGAATTCGAAGTGTTGTTTCTTTTTTAAGCACATCTCGCGCGCTCTTGAATCGCCGCAGACTAATTTACATATTATTTTGTGCGTTCAAAAGCAGAGCGCGACGATGAATGAATCCACTCGTGTCACCTTGATAATCATTCTCTGTTCACACACAATCATCGCGAATGGCGCAAAACGTCTATTTAATATCTCAAAGAGATCGATTCATCAATATAAACTACAAGCATTCGCCATCAAATTTGGATTTGTTTTGTTTCATATCAGAATAAGCCAGAATATTTAAAATTAGTTTTTAAAAGAAGTTGCAGTCTCTCAACCTACGCTCTCGTACGAAATTGTCTTTTATTTGGGCGGTCGTTTGTCGCTAATCCAAGTGGAAAATTTACATTATGATTAATCATTTGACGTTTTACAGATGCACCGTGGTGCTTTTCAACTCAAAGAAGCTCAGTCAGTCTTATTTGCTGAACACGTCTCGAAAAGCTATTACAGCTGTTGCTTACTCGCAATGCGGCCGGTATTTAGCGACTGGCGAATGCGGAATTAATCCTACTATCAAGGTCTGGGAATTGGATCTTTCACCCGGTAATGAAACCAACTGCGGCGGTACCGTTATTGCTGAATTCAGCGGGCACAAATATGCAGTCAATTGTGTTGTAAGTCAAGTCATGGCCACGCACGTCCCTTTAAATAGGTCAACGCAGTATTAAATTTTCTTTTCTTATTATCTCACTTAGGCTTTTTCGCCGACCGGTAAATATCTCGTGTCTGTGGGCTCACAACATGACAACATTGTCAATGTTTTTGATTGGAAGTCGAACCTCAAGATTGCGTCGAACAAAGTCAGTGCCAAAGTCGTCGCTGTTTCTTTCAGCGAGGACGGGAATTATTTCGTTACGGTTGGCAATCGCCATGTAAAGTACTGGTATCTTGAGGGAGGAAGAAAGTATAAAGAGCCGATTCCTCTGATGGGTCGAAGTGCCATATTGGGTGAGCTACGCAACAATGATTTCTGCGCCGTAGCCTGTGGAAAGGGCGACATGATCGACAGCACCTATGCAATTACCCGCAATGGACACCTCGTCGAGTTCAACTCAAGGCGGCTTCTCGACAAGTGGGTCATGTGTCGAACTACGACTGCCAACTGTATGGTTGCTTCTGCCAAATTTATTTTCGTTGGGTGTGGCGATGCCATTATCAGGTAAATTTCTTGTTAAGTGCCTTACAAATTTACACGGTGTGACGTTTAACTCTCTTATCTCTTTAGAGTCTTTAATGCTGAAACATTAGAATACATAACGACCCTGCCTCGAACACATTACCTCGGCGTTGATGTTTCTCAAGGCGTCCAAATTAGTCACATGATGTCAGCTCCACCTGCGTCCAAATATCCCGATACTATCGCCATAGTGTTCGATGAGTCGCGATCAAAAGTCAGTTGCGTTTATAACGATCACAGCCTGTACATTTGGGATTTGAGAGACATTAGAAGAGTTGGTAAGAGCCACTCATTCCTTTATCACTCGGCTTGCATTTGGGGCGTCGAGACCGTGCCATCCAACTTTCTTCGAAATGAAAGCATTCAAAGCAATTTGCCGTCTGATTGCTTAGTCACCTGCTCTTCAGACGACACAATCCGATTTTGGGGTCTCGACGATTGTGAGACGAACGATGTTTTCCGAAAGAACATTTACAGCAAAGACCTTTTAAAGGTTCTTTATATCGACAGTGAACTTAACTTTATTAAAGATATGGATAATCCTACGCAAAGCAATGAAAAGTCTTCGAGCTATGATGGACGAAATGGCGTTCGTTGCATCAAGATAAGTGCAGAGAATGATCAACTAGCGACAGGCGATCGAAGCGGAAATATACGAATATACGATCTCAAAACAATGAAACAAATTCAAGCAATCGAGGCGCATGACTCTGAAGTTCTCTGCCTCGAGTACACCAATGATAAAATCGAGAAACGTCTTCTGGCTAGTGCTAGTCGCGATCGTCTCATTCACGTTTTTGATGTTGAGAACAACTATCGCATTCTTCAGACACTTGACGATCATTCGAGCAGCATCACATCAGTCAAGTTTATCGGCAGCGGTCTCACATTCCAAATGATTTCTTGCGGCGCTGACAAATCAATTATTTTCCGCAACTATCAAAACAATCAATTCACGAGAGGAAATAATTGTTCAGGAAAAAACACTCTTTACGATATGGAGGTCGATAGCACTGCAAAGCACATTCTTACTGCTTGTCAAGATCGAAATATTCGAGTCTACGGAACACAAAATGCTAAGCACACAAAAACATTCAAAGGATCGCATTCTGATGAAGGAACGTTGATTAAGTTGAGTTTAGATCTGAGTGGAATTTACATCGCTACATCGTGCACAGACAAAACGTTGAGTGTATACGATTATTACTCGAACGAATGTATGGCAAAGATGTATGGACATAGCGAGCTCGTGACAGGCTTGAAATTCACTAATGATTGCAAACATCTAATATCAGCGAGCGGTGATGGCTGTATTTTCGTGTGGCAAGTTCCTCACGATATGATTGTCACGATGCAAGCAAGACTTAGTCAACAAGCAATGCGATCAGGACATGCGCCAACTATTCCAAGACAAATTCCAAACCCTTTCACTGGAAATTTAGTACCGGAGCAAACCTTTGGATCACCACCTGTGTGGATTGAAGAGCCCACCACACCAAATTATAGATTATCAGAGGTTGGGCAGTTGCCAATGTGGGCGAAAAAGAAACCTGAAGACTCAAGTTCACCTCTAATGGGATCGAGCCCTAATCAGAACCAAGTACGTTTTCATTACTTTAATTTTTAAAATGAAGCTTATCGCTTATTACTTACAGATTAACAATCAAAAGCCTAGAGGAAAGTGGGCGCAGCGAGGTCAATTTGACGCTGAGACACTCGACTTGAGAAGCATAGTTGACACACCGAACGTAACCGCCCAAACAACCAATAATATTTTGATAAGCAATAACACGCCGACTTCTGGTTACAACAGTGGAAGTTCAAAAGATGTTTATAGTAATTATCTCAGTGAAGATAGTTCGATCGATAGTGGAATGGAGAATCGACGAGATCATCAATTCTTAGCACCGAAGGCTGTGCTTGATCATAATAAACTTCACAGTCTGAATTCGGAATCTAACACAGAGCATGATGGAGACATCGAAGACATTTCTGATGGCGAACGAACTAGTTCAGATCATGGAATGCTTTATTATCCGACTACATTAGCAACGACACCCACGTAAGAAATATTTTCTATTTCTTGTCACCAAATAAATGAAACTAAAAGTTATTAATATGTACATGTCATCAACAGAGATTTTAAAGTAAACGAGATGAAAGAGGACGAATTAAGGAAATCGATAAGGCGAGAAAAACTTCAAAAGCAAGGTCTGAGCGTAAGTCAAATTATAACGGCCACAGCCTCTGCTGGAACAGGAACATCAGACGACGAAGATGATGCTTCAACTCCTAGCGGTGATAACGCTGAAAGATCCCTCGCTTCAACTCTTGGTGGAAGTTCAGAATCGATTCCTCATCCCTCAACATTCCTTCAAGTCGCTCTCGATGGGCCAGATTTGGGTCGTGACAAGGAAAGAGGTTTGTTCACTAACTTCTCTTCGATAAGGAAACCCTAACTTTAATATATATTTACAAGGTCGTAAAAGTCTCAGCGCGATGCACAACATTGACAACAAGACATCGACTATTTCCAAGTCTTACACTAATAGCAAGAAAGAAGAACTACTGAAAGTGATCAATGAGGCCAAACAAAAGCTAGAAAATGTAAGTTTACACTTCTGAGTATTTGGGATTATTGGTTAAAGAATTTTCGAAGAAAAACGTTTTTAATAGATGCCGACGAATTGATATTTAAAATATATTTTTCAACACATTCATGACTTCTCGCATACTTTCGTCCCACGGGAATGCGGTTCATTTGGTTGACAATTTTTTTCCCTCTCTCTTTCTCTTAAAGATCCAAGATATTTTTGTTTAGTTTTACATTTTTATCCATGAACATCAATTCATATTTTTAGGAAGTTACGATTCATAACCGCAACGTAAGAAATTCAAATAATAGTCGAATTAAGGTGAGGAATTGGTAGTCGGCCACCTTCTCTTCCTTTTCTTTTTGTTCTTTCCACTTTGCAAAATCGTTCAAAGCCATATTAGTTATTGTTGATTAATCTAAACAACAGTGCAAAAAATGTCTATAACACAAAGCTTTGTATACTTTTATTTTTTTATTCACTAATCACTACAACAAGCGGACTTGGTTGATCCACTTAGTCGATATCGTTTATCAAAAATTCGAATTGACTTTGAAGCACCGCAATTGAAGGATTACATATGTGTACAAAGTGTACTAAAGACTAAAACATTTCGAGTCAAAAACTGTCATTCGTAAAATTTGTTTAACACTAAAAAAAATTGAAACATAAAATGAGATTTATGGAATTGTTTAATCACAAAAATTTGAAATGAAACTTTTATTGATTTCGCATTTTTGACCTATTCACAGGTTGGTTATAAATCAAGCCTACGTGCTAGTCAAAGTATCTCAGATTTAAGCCATGTCAATGTTGATGCAAGGACTCGATTGCTTCGTGGAGTTGTCGGTAAGTTTAAGCAAACTTATAATAAATAATTACATGCTGATTTCTTTTGTTTTTGGTTTTATTCGCTTTTCTGTTTGTGAAATTTTTATTTCGTGTTTAGTTTGTTCTGGGGATCGTTCATCAATGATGTAACTTTTATCACCTCTAAATCCTAAACTCGCTGGCTCCCTTGATACAATCACTCACAAACAGCTTGTAAAATCTCCCCGCAATCAATAAACTTTCCGTTACGTATTTTACGGACGATCCCCTATTGTTATTCATTAACAAACCTTATCAAGGTTTCTTCTTATTCATTTCGTAAATAAATTTTTTGAGTTCGATCTGTAATCAAACGTCGTCAGCACGTGACAAAGCTCACAGTAAGTTTTGAAGTATGTTAGTGCTAATATTATCGATCCTCACATCTCATGAATTAATGTTGATAAAGATATCGTTTCATTAATCAAGTGTCAAAGTTTATCAAAATTTTCGTTCTTTTCTCTTTCTTTCTCAATGCTGCTTAATAAAACTAACTAAAATTGACAAAAATACCTAAACTCAAAATATAAAATACAAGGAGAAGAAGTAAACACATC
Source organism: Smittia aterrima (assembly GCA_033063855.1). NCBI lineage: Eukaryota > Metazoa > Arthropoda > Insecta > Diptera > Chironomidae > Smittia > Smittia aterrima. Next base: position 18,844,328 of record CP093831.1, read on the forward strand.
AAACGTGCCAACATCAACTGCACACGCCCACGAGCACCATAATTTCTATAATTGTGCAGCACCAAAAGCCAAAATCGCACACAATTGCCATATAATTCGTCAAATTCAAAGCGATTATCCACCGTATCCTAGTCAATTGGGCTGTTACTTTAATGCTTCGTCAGCTAATGCTTCGCCACAACATAGACCAACACAATTGACGGTGCAAACCGATGTGCCAACTCACTTGCCACCAGATAAATTTAGGAAGCATCCGGGTATCTTGAAAAATTATAAATCCTGTCCCGTATCGCCAGTACATGAGGAGCTTGACTGGGCTGCGGTTCATGATCGTGCAAATCAAACCAAATTTAGTGATTCAAAATCAAAGCGACACACTCTTTATAGTGATGATGCACAAACTGTGATGATGCTCGATATGATTCAGAACATATCTTTAGATACAGAACGAATGATTTCTGAAATTACTTTGAAATACGGAGATTTAAATGAGTTTAACATGCCAGATGAGGAGAAAGCAATACAGAAACTTGATCCTGCACATAAATTTACTGCCACTAAAGAAAAGCATGAACATGACTTTCTATCAGACGAAGATGGAAATTTTAGTTCAGATTCACTGGAAGATTGTAGTCTCGACTTAGATTGTGATCGAAAGGATAAAGTTCTCTATTCTACAAAAAAGAAGAAAGGATCTTGCAAGAAACATGCGAAGAAACTTATCGGTGCGCCTCCGAAACGATCAGTTTCAGAATATTTTATTTACGAAGATTATTTTACGAATGCTGAAATCAATCGAAAAGTTTCATTGTCAGATATTCTCAATGTAGATCCGACTGAGAAATGCAAAGAACAAAAGTTCCTTGAAACTCAGCGACACTCGAGTGCAAGTTTTTTTCTTGGCCATTATCCCGATAGAAAAAGCCAGGAAAGCGTTTTGTCCGATGACTTCGGTGGTGACGGAATCAGCTTTTGCAATAGCATGGAGTCGATTTTATCAGACGATTCCGAATGTAAGAGCGCTCCACTTGAAGCATTATTCGAAAGGGGAAGACTTGGACAAAAGAACATTGGAAACAGATTTGAAACGAATAACTCAAAATCTTATGGCTCAAGCCCAAATTCTAATCCAGTCGGCTTTGATTACTACATGCAAAATCGCTATCAAGATGGAGTCAAGAGCGACATTTCCAATTACGGATTCGATAGTTTGGATGGTCGTAGTTTCAAAGTTCTTGGATCTAGCAAATTAAATCACCGTGCTATTCCGACTTCATTCAGTGTTCCCTATTTTGGTGAAGATTCACTTGATTGCTATGAAGAAGATTTTATTCCATCAATGAATTCAAAGACAGCACAATACAATATGAATCTAAACAAAAGTTTAGGTAAAGACTTTGCTAATCAAAGAAAGCAACAAGGAATTCATTGTGTCACGAGTCATCCAAAACCAATAATTCGTTCAGATATCTTTGCTGATGCTGCAGTCAGCAATGGCCATTCGTCAATCGTTATGAAAAAGTCTTGCAGTTTCGAGATCGATATGGGCAACGGTCAAAGAAAAATTATCCAAAACTCAAAGAAGTTCGAACAGAATCTTCAGAGATTTGAAAAAGATCGACGAGATCAGCGAGAACAAAAGAAGAAACTGCAGAAAAGTGATTTCAACCTCGAAATGGATTATGTTCCGCACAAACCTCCACCGGCTCGATCATCAAGCATGAAGGGTCGAGGAAAGGCGAAGAGTAAGGATAAGTTCAACACGATTAGTTGTTCACTGACTTCAAATTCCCTCTCACAATCACAAGGAACTCGTGATTTCGTAAATCGTGACTACATAAACAAATCGAGAAAGAGTCTACGAAGTGATGAAAAGTCTTTTGAGATTTATATTGCTGAGAAAGGAATTAGTGAAGACGACAACATGAACAGCTTAGACTCTTTGGAGCATCGAAAACCAAAATACAATTTTGAAAACTCGGTTGACTCTCTTGATGCTCATTCCTTAACAACAAATATTCAAAATCAAGAAATTTCTCAAATGATGGACATGCGTTTTATTACGCCATCCGATCTGGGAAAGTTTCGTGATATCGAAAGAAAGATTGACGTGATCAATAAGCTCGTTGAACTTGAGGAGAAGAAATTGGAACAGGAGAGAGTTCGACGTGAGAATCGAATAAAACCACTCTTTAATGGAAATACAAAAGAAAGAGGTTTTGTGAAGCATTTAACAAAAAACTTTGACATGCTTGCACAATCAGGACATGTCAACATTGCTAATTGGTGCATTAGTACTTCGAATAGCAGTGGAATGAAACGAAACTTTAGCCTCCCCGACGTTCTTGAAGGTGCAAAATTTCAAACATTTGAGATCGATGACATTGATGATCAAAAAATGGCATTTTATGATACGTCAAGCATGAAGCTTTACGATTTCGAGGACGATTACGAAGCTGTCGGTGAAGGTGTGGAGATTGGTCTTCGAGTTTCTAAATTTTGTATCTCATGAGCATGATTTAACATTCGTGAAAATTTGTGGCTGATCAAAAACTCCGATGCATGAACACAAAAGCTTTTAAAATCAACTTGAGTGAATACTATGTTTTTAACATCTAATCAGTTTTTAATGTTGCTTGATCTGGGTCAAAAACTAACAGAAAAATGGTGTTGATCTTTGGATTAGCATTTGCTTTTTATTTTTGGCACAATTTATTTCTTTTAATAAAACAAACCATTTCTTTTAATAGAAATCTTCTTCTAATTCATGAAACTTTTCAAATCTTGTAAAGTTTGGCTTATTCAGCTCGTTCTCATGTTTTTCTTTTACCGTTTTTATCATTTCATGTTGCTCCGACACGATTGTTTTCTTTGTGTTATTTTGGACATTTATCGTTGTTGTTTGAAGGCAATAAAGTATTTTTGCCCGATGATGACGAAAACGAGTCATCAATAAGGCGAGCTTGTTCACTTAGCGACTTAAGTATGGGAAAAGGTAAATTTTATTTGTCTATACCTTTACACAATTCACGTTGCAGAACCAAGCTTAACTGTAATTTTTGACATTAAGCATGATAAATATTTTTTGTTTTCCGTTTTCTGATAAATTTTCATCAAATGAAAACTAATTTAAATGATTTTTTTGTAAAGGGTTCAACAAATCTAACACGACAACTCCTAAATCCCCGAAAGAACGCAGCGCAGCTCGAAACTTGGTCAAACGAAGTGCATCTTCAGTTGGAAAATCGTCAACATCCGGAATGGGAATGAGAAGCGTTTCTGTCGGAATATTAAATCAAGCAGTGAGAGAACTTCAATTTAGTTTAGAATTTAGTTTTGTGCCTGGTAATAATAATTTCAATTTCACTTTCAGAGTGACTCAGATCAATCTGAACCGATTGCATCTCGCGGTGGTGTTTTGCGACCAACAATCTCATCGCAAAATAAAACAAATGGTACCAACCCAAGTTCGACGAAGTACATCAATCCTCGAAGTGCGGCTGGTATTATTAGTCGCCGAAAAGGAATGCAAAACTCATACAGCAGCGTCAATTTAACAACTGCAGGGCAAGACGAGTCAAGCTCTGAAGAATCGCCTTCTCCAAATGTTAGCACTAGTCCAACTAAACCTGCAGTACCACCGCGTCCGCGAAACATTCCACAAGACCAGCGTCGTATCACTAATATTAACACGTTGATTAACTCAAAAAAGATGGAATTGGCTGCTGGAATGGTTGAGATGCCAGTAAAAGACAGCGACATTGAGAACGTAGACAGTAAGCTTTAACTAATAGTTTCAAGTGTTCTTCGAATATGTAATTTTGTTTGACATATTTGTTTCAGTTACAACGCAGCTCTGTTCAAGTCTTATCAATCAACTTATGATGACCACTAACAATGTAATGCAGCTCCATCAACGTCTAAGAACGAACGACGAGCCAACAAGCACAGGAAATAATAACTTGATGCTTAAGGAGCTTGAGAATGCCGTTGTGATGACGCAGAGCATGCTAACTAAGATTACAAATAGGTTCGCAAGAATAGGCTTAAATTATTAAAACAAATAATTGTTTCTAAATCGTTTTAGAGAGCCCTCAAGCATCAGCAACAGCATCAATAATGATAAAATGAACAACAATCATAACGCTACAAACGGAGGCGGCGAATATACTCAGATGTATGAGAAATGCAACGATCTGCTTAGCAAGGTTCAAAACCAAAAGAATGTCAACAACAGTAATTGAAAATTCTTCTCATTATTGCCAGACATCAACGAATAAAAAAAAAACTTAAAAGTCAGGAAACAAAGCTCTGTCGTCCAATAATCTTTTCTGTCCTATCTGTTTAAAAAAGAACTTAGTTTAGTCAAAGATGTTTTCAATGAGCTTTTTAATCTAAAAAAAAGTTGAGCAAGATATTAATTCACCACTTTAAGTTAAACGAAAGCAAACGTTAATTGTTCTATTTAAATAAACTGCGTTAATTACTTCTAAGACTTTAAAAGAAAGACTCATAATCATTGAACATTAATTATTTCTCTGCTAACCAATTTTGTAATTCCAATACTTTTAGTTTTATTCTGTTGATTTTCGACTGCACCGAAGTTTTCGGCGGTATCAGTTAAATATTTACAAATGTAATTGAATCATATTGATTTTTAGAGAAAAAGTTTCGTTTTTGCCGAGTTTCAAGGAAGTAAGAAGTTAAAACTGTTTTTAGGAATTTAAATATTAAACAAAAAATGAATTGAAAAATGCCAAAAAAAAGAGAAAATAACTAACCACCATCATCCGTATTAAAAGAAACAAGTTGATTTGATTTCTTGGATGCAGAAAATAAAAGTAGGCCTGGATTAAAAAAATTAACAAAAGATCATTAATTAAATTACAAAAAATCGCTTAACTTTCTCAGGCTGAGATTCGTAAGCTTACGTCGGGTCGATAACTCATCTCATGTCTAAGTTATCGGAATCCTCAAGCAAAGAATAACATGAATTGACTTCCATAGCAGGCGAATTTGCTAATCCATTTACTAAAACTGCGAATGAAGCAGTTGAGCCGATTGAATCAACTATCAGAAATATTTCAATAAGCTGACAAGCTACTCACTCACAACCATTGCACTAAACTCTTAATTTGATGAAAATAAAACAAAAATAAATTAATTCAATTAAAATCAAATGCTTCTTATTACTAACATAGCTTTCAGGTGGAAGCTCATGTATGATAACTCCTGTTGATTGATGATTTTCAATCTTCAGGATGTTGCTGAGTTTCCAAATTATGTGACTTTTGGATTTTTCTCAACGAAAAATCAAAAAAGTTGCAAAAAGAATTAAGTTCTTAGAATTTGCTCTGCCGTTTTAATTTTCTAGCTTTCTTTCTTAAAAAAAACGCGAAGCTTATATTTTCTAACGGGCACGGGAATCTAACGACAACTAATAAAACTCGCAATAAAGATTTTTTAAATTTTTGATAAAAAAAAGTTTGAGTTTCTATTTTTAAAAGAAATTCATTCATGAAGTCTGTGACTTCTGAATATTTCTTGATCATTTTACATAATTTCAGGGATGACGTATATAAAAAAATAAACAATCACCAAACAATTTTCCAATTTTGGTTCGATTTTATTAAATACAATTGTCTGGCGATGACATGTTTCTACTGTACGTGTGATGAGAATCGATAAACAATAAATATAAAAAAAACTTCTTATCATAATGTGTTCGAAGCGAAATAATATTTACCTACTACAATATTATTTAATACCTCGCGCGACGAGTGATAATGAAAGTGTAGGAAAGAGAAATACTTAGTCGGGGTTCAACAGCTGGAAACTAGAGACGCTTTTTCAATTCGCTCCTGATCGTGTGTCTTGTGAAAATTCAAAAAGAAAAAGAAGAAACATCGTACAATGGAAAGCGATTTGAATGTTCGTGAACATTGTGGCGTCCCGGACGCTGTTCTTTTAGAAGATTACCAAAACGAAAATGTTTTCATTGAGAATTTGGAGAAACGTTTTGGTGAAAATATTATTTACGTAAGAAAACAATTCGTACATAGATGTCGTCATCAAATATCAAATGGCACAAAAATGAAAACTATATTTTAGTTTTTCGTCGCTGTCCTTGATTTAAAAAAATTTGTTTATCTTTTCAGACATACATCGGACAAGTGCTGGTTTCTTTGAATCCCTACAAGGAGATAAATATTTATTCCGAAGAGGACGTTCAAGCTTATCGTCAGAAATATTTCTTTGAAAATCCCCCGCATGTGTAAGATTTTAGTTTTTAAATTATTAGTCAAGTGTCTCGGTCACTTTTCAATCCTTTTTCGGATAGTTTTTCAACGAAATGTCTGCCAATCAATTGCATAACTCAAAAAGAATTCCTTATCGAAAAACATTTATCGCTGAAGTCGTTTTTATTTGCCACTTGAAGTTGCGACAACAAGAAACTGGACGCCATAGTGAATGTTGCATGTAGTAAGGCAATAAGCTCTTCTCTCTTTGACAATTTCGCGATATCTGATAAGGAAACAATTGATTGTAAAGGGTTCAGATATACAGTTTGGGACTATTTAAAAAAATTCAATCTCAACAGCGGCTTTCTTAATTAAAAACTTTAAAATTATTAGAGAACTAGTTTTTCCGTGCGGCTATGTCGCACGTCTAGACGAATCAGTTTGAGATTTATTAAATTGTCTCATCCCACTGAACATTTGTTCTGAACATGTCACAGCCGGAAAGTCCAAGGGAACGGAGTTCCTCCTGGAGCTGGCCAGAGGTGGACCCAGTGAGATCAAATAGAGAGATTTATCGTCTTGGCTATGCCGCCCGTCGAGGCAAATCTCTCCGACGGTCCGTTCGTCTGTCTGTCCGTCCGTCGTCTGACTGAGGAAAGAATTTCAGATCAAGACAATTCTTATTAATATAAAGAGTGAAAAAATCTTTTGTTGTATGCGATAGTTGAGCAGCAGACGACATATATTTAATGTTACTTGTGTTTTATCTTTTATGTTTTCATTTAAAGTTAAAATTTTCAACCATTACTGATGAAACTTTATTATCTCTATCCAGGTTTGCAGTTGCTGATAATTCTTTTCGATTGTTAATTGAGGAGAATCGAAGCCAATGTATCCTCATTTCAGGAGGTATGAGATGCAGTGCTTTTTTCAATTGTTTATTTATTTGAATTCAAACTAGAGAGCGGATCGGGTAAGACTGAGGCAAGCAAGAAGGTCCTTCAATACATTGCAGCAGCATCTGGGCATATCGGTAAAAGTTCCTTATTTAGCGGTGATCGACTTTTTCATAATTCATATTTTAATTTTAGATAGTGTTGAGTCGGTTAAATATAAACTATTGATGACCAACCCAATCTTGGAAGCTTTTGGAAATGCAAAAACTAATAAGAATAATGTATGATTCTGTGATTTGATGAATGCATTGATTTCAAATGATTTTTAATTTTTCCTCAGAATTCCTCACGCTTCGGCAAATATATGGACATCAACTTCAATTGGTAATCAGCAGTTTATTTAATCTAATCTATCACCTAACAAATTGTATTTCCCTTCTTTATTTTAGGCAGGGAATTCCTGATGGTGGAGGTGAGAAGAAAAAATTTAATTCTAAAGTTTTAAATTAAATTTTTTCATTCATCAGATATTTTGAATTACTTGCTGGAGAAATCGAGAATTGTCCATCAAAACGAAAATGAAAGAAATTTCCACATATTTTATCAACTTCTTAAGGGATCCGATGATGCACTTTTATGCAAATTATTTTTGAAGCGTGACGCTAGCTCGTATGGCTATCTCAGCCATGGGGTAAGACCATCAGCTTTCCGGCATTTTCTTATCAATCAACTCGACAATCTTTTTTTAGGACAAAACTTCGAACTCCATAGATAAGAATCTTGATGATAATTCAAACTTTCGCACAGTAATGCAAGCGCTGAAAGCAATTGAAATGCCCGAGGAAGATCAGAGCGAGTTGCTTCAAATAATAGGTGGTGTTTTGCATTTGGGAAATGTGACTTTTGAAGAAGATGAGTTGCAGAAAGCTGTTGTTTCTGCTACTCATAATGAAAACGAAGCGATCAACGCATTCGCCTCAATCTTAGGTCTTGATCTTGAGAACCTGAAACATTCTCTTACGTAAGTTTTTTTTGAAAGTTAACTCCCATTTAGTCTTTTAGTTGACTAAAAGAATTAAAAGGTTCAGATAATATCTGTTTATTGTACTTATCTTCTTGTTCACCTTGAAACTTTCAAAATTTGTCTTCTATTTATTGAACTTTGAAGGACGAAATGCGTTTTTTTATTATTTATTGACAGGCATCGAACAATTGAGGCAGGTGGTGATTTCATAACATCGCCGTTGGATCGAGAAATGAGCTTCTATGCCCGAGATGCCTTAGCGAAAGCAATTTACACTAGACTTTTTGACTGGCTTGTAGCCAAGATCAATTTATCAATCCAGACTCCTGCAACACTATCGAGAGAAAAATCAAATCACGTCTTGGGTATTCTCGATATATACGGATTCGAGGTTTTTAAGACCAACAATTTCGAACAACTCTGCATTAACTTCTGCAATGAAAAACTACAACAATTGTTCATTGAATTGACATTAAAACAAGAACAAGAAGAATATAAGCGAGAGGGAATAGAATGGGAGCCAGTGGAATATTTCAATAACAAAGTCATTTGTGATTTGATCGAGGAAAAGCATATCGGAATCATTGCATTGATGGATGAAGAATGTTTAAGACCAGGAGACGCTACTGATTTGACATTGCTAGAGAAAATGAACGAAAGGCTTGTTTCGCATCCACATTATATTTTCTCCAGTTCTCGAGCAAGTTTGATGATTCGTAAATCTGTTCAAGGCAACGAGTTTAGACTTCGTCATTACGCGGGCGATGTGAAGTACAATGTAGACGGCTTTCTCGATAAAAACAATGATTTGTTGTTTAGAGATTTGAAGGAGGCAATGTCACATTCAAAGAATGGTATCATGAAGGCTTTGTTCCCACAAAGCGAGTACTTGAACTCAAAGAAACGACCAGAAACTGCTATCACGCAATTCAAGAACTCGCTGAACAAGCTCATGGAGATTTTGGTCTCGAAAGAACCATCATATATTCGTTGGTAAGTTAAATTTACTTAGTTAATAAATTCATGTTCCAAGCTCATTAAATATTCTTTTTCCGCAGCATCAAGCCAAATGACATTCAAGGTCCAAACAACTTCGATACTGAGCTAGTTCGTCATCAAGTTACTTATCTCGGTCTGATGGAGAATTTAAGAGTACGACGAGCGGGTTTTGCTTATCGTCGTGACTATGAATCGTTCTTGAAGCGTTACAAGTGTTTGAGCAAACGAACATGGCCTCATTGGACCGGTAATCCTAAGGATGGCGTTCAAGCTTTAGTCGATGATATGAAGTATGATAAAGAAGATTATCGAATGGGAAATACCAAAATCTTTATTCGATTGCCGAAGACTTTGTTCTCAACTGAGGATGCATTCCAAAATCAGAAGAACTATTTAGCTTCAATCATTCAAGCGAGATGGAAAGGTCGCAGGCAACGTCAGCAATATTTGAAAATCCGGAATACGATTATCCTTTATCAAGCACTCGTAAGACGACATCTGGCAAAGAAGAGATTGGAAGAACGTCGGGCAGCTGTTGCTCGCATTCGATTTTTCATCAAGGGCTTCATCACCAGAAAAGAACCGCTTAATGAATGCAATGGAGAATTTATTAAAGCTGTTAAGCAACATTGGTTAGTTCGTCTATCAAAGCAGTTGCCAAAGAATTTCATGAACCACAGTTGGCCAAAGCCTTCTGCTCATTGCCATGAAGCTTCCGAGCTTCTCAAAAAAATGCATCTATTGCACCTTGCTAGAATTTACCGGCTTCAACTGAGCGATGAGAAAAAGAAGCAACTCGATTTGAAAGTTCTCGCAGAGACCATCTTCGAGAGTCGCAAGAAGAGTTATCAAGACAGTGTACCAAAATGGTTCATCAACGAGCGATTGGGTGATCACCACAAGGTCGGCGTCAATGAATTTACAAAAAGTCCACAATTCAGCGAAAGAGTCATTGTAAGTCTGAACTAGAAAAAAAATTAATTACTGGCTATCAAGAAATTTTATTCTTCTTTTTAGTACGCGACAAAGTGCATGAAATACGATCGACGAGGTTACAAGGCACGCGAGAGAATTCTCATCTTCGGTGATAAGAGTTTGTACTTGTTAGACGCAAAGACTTATAAACAGAAGCATTCCATTCCATTGAACAAAATTCCTAAAATCGTTATGACGCAAGAGAAAGACGGATTATTGCTTATCAGAATTCCTCTAGACTTGAAGAAAGACAAAGGCGATTTGATCCTCAACATTCCAGAAATCATCGAATGCGCAGTCTGGTTCATCAAAGCTTCGAACAAAAAAGATTCCGTGGAAATTGTCGATAATGCTTCGTAAGTTTGATAAAGATTATGATCTCAAATAATTCATAATTCGATCGACCTTCCAGATTTTCGCACAACATGTACTCGGGCAAATCAGGAACGATTCAAGTTGAGAAAGGAACTGCTGCGATTACCACCATCACACCTGGAAAATCAGGGAATTTACTCGTTGTAAGTTGCATTTTAATTGTCAATATGTATGTGGAAACTAAAATTTAATTGGGTTTTCTATGAAACTTTTCAGATTGCAGCTCAATAAGAATCCACAACAGTTTGTGCCAAATAATATTTTATTCTATTTCATTTTGTAACAACATTAAGGAAAGCGATTTAAACTATTAAAGTTTACAAAGTAACAGGAATGTGTTTGATTAAAAAAAAGCGAGGGCCATAGGCCTAAGCCTGTGAGCATGTGACAACAGCGTAGAATTTTCACCTTCAGATGTTCCGTTGAGATCCATACAATGAGATCACCATTAGAAGACAAAGGCATTCTGTTGTCTACTTGTTGTTGGAATTCACGGAACTTGGCCGCGTTGGGTTTTTTACTTCGAGAGGTGGAAGAACGTTTTCATGGAACTGATTAATAAGATTTCCAGGTGGATAGTAGAATGCTATGAAGGATTTATTGAGTAATACCGATGTTCTAAGTGTAATTCATTAACTCACCAACGACAAATATTTTTCCTGTTTGCGAAACTGACTTGCCGACGCCGAGGAACTTTGTGTTTTTCTTTTAGTGAAAATAGAGTTAGATTAAAAAAAAATTAATTTGCAAAATTTAAAAGCAAACCCAGACTATTTGAGAAAAATGGCCAGCATTAATGTTGATATGGAGAAGCTGTGGCTTCTTGAAGTAGTCATATCGCTTAATCGACGAATACCAATAAGTAGCTACTTCTTGTCCAGAAATGGAAAGCTGCGAAAAAACAGATATTCAAGGAACTTGGAAGATGATATATTTATTAACTCACCATCAGACACGTTTCAACGCAGCAGAAAATATTTTGACCAAAATTAAAGATTCTCGAGGGACAATAATACAACTCGTTGCGAGAGGCTAGGTGATTCGCCCATTCTTGAGCCGACACGCAAAGCTTCATTGAAATGCTCATAGCGGGGACGCCATGTCTAGCACGATATTCACTAAAGTAGATTAAAAATAAAACATTGAAAATATTTTAACAATTTCATTTCTTAGTTAGAAATATTTCTTATGTGCAATGAAAAAAAATTCGTGTTACTCTCACGTACTTGTGCCAGCACAAGCAATCGATAACAAAATCTTTTTCCGTGGTTTGTTCGAGAACAGCCTTCAACATTGGTTTCTCTTCTTCTTCCTTTTCTTCTTCGGCAGCCGTTTTTTTAACGAAATTTTTATCCAACTGAAGGTCACCGACACGCTTTCTGAGATTTTCAATGACAGTCTCTTCTTCCCTAAAATTGGTTATTCTTTGTAATTAAGCTCAAGACCATAAGTTATAATCAAACAAACCTTTTTCTGTTCGGAATCAAGTTTGGTTTGACTTCGAAGTCAAACTCATTTTCAAACGATACTTGCGGACTTGAGAACTGAACATTCTTGTTAGATTTCGGCATTTTATTACCGTTGATGTCGATGTCCGATGAGAAGTTTACAGTTTTATCCTTTTTGACTTCCTTAACATTTTCGTCCTTAGATTTGAGTTGTTGAAGCTCAATGTCGTTGGTGATAGTGGAAGACGTGTAAGCCATTGTAGAAGTTGAAGATAGTCACAGTTGAGGAAAAAGAAGTTTCAAAATATTCAAGTAACATTCTAAAGAGAACAAGAATCGACGAGCTTTCACGAGACTACATTGTCAACTTTTATGAAGTAACTTTAAAAAAAATTAATTACTATCGGAAGAACGTCTAACTTGGCTTATATTTGGCCTTTAAAAGAAAAAATTGGAAGTTTCTTGTTATTTTCTACTCGACCTTAGTGTTCTTATCAACGTCGCGATTTTTGTTTCTGAGCTTGCGCCAGTGAATTCGCCTCATAATCATAATTTGCTTTCTTCGCTTTCTTGGAAAGTTGTAAAATGACAACAAACAAAAAGCGCATGCGTTTAGTTTTCCAATGGAAAATTGTGAAAATTTTTACAAAAAATTAAAAGTCTTATTCAGTTTTTAATTTAGTTTCTTCAAGAAAATCGAAATGGGGAAAACGAAAAAGTGTACAGACTTGAATCTCAATGATTCGGGGTCATTATTCTTCTGGGGTTTAATCATTTTACGTGAGATTCTCTCGAGCGGAGTTTATTAAATTTGAAATATCTACTGATTTCAATTTTAGTTTTTCTGCTGGTTATCGGTAACTTTATTCTTACCTTGATGATAATTTCATTCTTCAAAATCGGAATGGGTATGGAATCAATAAAGTTAATACCCGAAATGAAGGCTTTAAAGGTAAGAAATTCATTTCACTAATTTAAAGTGGAAGTTGCACAATAAAAACATTTTGTTTTAGTTCTACGGATCAGCCGATTTCAATAAGATCTACAAGAAAGATGGTCTTATTGAAAGCTTTAGAGAGTCGCCAGCAGTGATAGAAGGTTCGTTTCATTAACACAAATTTTTAGTTTTGTAACTTCCTAAAACTTTTCTACACATTCAAAAAATTTTAGCCGACGATTCTTTCATTAAATTCAATCTCATTGATCGAAAAGGTTTGATCACAAACCGATTCATTATGGGAAAAAATGGAACGGAAATAACGGGTTAGTATTATCTTTTAGCAAGTCTTTTTCGTACTTGTCATGATTAAAGTTTTTTCCTTGTTGCAGGTGTCAATGTCGTGAAAATAAAAGATCCAGATACAAACCTTCCAATTTTCGCTTCAACAAAGTTAACGTACAATGTAGAGAAGCCAACGAGAAATCTCGAGTCAACCGTAGTTTTCGCAGCCGCAATTGTCAGCGCTGTAGACAAGAAACTTGACATTCAATCAATCAACCCAATGTTCGTGAGGGGAATCGAAGGAACGACGATTGATGGAAAAGAAATTTTACTGTCAGCTGAACAAAACATTTTCCTAAAATCTTCGAATGGCTCAATCGTTTTCAACGCATTGAATGGAATTTTCATCGACATTGATCGTTTGGTTGTATCTCCGGATGCTCCATACAATCAAGTTCGCAACGATTTGCAATATAAACTCTGCGTTTGCTATCCAAAAGGAGTTTTGTATAAAGTTCAACTATCAACTCCTGGAATTGATGATTGTCGTCACTTCGATCGTCATCACTTCAACCCCTGTTTGTAGAACAGGAAAATCAATACTTTTAATTATCCAATAATTCATATCACTTAGTCGTAAGTAAGTGAGACTTACTGTCCTTGTGATCGATTGTTTTCAAGAACGCGTTATGAAGACACATTTTCACAGGATCCAATTACGTCAAATAAATTGTAGTTTACGAAAATAAATGAAGATCTAATAATTATTTGGAATAATGAATTGCTTTTATCTCATGCGTAAAAATAGTTACATATTGTTGCTGATGATACAATTTGGAAAAGTATTTTTAGAATAAGAGGAAGAGAGAGAGGAAAAGAATAAAATTCAAGAGCGAGAGACTTCCAATGAGGTTTTCCAATGATGTTCAAGGAAATTACTTTCCCAATGCAACATTTGACTGAAATATTCCGTTTACAATTTTAAATGAATAATCAAAATGATTGTACGATTATCTTATTCAGTTGCAAGCTTAGATATATTTTGAAATTATTTTTCTTAAAATATTTAACTGTTTCTTTTTTTTTCGTTGAATACTCATCTCGGAGCAAAATCATTTTCCCGAACAACTTCAATGCATTTGATAATACTTAAATTCTAATGCATGCGACACCACAGCTGTTGAAAGCAGAAGGAATCGGGAATAAAAACAGAAAGCAGAATGTAGAATAAATATGTGTCGCAAGTTGCTGGAAAAATGTTCTCTAAACAAATTCATTAGTCTGGCGAACTCTCTCATATGAAATTTGTCTGGACCTGCTGGAACTGCTGAGTTGCTAATATTTAACGCTTCAAAGCAAAAACTACTAGCCGATTCATTAAAAGTCTGACGCGGAGCAAGCACTCCATTTCAACAAGTTATGGTTAGCAGCTCAGGAATTTTATGGTTTCATGGATGACAGTGGCTTTCTCGTTCTTTTCTATCTTTAGACGGAAAATTCATGCCCTTTGTTAGGGAAGTCAAGAAAAGACTAAACAAATTTCTTATCGATTTTAAAAGAATCAGTTTGAGAAATTCAGTTTGACTAACCTCGCTGACTTCATACAGTTTTCTCAAATGTAGAAATATAAAATAAGCAGCGTCAAAGGATTCTTCATGTTTTACAAAGTGGCACGGTTGATCAAAGAAATAACTGTTGTAGCGTGACATCCATCTGTGACTAAAAGTAACTGAAAAATATTCCGATAATCACGAATTTATCAAACAATAAATATCTTTCCAGCTGGAAAAATGCATCGCATGCTGCTTTCTTCTTCTTCTTAGAGAGAGAGCGAATTGAATTTCCCGCACGCCACGCGAATGGAAGGAAAAAAATGTGTTGTCTTTTATTCTTGTATTCACTGTGTGACTTCGGTGAGTCAAAAGATTTATGTGATGTTAGATGGTTGGAAGATTTTCCACCGAGCGGACGCTTTTTTCACTCGTGTCGGCTTCTGATATGAAAGAACATTTAACAGCAGTTATTGCAAAGATATAAAATGATTGAAGCAGTAATCTTCAATATTTTTTTTTAAATGTATTTGAAAGTCGAAAAAGAAAAAAGTGAACACAAAATATCGTCAAAAGTGCTTTAATTAAATCTTGCGAAAGCAGATCTCATCGCTTATATTTTATGTGTGAAGACAGAAGAAAGGAATCGTTTGAAGAAGAAAGTTCTAAGCTCCACGTGCTTGACGGAAATCTTACGTGATAAATTGTAATATTCGTTTTCTTGCAAGGCAACAGCCAGAGAAGGAAGCAAGACGAAATATAAAGTGAAACAGATTGAGATAGAAGTTAAGCACAAACATGTTGTTATCACATTTAATGGAAACGTTATTACTAGTGTTGATTGCATCGAGCAGAAATGTTGAATCGTCAACAGGAATCGTCACAGGAAATAATGGTAAGGCAGCCAAAGAAATTTACGAAAGTTTGTCTTTCGGCGAAACCTTCGGTGCTGGGAAATTGTAATTAGCCCCGGATTGGAGATGGAAGAGAATAAATTTAATTATATCGTTGGATTCGGTTTTGTCATGAGCGGAACGAGCACTCTGATTGTCAAGTTTAATTTGTGTGAGAAATGCAAACAGAGTTTTCGTTTGAAATGTGAAGGCTTTTGTCGCTAATGGAAAGTTTAATGAAGAATCCTTGTCTAAATTATCTCTTGATTTAATTCCTAAAACTTCAAATGTGTGAATTTGTGATTTCTCGATGATTCCCTAAATCCATTCGCATGTCATCCTATCAAAGCTACGACAATAAATCTCCGACACGGTAAAATAAATTAATGGCTATCGATGAAATACAAATTTTTAGAATTTTAACCATTCTCTTGGAGGTTTTTCGTTTATTTATAATCTCAACACATTAATGTGTCGCGTGTCTCGGATTCCTTTTATCTCTCTGAATAAAAATCGCTCGCATTTTCTTTTTCTCCCTCTTTTGTTTTTCCATCTTCCACATCGTGTGATGATGATCTTGTCGCTAGAACCAAAAATAAAACAACATGATCTCGGTATGTCACCAGTTTCGGCTATTTATAAACAAATTTATTTATGTTGATTGTGCGTCTTCTTCATCTTCAAGCGAAAAATTTGTAACTCTTAATTGAAACATGTTTGTGAATATGTGAGAGAAATAGATTGACATTCATAGACTCAACTTCTCGCCTCCAAGCGCGCCTTTGAAGCAACAGAATTTATGCTCGAATATTAAAAGAAAAACAAACGTGAAGTGCATGCTGTTCATAAGCGAAACAGAGGTTTAGATTGAATTTCAAATATTTTCACAAGTGAGAATGGTAAAAATCTCGTTCATCAATCCCTGAATCCATTAAGAAATCGTCATTTACAGTCGGGATGCGAACGAAGACATGAAATATAGGAAGGTGAACCTGTTAAATGCTAATTGAAAATTGAAATAAGCGACATTTATTTTCACTAATATAAGCGAAATCTCAACACGCTTGAAGTCTAGGGAGAGAACGAGCAGGAAAGTGATTTATCGATGTTTTTCTCTCAAAACTAGCATTCAAGTCGAAAGTCTCCAGAGAAACGTAGCTTTTGAGAGTTCAGGCATTAGGGCGTATCATAGAGTTCAAATAAACTAAAGCAAAGATAAAATATGAAACATCATAACGCGTTAATTCATTGACGCCGCCTGGTATATTTGATTTTCAACAAGTTTCCCAGTTTCAAATTATTAAAACCCGACTAAATACATTGTTAAGTTCAATTCTACTGTCCGATGAAATGCGAATAAAAATCCGATAGCTCATAGCAAAATTTATGAGCAGTGATTTCCGTCTCTGATGAATCGTCTCCGATACTGGCTTGAGCGTATATTTTCAATGAGATGAGTTATGAAAATCGGATATAGCAATTAAATTAAAATAGAGCAGTGTCATAGGAGCTTGCAGTGTGAAGATCACCGCATTAAAATCATTTGATTCGATATAAAATTTTATTTATAAACTTTACCCTCCCCTCACATAAAATTCATAAATAATGACCCAATTTAATTTTTGCTGGAGAAGTGAAGGAAAGTTTTAAAGATAAACAAAGAGAGAAGCGAGGCTTCTCTAATTAAATTTCAATTTTCTTTCTGTTGATAGTGTTGAAGTGATAATCGTTTCTCCGGGTTGTTGATAGACATCCTTGGTTCGAAGTGTAACTTTTCAAGTTGTTCAGATGAGAAATTTTACTAAAGAATATTCATTTTTAAAATGTTTTTTTTTTCAACATCTCTGCAATATGATTCTCAGAAAACCCTTAACTCGTCTTTAATTTACGTTCGGACGAAGGGATTTAATCTAATTAAATGTGATTTCCGATGAGATGATGAAATTCAAAGCAGTTTATTAAAATTCAATTAGAAATGGAAAAAGACTGATTGATACAATGCTTCAATCGTTTAATTGATTGTAATTCGATTTCGCGTATGACATGACAATGAACGATTTTGGTAAATTTCAATTCATGACAACGAGTTGACGAGTTTCTCAAAAAAAAATCATACGCTCGTTAATTTAATAATTTTTAGCTGAAACACTTTCTGACACTGCCAATTAAAATTATTCTACTCGCATAGCTTGGAATTATCGCACGGAAACTGCATTGAAAATATTATAATTTAATCATTGTTATTCCTTCTCTTCTCCCCCGCTTGCTTTTGCTTTAGCAAAAAAGATTTCATATCGAATCTTATTTCTTTTTCCTGATGCTTTCGGTTTTAGTTTTCCCAATGAATCTGAGGAAATTTTTAATGCGTTTTGCCTTGAGGTGCAATTGAGAGAAATGAAATTACAAAAGCGTTTGTATCATATTTTCTTTCCCCGCCTCGCCGTTCTACTTCAATATCTTTTGGTTGATATTTTCATCTCGCAATTGTTTCAGCAAACGAGGCAGCGGCATTATTTTCCTTTCTTATTATGCTTCGCAATCTTTCTCTTTTTGCAGCAAAGCAAACGGTGTGCGCCAAGGCGAGCGAGAGAATTGGGTTGAGGCCCTCAACTTGTTTGCTGTAGTGAATTGAAATTCAATCTTAGCGCTTTTCTAATAAAAAAAAGTAATTCGAGCATTGCGTGCAAGCTTCCGGCTATGACCGACTTCGTTTGAGATCGTCCGAGCCTGAGCTGGAGAAGGAACAAGAGAAATTAATAATTTTCTGTTAACTTTGGCTAATTCTGTTGGCTTCCTGCGGTTCTCGACCACCTTGTTTGTCTTTTGATTTGATTTTTCATGCTTTTCTAATCAAAATGATGATGCTGTGCACGTGCCGCACCGTATATTTAAATTGGTTTATTTACACTTTAAAGGAGCGAAAGGCACAAAAACAGAAGAAACAAAATTCGGATGATTTTTCATGCCTTATCTCTGCCCCTGGTGTTATGCTCGTAACGAAGAAGCGTTTGTTGAAATATTGCGCTTGTTTGTATCTGAAAAATGTTCAGCTATCAATTGATACTAACTTTATTAATCTGCATCCTGTCAACATCCTTTGACAATTACGGTTCCTTCTATTACTCCAAACCTGCGCTTGCATTACTTTATACTGTAAAAGAAAAATGGAGAAAGAAATTGAATTCGAATGCCAGTCGTAAAGGAACGTTTTGAACATTACGACCTTAGAATAAAATAAGCTAGAATGATCAACTTTCTTTGGTCACTGATAAATAAGCAAAACTATCTGCATTGAAAAAAATATGACGAAAGTAGTCAGACTTGTTTATTTTTATAAAAAAGAAATGAGCAA
The DNA here is from genome assembly GCA_033063855.1 of Smittia aterrima. Classification (NCBI taxonomy): domain Eukaryota; kingdom Metazoa; phylum Arthropoda; class Insecta; order Diptera; family Chironomidae; genus Smittia; species Smittia aterrima. Next base: position 18,863,304 of record CP093831.1, read on the forward strand.
GTGGCGACAGATCTGCAAAGTTTTGTTTCTTCTTGATTTCTTGATGATGGTTGGTTGTACGATTAGGGTTTCTAATGAAGAAGAGAGTGGGGATCTGATGATTCTTTAAGAAAACTTTCGGGTAATTCCATCTTCGGTCGCGTGTGATACGAAATATGTTTCTATTTTCGATTTTCTTCTTTTCAATGCTATTGATTTTTCCGGAAGTAAGTTTGACATTTGCCTGACAAGAAGGAAATAGAATTTAAAACTCACAACGGTGAAGAGAATGTGTTTGGATACGAGCTGTGGAGCGGAGGAGGATATTGTTGTAAACATAATAAAAGCGATACAATAATCATAAATTTTTTTCTTTCCTTTGTCGCAAAAAGCGAAAGCCAACCAACACAAGACGAAAAGGAATGGAAAGAAAAATCTATCAATTCAATCAAAAAATCGGTTTACCACAAACAAAATGCGACATCAGAGAGTTCCTTTTTTTCTTTGATTTAAATTTAAATTAAAAGAAACATCGTCAAATGAAGATTGCGTAAAATGAAGGACGAAAGAAAGCACTCGAGAGAGAAAATGTTATTAAAATTATAATAAATCTTGTAACTGCAAAATTGGAACTATCGAAGAAAAGAAATTTATTCATGAAGTGTTTTCTTTCCCGTCTCGTTGCAGCCTTGAGTGAAGATCCTGAATTTACAGACATCATCGAGAACATAACGGTCAGTAGCACTCGCAGTTAGAGAAATAATTGAATTCTGTAACTAACTTTTCTTTCATCTCTTGAAATTGGATGTTTGTCTACTTAGGTTCCAGCGGGGAGGAACGTTAAGTTGGCTTGTTCCGTCAAGAATCTCGGCAGTTATAAAGTGAGTACAGCATCAAATATCCTTGGTATAAAATTTTCTTTTTCCCCGATTCCTTTATGCAATAAAGTTGCAAAACAAATTTATTTCTCTCAATTCCTACCGTTTCTACAATTTTATTGTACATAGCTCGAACTCGCAAAAAAAAATTTTCTCCTACAACTTTTATTTATTTCAAAACTTTAATTTCCTTTTGTCGCGCTATTACAAATCGCTCGACGGTGTGCTTGGGCAAAGTGTTAGGGGATAATGTGTTTGTAAACAAGTCGATAAATCGTCTTCCAATATTAAATATTGTCTGCTCTGTAGTCTCTTTTGTGTCGATGATACGAAAGCATTCATCGCGGAGAGAGACGGAAACAGAGAAACCAGAAGAACATTTATTAGAACGACAAAAGCGAAAAGTCTATCTGCTATTCAAAGACAATTCTTTTGGAACTTCTGAAGAAGATCGATGATTCGTGGGATCACTAAAAAGGTTTTCAATAATTTTTTTCTAAAGAAGAAAAAATATTTTTGTTTTGAAGCCAAATGTTTGTGCGTCATGAAATAAGCCTTTTACGAGTTACAATGACCTCTCTTTTACTGTTCAACATATTTTTCAATTTATTAAGTCGAAGCTGTCAAAAATTCCTAAATTATGTTACTTCAAGAGGACGCCTAAAAATTCATTGCCACCTTCTTTCTTGTGCCAACGTCCGAAAATTCTATTGTTTACAGAAGAGTTTGTCGTAAAAGAAGAATTTTTATTCGTGCGAAAACGGAAATTTAGTAAATGAAAGAGTAGACCTAGCGACGAAGCTTCGGGGATAATGAAATGCGACAAACATTTTTTTTTCTTTTCTCATCTGCAAATTGTCACCCGAAAGAGAAAAAATTGGTTTTATGGTGCCAAAAAGTTGTTTAATTGCCTTTTTTTTATGTTTTAAAATGCAACTTATATTGAATAAAACATAAGTTCGTCTTCTCATTTCGCTCCGTCCAATAAAAGTCATTCCAATCGGAATGTCTTCGGGAGGTTTTGGGAGCGAGAGAAAATTAGGATGCGGGATGAAGCAAGAAATATCGTGGAATGCGAAAAATTTCAAATTTCAAAAATTGTTCAGCCGGAAGGGATTTTTGATAAGAAGTTTTTCTTTGCCTTCTTCTCCCCTTCGATCGCTGCAATGCGAGATTCAAAGAGAAGTCTTCAAGTCTTTCTCCCGTTTGTTAGCAAAAAGAAATTACATTAACTGATACGTCATTTAACTTTGTGGATTATTGTAGGTGGCGTGGATGCACTTCGAGCAATCGGCAATATTGACTGTGCATAATCACGTAATTACTAGGAATCCTCGAATCTCTGTGACACATGACAAGCACGATAAGCACAAAACCTGGTTCTTGCACATTGCAAACGTGCAAGAGGAGGACAAGGGTAGATACATGTGTCAGATAAACACAGTGACAGCGAAAACCCAATTCGGGTATTTGCATGTTGTCGGTAAGCAAATAAATAACGTTCACCGTAACGAGAGTTTCTCATACCTTCTCATGATAACGAATCTAAAAAACCAATCCATGTGAGAATCGATTCTCCGGGAAATTGAGAAACTCTTTCCTTACTCAAGTTTTTTGTAACCACAAACACAAAACATATTTTGCATTCTCAACAAAAGTTCCTCCTAACATCGACGACGCACAGACATCGACAGACATTGTAAGTAATTCACATTTTCTAGAGTTCCAACCGTTCATTTTAATTCATCAAAATATAATTCATAATTTAAAAGATCGTAAGAGAAGGAGCCAATGTTACGATGAAATGTCAAGCGAATGGCAGTCCGCCCCCGACCATCCGATGGTGAGTCTATTTTTTAAAATTTCATAAGACTCGAACACAAGATCAGAAGGCAAAATGCTATATTCAAACTAGAATAACCGAAACTATGTAAAACCTTCATTTTCAAATTAGACGCAATTACAAAGTAATTTTTCTTATATTTTTCGCAGGAAGCGCGACGACAACATGAAAATAAACATAAACAGATCTTTAGCGGTTTCGGAGTGGGAAAACGAAACGTTAGAAATGACCAAAGTGTCGCGTTTAGACATCGCCGCTTTTCTTTGCATTGCCTCGGTAACTTGAGCGCGTTTTAATGACTGTAATCAATTATTTTCATTTCTCTCTCCTCTTCTCAACATTCATTGAAATTAAGAATGGAATCCCGCCTAGTGTTTCTAAGAGAATAAAGCTGAGCATTGATTGTAAGCATTAATTCAAATCAAAATTGAATTTATAGAAATTAGAAAATTTTCCTCAAAACAGTTCCTCCAATGATCATTGCTCCTCATCAACTAGTCGGCATTCCGTTGACTTATAACGCCAGCATTGAATGCATCGTTGAAGCAAATCCTACCTCATTGAACTTCTGGAACAGGGAAAATGAAAAGATGATTTATGATTCACAAAAATATAAGTAAGCAAGTTCGCTATGCCCAACGTTTTAAACTTTTTTTTTATTCCCTTCGTTTCTCGTTGAACATAAAATTGGGCCTGAAGGACTGAAACTTTGGTGAGCACGCCATCGTACAAGAGCATAATGAGGCTAACAATCTTCAACGTTCAGCACTCAGACTTTGGCATCTACAAGTGTGTTGGTAAGGAAGGCTAACGAAAATGCACAGCAATAATTTAAATTTTGACATCATTTAATTTTTATAACTTTCAGCCAAGAATCCGAGGGGTAGCACCGAAAGTAGTATTCGCTTGTACTGTGAGTGCTTGATGATGAAGCAAATTCATATTTGATGGATGGCCAGAGCTTTTCGGTTAAATTTATGAGGTTTTAATGTCGTTAAGTTCTGGTCACCCAGCCATAAAACTTTGCATTTCACTTCTCTCCTTCGCCATCAAAGAAATGACAAACATTTTTCAACTTTTCCTTTTCTTCTTTGTACTCTCTCTCTCTCTCGAAGCATCACAACCGCCGACCACAATTCCACCTCCCACAACTGAGATCGTTGATACTACGACAACAGTGAAAAAGGTTGTCAATTATCTTCCACCAGTTGGACAAACAACTGTGTACACGGTTCACATGATTGATAAAGGTAAGAAGTACTAGAGAACAGCGAAAGGAAATCGTCTAGATTCAAACTTTAATTAAATCCACTTTTCACATTCAATTAGGATCTAAATATCAAGCCAGCAGTAATGAAATTGAGAATTCAGAGCAGAAGCTCACGGATAGTGCTAAAAGCGACGACTGGAAAGGGGAAGTCGACAAAACCAATAAAGGTAATTGTCGGAAAAGTTTCGGGAGAAACGAATTGAACTCAAACTGCCGATTGAATTTGAAATTAATTAATTTAAATTTTTCCAATGCTCTATCTCTTCCAACAAAAACTAACAAAATAAACCGCGTAAAATCATTTTTCGGTGAATTAAATCGAACAGCCTACGAAATAAAATTTCACACAGCGCTAGCCAAATTAACAGTTCTCTTCTATTGTACGCGACTTCTTTACTGACATTCAAGCACAACCGATATCTCATCTATAAATTATCGATTATGTATCATAATGTTATCGCCGTTTATTTTGTTTCTGTTCCTGAGCAATTCTAGAACAAATTTTAGCAAATGAATTTGGGAGAGCATCCAAAATCCCCTTGCAGTGAGGTGGCCAGTTCTCTAAAAAAAAGTTAAATTTATTATTATATCACATTTAATTATGTACACATATATCTCTTTAGAGTTAAAAATAAAATAAATTTATTTGTAAAATATTTATTTCGTCGTTCATCAATCTATTACAATCTATTTAATTAATTTCAGTCGTCATAAATATTTTTTCGTTTTTACAAATTATATTTTGTAAGCAATCTTTCTTTTAAAATAATAAAATGGCTCTAGGCAGGGACGTGGGTCACATTTTTTTCCCATACAAAAAAACATACGTAACGTACGTAACGTATCGAATTTGTTCGGTAAAGGGAAAATTTGACAGTTGAATTCAAATGTGACCCACGTCCCTGACTTTAACCAATAAAATTGAGTAAAACCCTACTAGAATAAGAAACTACTCAATCATCACAGGTAGCTGCAGTTGAATAGGGTCAATCGAGATTTAAGATTTATGGATGTAAATAAAACTCACGAGACAATTTTTTTCTCTCCCGATTTTACTTCCGCAAAAATGTGATTTTTGCACCTTTTTTTCCTCGAACGTTTCTCGCAATTGCGATGTCCATTCTCCATTCAACGTGAGCTGCTGAAGTTTAAATTTAATTATCTCCCTTTGGTAAATTGAAGTTGATTTCAACTTCTATTTTCATCTTGAACTCACTCATTCACTAACTCAGTGTAATCTGAAATGTTTCAGGATGTAACGTTGCAAACGAGCTTTAAAGCTTGTTTTCGTTGGGTTCAAGAAAATGAAATCTAAAAAATCTACTTTCCCAAAAGCTTACTCCGAGTGTTGTTATAATTTTAATATGAAATCCAAATTAAAAACAAAAAGATTATGTACGTCAGGTATTAAGGGCAATATGTTTCCGTTGTTTCGTCCTGGCACTCACAACAACTCAAAAGTAGAACTCCAGAACGGTAATATGATTTGTTCATCTACAATGTACACATGCAACAACAAAACTAAATGGGACTTAAGAGGACTCCTTTTTAAACTGAAATTATTTTCATTTGTAAGCTGGTGCATAAAATGGGAATTACGATCTCTTTTCCCGCTTCGCATTGAGCTTCCTGAAGCAGAAATTGAATATTTTTCTCTTCGGTCGTGCTTAGCGATGTAAAAATATAATTTTTCCATCTCGGAAATGATTTTCATCGAATTTGAGATTGCAATATCACGATGACAAAAGTTGAGTGTAAGCATAAATAAATCCATTGAAAGCTTTAACTATTACACAGTTGACATCACTCAATTCATTCTTTTTATAAATAAATATACATTAACGACGTAAGTTAATTGAAAGCTTATAAAATAAAGTCTATCCTCATCAAGTCTTGTTCTTGTCTCGAATATATAATTCATCTTCCGCAACGTGCCAAAAAAGGTGATCATGCAGTCACCTTAGAAATGATGCATTGCTCTTATTAAACATTCATTATGCGCAACGAAGCATCTTAAATGCAGTAGAGAAAATAAAAAGGCTGAGATTTAAAATGTTTTATTTAGTTTTTTTCGTTAATTTATTTGATAAACATTTCGACTGCAAAAAAAAACATGAGAAACAGTTCACTTGGGGCACCATCAGAGTCGTATGAAAGAAGCATTATTCAGATTTCTACTATCCTTCGATGCTTTCATCGCGCAGCGAGAGGCAAACATTGTGGTAAATTTTATTTTTCTGTTCGTCTTGAAGTCACGACGGTAAGAAAGCGACAAGAATAGGTGAGCGCTTCGCTGTTGGGATTCAGAGAGCGAAGGTGAATAAAAAGTGAAAAGAATTAAATTTTCTATTTCACAGGAGAAAGTCAACACGCAACGTGTTTGTTCGTGCAAAGTGCTGAAATCTTTCTCGATTTATTCTTCAATCAAGAACATCCCTCGACTTCCTAGCAATTATCCATAAGACTATTAAGCGTGTAAATTGTTTGAAAGCAAGCGGTGAAATGCGTTTGGTGGCAAAAAGCACACAATCCCGCCGTTAAATTCACAATAGAATATAAAATAAGCATAAAATTTATTTGCACATGGGAATTCTATCACTCGTTCTCCTAGCCATCATCGCTTTCGCTTTTCATTTACACCGAGTTTTATGCTCGAACAAGCGACGGGCCCATTGAGCTTTTGTGTTTTGATTCTCCCTTTGCGAGTTTTCTACAGGACAATTCGCATCTCTCCCCTCTCGCGACTGTGATTATTCTGCATATCAATCGACTCTGATTTTCTGTTGCTACGCGTGATTGTAAAAAAAATCGTGTAAACAGAAGTTGAGAAAGTCTCAACACGAACAATATTTATGCTCAATAACGTTAAGCATCTTCTTGTGCGTTTTGATGTGTATATCATAATTGAAAATATCTTCGCGAGTCAACGTTGGAAAATTGCACCGATTTATAGGAAGTTGCGCAACTCCCAATTAATATCGATCGAAATTATTTGATTTAAAGTTTTCTAGAATCTTTGAATTGTTACTCTCTTCACATCATAACCATATTCAAAACTTCTATTCAATCATGATCCAAACTCAACCCCGAAACGATTTAATTTAATTTGAGCTGAGGGATCACACATTGTGCACATCTTGAATATTCATTCGTTCTCTGTCCTCAGGGAATCTTGAAGACTCAAATCTTTAAATTCAAATATATTCATGCTAGACCACTAGACCACAAGGTGAGTTCTGTGGCTTCACTTGATGGTTAACATCATGGGATTTTGATTGCGGAAAAGTCAAGAAATTTTGAAAAACACAATGGTTTTATTATTTTTATCATAATGGACCAAACAAATAAAAATCTTCTAGCAGCTGGAATTTGCTGACCACATGCTTACCCTTAAAATTATTGTTTCTTAATAAAAATATGTGCTTTCATTGCTTACAAATTATTTGTCTCTCAAGAAAACTTTCTAAACTTCAAAATTGGTTTACACTCAAATACATATTTGTATATGAATTTATTTTAATTTTCAACATATATGATTTCACTAGCTCTGACGGAATGTTTTTCAAAGTTGATATGTAAAGAGATTTTTTTATGAATAATGCAAATAAGTTTTAGGATAGGACAATTTAGCTCCAGGGGCTGCGCTTACGAGTCATGGCAATTTAGGGATTTTGCTGAATTTTTTCATTTTTGGGATTTTGCTGAGGCTCAAAGATTAACTTTTATTGAAGCTAAGTAGAACTTCCTGCCTCTGCACTGACCGAAGAGGAAAACTTTGTTTGTGAGGAAAACAATGTCAAATTGACAGTGAAAAGAATGCTTTGGTTTTTGTGGTCGTTGCCTGCTTCTCTCGATAGAAAAACATTTCAGTTTTTATCGATTGTGAAGGAAAGTCACGCCATTAACAGTTGAGGGTGATGAGATGAAAGTTCTCGTGTGAGAAGTGAGATCTCAAACCTTCAATAAACATCGATTCATCATGCGATTCATCAGCACGTTTAAACAGATTTACGGCTTTGTTGAGTTTGTTGCAGCAACATCAATCGATAAATAACTGAATCACAAATGAGGATTGCAATACTAGAGTCGTTTGGATGTTTTGATAAATTGATTGTTTCTCCTAGACTCTCCCCATCCACGCCCGCCCTAACTTAGCTTTAACAGCATCACGATGAAATCAAACGGTTATTTATAGTTTTGTTTACTTTCGTAACTATTCGACGAAGAGGAAAAACTTTTATTTTTATTTTACTGCCATCAAAGGATAGTGGAATGATTTCGAGAAGTAGCTTGCTGAAAACTATCTTCACATCTCGCTCTCTGCATATTCAAAAGTTGTTTTTGTCAACAAGAAAGTTACACGCGGCATAAGAAAACGTAAGATTCGGGAAGAAGACAACTTTCAAGTGAGCGGTGAGGTATGAGGACGTCAAGAGAAAGGGAATAAAGCCTTTAAGATTATGATTCATTCAACTATGCGGTACTGACGAGATTTCTTGAAGATTTAAGTGGAAAATAAAAGGCAAACGATCTCAAAAATTGTAAAAAGTTGAAAACACAAGTTATTCCTCATTAAAATTCCGCATTTGTCAATTGAATGAAATTTTCTGCTTTAAAAAACTGAGAAAAGCTAGTCAAAAGAAAAGTGCAATTTGTTTGGAGAATTATTTCAGCATTCCGTCTCATATGCGCTCAACTTCAGCAGATTTGGCGTTAATATCTTTCATTCGTAAATCGATTTCGAAAATATAATTAAAAAAGTTTTATCATCAGCATTTTCGCCGTGGTGTGAAAATTTATTTTCGTTCATAAGCGATTCTTCTTGTGTGGGTTCTTCTTTCTCATTCACTTTGTCAACTTCTTCCTTCATTCTCAACAAAGTTCCGCCAAAGCTGCCAAAAAAATGTTTGATAAAGATTTCATAAATTTATTTTGCATATTAATTGGTTTTTACCAATTTTCAGATATTTTCTTTGGAGTGAGAAAAATGCAAATCATTTCATTCTTTCGTTTATTGTCATCACGAAAAGAAAAACCGTCGACAAAGGTGATGAAAAAATTTCAAGATTCTGGTTTTCTTTCTCCTAAGAGAAACTGGCAGATAAGCTGGCTTTAAGACACAGCGAAGCGGCTCTGGTTCCTCTCGTAAGATCGACCGTGTTCCAGACTGTGATGGTCGGGTGGTAGTATTCATGTGACTCGTAGAACTCTGCTTTCAATGCAGTAGTTCCGAAGTTCGGATCCCACTCTCGCCAAAGGAATTTCAGTTATTCAAAGAGTTCTCTCTTGACCGGTTAGAAATGGAAAATGAAACATCCTTGTGGAGTCACGTTCCTTCTCATGTACACCAACTGTTATTGTTGGGACGTCATGAGTGCAGGTAGAAGCGCGTTGACATAGTTGAGTTGAACTTTGGCGCGAATCCTCGGCAATGTTCCCACTACCACACACTCATGTTTGCACACAGTCTCAATATTGTGATGTAATATGAGATGGAATCTCGCGCCTTGGCAGACGTGGGGATGTTTCAGATATAAACGCTACTTGATTACGGGCTGCATTAATCTGGAAAACAGATGGACGCTCCTCGAGATCGTAGCGGTTGTCATAACGGAGTTAGATACAAAAGGCAATCTGCCTACGTTTCTGTGGATCGCAAGATCCCCTTCGCAAAAAAATACAATACAAAAAAAAGATCGACCGTTGCACTTCTCCGAGCTATGCCAGGTCTGCGACTCTGAAGATGTTAGCACAGAGAACTGTACTATTCTTATAAAGGAGCCCGACTGGATATGTCCGCACCCGAAGGTGGGCACCGCAGTCGCAGTTATAACTCCACACCCGAAGGGTCAGAGCTTGGCTTGAACACCATCTTCTAATTATAGTTTGAATTTCCTTATTCGCTACTATGAAGTGAAACCAATTTCTGGGGATTTGAACCTCGATTACCAAGCCTTCAGCAGGTTGCAGTCGTGTGAAACATTCTACAAGTTTCTCTTGTGTTGGAAGATTGGCTAAAACGTTTACTTAAAATGGAATAAATAATTTATATTTCGATCATTATTCGAATTTGGAATCCAGCAAGAAGATGTTTCACTGAATCATTTCAAGTTAGCCAATAATTACCAACTTAACAATTTATCTTTGGTTAAGCGAGGTAATTAAGTTTAATTTGAGAATTATCTTTTTCAACGGCGGATTCAAATTGGGCGATTCGCGGAATAAGGGAATTTCCTACGACGGAAATTTCAGAGAAAACTTCTTACAATTCGTAGAATCTGCATTAATATTTTAAAATTCTTGTTTTAGTGGCTTAATAAAGTCTGAATTTAATATTAATCGAACGCTATCCTAAAGTAATAAGTAAATAACTTAAAGTTTAATTCGAAATTGCAACATATATCAATAAAATCAAAAAGTAAGTTTCAATCAAAAAAAAAAATCCACGTGGCGAGCGAATTTTATGAATATTTCCATTATCTGACTTTTAATCACTAGTACACAAACTGAATTCACCAAAATGAACACAAACGGCTCTGATTCAGGTGCTTCATTCGACGAGATCATGGCAGAAATCTTCCAGTCGCGTCCTAACCTCAACTTCAAAGTTTCTGCTGGATCTTCAGAAAAAACACATTTGCCTGACAACGACTCTGGACATGAGTCTCCTTCAGCTGTTTATGCAACGACAAAGTCACGATGGGCTAAGATTAACGTTAGTTTGATGCATTCGGATCTCAAGAAATTCTTAAAGAAGAATCCCATAGTCAATTCGAAATCATCCTCGGTCCAATCCTTTTTGTCAAAGAACCGTCACCAATGGTGCGAAGACTTTGATTCGGACAACGAGGAAGAGACAACAACCAAGCTTAAGGAATTAACAGCTTTGACTTCGTGAGTAATATATTTATTTATTTTTTCAATAAACTAACCTAAAAAATTCAAAGGATCAAAGGCCAACGCGAAAACGACACGTTCTGGGATCAATATGGTTAAAGCGACATTTCATTTCATTTAAATTTATCTTGTTCATTAGTATCTAAGTTAAAGTTAGTTTGACTGCGAATCTGCAAAGGTAAACAAACAAACATGAATCGAATAAAAAGTCATTGTAATAATTCAATTGTTACGCAAATGCTATATAGCACTCCTTCAATCCTCTGTCCATCAGGTTCATTGTATAATTCTTGTTCTCCTTTTGTGTGGCTTCAAGAAGAAATATTGCAATGCGAAAGAAAAATTTCGGGATAATTTATTTCGATTCTTCAAATAATGCGACACGAGAAAAGAATTGAATTGCTTCAACGAACGAGAAAGAAAATTAATGACTTGTGTTTGGCAAAATAATATGCAGCCAGCTAAACAATGAATATTGACTCTCGACATCAGTGCTTTTTGTGTTCCCAGTAGAGCAGAGAGAAGACAAATATTGAATAGCAAAAAGTTCTCGTCGTTTCTTGGGAGAAAACATTTTGGGAAATTGTCAATATTTACAGTCAACAGAAAGACTTTTGTTATGGCATTGCTGATGATAAACTTAAAAGTTATCAAAATGGATCAACTCTAATAGACCGAGAGATTCTAGAGAATTTCCTATGCCCATCAGCTCCTCAATCACTCACTCGTTCTTTTATGCACTTAATTCTCAATTGTAAGCTGCGGCTTTCATTGAATAGATGTAGGTTCCTTCGTCGCATTATTCATTGAGGCATTCACCCAAACTTGAACTATCTCATCAAAATAAAAAGCGGAATGAAAAAAATAAAACGAATTGAATCTGAAACGAGAGAAGGAAAATGCGAGTTGGAAAAGAAAATTGTGTAAATATCAGAGATACAAATCACGTAGATATCAGCATCAACTCGGTGCACTTGTCGAGCTCGAGTCGCTTTTTTGACTTCTCAACATATAATTCAAACGGTTGAATTGAAACTCTTTTAAATTAACAAGCACTTGAAATATTAAAAAAGTCTCTTGAATAATCATTCGAGTCGACTTTGTTGGTAGATAACAACTCACATCAAACATAATCTTGCAAGAATACTATTTTCCTTCTAACGAAGGCTTTTATGACCTCGAGTCTTGAGAAGAACAAATTCTATTCAGATAAGTGCTTACAAGTCTCATCATCAAGATCCCAACCAGAAATCCACAAAATTCCTCGAAAGGCCATAAAATTAGGACAACAAGCCTTCGAGCTCTACCTGCTTATCAAGACCAATTGAGTTAATTAGACGAAATTAATGAGAGAAAGAATAAATCTATCGCTCGAGGCCATGAAAGAAGCGAAGGAGATGAGAATCTTCGATGCCAATATAATCTTAATTGTTGTTCCTGGGGAAAGAAGCATGGAAGCAACTCTCTCTCTCTCTCTTTCTGCTAATTAAGGGAAAATGGCGATTTTGAGCAATATAACGTAAAAGTTTGCTGTAATGACGAAAACTGACAGAAAAAATTGAAAAAGTGAAGAGAATCAGAGAAAATTGTCACTTCGAAGTAAATTACATCAACAAGAAAGCTTTAAGTTTCTGTTTAAATTCTAGTTGACCTGAGCAAGTTTTCAGTTTGTTTAGTTAACTGTTACCTTTACGTTATGATAACACTTCAAGAATTTTTCAACTTCCATATCCTTTATTGATTAAGTCGAATCACATGTGTCGAATTGGAAATATTACTTTGCTGTGTTCCTTAATTAATTTAATTAAAATATCAGAAGAAGGAGAGGGCAGTGATAAGGAAAATATTTTCTTAGAAAGTTTTCGTTTTTCGCTGCTCATCCGCTCCGAGTAAACGACGAGTTGTTTATGGATGATTATAGAAGGGGCGGAAGGATTTTGATAGTTAATTTCTCACGTCACGTCTTATCTTCCCACAAAGCGATCTTTCAGACATCTAGTTTGGTGCTGCTGATATTTATTTTCTGTGTATAGGAGTAAGCATATGCCTGCAAGTCGAAACGTTTCAACATAGAGGATAATTTTTATATTCAAGCCATGTACAGTTTTTCTTTAACGAGCTAGACCACGTATTAATCAACGAACAGAAGAAATGAAGTTTTTGTTGTGAAATAGTTTATGCTGAATTGAGCGCCGGCAGCAAGAAGGAGAAGATTCGAATCTTAGTTGCGGAAAAATAGTTGCGATTTAATTAAATCCTGATTGACAGTTTAAAACTGACCTAAGCAAAATCTATTAAATGAATCATCTGTGGAGATTCTCCATGCCTGATCTGCTCTTAAAGACTTTGACTTTGCATGATTTATTTTTGAAATTAAACCGCAATGAAACGTGATAAAAAAGTTTTTTTTGCACTCGATACAAAATTAATAAAATTCAATAAATCTCTCAATAATTTATTAATTCTTTTACGCTTTTAAACATTTGAACACGAACGAAGCAAAACGTGTGTGATTTATTGTTAGGATTCATGAAGTCGCTTGTGGTTGAATTTCAATTGAAATTAGTTCAAAACCACATTAATCAAATCATAATTCTGATACTAGTGTTGACAAACATTTTCATTTTTTTTTTGAAATGGAAAACGATAAGAATTTAAAAACTCGACCAACTTCACAAGGAGTTGAACGGAAAGAAAAAAGCAAAGCAACATTATGTTCAAATAAAAATGTTGTAAATATATTAAATTTGATGTTAGTAGGGTCGAATAAATATTCTCGTCGCATAAAAGGTAAAGCTAGTTCGTTTTTTTATTTGAACAAGAACAGAGGAAGAAACGCTACGTGAAATGGTCTAATAAATCATTTCTCGTGATTTAGATCCTCGTTCTCCATTCTTGGTTTCAGTTTTGTCAATGATTTCGGCATCAGTCGAGTGCGCTCGTCGTCGGAAAGCAAACTAAACACGTAGACACTGAACACATGTGAATGAGCGACCCTTCTTATCATCAAACAGTGCTGAAGTCGACTTTCTTCTATTTGCTTTGCGGTCGGCAAATAATTTCGAGTCCTCCGGGTATTTTGTCATTTAAGTTGTCAAATTTGTAATTCATAAACCTTTTGGCGTGTGATCGAGTTACGAAGCAGTTGAATGATGATTGGATTAGACGATCACTTGAGAAGAATGTCAAGCTTCATAAATTTCACAACGTCACGAGATAATCATCATTTCTCAGTCGATCTATGAAACGTCAAACAACGAGCAGAGACCTAATGTTCCTCGAATAATTGTGTCGCTGATGGCGATGCTCATCATTAGCCTAGGGAATCATGTCAACGATCCACTAACTCAGTTCATTTCATTCAATTAAGCACGATGTAAAACATATGAAATATTTTCGAAACGAGTTCTCCTCCAAAGTCTATAAAAGCGTAATCGAATTTATAACCGATTTTCGATCGTTTTTCTATCGCACAGAGAAGAGTCGAGGGGGACAAGGACAAAGGGCAAAAATAAAAGTTAATCTCATGAATATTCATAACTGAGCATTACAAAAACAACAACATGGTCATGTAGCGTCAGCAAAATATCGCAACGAGAGAAACCAAAAATATCCAATAATATGTGAATCCAATCAGCCACGCAAAAATGCGGTATAGAACAGGGCAAGGCACAAATACACGAGAGCACTCGATTCATGCGGAAAATATGATCCAGGACTCTTGTTGTTGCTGGCTTAATTCAGTCACAACAAAATATTGAACGAGGAAAAATGTTTTTCTGTTGTGCCGTTTCAGCAAACTTCGAATTCCGCCTGATAAAGTGTTTGCTGTTGTTTTCATCGAAGAGTTTATCGGGATCTTAAAGTTGAATGCGGAAGCCGCCTCCTCTTCATTTTTTGTTATGATTCGTTGACTCTTTAACTTACTCGATTATAAACAATCAATTTAATAAATTTTAATGTTCAACAAATATTTTTGTTGCACCCCCACTCTGGCAACCACAAAAGCCTTCGCATTGAAATAATTTTCACCTCAGAGAATTTACATTTCAATGTAATGCTCCGGTGATACTCTCGAGCTCAACTTTACATTGTTTGCCTTTTCAATTAAACACATTCGGGCTTGCTCTCAACCTGCTCGACTCTTACAAACGTTTTCATTTACCATGTAATTCAACTTTTTACCCTGGAAAAATCAATATTTATCCAATTGTGTAAAAGATAAAAATGGAAATTTATTCGAAGCCCACGAAAACTTTTGTGAAATTTTTAATTAGTCATCTTTGATGAAAATTCAAGAGTTCTCTCGAGGTTTACTCTAGCCGTTGAAGACGCTCGTTAAGTGCATTTGTCTAACACGTTCGCCCTCGAGCTATTCACATCTTAAGTGAGGAACACGATCGTAAAAGAAAATCTTGAAGAAAATTTGATGTAAATATTTAATACCTTCAGCCCGAGAGAAAATAAAATGATAATTTTTATGGATGTGAAAATCAGAGCGAGATGGGGAGGAAGAGAAAAAGGCTTTCCTCAATTTTCTTCGTGAACAGGAACAATTTAAATGCAAAGTATCAATGAATTTTTATGGTAGAAACAGTCATAATTATTTTTTTATCATAGATGAATTTGAAGCTAGAGGGCTCGTTATGAAATTATTGGCAGTAGCACTTTAGTTCATTTTTTAATTTTCAACATATTTACAAATTCTACGGCTGCTGCTGTTTCATTGAATAATCCCTCTTGCTTGATCCTATATAAATGGAGAAAACGGTTTATTGAATAGAATATAACTACGTATTTATTTTCAAGCTTTTAAGAAAAATTTATTAGTTAGCAATAAATTTAATTCAAGAATAATATTTTTGACGGACAATGCTTTTAGGTTGTAAACGAGTTTTTTATGACAAAGATTCCCATTATTACTGCTTCGTCTAATTAATGAGAACTTTTTTTTCGAAAAGGCGTGAAAAGTAATTACATTGATTTATTAGTGAGCGAAGACTCTCAATTAGAAATTCTCACCTAAAAAAATCTTTTTCCACAATTCGAAGTTTGAGTAAGTCGCGGAGAAAAGGAAAAGTTTGTCGATAAATTTAATCTTCCACATTGCTACAAATTTCACTTCGTCTTTAATTTATCGCAATGTTGTGCTGGTGCGTTTCTCATCTCTTCCTTCTTCGCTGAATTGATGGGGTACAAAAGATCAACCGATATTTTCCAAGAAGAATTAATTGGAATCGGGTAGCTACTCGATAAACTATCATCGGTAATTCACGTAGTTGCCGAGTTCCTTGAACATTAAAATGTGTAGGATGAGTCGAGAGATAAAACCCTTTAGAATTCTTAATTACCTCGTCGATTTTCTCCTTCTCCGTAAGAAGCTAATTAGCTGAAGTCAGTTCCTTACAGCAGAAAGAAAAAAGTTTTTTTTTTGTTTGCGACACAATAAGGCTCAGCTTTGAGAGAATCTTAATGGGCGAGTGGATGAGATGCATGCTCAACAAAACGCCGACGTTCAAATTAATTCTCTTTCATTTCTTTATGGAGCATTTAAGGACATTGTCTTCTCGCTCATTCAGTCAAACATTCAATCATCCGCTTTAGACTGATTCATTAAATCTAGTTGTTTTTGATATATTGCTGATCTTATCCACTCTTTCGATTTATTCGCTTCAATTGACGATGGTTGAGATTTTTATTCTTTTTAAGATTCATCGATAGAATCTTGAGTCACCAATAATTTCTAATTTTTCGATCTTTGCCTCATAAACGTTTTGACTTCATGGCTCGCCCCTTTGAATTCGATTTCTTGTTTTCTTTTCAAACTATAAATCTGCTAAATTGACATACTTTCTCGAAGACCGGAGGAGATAAAAGCAGATATCTCGAATCTATCGATAAAGATGGGAACATTTTTCATGATGGGGGGCCAGTGTAGGCAACTGACCCGTGATGTGTGTCAACAACGAGAGCGTAAAGTCATCAGCAAACGAGTTTTTTCATCAGCGATAAGACGAGAGAAATCTTCAGAAGATTTACGATTGTTTTGCTTTCTTTTTGGCACAACTATTGAAGCTTAATAAGAATAACTAAACCTACTTTTAAGTAGTGTCATAAGAATAATTTAAACATTAAATTGCAACAAATGAAGCTTTGTAATTATACAAATTGAGGCTCGACAATTGCGTATGGCGAACAATAATTATGTCTAGTCCTCCCTAATTTACGATTATGAGCGTAATTTGTGCAGCTTTATGTTCGAACTTTTTTCAGAGCTCGGCAATGTCTCCCTGAATCCAACGAAGACATGAAAGAATCTCTGATTTGGGCTTTTGTTTTTATTTTACGGATAAAACAAATAAAATGTAACTCAGCTTCCTTTATTAATAAACTTTTATCAAAGTAATCTGAACGACAAACTTTTTAGCTTACATCACTTTTTAATATATCCGAATTCACCCCTCAGCCACTCGACAGAGCTTTGGTGCAGAGCGATTTATATTTTCGGGTGTGACAGAAACAGCAATAAACCGTAATAATTGTCCAAGAAGCTTAAGAAAACTTTTGATATTAATAATTATTCTTTGTGACAACAGATTTATTTTACTTTTCTCTTCAACATTTCGCTGACTTTCGAGAGATGAATATTGCTTTAATGCTAAAAGTCAAGCATAACTTCATCTTCAGATTGGAGTGAACTCTGAAAAGGCTGAGAAATGAAAAGACTTTAAGTGATGTTTGTAACTTTAGATTTGTTTACCTATTTCAATTAAAAATAAATGAAAAATTGTTACAATTAGATTTTTTTGTCAACTTCATTTTACTTGTAAAGAAGTCATTCGTAATCTAATTCCATTGACAATTAAAGTTTGCAAACACAGATGAAACAATCGAGTTTAAGAATGAAGTTTTTTCATTTTAATATTTAAAAACAGTTTAGGAAGTTATCAGTCTTAGTTTGAAATTTGCTAGGTTAGTAAGAATTTTTAAATTTCTTTCTTTTCTTCTAATTTTAATTAAATTACTTAAGATATGAACAGTCTTGTAAATTGTTGTTACTTTTAAAGAAAATTGTTCAATTTCTCTGAGTAGACCTGAGCACAAACGTATCATTTATGCATTCTTGGTTTTAACTTTAGTGCAAAAGTATCACACGGAAGAGCCACACAGGCAGGATACATTTTTATTAAATCGGGATTGTCACTAGCGACATCGTAGTTCTCGAGGATGTTTGTTAACATGAGGAACGAAAAGCTTCGGACGAGATTCTGAGAAAAAAACTTAATCATTTTAATTTTACTTGAAATAGAAGGAACATGTATTACTCACTTGTCCAATACACGCCCGTTTCCCTACTGAAAACGGAAGAAAATGGGGCACGTGTTTTTTTATTCTCAATCTGGACCAAAATAAATACAAAGAACAAAAAAAGGATTAACTTGTGATCTCAGCAAATAGAATGCATTTGGAAATTGTTTTAAAATTTTAGAAATCTCGCTTTAGTGACCGAATGCACAGCAGATCACTCACCTTTCAATGTGCGGAGCATTCAAAACAGAATCTTTGTGAAGTTTTTGTGGTGGAACCTTCTCCAAAAATCTTTCAGGCGAAAATTTTTTAGGATTATGCCAATACTTATCACTTGCGTTCAATTCGTAATTGTTGATAAAAACAATTGTATCTTTAAGCAAACCGTAACCGGCGATTTCTGTGTTTTCGGTAGCAACATGTGGTACGATTGGTGAAGAAGAGTGTCTTAGAATTTCGTAGATTGTGGCCATAGTGTAAGGCATATTTTCAGTGTCATAAAGAGAAAGTTTCCTCTCAGAGTGATTGGTAATTTTAGCGATTTCTTTTTGAATATTTTTGCCGACGACAGGAAATTTCGCCACATATCCAAGGGCAAGGTAAACGAGATTTCCTTATAATGAAAATAAACAAAAAAATTTTGAAGGAAACTTCGGTAAGGTACTTTTAAAGTGTTTTCTCACCGATGGCAGAGTGGCCTCCCAAAAAATCCTCGAGCATGAAAATAATTGTGTTCTTCGTTACATTTTCCTCTTTCGATAAAGATCTCAACAAAGCATCCGTAAAGTCATCATCGTCTTCAGAACGTTCATGTAATTTTTCGATGCGCGGATCAATAACTCGTTTTAATATGAATTCTCTAATAGTTTTTGCCCATGACTCGATTTTTCGAAAATGGGAGGAATAGAAGGGACTCAGCCATGGGAGGAAATCGACAGCGTAGCCTTGATTAATTTCCCAGAAAATCTCGTCGAAACTCCTGACAATCGCCTTGAAGCCAAAATCATCGTAATTAAAGCGAGTGGAGCACATATAAAGCGAGAACATATTGGCGCACGTTTCCTAATAATGAAAATAAACTAAATATATAAAAGGTCTTCGGTAAGACCTAAGTGTTTTGTCACCATTATTATTGGCTTTAATTTCACTTCCACCTCAGGTTTGAGGACTCCTTTCAACTGTTCCATACATTTTTCCATCTCCGAGCATCCAACTTCATTCATTTTTTGATAAAACGCAGAATTATTACGAGGTGAACAATGCTTACGAGCGAGATTTCGTCTTTTCTGTTGAAGTGTTGACCAGTCGCAAAGAGCAAGAGCTGCAAAGAAAAAACTAATTTAAAATTTCTTTTGAATGCTTCAAATGAAAATCCCAAAAAAAAAACCGTTATAGATTTGACTCTTGGTTCAAGAAAGTCACAGGCCTTCTTCACTAACAAAACTCAAAGCTCAGCTTCGGAAGCTGTGAAGTTCTTGAAAAGAACTTCGTCACCCATCTAAAGAGACGCTTAAGTAAATATGTGAAGGCTAGACCAAGAGCGATACAAAGAACAAACAAGTTCTCCTGAATCAAGCCCTTTCGAAAATACATGCATCTAGAAACGAAATCGAATGAGGAAACTGCGAATTCATAATGCAGCTTCGGCCGCGAAAACACGTAATGCAACTTTTTAACATGAACAATCTTTTTCTCTCTTCTTTGCACCGAAGCAATTACATCACGGTCAAGTTCAGATATGCCTTGAAGATCAATGCTAAGTGAAAATACTCTTCACTTCTACTCCACATTTTTCTTTTTTTCGATCGAGCAAGCATAAAAAACTGGAAATTTATGAGCTAAAAAAAGTTGAGATGCGAAAAACATCTTTGTGCTATTCGGAACGGCGTTCTTTTGATTATTGCCATTTCATTCTTATAATTATTATAATAATATTATAATTATTATAATAATATTCAAGTTTTTCAAATTATTATAATAACAATCTACTTGCATGCAAGTATAAATTATTATAAGAATAATTATTATAAGTTCAATAATTTTTATAAGTTCAATTTGATATAATAATTATTTATGTTATAATATTCATAATTATTATATTTATTTTGAACTTATAATAATTATGTTATATAAAATAAATATAACAACTTTCAATAATAACTTTTGCGTTTGAAATAATTTCAAATGATTATTATAATAAATATTATAAGTTCTTAATCAAAACTTTACCGACACTAAAAAATTAAGCTAATTATTAGCTTTTCAACTAAAGGAGAATTTATTTTAATCAGTTAGTATCTCTTTGCAAGCAGTAAAAGTTGAGGAAAGAATTAAAGTGTTGCACAACAATTTTTCTAATAACTTTCGAGTCTGGTTTGTTGGAATTACCACTTTGTGGAAAAGAAAGTAAAGTGATATAATTAGTAAATGTTTTTATTTAATAAAATCAAAAATAAACAATCTTCAATACTGAAAACTTAAATGTTTTCCTCTAAAGAATTTTAAAAATTCAAAACCAATTCCAATTCCACGTCAAAAACACGTTGGCGAACATCACAGAAAACTTTACAAGTTTCTTTAGCTATATCAAACAAGTTTGGTTGAATGATGAAAATGACAGGATATTTTTCTATCAAAACATTTTTCATTGAACAAACAATGCTTTAGGGAGCCAAAACGCCAAAAAAATTAAACACAAATTCCACTCAAACCGGTTTCTTAATTTGCTTCAAGAATTTGCAATAAAAACATCATGAGAACTTGAAAATGCTATTAGTTTTGAATATAAATGGAAATAAAAGTACGATCGAAATAAGATTACTTTAAGAACATTTTTGTTGCTTGAAACGATTCAGCAGATAACTTCAATAATGTTGATCAATTAATGTTTATGGTAAAAAATTTCTAAATTCTATTTCATAAATAATAATTATCAAATAATTTGAAAATAATTATTATAATGATCTTATAATTTCTAATGAACTTATAATAATTTTATAAATAATTATTATAATAAAAATTTAAGATCAAAATAATTATAATAATTATTTACACTTGCATGCAAGTATTTCATGCAAGTATAATTATTATGTAAATAATTATTATTAAAATTATTATAACTTTCGAGTTTTTTGATAATAATTATTATAATAATTATAAGATTTTGTAAATTATTATAATAATTTTTTATAATTTAAATAATTATAATAATAATTATATATAATTATCATTTGTCGGGGTAGCGCCTGTCGGGGTAATGGCGTCTCCCCGCGAAAAACATCTTTGTGCTATTCGGAACGGCGTTCTTTTGATTATTGCCATTTCATTCTTGTTTCAAAAGCTTTCATCGGCTTTAAGGAAAAACCCGTTTTAATTGTTTAATCGTGGACTCGAGAAGAAAGAAAAGAAAGGCAAATAAAAGATGTTTGGGCGAGTCGCTTATGTAACTGCTTCTCGGATCTAAGTTAAAACGAGTTTTTAGTCGAAAGAATCTCATTTCGATTTTGTATATGGTTTACTGAAATGATCATCTCGAGAGTAACAGAGAAAGTAAAAAAAGAAAGAAAGTTGAACTGGAGTGGAGCGAGAATCTCGCAAGAAATTGAGATGGCTAGGTAATTTATAATTGTTTCGCAAATAAAAATAAGAATTTTCTGAATCTGAAGTTTGCCTGTTGCTATCAAATTCTCTACTTACAATTGTTACGATCTCCACCAAAAATTCTATGATAGCGCTGGAAAAATAAAATTAAGAATTAACGCTGCACTTAATTTTTTTCCACTGCAAACACACAAAATAATAAAATTTTCGAAATTATTTCTACCTCGAAATTAGGTCGACCTCCGAAGAATTTTCCATTTTCATTCAAAACTTCTTTGATTGTCTCCAAATTGTTTACGACAACGCAGCGAGTAGTGCCAAGTTGGAGACTGTAAATGCCACCGTAAATATTTGAGATCTCACTGAATCCTTCGAAGGGAACCTCGTACTTTGCTAAAAGTGGTAAATTTCCAAGTATCGGTATAGGCAATGGGCCAGGTGGTTGAGGAAGCACTTTTTGTATTATTCGAGAATTCTTTTCATTTCTTTTCTTAATATCAAAAGAAATTTCCACTCCTCGTTTGCATTTGTAAATTAACTTTATGTAAATGATCACCAATAAGACAATGATAAAGTAGAGTAGATAAACTCCAACAAAAACCATTTTCACTTTTTAACTTCTGATCGTTTACTGTACTAGAGTAAATGAATGGGAAATCCTTTCGATCGTGAACGATTCCAGCTTAAGCAAACGGACTGTTTCAACTGATTATATCGATCGCTCGTCTCGGCTTTTTATAACATTTCTCTTCCTTGCTCACCACCTCATTTTTATTTCTTACACTTTTTGTTTACGCTTAAGAACGTATGCGCAATGTACTTTGAGTGTGTGCTCGTATCAAATGATATCACATTCATTGAATTAATGGGTTTTGCTTCGGTTAGTGAGACTTCAAGTCGCATCAAGTCGATTCTTAAGCAAGTACATGAACGAGTTTTGTGTGCGTGGAGCTTGTCAACACGATTTAAGTTTGCCGGCTTTGCCGGCTGTATTGAAATTCTCAATGAAATGAAAAAGAAACGATTATGTAACTCTTTCGTTCCCTTTCCAAATTTAAGATCGTGATAAATTCTAAAGAGAATGACACGAGATAAAAAAGCTTCAGAGATGTTTCATCAATCAATAGATTGGGGTGAAAAGAAATCCATCTTCACTGACCATCCGGTTCACATTCTCATCTTTCCCTTTTCCAGAACTCGTTGCTTTCATTTGAATCCATCGTCTTAACTTGTGTTAGATTAGTGTAGGCTCAACGCCAGATCCAACTTCGACGCTTCTTATATTCGTAATCGAATGAAAGTGAAAATGGTTATGTCACCACAAATATTTGTTCTCGAAGCAACGTCAGTCTTATCGAGCCCTCTTCCAATGAAATCAATGCACCTACTTTCGCATTAGTTTTGCATGTTTATTTAGGATTGCAAGCAAAAGCAAAATTGTGTCGACAAATATTTACTTCTGGTTAAAAGTTATTTCAATATAAGTCAAAGCACAAAATCAGACCACCATTAATAAAGAATCGTTTAATTTTAGTTTACCAAAAAACCGCTTAATCCGCCTTCAGTTATTTTGGTTATGAAACATAAGCATAGACAAAATACTAATTGGGCTCAATTTATTTTCTGAAATTGCTTATAAGCATAATTTGAATCAGTTGACACAGCATTTGTACTTATTTGTCAGGAGTCACCTTTATGCCCTAAAGGCGTTGAATAATCAATCACAAAAAATAAATACATGTATTTAGAAACTCAGAAGCTTCAATGCAAAATATTTCAGACGAAATCATATCAAATAACTTAAGAACTCGCCAAATTGTTGCGGCATTTCATTTAAGCTGCATGCGCAATCAATTGCCTTGATCAGCAATTTTAAGTTTGAAACTTGAGACCAAGAATTCTCGATTCATTCACGCGTGACGCTTACAACGCGAAATGATTTAATTGTTTAGGGAAACAGAAAATCCCCCGAAAAAAAGTTAGTAAGCTGCTAACGTCTCGTGATGTCATGTCTAAAATTTATTCATCATTCGAAGTGTCAATGGCTCATGGATCGGTTAGGTAGTTTCGAGTTGTCTTATTAGTCAAAAGAATAGTAAAACTGTCTTGTCACATCTTGTTTAATGAAAGTTTCTCGGCTCCTTCAAGTCTCCTCTAAGTTTGGACCGGTTGAGCGGTAAGTGCAAAGAGAAATCAATCAAAATCACAGACTTTGTTGTAATCTTTTAATTTATATAAAAAAAAGAAGTTTGTCGTTGATCGGGTCGACACTACGCACTTGTGAACTGCCCAGAAGTGAAACTGGTTTGATTAGAAAATATTGGAAGTTCTCCCTCAGATATAAACATCGCACTGACTTAATCGCAGATCAGCAATAAAATATACTACAACGTCAACTTGGCATGATCAAGTTTCACTATGTAGGAAGTGCTTGTGAAGAAAGACGACACCCTCAAGAAAGTCACGTTTAAGAACACAAGCTGATTTCGAGTAAAAATATTTGTGACTAGCTTTACCTGAGCGGCTGCGGGACCTATCAAAGTTGTATTTTTCGCAACTTTTCAGTTATCTAATTCGTTTACAGCAAATACTGTTAGAGACCGTGAAAAAGATGAATCATCAAAACAACTCTAATCTTCTCGAGTATTTTTATAAACCTAAAGTGAACTTTCCACTTTGTTTTTTTTTTAAATATCATCAAGATTTAATGATAATATTCGCCTAAAAATTGTTTTCGCAAATGTTTTCTCCAGAGAATTCACCGCATATTGATTTCTATCATTTTAGTAATTGAAAATATTTTTTAGAAACTTCATTGGTACCAATTTTATTGGAAAATTTCCCTATCGAGTTCAACTCCAAGAGAGTAAACAAACGACGCCACGATTTGACAATTGGAAAAAACATTTTTCCAATGAACTTCATTTTTAGAACTTTCTGACAACTCTGCCAAAAAATATCAATTTTTATCGCAGTTAACACTTTACATCAGTTGCGAGTAAACATTTTAGGAGTTTAGGAGGAGAAATCACCATAAAGTTTTAGGGCGAGTTGGCTTTAAAATCAAGGAGCAGACCCAGAAACAACATTTTATTAAAAATATCTGCTCTATCTTCATCGAATCACTTTTCAACGGAACATGCTCTTGAATATCATTATCCCCGCCGCCATATAGAACAATTTTTTCTTCATTATAATAAAAATAATCTAATTTTAAATACACGCTGGTAAATATCTATGCATGTTTGTTGAACATCTCTCTGTCCTTCGTTCTGCTGCGGACTTGACTTCCGACCGACAAAACCCCAGGAAACTGACATCGAGAGGAGTAAAAGCTACAAAAAGTTAATTTAACTCTTGTTGGGGTTAATTGTTGACACTTTCTCGCGCGAGGGTCGCTTATCTGAACAACTGATTTCAACTCATGAACGCTTTGAGCATATTAAGCGCAAGAGGAAGGTTCATGTTTATGATGAAGAGCAAATTTTTTAAGGAAGTTTGTAAGTTTTTTCAATGACTGAAAAATGAGAATTCTTAAAAAAATGAAAATGAAAATACGTTTTATTTCCAAAAATGTTTAAAAAAAAGTTGAAGCTGATTTAAAAAAATTAATAAAAATAAGATTTTTTAAACATAAGCTTCAAAAAAAAAAGAAAATTTAATTTATATTCAATTATGTTTTGAGATTTATTAAGATTAATTATAATGATCAACGAGTGAATCGACCAATCGTCTCCCAGACTGAAACTCGGACTATTCAAAATCCAATGATTGAGATAAGGGGCAGGATTTTAAAGCCTATCGTGACGGGGCCTATTTTGTTGAAGAGATCTTTTCGACTTGCATTTCATTCCCCAAAACTTTCACGCTCTCATCCATCTTAAGACGCTAAGCCATAAGAAAGCACATTCTGAGTTCTTCTCTCTTTGTAATTTATTGCGAAAGTTTTATGAGAATAGCTTTTTTGCTCTCTAATAGGTTTATTTATAAAAAATCTTTATCTAATATTAAATGTTGCACATTAAGATAAACAAGAACGAGAGGCTGAAACAAAAGTCGAACTGAATAAAGATCAGAATTTTATAAATGATAATAATTACAATTGCAAAACTTTCTCGTTGTTTCTCGAATTTCTCTGTCTCTTGATTAATCTTATCATTTTTCGCTGCTTTCGCTTTCACTTCTAAATCCTTTTTACTGATTCTTCGTTTTGGAAAGAAGCGTTATTCTTGCTTGCTCGAAGGCAGAAAGCTATCTTCTTATCACATTAATAAAATATCAGGAGTTGTAATGGTATACCTGGAGGTGCCAATCAAAATCAGAATTTTTGAAGGCGAGAGGAATCTCCGTTATTATTGAAAATTCTATGCACGCTGAATCGAAGATGCGTAAACACATTAACGTATATTACATTTTTTTTATCAGAAATATTTCGATATTTGAAAGCATTTTTGTGGAATAATAATTCTCATTTCTAGATCTAAAGCAGCCTCTGCTGCCATCTGATGAGGTTTTACTTCTGCAACAGCTTGGGCAAATATTGAATAAATTTTCAGCATGACCTTGCCTGACCTCATCCAATTTGATTTCCAATCGAATTAAACATTAAAACATAGTTATGAATGAACGAATGAATTCATGAATGAAGCGACTCGTGACGTCATTAAAATAATATCAACAAATGTCCAATCTTTCTCCTGCTGAATAATATTTTTTGTGATCATTGGAACTATGTGAAAATGTAAACAATGTGAAGGAAGAAACATGTGATGCTCTCAGCACATGTTTCATGATCGTGCAATTCAGTTTTAACGACATCCAACGCTATCTGTTGGCAAATGTCTTTGCCTTCGTTTTGAAAGGAAAGTTTCAGCTGCATAACGCGAGTAAATAAGCGCAGACGGTAAATAGCGACGACGTAGAAGTTTAAAGAAAATTTCATCTTTTCCTGCACTGCACGAATCTTTCTTTTTTCTTTTTTTTCGTCCGTCCCGCAATGAAGGAATACGAAGAACTTTCTCAACGAGTAGCTGCTTTCGCTTTGACGCTGGTCCAGGGAAGACAAAACAAATTCAATTTGTCTTATGTACAAGCCGTAAAGCACGGGCTATGACATGTCTTGAACGTCGATGATAAAAAGAAAACGCGAATAAATAATAAAAGCTTCAACGCACACAAACGACAAGATCCCTCCCCGTCTTGATGATTTGGCGTCGTCGATTGGCCGACATTGCGCAGTTTCATTTAAACTTCGGTTCGTGAAGAAAAAAGCTTCGTGAAAATTCGAGAGAGAATCCGGCGTCGTGAGAGAGCGACCTGATGTTTCCTGATTTGGCACAGAGAAGCTTGATAGGAAAGACTCTTGTTTGTCTTTCCTATCTTTCGACACGGAGGAAAAGTGCGGCAGCAGGCAAAATATCTTTGCACGTCTATAAATTGCTCAGTTTTTATTGAGCTCTGCTGCGTGATAGTCGTTAAGAGAGAGAGTAAATATAATTTTAAAACGCAAACATCATAAGATCTTGCACTCACTGGCAATTTAATTATGATAACAGAAGTAACGATTTGTGTTAGATTGAGTTGCGGATCTTCTCGTTAGTCATCCGCATGATGAAACCGCATCGGGACGCGTTAAAGTTTTGAAATTTATAATCAGATTAGTAAACAAAGCGGAGTGTGTGCGCTATAATATCATGATTTTCCAGTGCACATTTGAATTATAATAAAGTGAAACGAAGAGAGACTTGCAACGATCAATTAAATTTTCAATAATCGATTCAGTGATTTTATCGCACAAAGCAATGAAATTTTTTAATTGAATTAATTTTAATTGGAAAAGTGTTTCGAACAGATTTTAGGCACATCATCGTTGATGACATTAAAGCAAATAATGTTGATGGAATGGATTGACTGATAGTATCCTTTGATTGGATAACTTGTCATTGTCAAGCTTTCTTATCAAATGAAGCATTAAACATCTTCAAGATTTCGCTAATCACGATATTTATTTATAAAAAATTTAATAAAATCCTTGAAGCTTAACATAGCATTCATCTCCGACGAAATGAAATAAAACTTCCTCAACAACATTTCGAAACTGCCTTTGAGCAATCTAAATAATTTCTTTTTCAGCGCGAGGAAAAGTTTAAGAATATGAAAAATTTCTCTTAACCCGTCTTTCGTCCTCCTAAGAACTCCTAAGGAACAGCACGGAAGAGAAAAACTTTTCAATTAGTTATGAAATCTTAATTATAAAAATTATACGTAGAATTGCGGGTTTTTGTTGGAACACACCGACAGCGTTCGCAATGAAGGAGCAATGTTTGCCATCACGTCTTGCCTAAACATATTTAATGATGAAAATGAGCAAGTTTGAGCAAGTTTAGTTTTCCTTCTGTTGACGAGCAATCTCTTCCTAAACATGAATCGCGCTCTTTGGGAAACTTTGCCGTCTTGAACTTATCGACAAATCTTTCCAAACACTTTTTGCTTCGTTTTTAATTAAACGTATTTTGGATAATCGCAGAGAAAACTTTTTCAATAAGAGAAACTTTAATAAATCCATGCTCTCACAGTCAGAC
This sequence comes from Smittia aterrima, assembly GCA_033063855.1. Classification (NCBI taxonomy): domain Eukaryota; kingdom Metazoa; phylum Arthropoda; class Insecta; order Diptera; family Chironomidae; genus Smittia; species Smittia aterrima. Next base: position 18,891,660 of record CP093831.1, read on the forward strand.
ATTCCAAAGCATCAACAAAAATGTTGAATAATGTTTACAATGACAATAAAATGTGCATAAATCATGCGAAAGCTATTTTTACATGAAAACATAAATTTCCCACAGAGAATTGAAACCACTAAAATCATAAACATTCAAGCGAGCAACGAGTGTTTAATTTGCGAGAGAGACGAGCAAGGACCGCTGAGCCATAAATTAAGTGCTAAAACAAATTAAATTAAATTATTTCGCGAGCTGGTCGATCTCGTGGAGAGTTTCGGTTCAAGCGGCGATAGAAAAGTGTGCAGAAATTAGAATCAAATGAAACTAAATCAAATAAAGTGCAGTTGATGTTTCCGCGGAGCTACATAGGAGCTCTCGTGCTACTGGTGTCATCGCTGGTACCATCGAGAGTGTCCTCAAATTCTAATGCCATAATTCCGTCGACCAATGGTAAGTTTGCTTTCTTTGTTCAGATAGTAAAATTAATTTGAAGTCATGTGTGAAATAATTGTCGACGTGATGAATGCCACAAAACGTTTCTCATGTTGAAAAACAATTTTAAATGTTTTTGGAACATTTTATTCGGGAAAATGATTTTAATTTACTTTTATTTGACACATTTTCGGCGATGTTGAGCGTTAAAGTTCCATCCGAAATCATCAAATTTAAATGTTGAAAGCTACGCTGGGCAAAAGAAAACTTTTCCCAGCAATGAAATTTATTTTTTAATGTTTTTTTTCGTAAAGTTCTGTAATGAAAATTTGGGGGAAATTCATTTGAAAACTTTTCATTTAAAAATGCAAATAAATTAAATAAAGTGTTATGGGTGTTTACAACATGCGGTTTTATCAGTGTTAAGTTATTTTATTAAAAAGCTTTAAAGTTTACATTACAATAACTATGAATATTTTGCACCGTCAATTCGATAAAAGTCAGTGCAATTAGAAAAAAAATTGACATAATTTCTGTTTGTACGGATCAATTTTAAACGTTTTAATGAGGAGAGGAAAAACAGGTCTCTAACATTTAAACTTGTCGTGTTAATATTTTCCAAACAAAACGGCATCAGTAACAAATCTCGTAAATGTAAAAATTACTTTTTAATTTCAAACATCTCCCACGCATAACATTCAACAAGCAAACCGTAATAAAAATTAAGCGCGCAAATTAACTGTTGACAATGATAATCCTCAGAAACAATGTCGCGTTTCGTGATGATCATAATCCCCATTAACCGTAGCAGAAGCCGCCACCTTCCGATTAAAGCCACGTTCACAAAGCGTTCACTTTCACAGCTTGCCTTTAACTCGATTAATTGCGAAGGCGAGAAATGTGGAAGGGAGTAGAAAGCGTCTGCCTAATTTTCACTGAGATTTAATGATTTAATGAAATTTTAACTTTTAATTTTAATCTTCCGCTCATTGTTTCAACAAAAAAAATATAAGAAAGAAAGAAAAATCGATAGAATGACTTTTAAAAAAGAATGAATTTAAGGGCGGATAGGATGAAGTGAAAAGCAACAATGAGACAGATAACAGCAAAGGAATTCATATTTATTCTGTTGAATGCTTGCTGTACATAAAATCCTCCCTCAATGTACAGTTGAAATAAAAATGTGGAAGTTTTATCTTTCATGCCAAATTCCAGAACGAGAATCAAGATAGGAGATTTTTTCGTTTTCGTATTCTTTTAATCCTGATTCGGATGAAGAAATACGCGCATTGCGTCTGATGAGAATTTTAATGGAAAACAAAAGGTAGAAGACCAAACTCTTCATTTCTATTAAAAACGGAGAGGCAACCCAAAGAAAACTTTCCACTTAATAAAGCCCAAGCTGTCTTGTTAAGGAGACAAGTCGAGAAAAGTAGCAATATATTTTTAAAATTGGAAACATTTTCCTTTTAGATGTATCGAAATAAGTTCTTAACTTTCAATAGATTAATTCAATTCGTTGACTTAATACAAGTTTGTCATCATCATATTTCTGATTTAAATCGAGAACAATTGTCAGTTTCATGAACTTTGCGATAGCCGAAACATCGTAAAGCGGATGGCAACGAGAGTGAAAAATATGGAAATGCAATTAACAGATATTTGCAATTGAAATGTGTGCTGCGTACGAAGCTTCCGCTTAAATTAGTCTAGATTTTATCGAAATTCATCGTTGTGGCTTCGGCAATTATTACATTTGCATATCACGCTGGTAATCATACTCGCTTCCTCTTTCTCTCTTCATTTCAGTGATAAACGAGGAACCAGAATTTACGGAAACTATAGAAAATGTCACTGTACCTGCAGGTAAAAAATTTTCTTGAAATTTTATTAATCACGATTTTTATTTCTTAATTTTTTTCATACTTTCAGGAAGGAATGTTCGATTAGCGTGTTCAGTTAAAAATTTGGGATCTTACAAGGTAAGGTCACCCCTTTCAATTAAATATTACCCTTATTTTTTATCACAGTAGACGACAGAAAAGGATTCAATAAATTTCATTAGCTTTAATTAAGCAACTCAAACTCGTTGAGATTTTATCGATCGCCTCAGGGTCAATGTTCAGTTTTCAATAGAAAGGATGCTTCAACCTATCAACAAATTTTTGAGTATCTAATTTATGCTGTTGTTGAATTATGAGAATATTAAATTTGTATTTTTACAATCCTCTTGAGGTTTCTAGACTATCGGCGTCGTCCGGTTGTTCACCAATGTAACTTAAGAATGCAACTGGATCTCATTAATATAAATAAATTGCTAATTTTTTAAAGGGAATATGTAAAATTGTTTATTTTTTCAAGCGTCGAGCGTAATTTTGAAATATGCTCAATCAAGTCTCATCATTCAAGAGAGTTCTCAAACAATTAACAAATTGAATTGACACTTACGCCCCGTCGTCGCGCTTCTTCCATCGAAAATTAAGCAGGAAACTTTTTCATGTTTTCCTTAAGTTTTTCTAAAGAATTTGAATTGCAAATTAAATATCATTAGCAATGTTGAACATCATCACTTTCTTTAGCTGGAAGCTCATTACAAAGTCTTTTTACTTGCTCTCTGGCAAACACAGCACAAAAACATCAACAATCATGGTCTGATTAATTGCAGTTTAATGATCAATCACTGTAATTGGTAGGAAGTTGAATTTAATACACCAAGAGCTCAATAAAAACAAAATCAGATTGTCGGAGGCGATTGTGAAAGCGAGAAAAAGCCGGCAAACAAATGTAGACTAGAACAAAAAGTAGATCAAGCTCCGAAGTTGAACTGTTTGCAAAACAAAACAGAATTGCGAAATAAATAAAAACGAGATAAAACTTTTTAATCTGCCAAAAAATATTTCTCTCACTCTCGCTAGGGAAGGTCTGGTTTTTAAAGCGGGAAGCGACACAAACAATTGCTAAATGCAATTAAAAATACGTTTCGGAAATTTTCAATGTTTTCCACGCTTTGCTCTTGATGATTATAGGGTGGCTCGTCGTATATAAACGTTATGTGTTAAATACATTATGCACAACCACATTCCATCGCACCACACAGAAATTCAATTACAAGCACAGCCAGCCAAGTCAAGGCCACAGTTGAGTTTTTTTTATTCCGAAAATCACGAGGAAAACTCTTTTGTTACAAAGCAGGGACGAAAACATGAGCGAAAATATGTTTGCTTACATTTCCTCGTCGGAAGTAATAAAATGTTGGAATTTATTCATTTCCAATCTTACAAGAGTGTGTGAGGGACGAAAGATTTCGATTTTGCAATGAAACTTTCACCAAGAGAGTAATCACGTCTTCAAAATAGAATGTTTCTTGTTTAATTGGATTTTTCTTTACGTTCTCCTCGATCATTCTTGCCTTTTTGCTTTCATAAATATTGATTTCTACATCACAAAGAAAACGGTCTAATCCTTGTTGAAAGCTCTAAGACACAACAGCTGTCATCAGAAGCGTGAAACAGCTTTAAAAATTCCTCTAGAGTGATTCATCCTGTCGGCAAAAAGTACTTAAACTCCCTCAAAATTACGGCCACAAAATTATTCGGTTATGTTTTCCTCGTGGTTGAGGTTGAAAGCTGTTGTACATAGCAATCGAGTGAGAGAGAAAGAGACTTAGAATCGGTTGTTGAATTCCTTCAAGACCTTTTCCTACAAGAGGAAAGAATGAAAAAAGAACGGATAAACGTCAGATGTTGAAACAGGGAGAGAAGAACTTAAGAGCAATAATTTGGCAACTTTGGATGATGACTTATAACATGTGTTATGAATTGTTTTGTTTCTTTTTTCTGCGCTCCCTCGTCTCTCTCGAGATGTGATGAAAACGTCTTATACAACAATGAAGAGGGCTTTTATTAGTCTCGAGACAGGCAGCAAGCGGAAACCCTTAATTCAACAGACTTTCAAAAGTAACAACATAATCAAATTATGCCTTTCTCGATTTTCTTACCTAACATCGTGGTCCTCCCTGATTCATTCATATTTTTATTCATGAAGTCAAGGTAAATTACATACTCGAGTGAACACATCTCATGAATAGGTTTTATTATGCTCTCTCATTTCGTTCTTTTACCCAACGCTATCTCAACACAAATATTTGTCTATGACACATTCAATCGCTAACAAGCAAAGGGAGAAAAGAAAACATCTACAAAAAACATTTTCTCTTCAATTCCTTTTCATCGACCATCTCGAATTTACTGATTACTGCTTCTTAACTCTTCAATAGCATCATTAAGTTTTCCTTTGACTTCCGATTGGAGAGAAATATCGAGACTTGACCATCGTTTTCACAGTCAATCGCTTACTTTTCTCTTTTATATCGTTTCAGGTCGCTTGGATGCACTTTGAGCAATCAGCAATATTGACTGTACATAATCATGTAATTACTAGAAATCCTCGAATATCAGTGACACATGATAAGCATGATAAGTACAAGACCTGGTTCCTACATATTGCGAACGTGCAGGAGGAAGACAAGGGTAGATACATGTGCCAAATAAATACCGTCACAGCGAAAACGCAATTCGGTTATGTACACGTCGTCGGTAAGCATCTTTAAGTTTGTAAAGTTTGGTTGAGTTCTCGGGCCGAGAATCTCAGCTCAGTTGACTCTCAAAGAGTTCTATAGAAGAACTTCAAATTATTTTTAATGATGGCTCAACTCAACTCAGTTGAGGATAGTGTCTTTCCCTTCTTCTACAAAAGCACTCAGCTATTCAAGAAATTTTTTACATTTAACTTGAGTTTTTGTACTCGCTTTTTTCAATTATTTCCTTTTCAATCATTTCTGCGATGAAAAAAAAAACTGCAGCACTCAAGTAAACTTTTAAATGGAAAAAAGAAATCTAAATGAATTTTTTTCTCCTTCATCTGCAAAGCGAAGAAAGAATGTCACTGAGGAAATATAATGAATTTTTAATTGAGAAAACACACAAAAATATTTAATCCGCTTGAACCAAGAAAAGGTTTTTCTTGCTCGCTTTTCAATTTGAATTGAGATGTTTCTTAATACATACTTCGTCTTTTTCAACTCAAACACTTCACGTGGAGTCGCAACAAAATAAACTTCAAAGCCATTTCCTTAAGGAATCGCTGTGCTGTTGCTCTACGAATAAATTTCGTTGTATAAAATCGAAAAAGAATGAAAAACGCATGTAGAAAACTTTTCACGAGTTTGGTACGTTTAAGGAATTAATAATCAGTTGAAAAAGTTTAATCATACGACTCTTTAAATTTTCTAACAGTAACAAAGCTGACTCATTGAATTTTCGAGAAGAATTCAATTTGAATTCTGCATTCTAAAGAATCGTACAAACATTAATTCAAAGTGATTTCAATACTTTAAAATTCAATCAATTCTTTTCTTTCAGTCCCACCGAACATCGACGACAGTCTAAGTTCAAGTGACGTGATTGTTCGTGAAGGTTCGAACATTACATTAAAGTGTCGTGCACATGGCTCACCACAGCCCACAATTAAATGGAAGCGTGGTGAGTATCTATTGTTCCTTTAATAAATATTTTTAAATTATATTTTTTACAACTAAAAAACAAGACGACAACAGCAAGATAAACATCAACAAATCATTATCTGGTATGAAAATTATCTCTTTTCTTCAATCGTCATTTAATTTCGTGATAAATAAAATTGAATTCTTTCTTCCCTCAAGTTTACGAATGGGACGCGGAAATGCTCGAAATCTCGAGGATATCACGTTTGGATATGGGAGCATATTTATGCATTGCTCAGAACTCAGTTCCTCCAAGCGTCAGCAAAAGGATCAAAGTTTCAGTTGACTGTAAGTAGATTAATCAACAATCAAACTTAACCGTCATTTAAAAAAGTTTTGTTCACGGAAAATGCTGGGATTAAGCACTGAAAGCTGATATCAGTTCTGAAACTCGATACAATTTTAAATTCTTATGCAAATACATTAGCACGAGTGCCTTGCTACTACATGTTTTAGCATATTCCATTCAATTAGAAGTGCAAACATTAAAGCTGCCTGCAGGAAGGAGACGAGAGTTTGTTATTCAAATTGTCATTAAAGTCATAGAACTCGAATTGAGCTAAATTTCTAATTTAGATTTGAACAACCTTGAATTAAAGTATCATTTCCCAATGTTAATTGTCATTCGGACGATGTCGGAGATTGCTTTGAGAAAATCAATAAACACCATTTGGTCAGATTCTAGTGACCGATATTTTCTATTTTCTCACTTGACCGTGGTTCGGAAACTAACCCGGGCAACAGTTGAGGGCAAAAAAGTAATTATTGGATCGAATTTTATGCTCAATTTGTTGAGTTTATTGGGTATTGTGTACGATAGTGAAGACGTTGAGGCTTTTGGGATAAAAGTAAACAAACAATGGAATTTCATGATAGCTTTGGATTCAAGTGACGACAATGAGAAAAAAAATCTGTGAGCTTCGATAATTTAATTTATTAATAAACTAGTTCGACATTCGCAGCAGTGCCGTTTCTCAAAAAAAATTCGAAATAATTTGCCTTTTCTCAATTATTTCTGCTCTTCTGTCAAGCGTTAGCGTGTACCAAACGGATGATGATAATTCTTAATTATGGTTCAACCCAACATGCGCTCCTAATGAAAAATAAACTTTTCTCTCCAGCCGCTTCAACGAACAAACGAAAAACTGTTGCGATGTATCATTAGCTGTCACAAATTGACGCATATTTGTTGATCCAGCAACGTCGACATAATGTCGACAAGAGCAAGTGTAAATATTTTATTAATAATTTTTCATTCTTCCAATTGTTTAACAATAACAATTTCCTTCCGCTTTCACTTGAGAGCTATTAATAAATGCGCCTTATGGAAAATGCCAGAGAAAGGGAAAGATATTTCTTGAAAGGCCATGTCAAGTTAAGCATTATGCGGCAAAAGATTTGAGGAAAAAATCATTGAAAATATTAAAACAATATGGAACACTTGTTTTGCATATTATTAGGAAAATTCTTGGTTCACTGTCTAGGAGATTTAGGGTGCGGAGAAATCTATCTTCTTTCCTTCTAGTGGCTTAAAGCAACGAGGGTTTTCCTCTCTAAGACTTAAGTTGGTTCAAGAAGTTAAAAAAGAATAAATATTTACGTAAGAAATCTGGTGAAGAAGTTCTTATGTCGAGGGAGATACAAAAAGCTATAGAAAGAGAGATATAGGAAAAGAAAAACCTCGGAAAATCCTCGAAAAAGCAAAAGAGAAAATTTGTTAAATTTTTAAACGTTTGCACGCAAACCATAAGAATCGCGAGAAAGATGAAAAATTAATAAATAAAGGGGGATCAAAAGTCTTAATTCTTCAATTATTTATATCTTCGTTTTATCTCTTTTATTAAAATAAAAGAAAGCAAGAGCAAATCTAAAGCGGAAAAACTCTTCTTGAGCTCCCGGGCAAAATTGAATTCAACTTTTATTTGATTTTATTTAATTTGGCATGCTTAATTGGAAAACAAAAATTTGACGTGTTTTGAATTTTAAAGTGAAATCGATAGGGGGAGCAGAAGAAGACGACTAATCGAAGTTATTGTCAACTGAGTTTGAAAAATCGAATGTTAGAGTTGCCTTTGGAATCTAAATTAGCTTTGAACGTCTTAAAGTTTTCTTTAGGGTTCGTCGGAAGCCGTGCTTCTCCCTTGCTTCTCCTTGACTGCCTGTATTTGCAAGCAAGGAGAAGCAAGGTTGCAAGCATGCCTCCAAATTTTGAAAAACTGTCTTTTTAAAAAAAATGACGCATTGATTAAAATTGATTTAGGGTGATTTACGTTGGGACAGACACGTACCCTCCGACAGACACTCACTATTGTGAGCTTCCCTGACCACGGAGAAAAATTTCATTGCAAGTTTCCGAAAGCTAAATAATCAAAGCGATCAGAAAAATGAAAATTAAAAAATTAGCTGGTCAGGGAAGCTCACAATAGTGAGTGTCTGTCGGAGGGTACGTGTCTGTCCCAACGTAAATCACCCTAATTGAAAATTCTTGATTCAAATTCGCTGAAATTTTGATAATTTATTTTTTGATAGTTTCTTGATTGGAAAACAAGTCGATTTTTATAAAAATATGTTTTCCACTTTGCACAATAAGACAAATCCATCGATGTATAACTTGAGTAGGTGACATAAGTGGTCTGTGATTAATTTTGACTTATGTGTCAGAAAACTGTTTTAAACACTATTTTGTTCATTTTTCATTTATTGGTTCCGATTTCTGAGGTTATTTTTTACCATAATTACCTGCTCCACCTTTTAACATTGTACATCAAATGAAGCGCTTGATTGTCTTCTACAACTCTGGATAAAAATATTTTACAATTTAATCAACAACAAACCGTAATTGATGAAAAAGTTCAAAAACAAGTGAAATTTTTTAAGAAAATCTGACTTTGAAGACTAATTGTGCAAAGTGGAAAACATGTTTTTATAAAAATCGACTTGTTTTCCAATCAAGAAAGTACAAAAAAATAAATTATCAAAATTTCAACGAATTTGAATTAAGAGTTTTCAATTAAATCAATTTTAATTATTGCGTCATTTTTTTTAAGAAACGCGTTTTTGAAATTTGGAGGCATGCTTGCAACCTTGCTTCTCCAGGGAGAAGCATGGATAGTGATTGCAAGCAAGAAGCAAGCTTCCAAACGCGACGCACCCTAGTTTTCTTAAACAAGAATCTACGGTTTTCCTCAGAATGAAAATTTATTAATTCACTGGCAAAACATTAAATGTTTAAAATCGAAATCCGCTGTGAGACTGCTAAAAGAATTTTCAATACGAATGAACTTTTCCCCGCCCATTTCTTTCAAATTCATTTACATCGGCATTCTTTTTTGTTCAAAGCACTTTAGATATGTGAGAATGATACAAGAGACGTGTGTGAAAATTCACCTTCCTTGTTTCCCAATTTTATTCTCTCTGTGCTTCACGTTCCCATAAATATAAAAATATTTTGCCACTTTTGCCACTGTGCGCCTTGGGGGGCTTGAACACAAGTGGAATATAAAAATTATTTGTCTTACACGCATTCTTCGTCTTTCATCTTCTTGCGAGCAGTCATAATAAAGTGATTTCTCTCGTCTATTCCTTCTGCAAAGAAAGGGGGTGAACTGCGGATGTTCTACTCGCATGAAAACTACCAAAAAGATAATAAATGGTAAAACGAAAATCAACTCTATGAATGCGAAATGAGATTGGGAAGCAGTCGGCTTCATATTTTACGTCTTTCGTGCGTAGATCTCTGATTAAGAATATGTTTCCTGATTAGAACGTATCATCAAAGTAATAATTATGAATTCCTCACTGAACCTACATCGATCGATCCATTGAAGATAAATATTCATTAAAGGTAAAGAAAACTTAAGGTTTAAATTCTTTCAAAATGTACCCTAACACTCGACAGCTTTCGGGTGAAAGAGTCAAAGAGTCATCCTTAACACTCTATAGCTCTGCGACTCATTACGGGAAACGTTTCATTTCACACTTAAGTGCTGCACGAGGTTTTATCACACGAGCGAAGAGAAAAGAGTGAAATGAAGTGTGAAAAGTTTCATTCAGCTCAGGGGATTAATTTTCTTTTAATTAAGGCGGAATGTGATACAAAGCAAGTCGAGACTCGTCGTATCGATAATTGAAAGCAACAGATGAGAAAGAAATGACAAGGGCGGAAACCATTCTCGTGATTTTAATGAAGAGTATTCTTAGTGAGAAACTGATTACGATTCCATTTAATAATTAGTTTAAGAATTCACAAGACTTTTCCATTTCTTCCTTCCTGATCTTGCTCAGTTTGACTATTCAGGTTAATTACAGTTTGCATAATTTGACCTTTTTGCACTAAGTCCTTAAACACTCGTGATGAAACTCAAATTTTTCAAGTAATTACACGAGAAACCTCAACAAAGGAAAGTAGTTAAAATTATGTTAAAAAATATGCTTCGCTTCGAGAGATTTCTTCAGAGAAAGTCCCAGTTCATGAATAATTTTATTTTCTCCACAAAAAAGGAATGTTGGTTTGGATTTTCCTATTAATAATTTCCAAGCTCTTACTGTTCCTTCTGTTCACTTCAATTTTTCCGCTGTATCCTCTTTGTCTCTGGCGAATTGGATCATTTCATTGCCATTATATTCATCATACTTTTCGAGCATAAAGTATAAAGAATCTTGTGATGCGTAGGAAATCTGCTGGGGTTTTCGAATTTTCATTCACTTCCGGAGAGAAAATGGGTTTAACGCGGATCTTCCCAAACAAAAATCCTCTGACAGTAGAAGCAAAGTTATTTAATTATTTTGAGAGCGCATAAACTTACTGCAAGCTCCCTCAGGCACTCTTGACACCGCTGAGATTAATGCGTGTTCATTGCGCCTGAAGAAAACTTTTTAAAATTTGATTAATTTCTGAATTTTAAAATTAATGCAAAATTTGTTCTGTTTCAGTTCCCCCGATGTTGTGGGTGAGTGTCATTTATTTTTGCATAATTTCTCAAAGTTTTATGCTAATTTATGTTGTTTTAACATCCACAGATTCCCCATCAGCTTGTTGGCGTTCCTCTAAACTTCAACGTCACTCTCGAATGCTTCACTGAGGCTTTCCCAACAAGTTTAAATTATTGGACGCGAGAGGATGGACACATGATCCACGACAGCAAGAAATATCGGTAAACACCGTTGACATTCGCCTACCGAAAACTTTTGCATAATTTTTTCATTTTCACTGAGTTCCTATGATTTTCATTAAAAACTTCAGAACGAAACAACTACAGGCCATACCAGCTGACGATGCCATGAATTCACTCGACTGTGCACATATGTAGCTGTCGACAAATTAAATTATAAAATCTGCTCGCATAAAAACATTTATTTTTATGAAACAGCGATTTGTATATGACTCACATTACTATGAAATGTTGCAGAAATCTTTCTCTCCCCTTTCACTGCGTTCGCCTCATAAACGAACCAGAGTAAATCTAATAACGGCAAGATTGTTTTGTTCGTTCTTTACCATGATCTTTCTCTCTCTAGTCGTGGCTTGAATCTCACATCAGAATACATTATCATTATTTTTTATGTAATAACTTTATAGAACTGAGCAGAGTGTTTTATTATAAAACTGAACAGAATTAAAACTTTTCTTACTCCTCTCGCCAAACATTTGGGCCTGTAGGACTGAACAGGTAAGCATCGTATATCATTTAGAACTATTAAAGAACTTCAATTTCTGATATTCTTTGTAAATGTCCTAGAAAGGAAACGATGCATAAAATCAAAATATTATGTATTCGCCTGATTTGTTGTTAACAAGCTGTGGATGAGAAGATCCAAAATATCCTTTTAGAATAGATCGGTTAACTAAAGTTTATTTAAATTTATTTTTCTGAACAGAGTGTGGGCATCCCTTCCTATAAAACTCACATGCGCCTCACAATATACAATGTGCAGCACTCAGATTACGGTACTGAGCTCTCTTCAAAATGTTTTTGCATGGATAATTAAAGTTTTTCTTTCTGCTCATCCTCTAGGAACAGTCAAGTGTGTCGCTAAGAATCCTAGAGGGGAAACAGATGGAACAATCCGGTTATACAGTAAGTTTTTTTTACATTATCCCGAGCTGCAGTTTAAGTTTTTAATCTCGTTTACTTTGGATTGAAAGTAAAAACCCATTTTGTCAAGTCTATTCATTCTTCGTTCTAGACAAACGTGAATTTCTCTCTAAAGCGAATGTAAACAAAACAATTTGACATTTATTGCATCATTGAAATCGGCAATTCATTTCTTTGCCGCTTCATGAAAGGCTTCATAATGCACAATTTATAAATCACACCACAAGAACAATAGCACTACACAAACATTTCACGCTCGGCTTTGAGGCTTTTCAGTTTTCACACAGAACAATATGTTCAACATGTTTTCAGTTTATGTTTTCTCTCCCCCGCATCGACAACACCCCCTTGCACACAAGTTTTCCTCCCTAGTCTAGCTATTCTCGCTCTCCACATGCCTCCGATTTGTGTTCAACAAATTTTTTGGGTTTTGTGTGATTGTCGGTGTTTTGTTTCGTATGAATTCCTTTTCTTCTTGCTGAGATGCGGGGGAGAATCTCCTGTCGCCTTGAGATAATAGATTTTATTGCTTAACTAATTTTCCTTTAATTTTGTGGGTTGATTCCTGTGAAATTTTGTTTAGTCTTGCTTTTATAGAAGTGTTGCCAATTCAAGTTGACTAACTTAAACACTTAACTACTTTTTTTGTTATAATTTTTAAAACAGTCAAAAAGGTCAAGGAAGGAAAAAATTTAAACTCTATAAATCTGCTCGACACAAAAGAAGTACAAAAGTTGTTATGAACTCCTTTCATTTGAAACATCAATTAATTACGTAGTCATAAAAGTTAAAAACAGCTTCATTAACGGTGGGAGACTCACCCGATAATTTATGGCTAAAATATGCTTGGAAATAATTCTTTACCCATCGTTGAACTTTATTGTTGGAAAAGAATCAAAGATTCAGTTTTTTTTCTTGTGTATCATGATTCACAATCGCCTCGTGGCAGCTGGAAAAAATAAGAAGAAGTTCAGGACAATGAGGGCGCTTTATGACTTGAAAGGAAATTCAAGAGAAAGCTCATAAATCATTTCTGATAAGGTTTTTCTTCTCGGCCCGCAATTAAAGGCAAAAATCATCTAAACGATTCTTTCTTTTTTAACTTTCTTCTCATGCTAAATGAGCTTCGCGGAGAAGGCAGTTAAAAGTTATTATCATCTTTATTAGCGTAACAAAAGTGATTGTCGTTTGCCTTTTTTTCCTCTCCCTCTTCTGTCTCGAGAAAGATCTTTGATACTTTTTCTTCTTTTCATGCCTTTTCACCTTTTCACCAATTGTTATCTTGAAGCGCAAACGAGGCGAGAAAGAAGAAAGCTCCTTGTAAAGCCATTAAAAGCAAGTGTCTCTGATGGGCATATTGAAAGATACTCTCTGTATATATGATAAAAATGTTTCTAATTAAATTGAATCATAAAGTTATCCGAATATGGCGATTATGATGTGGCATTTAAATAAATTATTCAATTAAAATCCATATCCTTCAGGAGAAACTCAAATGCGTAATGAAATTAAATTTTCAACAATCTTTAAGCCGTTAATGCATACACTGAGTCTCATTATTTTCTTTTCCTTGTTTATTCTCTCCTCTCGTCGCTCAACTTACGCAAACTTCAAAAGTTGTTTCAAGTACTTTACTAACTCAAGCAGCCATTCATGTCAAATTATTGTCTTTGTCTCTTACCGGTTTCCAGCATACTTGAGAACGTCATTCCATTATCCCTCCACACATATAAATCATATTTGTTTAAACAGACAAATTAGCAAAGTTTGGAATTGAAATCGTTTCTGCTCTTTTGTTCTGGATTTGAGAGGAAACGCAAAGTGCCAACAACAATAAAGCCAGAGGAAATAACAATAAAATGCCATTTGAATTTAATTTATTCATAATTCATTGACAGAAAGACAGGAGGTGTTTATTCATAAAGCCGTTTGAAATAGCTGCGAAGATTTATGAGTCAATTTTCAAATATTTTATTGCTCCGGTAGATCAAAGGGCGGGGTGAGATATTTTTTTGAGAAAGTCTTCGTGAAAATTCGGGACAAGTTGCGGCAATAAATCTGGCTTAGAGGTGAAAATATCTAGAAACGATTTGTGGGTAAACGCCGACGATAATTTATCGCACTTTCGGTTCATCAATCGACACGCAAATTGATCATAATTTGTCTTTCTATATCCATCCATCTTGAAAATTAGACTTTTCACACTTCATTTAATCTTCTGATAATACTCGGCGGTGAATCAATATCTCGGGTTTTTCAGCTTCATTGTGATTGCGAATGATGATTTTATGTGCTCTGAATGTCACCGGAGATTTAAATACAGAACTCTCAATCGTTTTAAGTTGACTCCGAGCCGACGAAACGAGGGATAGAAATGTTTTTCTCTCTTCAACGTGAAAAGAAATGTAATCGTCGTTTGATAATCTTAGACATCATCCTTTTAACGTCTAATATTTTACGTGTCGGGTTCGCCAAGGTACGAAGATTTGTTCATGAATTATGTTACACGAAGAGGCAGAAGTTCTTTAAGGAAGTAAAACGTGAAGCTGTCAAAGCTCTTAGATCGGAACAGACTGTCGTCTCTCGACATTGAAGTAGAAGAAAATCTGCTTGCAGCAAAGATCGTGGAAAGTCTAAATAAATATTTCTTTTACCCTCGAGTCGAGTGAAAAAGATTTGAAAAATGATTGAAGATGTAAATGTCTCAAAGGACTCGTCGATTTGAACAGCAAAATGTAAACGATAACATCATTTTAATATACTCGTGTCTCTCTCAAATACTAATCCTTTAATAACATGCAAATTGAATAAACTATTCAGGGGGAGAATTGAGAAAGCGTCTTCATAAACATTTGCTGTGCCAGTGACATCAACGCTAAAAGATTTAAACTCACGAGAAGTGTTTTTTTTTCATCTTGTTTTCAAATATTTTGATCAATAGATATGAAGAATATTAGGATTTTTTTCATTTTTGTTCTCTGTCATTCAGCTCTCTTCCCTCATAAATATAAAATCATTCACCACTCGCTTTGCTTCTCGATGTCATGATACACTCACCGTCTTCAGACGAAATTCGAAATTCTCTCTGATATTTTGCTTTCACTGATCTTACCAGTTTTTTTCCGGTCTCGTTACCTCATCGCTAAAATCGATAATTCAACTTCCCAATCCTCGGAAAGGAAAGCATTGAAAATTTTAAATTTTAAGTGTTAACATTCTCTGAAACTTTATATATTCGGATAAGTCTCTTCGGTCTTAATATGTTTTTGTATCATCTTCTTCTCTTTTTTTATTTCATGCTTGAAATTTATAAGGTGAAATGCGTCTAGAATATAAATTACAATCATGAGTTTTTTTTATGTTTTCTCCCCGACTTTATATACATTCCAATTTTTAGTGACCATCCTTGCAGTTGTTACGTTGTGGAAAATGTCTCGAAGTATTTTTTTCAATTTAGGTAAATTAGTCATTTGATTAAAGAGCTTTAGAGAGCTCTACATTGCATAAATTAAAAGGGAATTATGAAGGCAACGAAGTCTTGTCGTCTGCAACCTGAAAAGCAATATTTATGTTCATGTCAGGCGTAGCACGATAGTCATCGGTTTCATGCTCTTCGAAAAAAATATGTTCACCTCACAAAGCCGATGCACGAACCAACATGAGACAAGAGACTTTAGCTGTCGTTGGTGACGACTCCCTAAAAGTGATAATGGCACTTTATTAGGTTTTCTCCATTCGCATCTACCCTCACTAAACTAATTCCTAACATTCATTTAAGGCATTAATATTATTTGCTTCGAAGTGAAGGAAAAAAAGCTTTTCTCCACCCTGATAATGGTCTTGTTTCTTGGGTCTCTCCATTCGAAATTAAACCCCTCGTCTGTCTGTCAATAACAAATGAAATTAATGAGCTTGAGACTTTTATTAACAATTTGAAAAAGAAATTTCTTTTTGAACGAATGAAACGCCCTTACATAAGTTCGTACTCGAGCTGCTGTCTTACATTTTTTTTGCTTTATCATCCACATAAGAAGAATGAAATGTGTTTATCTTCACGAAATCCTCTTCCTTTTCAGCTTCAACACCCCCTACTGTTCTTCCTGCATCTACAATCGAAAATATCAAAGACTGGTCGGATCTGAGAAATGAAGTGAATGGGAATAACACAATCATCAACCACCCGAATTCGATTCACGTTTCGGACAAAAGTATGTTAATTATTTCTTTTTTGATTTCAACATTTTCAACTTTGAAGTGAAAGAAGAAATGTCAAGACTGTTGAATATCCATTTTCAGATGGCAAGCACTCATCAAACTTGAATGATGTTGATCGTTACGAGCAAAAGTCGTCGTTCGAGAAGAAATCAAATTGGCCAACGGAAGACAGCTTCAGTCGCGCTGGTAACTTTTGTCACTCTTTGCATTAATTAAATATTTTTTTGCAACTTCACCGGATAAAGGCTAATGGTTTTTCTCTTTTCTTTTCTGTCTTCCAGACAATTCTAAATTCAGATTTTCCTTTCAATTGGGAATGATACTGTTAGGGTTTGTTATGCAATTATGCAAATTCGATTTGAACAAATTTCCTTAATTGAATTGAAAAGTTTTCCTTGGTTTTTTTCTTTTGATATTTAACGATACACACGAATTAAATGCAGGGTCGTAAAAATGTTAAACTTAGCGCAAGAACTTAAACTAATACACATATATTAACACAAAAGAGACTCAAATAGACGTCAATAAATTATAATTTAACTCAAATTTCATCATAGACAAGAATGTATTGAAGTAGTAACCAAATCATCGTTGATTGAGTGATGAGAAAGGGAAACATTTAAAGAATTAATTTAAATGTGAGTCTATTCATCAATAAGTTTATAAATTTATTATACTAATCACAGTGGCTTGCACAAATGCTTGATTATTTGATCTATTCTTTGAATTGATCAAACACTTTATTTTCTTTTTGAAAAAGAAAAAAAAATGTTTTTGATGTTGATTGAATCATGTGATAATTATTTTAAATTTACTATCCTTCAAACTATACAAACCTACGATGACTTTTTTCCGAAAGAGTATTCAATCAAGAGTGAATTTGCTTTTGCTACGTGCTCAACTGCTTTTGAACGGCTCATCATAAGCCAACTCTCGTTTTCGGATTCAAGTCGGTTCTATCGAATAACTTCAAGAAACTCAAGAAGACAAAGTTTTCCTCAAAAGCACTTATGAAATTTGTTTCAATATTCAGTTTTATTGGCAAATATCTAAGAGTAATGATGGGAATCACTGAGGCTTGAGGAATTGAGAGGATTTCAAGTGCTTGACTTTCTTTAATTACAAGCTTTCGTCGAGAATTAACTGAAGTCTCACTCAGTAAATTCGACAGAAAGTAGAGGATTTACGATTCAGAGTTGGAAAAGGTGGAATTGAAATCTTTGATAAAATGTATACAAGGCAAAACTTCTTAACGTGACGTTCATGAAAGGAGCCCAGCAATACTCAAGCGAAAACTAATATAAACACTGAAGAAACATACGCTTCGATATATTTAAATGAGAATGTTATAGCATGAGGATTACATCATTTAGGTTTCAAGTGTATGATCCCATAGAAACTACATGATGCAAGAGCATCCTCCATAAAATCATGTAAAATCATTATACTTTCATATTTTAATTATCAATCAAACATTCAAAATGAAATAAAGAAATAATTGATATTTATCAAATATCTACGATAGAGAAATCTCGAGTCAACTTTAATGGTTACAACTGGTCACGAGAAAAGAAAGTTTAGGTATGAATAAAGTGTGTTCCTTTCCTTTACTTTGATTAAATTCATGATTTTACAATGAATACTTCTTAGACAACAAAATTTTCTCTGAGGGAAGAGGATTCGATTTTCTTTCAATTTCATTTTATCGCGAACTTTCATCAAATCAACGTGAAATGTTGTTTCAAGTCACGCCTAGGATTTAATGTTTTTCTTTTACATCACACCTCTGCGCTTCTCTCTAGGGTGTATTGACGATGATCGTGCTGATACATGTAATTCTCGTATTTTATATTCATTATCAATCGCTCGGTGTTCGTTCGAAGGAAAGTAAAAGTGAGCTTGCAAATCTTCAATTTAAGGCGAGAAGGTAAAAGTTTATTAGGTGCCAGGGAATTTTATTCCAACGTTTTTATTCCAAGTTGACTTCATTTGAATATATCTGAACGCGGTGCTTTCAAACATTCTACTCCAGGGAGGAGGGGAAATAAAATCAAATTTCACGGAGCACGAAGAGAATGTCATAAAAATTCTTTTATTCTTATACTGCTGTCGAGCGAGTTGCTTTGCTTTCCTTGTCGCTTTTACAGAAACGGAAAAAATATCACTTAAACAAATGTGCAATGAAAATTCTTTGTCGATGTTTTCACTGAAAAATCTCAGTCTCTCACAGAGTTGTTGTGAGAATATCGTTCTGTGATATAGAACAAGAGGCAGCAGCGTTTGACAAAATCAAAATGTACTCAAAGTTCACTCTCGCTCTGAAATATGACGGCAATGCGACATTGCTACTTTTCAATTTACCCTCGTCGTCTATCTTTGAATAGTTCCCCCAGTCCTCCCAGCCAAACAGAGAGCCTCTCGCTTTAATCCGGCAAGCTAAATTGCCCGTGAAATTCGCTTTTATCGTTCAGCAATTCAAACATTTTTCACGTAGTTTAAATAAATAATTACGTTTTCCTTCTCTCGGCCGACGCGTTGTTTGCATGTGCCAACAGCTTTTCGGAGCCAAGCTCTCGCCGAATCACAAGTATCGAACTCGTTCAGTAATCCAACAAAAAAGTCATCGCCGGCAAGAGAGAGTCAATCTGGCTACACGATAGAAATTGCAAATTGTTTAGTGAATTAACTCGAAGCAGATTTTGAAACTTTGATTGATTCCGGATGCTGGAGACAAAAAAAAAATCACGAGAGAACTCCCCAAAAAAAGCGAGAAAATGTAAATTCCGTCAAATTTTCCTCAGTAAATAAATCAATTGCAGATTTTCCAATTGTGTTTCGGTCATGAACTGACTGCCGAGAGAAAGAAGTGCAGAAAAAAAATCGTTTGTGCATGACGCCAATCCCCGTCATCAGTATGCAAAAATGAAATAATTTTATTTTAATTAAAATGTGTTTTCTGCAATGAATCTTTCCGCTGTTGTGCCGTTGAAATCAAATTCACATTCATAGATGATTTTTGCATCGACCTCAAAGTTATTTGAAATAAGTATTTTCTTACTCCACATGTTTCCTTTATTCAAAAATTATTTTCAACTTTCTGTGTAGTTCCACCGGAAGAGGAGAAATTTGCATTGTAATAGACAACAAAATACAAAATAGACTCTCAACATTTGGTTTTCGGAATTAAAATTTAATCTCTCCTGACTCTGGAAGCTACCAAGATTAAAATTATTTTCATTTATTACTTCCGCATTCTAAACACGAGTTCGTCGGTTGAGAAAGTTTCCTCAGCTGCTTTGGATTCGAGTTTTCTCTTGGGACTAATACTCGTGCAGACACATCATTGATTGACGAAGTTCAATCAAAATCTTAAAATCGATTCGAAATTTCATCAGACGAGTTGTTGAATGATTTTCCTTCTCAATACATGTCTGTTGGAATATTTCCCGGTGAAATGAATGAAGAATGAATTGACTAATAAACATTGTAAACTTCATTCTATTTTCGTCATCAATAAAATTTGCAAAAATAAAATAATTCAAAGTTGCGGGAGTGTGAAGAATTTCCAATCAATTTGATTCTCGTCACCATTGGAGGCATTTTTAGGAAACGTCAACTCCTGTTCAACTTTAAAAAGATGAATAGCCAGAGTTACACAATTTATCGACTCACCCCAATCGCTTAAAATGAGAAAAATCCCTTTCGAGCTGTGATTGAAATCAGACATTCATTTTCTCTACCATTGATTTTCAAATGATTTTCACTGGAAATTTACATTTCTCTGCTCTCGTTGTTTTACAGCGAAAATAAAGTCGATGGGAAGCGAACAAGTTCCACAAGTTAACGTTACCGGCATTAAATATTCAAATTGATAGATGTGACTAATTTTACGTCGGGTTGAAAAGAAACGATTTGTAAAACATCAGATGATGACGACGATCTGCATAAAATATATTTTCGTAGTCTCGATTCAAGAAGTTCGTTTGAAAATCTCGCGACGGAAATCGATAAAAGTAACCTTTAAGAGGTTTACTGACTTGTACTCTCATCGCAAAATAGCAAAAAGAACCCCAACAAGGAGTCTATCCCCACTTATATCAGAAAAATTTAGTGTCAACGTAGTTTGCCTGAAGATTAGTTTTACTCACTATAACGAAGCCAAAAGTCTCTTTGAGTGTTGAAGGAAAAACTTTTACTTCTAATGCGGAATGCCACATTTAATCTTATTTTCGACTGCGAAAATCCAATAGTGAAAACATTGGAAACGAAGGATTTCCACCTTTTGTAGCTTTAAGAAAGAAAGTGCTGAAGAAATTATGGGAAGCATAGCACGATAACGATTTTCAGATTTTTTTTTGCCTCTTCGACGCGACTCCTTCTTGAATTTTTAAATCATGATCTGAGGAATTTCCCATCTTATTTATTGTAGAAAAGTCTGTCGATTCAAAGGAATTGTCGAGCAGTTTTCAGCTTAAAGAGCTGTTCAAGGAGATTTCAACTGCGAGATATTCTTTTCAAATTCAAATGCAATGATTGCGAAATAATTGGGAAAAGTTTTCTTATTTTTTGTTCGCCAATCGAAATGAAAGTTCTTCAGCCAATAATCAATGAAAGTTCTTCAGCCTTCATCTTAATGGGGAAAGCTTTGAGACGTGGCATCCTACTTGCTAATGAAAAAGTAAAAAAGATCAAAACTACGTTCGTGACTCAATTATTAATATCTTCGCTTAGCTCTAAAGCGATGAAAATTTTTTGCTCCATTCTTAGACATGTGTTTACCTAGTTGAGGGATTAAAAAATTCACAGAAGAATGTGCTGGGAATAATATCAAGAAAGTAGAAAGTTGAGGGACGATTGTCCAATTACGTCAACTTTTCAAAAATCGTCCTCAAATAAATCGTTTTTTTTTTGTTGAAGCGAAACGTTTGATAATTTGAGGGCAGGGACTGTCATGGAAAAATTGTCTTTTTTTGGCCCTGAGATGTAATAAAAGCAAATGCGACGACGAAAACTTTTAAAAAGACATAAAAGTTATTACTTTCCAGATTTTCCTCTTTCTCCCTTCTTGAACACGGGCAAATTTATATTTCTGTTTTGATTGCCATTTCAATTTATTTTTCAATAGCAATTCGGATGAGAAATTCTTGCGGTGAATTGGGCGAGACGATGGCTGTTGGATGTTTCCCAAGTCTCACAACAGAAGAATTACCAACAAGACGTAAAAGACAATTCTCGAGAATGGTTCGAGGTTATGATTGAAATCAGTACATTAATTATGAAGCTAATCGATTGCAATTCAGAAGTCTATTTAAACCCTTAGACATATTTAAACATAATTTGTGTTGTTCAACAAAAGAGCCAATTCAAATGATAATCAAACATGACTGCGACAAATGGACAATGTTATTGAAACAAAAGCTTGAGTAGTGATCCCAGAACCCTCACGCTTCGTCCGAAGAAGTTGGAGACATGAGAAGATAATAGATTTTTTTATGGTTGGAAATAAAAATAATGTTTGGTTCATTTTTTCAACCGTAAAAACATCGGAGAGGGATCGGTGAGCAAGTTGTTATTTAAGATAAGAACAAAAGAAGGGAAAAAAAATCTGGCGTCGGTTTTATGTTATTCGACAATTTTGGAATAGTCGCCCCGTCTCTTTGATAAATACTTTTATTCATTATATGTCTTGACGTTTGCTGGCAAATTGCTGATTATTGTCGTCCGGAAATAATTGCTCAATTATTCTCATATGCATTATCATAATTCAATAATTGGTTTAATGTCAGTTAACATATAGCTTTTAACAATCAAGCAAATCGCCATCGCGGTATTAACGCGAAACGTAACAATTCTCCAACGACGAAATTGGCCAGTCACCCACCGAGGAAGTCAGATAAAATTTAAATTGGAAAACTCATATCGATGATTTCAATCTGCGTTCGCAACGATCCCTCGCTGAAAACAAAGCAGAAAACTTTTTTTTTTCGAGAAAATGTAATTTTGCCTACTGAAATCGACTTTAAGTTGTTTTCTCTGGCCTTTTGTGTTTGGGTGTTCGGGAAAATGCAATAAAAAAACTTTAAATCGAGCGAACGTGAAGAACCGTAGCGAGAGAGGAAATTTAAATTCATTCAGCATTTGCCCATTCGTTTCATTGTTACCAATCATTAATCATAATAACTTCACTAAAGTTGGGACAACTCGGCGAGTTCTGTCACAGTTCGAAATAATCCCAACAACTTAATTCTTTTGAGAATCCACCTAACTCGGAAAATCTCTCGCCGAACGATAAAAATTAATAATAAATGAACGCCGCCGATATGCAGTATGTTACTTACTCGATCTTATTCGTTGTCCCAGAGCTCGGTTGAACAAATATTTACCGTAAAACAAGTTGTGGATAATTTTAAAATATGCGACACTCGAAAACAAACGCAGTAGACGAAAGAGTTTATTGTGCATATAAAAAATTAGTATTCTGCCCGTTCATCCCCGACTAGCAGAGAAGATGTAACATTGCTCTCGTCGAAACTAAAAGTATATTCGCTCTTTAAGCGATACAAGTAGAATTCATCGATTTTCAACACTTTTGCTTGCAAAAATGATTCTGTTGGCAAGAAAATTCTTAACTAGATGATTTATCTTTAAATCTATAATTTGAAAATTATTACTAAATTACGAGAAAAATTAACCTTTTACGAAGTTTTGTGTTGTGACCAATTCACGTTGACTTTTTCATCGTAACAAATGAAGCCGCTTCTCATTTTGCAACATGACGACAATGATGTTTGAACAAAAAAAAGACATCCTTCGTCGAAGAAGGATGCATCAGACTCACTCTAACATAATGTTAAATGCAGAAAAGAAAATTCCATTTGACACATTCCATCAATTTATTATTCTTAATGCTTCTGCAATATTCAGAAGTTGTTTGAGAAGCGAAAAAAATTGGCGAAACAGAAGAGTTTTTTTGTTGTAGATCGCAAATTGATGTCGAACGATGTTCTCGCATTTCTCACTTTTGACATTAATAGTGAACTTATTGAAGTGATGGAAATTGTTTCATTTGAAAATTCAAACAAAATAAATTCGTGTTGGCCGTATAACCCTTTTCAATGCATAATAACCAGAAAAACACGTAAACGTCAAGTCGTTGTTGTAATTAACATATCAAACATCCATTTCACTCGGCGACAAGCTGCGATAGGATAAAATTCGTTATGCGACTCTTTTTTGTCTTTTTTGAACTTTAATAACTTTCCTCACTCAGCATCAAATCTGAAATATTTTGGGGACCGCAAAAGAAAATCCCCTTCACATAAAATTATTTCTTTCCTTACACACGTGTCGGCATTTGTAATATTTTAATCCCATAATGTGTGCGGCAAATCTTCGATGTTATGGTTCATTCTTGTTGAAATTCATAGAAAAATAATTTTTGAAATTGTTGTCGTCCGAGAGAATGAAAATCTTTAAATTGAGACTTCATCAACAGGTTAGATTGAAAAGTTTAAAAACCTTCGAAAGGTTTATAGCTCTACTCTTCAAGAGATTAAATATTTGTGGGCATTAACAATTAATTTACTTGCATATTCTCTCAATCTGCTTTGTTTCATTCTCTCTCACCCTCAAGTGAAATTAAATACTTTTTACACTCGTCAGTGACATATTTTGCGGTAAACCTACGACACGATGATGATGCGATGTTCATTGGAATGTTGTGATGCTGTGTGTTGCTTGACACAAGTCACCGACTGTAATGAAAAACTTTTCTCTCGCTCGCCCCCAATGCAAATAACGTGTCATTTCTACGTACAAATATTATGATGTTCATTGAGAGGAAACTTGTAAACGAAATTCCTTAGCGTTCTTCCGTATTCTTTGCGCCTTTAAACAGCATTTCCACCCTCTCGATTTTCGGAAACACGAACGTGACATGAGCGACTCTAAGCTTGCTCAGAAAGTTGGTTCGTCATCGAAAAAGGGATAACTTCTCATGTTGTATTCAACACCAAACATCGAATTCGTTTCCTAATATCTATAACAAAACAAAAGTCGACTTCGCTTAAGTTTCCCAGGTGCAGCACGCAAAGACTTTGTTACGATCGCAGCTCATCTGTGCTAACATCATTTCAGTGTTATACAGATGAAAATCCAACCCCACCAAAAGACAGTTGTCAACAGTCTTTAATAAAAAATGGAAAACCTTTCTCACGCATTTTATTTTCAGTTTTTGGCATTTTCGTTCAGGGTTTTTCTAAAGAAAACCAGCATTACATCAATTTCTTCATTCGAAGCTCACATGAAGGACTTTCATAAGTTAAGTTGTGATTTCCAATGAAGCTCGATTGTCATGATTGAAGCTTTCCTTCGGATGAAATCCCGAAATAAGAAAATTCTTACAGGAGTCAAACCCCGACTTCTCAAATTCAAATTCCTTTACGCTGAATTTCCCATTGTGTAGCAAAATATTTTTGCATATTGAATACGAAAATACAACGAAACAGAATCGGCTTGAAGAAACCTCGTCAGAGGCTTTGACAAGAAAAGAAAGAAATGAAAAATGTCTTTCGATGTAAAAAAAATTCTAGTAGACGACGTTAATAGTAACATATCACAAAAAAACTCGACATATGCTTCTTTTATTTTCAGATGTTCATGAGGAAAATGTCATTTCATTGATGGAAATATGTATCAGCTTCATTGATGTTTTCTCGTTTTCACCTAGTTGTCAAGATCAAACTATTCGCGTGAGAGTAATAATGATTTCTTACGGGTTGTTTGTTTGACGTTTTGAAATCACGTTCGCTGCAGTACTAATTGGTCTTGAATGCCCTTGCAATGGTCTTGAACATGATTCAATTTTCAATTGTTACAATTAAATTTAAGATCACACTGATCATTCTAAATAATTTCATCCATGATAAATTCACAAAGATATCTTTCGACTTTTTAATCGGATTGATAACTTCCACATGGCCTTCCACAGTTTTCTGCAAGATTTCCTTAAGCCGATTTAAACTGGAATCAATAGTGTGGATGAAGTCAATTCAAGCTCTCAGTTTGATTGGATGAATATGATTCGATTTCATATCGTAAATTGCTGCAACGAGTCTTTGTGAATAAAAGTGTTGTGTTTTGTGATACAAGTTGAATGTAAACGGTCAAGAGCGGTCTTTCAAATTCATCTAATTACATCGTGAGATTGCTTCTTATCTCAAGCTGATCAGAATATTTCAAGATTTTGTCAGAAACTAGTAAAAGATACTTAGAAAAATGTTCTATTGTTTTCACTCAATCAAAAAAGGAGGCTGAAATAAAATTAAATAATATTTTGATCCAGAAGTTTAGTTACATAGTTTATTAAACGATTTACTCAATAGAATTCTGTGGCCACTTAATGGAAGTTCATTTTTAATGGAAGAATCATTTTTGTCAATTTTCACTTCTCAACATATTTCTTAATTTAAATTTCTATTTGATGAAAGTTCTTTATACTCTCAACGAGCTCTTGTACAATTGCTTTATCTACCTTTTTTTGAACATCAATCATATTTTTATCCAGATTTTCTGTCAAATTAACGAGAGAGTTCATATCTGCTTGCCAGGATTTGAAGGATTTTTGATAAGTTGAATGAATGTCTCGAATAAGTTAAAAAAAATAGTTCGATACGCACAATGTGATTTCTGAATTAATGCGGTAACATTTTACTTACGTGCCACTGGTGCCGTTAGGTTCATGACGAGTTTTTTTTTTGAGGAACTTCAAATCCACTAATGCACACTCAAAGCATGCACGTTATTCTTCTTCACATCATAGATTACAGAAAATTGTTAAATTACTTCAAATACAGTAATTAAGCATTTCTGAAGTCTTATTAAACCATGAAGAAATCTTAATAATAAAATTAAAACTTTTTGCGTTGATTGTAATGAAAAAGAGTTTGTGCTTGGCCAGAATGTTCACAAAATCTTTGTTAGTTGAATTGAAAACTCCAGAGAAAGAGGGTTCAATGGAAAGTCTCGTAAAGCTATTTTGTAGGAGAAAATGTGTTCACTCTTTAAAAATCTACACACTTTACGAATTTTCTGTCATGCTTCAAAAGTCTCCAAAAACTTGTAAACAAGGAACATCTGATGATTTCACAATTATTTTCAAACAAAGTTTTAAGGGTATCCACTAAAATGTTAAGAAATCCAGCCGCCGAGAGAAACAAGCAGCCGATACTTGAAGTGCTCCAAAAATACATTCCCGTTGAAAAAACTTTGAAAATGCTGGAAATTTCGTCCGGCGTCGGTTTACATGCGAGCTATTTTGGGCAGTTCTTTCCGCAGGTATTTTGATATGAGATCGAACTGATGTTTGAAATGTGAATCTCATGAACAGTGAATCTCTTTCCGCAGATGATAATCCAAACATCAGAGTACGAAGAGGAAATCTTCCACAGCATCAACGAATACCGAAAAAATTTCAGAACAAGCAACGTTCTGTCGCCAGTCTTCATCGATATCTCAAAAGACACACCGTTTGAAGAGAACTCATTCGATTTCATGATGAACATTAACATGATGCATATCAGTCCTTTCACTTGCTCTGAAGGTTTATTTCGAAACAGCTCCAAGATACTTAAGAAAGGCGGAATTCTCTTCACGTATGGTCCCTACGCTTGCGACGGTATTTTAGAGCCCGAAAGTAATATTTCGTTCGATCAAACCTTAAGAAAAAGGAATTCTACTTGGGGAATTCGCGATATTGCTGATCTGAAGAAAATTGCTGCCAAAAATGCGATGGAGCTTGCTGCAACTTTCAATCTTCCTTCGAATAACAAATGTCTCGTTTGGAAGAAAATTTGAAACATTCACTGTTAATGTTTATTTTTTTATTAAATAAATTAATTCTAAATGAATAGCTTCCTAAATGAATACAGTGTATGGTTTGTAGGAAAAAATTGAACATTTGCAAATATCTAGAAAACGAAAGGGAAAGGAGAAAAACATTTTCGGTGATTTCTTGAACAGGGAAAAGTCAATGCGTTCATCAGTCCTCAACTTAATCTCCAGCTTTCGGAGGATGTGTGGGGAGAGTTTACGAAGAATCGCTGCCATCACTTTCGCGTTTTGTGTAGAACAAAATGTAAGGTTTGCAGCTCGCTACGACATCTTCCGATACTTCTTTAACCGATGAATCATTAAAGTGCATCCAAATGCCATGGTTGTGAGCATAGCTCGTATAATGACCGTTTGATGTTCCTGATCCATGATGAACGATCACAGCTGAAAGGTCATAAATACTGCTCGAGTTGGACCGCCTCGTCTCTGGTCCGCTGTTTAAAACGAACTTGGATAGATCCAATGCCGTAATCGGGAAATGGATGCGCAAGTCTATTTTAGTTCTAAAAGAAATTTAATAAAATTTTTAAAATCACTAAGGCATTGAAATTTAAAATTACCTGTAATAACTATTCCAGCGAAATCGTTTGATGTGAAGACACAATACAGAGGGTAAACGTCGAATCCAAAACCGCTTTG
Organism: Smittia aterrima; assembly: GCA_033063855.1. Lineage (NCBI taxonomy): Eukaryota > Metazoa > Arthropoda > Insecta > Diptera > Chironomidae > Smittia > Smittia aterrima. The sequence continues at coordinate 18,919,473 of CP093831.1, forward strand.
TTGATTTCTGTTTCTTTTTGCAATTACTGCAATGATAGAGTTCTGTTTCAGTCAGCTCTTCTACAGAAACGAAGCTCGAAAGGCAATCAGCGATGTCGCAAAATTGCTGTTTCTTCTCGCCATTCTCGTCAGTTTCTTTGTAGTATTTTTCAGGAATGTCTAATGAGAGATCGAGGAAGGGATCATGCTTCTTGCTTTCCTGTCCACAAACCAAACAACGAACTTCACTCAGAAGTGTTCCACCAAAGACATTCGTCACAAAACTTGATCCCTTTTTAACAGGAGAAGGGCAAATGTAGTTTTTCATCTTGCTATTAACCGGTGGCGATGGTAGGGAATTTGGAACATTCTGAAGTTCAGTATGTAACCGATCCAACATGTATCGAAGAAATTCATGGGCGTCGTGTTGATGGTAGCCTTTGAATTGTGGAACAACCTTCCAAATTACAAGAAATAAACACTCTGGAGAAATTGACGATTTATTGTTGTCAGCACCGCTATTGAGATCAATGAGAACCTAAAATAAAATAGCGAGATATAAAAAAGGAAAGAGAAAACGTGTGCTCGTAACTAACCTTTCGCAATTCTTCAACGAGGAATATTTCATCCAAGTTCTCTTTGATGCTGCGCGAATAATATGGACGAGGTTTTGGTTGTTCGATTTTCGGAAGATTACTAAAATAGTATGTGAACTGATGAATGTTGCGAAGCGATTGAAGGACTGAATTCATAAAGCATGTATTTCCTGTAGAAATTATTAATTAGTAAAATATTTCAGGAAATGGTGAGAGCACTTGCCTAAGTTCTTCAGCCCGACGCCTTTCTTCTTTCCGTTTGCTACTTTTCTAGACTTCTTCGGACCATCATTTTCTTCACTTGATTTTGTCCGCTTGCGTGGTCGCAGATTCACCCCAGACTGAATTGATTCCAATCCTGAATCACACGAGCTTGTGCTGACAGTTTCTTGCGATTCAACTACAGTCATTGATTTTGTTGATACCTCCTCAAGATTTAATGAAGCTTCTGAGTCGCTAGCGGCTTCTTGAGATAACGCGAGCACTTGACGGAATTCACTTAAACCATCTTCGTTGTCAACATATCCATCACACTCGTAGCAATAGCAAGCACTACTGGTCAAGCTTATCGTAAGATTATGTTTCGTTTGTTCCCAGTGTGTCTAAAATCAAACAAAAAAAAACAAGAATTTTTTTACAATGAATTATGTTAAAATATGTTCAAATTTACCTTTGCATGTTGATTTACATATCTCGAGCAGAAGATTTCACCGCATTTCAGACAAATCCAATTGTCTCTTTCGGCTTTATCAGATCCGGCGGCCACACATTCTAATAAATGAAAAGTTTTGATATTTTAGGATTTTTCAATTGTTGCATGGTCAAATAACAACTTCAACTTCCAAGAATCTCTTATCACTTCTTTGACAATTAGTCGCGTAATTTTTTTATCAATTCGGATGAAGGAGTTCCCGTCATTTACATTGGTTCCATGGAAAAAAATTATTTACCCAAACATTCTTTTTGATTTTTCTTCTTAATTAGAAATTCGCGATTGATTCCTACATTTGTTTTTATGTGTTCGCATTGCTTAGCTTCCATAATTTACTTCACTATTTAATGCTACTCTCCTGATTTATTCGCACTGATTTAAAAATCGATTCTATGAAATCTTAAACTTTTACATAGATAATAATATATCTAGATGTATCAGCTCGGTAAAACGATTCAGCTAGTTGTTGATGTTTTGCCAGAGAAATCCACTCTTATATCAACAACAAAAACCTCTTTGAAATCTGAAATCCCTTCTAAAGTCCCTCGTTAAAGCCGAAATCCTATATCACATTTAGCATGCTGTGTTATCTATGATGTGTAAAATTAGTTTTACCGTTAAAAAACTAAGTAATCATAAAAAAATTACTGACCTTTTTTGAAAGATTTCTTTATTGAATTGGTTAAGAAACCCATTCAGCTTACTCGGTAAGCTTGTCTTTAGTTGGTCTTTAGTTTGGCTTAGTTTCACTATAATGGTTTAATTTCGAGGTTCTAAGATTTTAAATTTTTAACGGCTGTTCACCATTTTTAAAAAACGCTTCAGTTGACCGAATCGCATTCTTTGGCGAATCGCATTCGTAATCGGAAAAAATTGATCGAGGAGAAAAGTAAAAATAAGAGTTTTGGCTGCGGAACAGCATTCTCTAGATGGCAAAATAATACGACATTACTTCAGAGTGCTTTGAGTTTATATAAAAATCTTCAAAATCTGCAAGAGCGAACGTCAAATTCCCAAAGTTGGCAGTGAAAAAAGAAATAAAATAAAATTTGATTTTCTCAGTGATTAAAAAGGCTTTCGCAGGCCAAACGCTTATCGAAATGTGCAGATGAACTACAAGTTGTAAACTTCATAATCTTTTGGTGCTCATAAATTAATTCAAGTTCTTAAAATTCATCTGTGTTGTTTTAATTTTGCTTCGTTCGTGCATTTTTCAAAGCGAAATGGCCAACAAATTCAATCAGGTAATTCAATAAAGTGTTTCAATTCTCTCTCTCGAGTTGAGCACTAATTAAGTTATTGCCAAATATCTTAGCTCTACTTCCACTCAATATTTCGTCATCTCAGTCATATATAATTAATCGATGTTATATTCGCTGTACGGACAAGAACCGCATCGCGAAGAAATTCTTCAACATTTACTGTTACGAGAGACATACTCACATACGTTACTCCTTTTTGCATAAATTATATGACGAACCAATACCGCGGAGGAAGAAAAAATATCAAAAATGAATGAAACAAATATAGTAAAGATTTTTTCTTTTCTTAAAAACTTCAAAATGTTTCATTTGTTTAGCTACCATTTTTTGATTTAGTTTTCTCGTTAATTGCGTCATGAAGAAAATCTAATCTATTCGCGAGAACTCGATGCATTTGAGAGCCAATGTTTACCGTTTTAATTTTCTTTAGAAGGTGGATCCAGAACTGATATTCACGAAGCAGGAGCGGATCGGTAAAGGATCGTTCGGCGAGGTATTCAAAGGTGTCGACAATCGTACTCAACAAGTAGTTGCCATAAAAATAATCGATTTAGAAGAGGCTGAAGATGAGATTGAAGACATCCAACAGGAAATTATGGTCTTGTCGCAATGCGACTCGCCATTTGTAACAAAATATTTTGGCTCGTATCTAAAAGGAACGAAGTTATGGATTATCATGGAATATCTTGGTGGAGGCTCCGCACTCGATTTGATGAAGGCTGGTCTCTTCGAAGAAATGCATATTGCCATCATTCTCAGAGAAGTTCTAAAAGGGTTGGACTACCTTCACTCCGAGCGGAAACTTCATCGAGATATCAAAGCAGCAAACGTTCTTCTTAGCGAAATGGGTGAAGTTAAGCTCGCGGATTTCGGAGTAGCGGGTCAGCTTACAAACACCACATCTAAGAGAAACACATTTGTTGGTACTCCATTTTGGATGGCTCCTGAAGTAATTAAGCAGTCAATGTACGATTCCAAAGCTGACATATGGTCACTAGGCATCACCGCGATCGAACTTGCCAAAGGCGAACCGCCGAACTCAGAGCTTCATCCAATGCGAGTTCTATTCCTTATCCCAAAAAATAATCCACCGCAGCTCACGGGAAGCTACTCTAAGCCGTTTAAAGATTTTGTCGAAGCTTGTCTCAACAAAGACCCAGAGAATGTAAGTCAACCTTCTGAATTACATAGAAACATCAACTAATTACATTTTTCACAGCGACCAACGGCAAAAGAGCTTCTTAAATATCCCTTTATCAAAAAAGCCAAGAAGAACGCTTATCTCATTGACCTAATCGATCGATTCAAGAAATGGAAAAACCAGAAAGGCGAGGAGAGTGAGACCGAATCCGAGAACTCTGACTCGTTAGTATTGAAAGCTATATCGCTTATGAATATATATCTAATATTAAATCATTTTAGCGAGGAGTCGAAACCTGACAGCGACCTTGATGAGCCGTGGATTATGACGGTGAAGGGACTTCATGCTAACAACAAACCGTCAGTGTTCAGTCTCGACGAATCATTCAGCAATGGATCGTCGAATAGTAGCCCTTCGCGAGATGTTAATCTTAATCACTTGAAGATTGTGAACCCTGCTCAGCGGTCGCCAACACACAACCAACAGTTCTCGCCGAGCAATTCGCCAACAAGAGAAGTGCCAGAATCGCCAACTCAGAAATCAGTCGTTCTTTTGAAAGAGAAGAAAGAAGAAATATTCGAGTCCAACAAAGAGTCAGCTAAAAATGAAGAATTTGTGTTGAAGAGCCCAGATAAAGAGTTTGAACGACCAGCAAAGCATGATGTAAAGATTTGGACGTAAATATTTAGTCAATTACTGATAAGTTATCATTTTTAGATTCGCGAAAACGAAAACAAGGAAGAGCCAATGAATGGACGTACTGCAATAAACATTCCAGAATCTAAATCGCCGCCTGTTGTCGAAAAGAGAAACTCGCAGAGACAGGAACAGCGAGAACAGAGAGATCATCATCGTGATCGAGAAAATCAAAACGGTGCCAAAGTGAGCAATCATCACCACGTCAACAACAACAATAGAGTTAACAGTGCTTGCTTGAACAATTTGATTTTACCACTGTTATCTGATGTAAGTGAAATTAATCAACTAAATTACATTTGCGAATCAAATATTTCATTAATCACCAAACGACAAAAAACGCTTTATACAATCTCTTCTTCAATTTTAGATAACGAGTAATCGACAATACAATAGCAACAACAATGGAAATCGAAATTCAACTGACGTAGTCGACCTCCGTTCATCGTTCGAGCTTGCCGAACGAAGCTGCCCTGGTGTAACCGATTTGTTTGTCAAAGAAATAATTCACAAACTAATGCCAGGATTCAGTGAGACTCGCATTAATCACATCATTGACAAAATGTCTCGTTAATTCCATTCATTATTTTTATTTATGCAAATTAAATTTCACCAGTCGATCGGACTGTAAATGATTCACACACACAAAACTTTTCTTTTTTTGTCATTTTATGTAAAACATTTATTAATTTATTAACGTTCGATATAATTTTCTTGCTTAAAATTTAAATGCAGAATCACACAAAGTAAGTTGAAGAAAATGAAATAAGAGCAGAAAATCATTTTTAGTATAAGCCAAACGTCACGAAAAAGAAAGTTAATCGCCAATCTTCCATGGAAATAGTTTGATTATAGTCGTTCAATATCGACTGAGAATGACATGAAACGTGAACGTGCTGAAACACAACTTTAGCATTATAGAATGTAAATATGGACGAAAGCATTTGTATTATACAAGGTTTAAAGGGAAGATAAAGAGGAAATATTTAAAGTGAGAATATCAAACCATTGTTAAGTGGTGTTCACATACAGCAACTGGAAGTCAATCATTTATTCACTTTCGCAATAGTAAAACTTATTTGAAAGAGACTCGGTAAAGAAAGTCACGTGGACTAATTTTGATCGATAAAAGAGAAAAAAAAATATTTCAGTAGAAATTCCTTTATTTGCAAAATTCACCTTATTTGCTCGAGAAGAGATACAAAATTAACTGAATGCTAAGAAGTTTAACCCTGAAAGAAATTTAATTAGTTTAAGCTTCAATAAAGAGAATTATTAAAAAAAACCATAAAGTTTTCTTTTTCTAATCAGAAGCAACGTCGTGTGTGAACATGAGATTCACTTTCTTTATTTTCTCAATTTTCAGCAAATTTCCGCAATAAAAAATAAAAGATTTTCATCTTAATTTCCTTTCTCTTTGGCTTAAACATTAATTTTCAGAATTGTGTAAATATCTCAAATTTTTTCCCTTTTCTTTGAACCTACAATTGCTAATTGATTAAAACGTGAATAGAGCGAATTTGGACAGTTAAAAGTTTTCGCATCAACATCGTTGCTAATTTTTTTTCGCTTGAATTTTTAAAAGCTGGACATTTAAGAGGCGTAAATTTGTCTAAGTTAAGCTTTTATAACTCAGCGAGCTCACGATCTATGCTGTCTCGTCGCTGCTGCTTACGATAACGTACAATGATGATAAATACTATTGCGTTTAGTACGAACAATGCCGATACGATGAAAACCGGGAGGAGGATGTCTAAAATAGTTGTAAGAATAATTAATTTTCTTGTACATCGTCTCAGTCTTATCAGCTGTACAAACCATCAAACATATCCGAGTCATTAGAGCCCATTCTGCTTTCTTTACGCAATCTATCGTTAAACCACAAGTCGACTGGACCGCTTCCTTCTATTGCCTTGAGTTCTGTATTAAAGTAATCAATTGGTTTTCCAACTCAGTTGATAACGGAAATCAATCACAACTCACCGACACAATTTACAAGCGAATCGTTCCAAGACTCACGCTCGCACCGCAATACTCTCTCAACTGAACCTGAATCGGGAAAAACGTGGTTCGGCTTGCAAACGAATTTAGCTGAGTTCTCGACGCGATAGTCCAAAATTACTCTTGATGGCGTAGGTGGAAGAATGCACCCGACGGCTGAATGAAATAAAAATAATTGTTCAAATTGAGAACAAAATTGCATCAACTGATCACAAAATAAAGCAGAATGTAAAAAATACGCAATTGAGAGAGCTCGACAATATTGCTCTATTTTGTGACGGGTGACTACTTTTGTTTGTAGACTTTTGTGGTTTTAACTTTCAACAAATAACATCCGAAATAAAATTTTATTTCATGGATACTTTCATTGAAATCTTGTCACCCGCTTTCAATGTTTTATCTCATTTCCTCTCTCTTTTCATCATAAAATATCTCAAACGAAACATTGCCACTCGAGAAACGCTCGGACGAAAGAACATGGAAATTAGTTTTACAAATAATTTTGTTGCGATGTAGAAAATTTCATTCCCGAAAAAAATTTGTTACATAACTTTTTTCTGTTTACAAAGCTACTGAGAAAGATTAAAATTTTTGAGAAAAAACCAAACTGATAAAAATATAATAATGTTTATCTGAAACCTTGAGACTTTATTTTTCGCTTGAATTGCGACGGGAAAAGATTAGAACATCTCAAGATCTAGTTACTCCCTAGTTGCATATTCTTAAACTTAATTGGAATTTACGCAAATTTTTCTTACGAGACTTACCTTTATAGTGAATAAGGAACCCTCGCTTCGGGTAAATATTTTTCGACTTCGTTCTCAAAATAATCTTCAAACGCACACGCAACAAGAGAAGGGGGAGAGACAAAAACTTTCTTTTATGAATATAAATTACAAGAATTCTTTCAACTCACCTCAACGTTGCTTGATTGCGACTGAACCAGAATTGGACGACTTAGCTCAGAACAGCCGCGATACAAAGTTCGTTTGTTATCAACATCAACAATCTCAAGTGAATCTTTGCAAAAATCGTCAACTGAAATGAGAGAAATGGTTAAAATGATAAAGTTTTCAAGAGATAAGAAATTTCTTTACTCCTCAAATGTAAATCCAGTATTGTTAGAGCAATATTTTGTCCTTCGACAAGGTTCAACTTCCACTTGCAATCGGAAGTCTTGCCGATGTAGAAAGATGGATATCCTGGATTAGCGATAAAACCATGCATCAATGTGCTGCTGGGCAGAGATCTCTGCCTGCTGGTATATTCTGTTGGACGTGGTGGAGTAGTTACCAATTCCGTTGAATAATCTTCGTCGGAGTTACTGCTGTCACTATCATCATCATCATCAAAATGAAAAGTTTCAAAAACACTTCCTTCCAAAACTCCGCCATTCGATAAGTTCAATAAGTTTTCTTTATCGTGTCGCGTTTCTATTTCGTTAGTCGAAAAATCTGTTGCCTCTCCTCCATTGGCCCTCAAATCATTAACGTCATCCGTTATCCGATTGGAAATATTCAATTCCGACGGCGCCTGATGCGTTACAGTCTTTTCTAAGTCTTTACGTTCAATTATCATTAATTCGATGGCCTCTGTCGTTTGTGGATCAACATTTCCATTGATTTCATTGATTGTTGGATCGACAATGCTCGAAATTATCTCCATGAATGCTACATTGTCGCTGGACGCACTCGAATCTGCACTCGTAGGCATCACGGAATCGATTTCATTCGTTTCGATGCTCGAATCAACAGGGGTTATAAATTCTTCTTCTTTCTTGAAAATATATTCTTCCTTCTTAACCTTCTCAATATCGGGATCTTGAGGCAGCTCGTTAGGTAAAATCTTTAGCGTCTTGTAATCCTTGAGAATTTAATATTTAAGATTCGTGAATATAGCTCGTGCGAATAAAGTTTTTAAAATTACCTGAGAATAAATTTTATTCTTTGGCAGCTTCTCCTTTTCCAACACTTTCAGTAACTTCAAATCCACATTGTTTCTCGCCCGAGGCACAATATCTTGTTTACTGTCGTTTGTTGCTTCCGCTTTAATTATTTTTAAATTGGTGAACTGATGGAAATTCTGCTCTAAATGAATTCTCGCTTCGGCTACGGGTTCATTCAAGTGTTCACCAGAATCATCAACGCCTTGATCTTCTCTCGGCCAGATTTCGTTGCCAATATTTAGCAACTCCCCGCAATATTTGTTCACGCGGAAATCTATCAAAAAAAAAATATTGTCAAGTACTTTCTTTAGAATTTATCGCAACTTAAATACACAGACACGACCCGATGAATTTTTAAAACCCCTCTCCGCAACTCACTAAAATTCTTTTTTTCCGCAAAGTGAGCAATATGGCTCGCAAAAGCAGAGAGAAATGCACATTTCAGATGTTTTTATTCAAGGTTCACAGAATGCCAATTAATCATTGGCAAAGTATTTCACAAATAATTCAGGGGTTCAATGCATTTTATGCACTTTTGGCCTCTTCATCGACCCTCAATTCAAAGCTGAACCTAATTTTAAGTTAAGAAACCCTGTAGCTTTCCGCTTTTGACAAAACAAATTTCCTTCGTTAGTTTCATGCAATTTTTCAAAAACTTTTTTTATGCACTTGGTAATGCAGTTTAGATGTCTATTTGAATTGTTTGATAAGAAGCGGCGTGACACCGATAATAGGGAGCGTTGTTTTCACGACACAAGATGTGAATTCACAACTGTGAAACCGATCGTGTTATCTGATCGTAAATTTAATGAGAATTCCCATGAAATTATTGCGCTTGACCACGCGTCTTCTGGTGACCGAGAAAATGTTTTGTGCATCTGTTAAAATTATGTTAACGCACGTAAACAAAACATACGACAAAGTATTAAAATAACAATACAAAGTTTGCACCCTCGACTCAAAGGGAAATGAAGATTGCATCACGCCTATGTCTGTCGACTACCCTTGGCCTTCAATCGATTGAACCTCTGAGGTTTTAGAATTGATTCCCATTAGCTTAATAGCATCGTGCTCTTCTTAAGATAATCGACATCACAGTGATGACATTATTTATGATTAGAAGACCCGCAGCTACGACCTACGCGTGCTTCGTCTCATAAATTTTATCTGTCAACACAATAGTGGATTCTCACCATCCATGCAGATGTACTTAATGTGAACGATGCCTTGTTCCCAGAACATGCTATACGGATGATCAGACTCGAAGATAAATGAACAATGATTCTTCCCGGAACACCTGGTTATGTAAATGAGATTGAGGATAATTTATAAGTTACAAAGATCACGATAAAATTAAATTGCTGACCTATAATTAAGTAATTTCCTAATATTGAACTCTGTGCTGGAGAAATTGCGTAAAGATTGTTCGATCTCGCTATTATTGAGTGTTCCAATCCGGCGTTTCATTGTCCTACATTTGCCTGGGATGAGTTTACGTCTTCGATTGTTTCTACGACTCAATTCTCTTCGCTCCCTAGACGAGTTCTCATCTTGTTCTTGCTCCAGTTGACTGAACTCTGTGCTGTCTTCTCGCAGCTTCGTTAAGTAAAGACTAATTAATTTTTCTAATGAGTTTCTCAATGACTTCTTATCATTTCTCGGTGTTAATTCATAGTCTGCAGAAGCATTTTCACTTTCGTATGTCGAGAAGTCGTAAATGTCGGTAGTATTAAATTCCGACCTATTGTATTCCGATTTATACTCGCTCGTTTTCGCTTCATTCTCTTCTTGTTCCTGCTCTTTAAGGCGAGCATTACGCAAAACTTCTAGGAGCTTTCTTGCAGCCAGTTCCTCTTCTTGCTCCAACTTTAAAAAAATCCAACAACGAGTTTTTATTTATTTCAAGGAAAAATTAACAATTAATTACCTTATTACCGAGAGACTGAGCAATAATTTTCATAATACTGTCGAAAATAGAAAGGAACCTCACATTAAATTATTTGATGGCATGGATATAAATAACGCCAAAGGGGGTTGAATGAATTTGAAATTCAAATTCAATAAGACTATAAATGTAGTAAACATTAAAACGTTAAACAAGCAACTCACCTGTTTTGGCCCTCATCATAATTCTGAATCAAAAGTAAACATAATTTATTGCTTTTGCCGTTAGCTCCTTCGCAGTTCGGCGTGAAAGTGGCTTCCAGGATCGCCACTGTCGAATCAATATGGTTGCAGGTCAACTTAAATTCGCTATCATAACATCCCCACTCTTCAACCAGTTCTGTGAGGGCGAGCAGAAGGGAGAGAAGAGCAATCAAATATTTAGCCAATTTAAATCAAAATCAAATTATGTCAATTAGGGAATGATTGCTCGAATCATAGTAAAACATTTCAAACTCTTCATATCACGGTCTATTCGTATTTTAAAAAATGCAAATAACAAAGGAGTGAGTGTAAACAGATTTAAAGGTTTATGGAAACATTTTACATTCAAATAATATCAAAACCTGTTCCTGATATTTTAAACAAATTGAAATCTAATTCCTTTGATTCAAGATTGATTATATAAAAACATTTCCATCAGTGTTAGCCCTGAACTTCCAAATTTATTAACAATGGAATCATGAAAATTTAATTCATCGTCCGACCTTCACCAAGTTAATGTCAAATTATAAAAGCTTTTCGTTCACTTCACACTCTAGACTTTCTTAGCCTGCGGCCGACCATAATTTCTTCTTGAAAGCCTCGAATTGAGGAAGGAAAAAGTAATTTAGAGGATCAAACATGAAAGCGTGTCAGAAATGGAAATCGATTTCGGAACGACAATTACCTGTGGATGTGGCAGCATAACAAAGAGACAGTCTAGCAGTAACAATAAAAAGAATACTGAACTGTCGCATATCGATCATCTTTTCGTAAGTTGGAAAGTTTCCAATTTCAATTACAACTTTTTTGCTTTTCGTTTAAATTTTTGTGTCGCTTTAGATCGCCGGCCTTGCAAATGTTTACTTCTAAGTAAGTAAATATCCGATTTCGCCAATCATTGACCGTTCTGTTCAACCCCGGTCCGGGAAAAAGGAAAGCAGAACGTTTGATATGTACTTCAAATGGAAAATAATTTTGCTTTCACAGAATGTTTGTTCGATAATTTCCACTTCGGCCTTTAGTAGCATGTTCATTCATTATCACGTTGCGTATTCGAGAAATTTTCACTTTCAGTTCGTTGCGAGACTCTTTTTCTCTGTTATTATTTTTATTTTCGTAATTTTTGTTCTGCTTCGAGTTCTTCTTTCACTCACAATTTCGACGCACACAGACTCATTGGAAAAGTGTATTTTATTGCTGAAGGATGTTTTTCTTCTTTGCTCTCTCGCTTTTCACATCATTCCATGTCACGAAGAAGAGAAAAATTTCGTTTTGAATGCGAAATGTTGCCTTGAACCACTTTCGGGCTTTGCAGTAATTAGGAAAAACTATGTTAGGCCCAGAACATCACTTTATGGATCATTAATCTGTTTTAAGAACACTCTAAACTAACGAATAGCACTTGAATCTTGGCAATTTGACCTGAATGAAGTAAATTTATATTACGTTTATCGGAATACTTTTATTTTTGCAACTAAACGCTAGAAAGGCTCGCAAGAGAATGAAGCATAAAAGAAAAGAGAGTAGAAAAAATGTTAGGGATCGAAATACATTTCTTCACCCCCTAGCCCATGCGCATTGATATTTTTTGTTCTCACGAAGCAAATAACAAAATAACAACATTGAACCTGTTCGTTCCTGAGAGTTCGAGCGCTACTGGTTTTCATTCATAAATTGGTCAATATCTCTCTTACATTTTACGAGACAACTTCGAAAGCTTTACGGTTTATTTAGTTAAATTTAGCTTTGCTGATATTCAGTTTGTGTGTTATTTATCCGAAGGTAAAAAGTAATAATTCAAACTTAATCGTTGTCTTTTCTGCTTATTTAAAATATTTTTCTTTAATTAGACGAAAAGACAGCAAAGATCACATTTTATCTTTTAAAAATTCGTTTCAACACAACATGATAAAATATCTCCACGAGAGAAAGTAATGAACCGCCCATCAAGAGCCCTAGAAAACCTTGAAAGGAAATAAATAATTGATTTAGTAAACAACTTTTGGTTAAAGTGAAGGACGTGGGTCACATGGGCAACAAAAACGTTGCCCCTTGTAAATTTTCCCTTTACCGGATAGTTTCGTATCCCGGGCAACGTTTTTTTTCTATGGGGCAACTTTTGTGACCCACGTCCCTGTCTAGAGCCCAACTTTTCAAGGATTAACCAATCAAACCTCCACAGCTTGACAAAAAATTGGTCCATCCATAAAGTTCTGATCGCTTTGATTCTATGAATTGTTCTTCCTTGATGACAATCGTTATAAAAGCATAGATGGTATCATTAGTGCTCTCATCTTTCACCCAATTCTTGTATTGTTTGAAATCTAAATTGGTCTGTGAGATCTCAGTGTCATAGTCGATTGAAGAACAAGAAGGCAAACACTCGCAATCGCTCAAATCTTTTTGTAAATTTGTTTCGCTCGCATGTCTTTCGTCAAGCAATGATTCAGCTCTCAACTCAGCTGTTTCCGCATTTATTTTCTCGTCGCTTTCTTCCTTATCGTCATCGATTGTTTCAAGAATTTCACTTTGGAGCTCCTTTAAAAAAAATAGAGAATTGATACATCGAAAAATTGTTTTACCGATATACACTAACTTCAAGAAACATTTCCTTTCTTAGAGATGACAACCGCTTTAAATCCATGTGTCCACAAATTGGCGTTCCGAGAGCGTGAGGAATCGAGAAGGGAACACATTTGATTCTATTTAAAGTGAAATCTGAAAGAAAAATATATAGAATACCTGTCACAGGCGACCTGGCTTTTTTTTTAAAGTTTTTTTTTATTTTAGGCCAACTAATCGAACTATTTAAACTTAATCAAACTATACGACCAAAAACAGACGACAGACGGACAAAAAATTGCTCTTTCGGAAAAAGTGGCCATATTAAGGTTTTTTCTTTCGAAAAAAGCCTTTAAAATGAAAATCTTAAAACATTTAAAAAGAAACTTACTTGCGAAGCACTCGAGCTGGCAATTTGATTGCGTGTAGATCTTAAAAAAGTTAAGCTGTTTCTCTCCTCTAAAATAGCTTAAAGAAAAAGATTTGAGAACGTCTAATCTAAAAAAAACTAAGAGCTTTGAATAGGTACATACCATTGTCTCTTTTTGGGCGAGTAGTCTCTTAGGTTGTCTGAGGTTGTCATTCCCCTGGGCTTGATGTTAATCAATGTTTCTTCTTCGAATGGAATTCGAATGAATTGTGACGAGGGACTGAATGAAAAAAAGTTAATGAGTGAAGCAAAAAAAATTCTCGCTTGAAATGCAAATCAAGAACATACCGCGGAAACTCTCCCTAAAAAATAGAAAAGTTAAACTATAAACCAAAATTTTAAAGATGTTTCAAAGCTCTAATAGGGTTATTCTTTGAAATCACTCACGGGGGTATGAAAACTGATTCTGAAGCCATCTACGGCTTCTTTGCAGGAGTAGCTAACATCTTTTTTTCTCATTTTCAATTTCAATTTGATTCCATTGAATTTTCCGGCCCCGAGAATTCCTGGAAATGAAGTTGTTATTTTCATAATTGATTTTTCTATTTGTGAATTCAAACTTCTTGGATAGGTTGAGACATTCATGTTTCCTACAAATTTTTAGAAATAAGTTTTGTTACTTTTTTGAATCAAAACCAAAAAATATTTACCATAACCAAACAAAGTCCAATTAGATGTTGTATTATGTTTAGGGAAAGCTAAGAATAATTTAAGTTAAAATAATTGATAATTAGTTTCCATTTTAAGTGATAAATGGCTTCATTTAAATATCACCTAGTGATGGCGTCATTAGCTTTTTATACATCTCTTCAGATTTCAAAAAGTTATAGACGTAACAAACTCCTTCCTCAGTAATTATTTTGTGAAAGCTTTCGGAGAAATTTGAACAAACATCCTGACAAGCCTCGGACAAGCTTGCAAAATTAACTGAAATATTATCCATGTCTGCTATAAAATTTTGGTAGTTGTAAGTCGATAAGACATTGTGGTGGTGAGTCGCTTTCTTAATTCTGTCAGTAATTCGGTCAGACCCTTTATTCTGTTTGTATCGTTTGAACTTGAAAACGACATTATCGCAAATTTGATGGACTACGGAAAGGGCCGACTCGTCTGAGGGCGAGATGAATGCATCGTTATTGCTTTTCAATTCAATAAACCTATAATGAGTAATAGCGTCAATAAAAAAAATATAACAAAATAGATTATCAAAACGTCACTTCTTTATATCAAATTTTTCGACGTTAAACTTTGACTCGCTGCAGATGGTTATCGCAGGGAAGGGAATCTAAATAAAAAGGATATAAATTTTATATTATAAAGGTAATACCGAAAGGTCTGTTGATCTGAATCTATTTCATGTTTCCAGTCTCACCTTCCAAGCTGGTGTGGCTCGTTCATTGAAGGTGACGAGAACTGGATCACGGTCCTGTTATGTTTATTTATTGAAAAATTATTACTTAATAATAACAAATAAATCAAGAAAGTACCCTTACCCATTTCATGTAAGTTTGATACGTCAAATAAGAGCAAGTAGAAAGTGAGATTAAAAAAGCTACGAGCCAGAATATCCTAAATGATTGTTTTTTGTGAAAACGAATAAAATTTGATTAATGAAACTTGAAACTAAATTTAACTACAATTTAGTCAATGACTATTGTTGGTTTACCTCTCGAACCAATGAATCTTCCTCAGTCCGATGTATTTAATTGAATGGATAGTGCTACATTCAGCGTAGTAGGTAAAAGCTTTCCACATCCCTAAGAAATAAGATCAAATCTAGTTTCGACTTTCAAAAACATTTAAAGCTCCAATTACTCATAACTAAAGCTCGTTGTCGGGGACTTGGTTCGTTTGTAGAAACTTCTGTCATTTTCAAGAATAAACTTTTTTGACCACTCGCGATAAGTTTACAAAACGTACTGAAGTATTTGAAAGACTTGTTGCCACCAGAATAAACTCTCAAGAGAAATTACTCAAAGGACATTTGCAATTGGCTGACCAAATTAATATTAATTGTCATATACGAGAATATCTCGTATATCTCTAGTCATCCTACCGTAATTGTTGGAAGGTGTGTCATCTCATATTACATTGTAGGTCATCAACTAACGATTCGGGCGTATAGTTTTCCACGAGTATATGAGAATTAATTCAGTATCTTGATTTGAATCAAGCGATTTGACGAACTTAGTTAAACTATAGAAATTTCAAGGAAAATTTACCATTTCTGTTATGCAACTGGTAAAACTTTAATATTATGACCATTAATGTTGAAAATTTTGACGAGAATCAGCTTCAGAAATTTATGTAAACAAAACTGAAATGGAGAGTCTTGCGTAAACAAACATTATTTTATTTCCCGAATCAATTTATTATATAACCTTTCCTGTTAATTATCGTACGTAAGAAAGTAACAAACAATAAAACCATTTTAATAAACTTTAAACCCCAAGAAGCTTTGCTCCTGATGTGAATGTAAGAGTCTCAATATTGATTTGAAAGCAATTTAAAGCTTTGCTTCTGTTTTCAGAAGAGGTCCGAGCTTTTGAGCTAACATTATGTTTCCCTGAATCTTTAGCTTTCCTTTCATGAAAGCAGTTTGTGGGTTTAGCTTATTGAGCGCGATATCGACGAAATCATCATCGGCTACTGTTAATGTAGTATCTGCTTTTCCTTTTGCACCTTCAAAGACTGACGCGTTTTTCAAGTCCAAAGCTATAAAAATGAAATTTTAAATTAGTTTTCTTTTTGCTTCAGAAAATTGTTAAATCGACAAATTCATTTGCATTTCCAACATAAGTTGACATAATGCAACCTTTGGACTCACATGAACCTAATAAATTTGATTTTCAAAAACTTACTCCATTCTTTCGCGATTTTTCCATCTTTGGTGATCTTGTAGAGGAAAACTCCATTTACAGATTTCGCCTTCGCCGGATCAGCATTAACTTTCAAAAAAAAAAAATTAATATCTCGTTTTCGAAATCCAAAAAGATTACATTTTTTCGCGTGAACGGAAGATTTTGGTGTAATAACTCAATTGCAAAGTTATTTAACTTTGTTTTCGGATGAAATTAGAAACATTTTACCTTTCTCTTTGATAGCTTCGAAAACAGCGTCTGAGTTCAATGAAGCCATGTTTGAAGATGATTTTGGAATGGTCGCTGTCGTCTTGGTTGATTTAACTACGTTGAATAAGTCCACATAAGCGCCTGATAACGATAAGAACGGGATTTTAGGTTGCTTTGTTTCCAGACAAATGTGACATAAAATCAATGTCCAATGCGAAAAATATTTTTACACACTTTTTCCTTTGTGTGCGAGAGTAAAAATGAAACCGTTCGACGGCTTCATTGGAATTCAAAATTTTATTGTTACCTGACAAAACTTCTATGTTGGAATCAGCGATGAGTGTTCTGAAGTAAATTCTGTTTCCGTCTTGCCACATTTCCACCTTCAACGTATCGCCAGGATAGACAGGCTTTGTAAAGCGAACCTTAACTGCTTTGAAAAGCGTTGGATCATTGTTGGCGTATTGCTTGATGATTGCACGAACTGAGACTCCAAAAGTACAGAGACCGTGAAGTATTGGTTTGTTGAATCCTCCCATTTTGGAGAAACTTGGATCAACATGCATTGGATTGAAATCCCCAGACAAACGATACAATGCTGCTTGATCAATTGAAGTCTTGCACAATGCAGTGAAATCAGGAGTACGGCTTGGGGCAGCTATTGTAGGAATAACTTCATCGCTTGGCTTTGATTTGCCTCCGAAGTTACCAGCTCCAACAACGAAAGTTGAACTCTGATTTTTAACAATTATTTGACCATTTTCATCAAAGCTTTCACACAAGGTCACGACGAGAGCGCCAGACTTTTTATCCATCACATCGATGACCTTTCCACGAGTGATCAATTTTCCCGATGCCGGCATTGGATGTAATAATTCCAAGTATTGTTCTCCATGCAATACCTGTAAACAAAAGAGAAAAATTATCATTTGATAAAATTAATAATCTTATCTCGTAAACGACAAGTGTTTATAATTTGAGATCACCTGAGTAAGATCAAAGTTCGCAAGCTTGGACGAAACCATTGAGGAAGTCATTGAGAGGATAATACCTGGCATCACCGAGAAAGTTGGAAAAGCAGCAAAATCGGGATGATTTTCATATAAGTATCGCAGGTTGTCTTCGTCATCAGTAGAGCTAAAAGTTAATTTTCGTTAGAGGACTTAAATAATAATTTGATCAACTGACACTCCGATTCCTAAAGCATAAAGTATTAAATCGCGAGACGAATACGAAAAAGTCTCTTCGAAGTTGCTTCCTGAAGATCCTGAAGTTTGACTCTTAAGTTCTTCAAGAATTCCCATAAAGCTTCCACTGGCTTCTGCATTAGAGTGGAAATGTTTCGCTTGACTCATGTCGTGAACTGCTGACCATTTTTCACGTACGTATTCAGGTGTAACTCCATCGCTGATCGATGTTCGTAGCAACGCACCTTTGCCCTTGATTGAAAATAAATGTAATTAAAAAGAAAAGAAGAAAAGATTGAGCACTTACCCTGACAAAGTGTACTTTAGTGGCCCAACCACAAGCCGATTCGATAATGTTTCCGTTATCTTCATTGCTTTCGTGGCAAAGATACACAACAACTGGAGCAATTAAGCTTGGCTTCAACTCATTGTAGAACTCTTCTGGTAAGATGTCTCTGAAATGGAATTAATTTATAAAGTGTTAGAACATTTAAAATATTTTTCTTACTTTGTCATTCTCGAAGCTGCGGTTGGAACGATTGTGTTGCAATGAATATTGTACTTTGCTCCTTCGATAGCAACAGTGTTAGACAAGCCGGCGGCTCCAAGCTTAGCGGCTGAATAGTTTGCTTGGCCGAAGTTACCATAAATTCCAGAGTTTGAGGAGGTCATGATAATTCTTCCATATTTTTGTTTCTTGAAGTATGGCCAAGCAGCTCTTGTTGTTACGAAGCAAGCCTTCATATGAATATCATTGATCATGTCCCAATCGGCATCAGTGATGTTGGCCAAAGACTTATCTCGGAGGATTCCAGCATTGTTAACGAGTACATCGATTCTTCCAAAATGAGAAATTGCTGTTTCAACAATCTTGTGACCCTCAACAACTGAATTATAATCAGGGACAGCGATTCCTCCAGCATCAGTTATCTCTTTCACTACTACATCGGCTGCCTTAGAAGCTCCTTCACCTTTGAAGCTGCCACCTAAACGTTAGAAAAATCATAATGGATTCACAGTTAATTTTTTAAAGTAGATTATTACCAAGATCGTTTACAACCACTTTAGCACCACGAGCAGCAAACAGAAGAGCGTATTCTCGTCCAAGTCCTGCACCAGCACCCGTAACGACTACAACGCGTTCGTCAAATCTCAAAGCCATTTCTATATTGTATTCGTTCTATTAAAATGAGAAGCAATGAAATTTTAATTGGATTCAACAACAACAAACAAGAATTAAAACAAGAAGAGATCAGAGTTCACTTTGATGAAAATATTCGAGTTTTAATCCTCTTATCACAACTTCTTATCACAAGTTCTTATTGCAATGAAATGAAAATAATTCAATCGTACCGAGGTTTACGCTCTGATCACAAATTAACAAGTGAACTCTTCTAGATTTGTTCCGCAATATGAAAGTTATACCCCTTGAGAAACTAAAACCTCTCAAGTCCGCCTTTTTAGGGACCGATCGTGGAAGTATAGAGGTTTGAGTGTACATACAAAAGTTTCGTTCTTTTCGATTTAAATCGTTCAATCAAACAGACGTAAAAGTAAGTTGCTCCACAAATTTATTTATTTTGTTGCTTTAACTAGTGATTTTAAATTAAATAAATGGTTTATTGGTTAGCTTAAGTTACGCTTCATATAATTAGAGTTGCTTAATTTCAATATTCGAAAGATTTATTGGGAAAAACAATAAAATAATTTATCGAGGTTATGTTTTCCACATTTTCTGCTTTATGAAAAATTATTTCATTCTAATTTACCTTAAGCTCATCAATAAACATTAACATGATGAAGCTAAATTGTTTTCTTTTGCGGTTTCCACGGAGAACGAATTGATCTTCTAGATCATTTTGTTTCAAGACGGCTAAAAGATGTCTGACGTTGACCAATTTAATTTCGTAATAATTATGTTAGTTTCATATTTTTAATCATTACTTGTTTTAATTTAGAATGGCGGACGCTGCTCCAGCCTCAAGAGGAGGATTTAAACAAGGTTTCGGTGGATCTACTGGCGGCGCTCCAGCTGCAGGAGGACGTGGCGGACGTGGTAAATCTTAAATTTTTTCTTCAATTCGCGTTTTATTAATTTATTCAATTAACCTTTGAATAACAAAGGTCGCGGTCGTGGACGCGGAAGAGGTCGTGGACGTGGTGCTAGAGGAGACAAGGAAGGAAACCAAAAAGAATGGGTTCCAGTTACCAAGTTAGGTCGCTTGGTTCGTGACGGAAAGATCCGTTCATTGGAGGAAATCTACTTGTACTCGCTCCCAATCAAGGAGTTTGAAGTCATCGATTTCTTCTTGGGTCGCGCTTTGAAGGATGAGGTCTTGAAGATCATGCCCGTCCAGAAGCAAACTCGTGCCGGTCAACGTACTCGCTTCAAGGCTTTCGTCGCTATTGGAGACAGCAACGGACACATTGGCTTGGGCGTTAAGTGTTCGAAGGAAGTTGCGACTGCTATTCGTGGAGCTATCATCTTGGCTAAGCTTTCAGTTGTTCCAGTCCGTCGTGGATACTGGGGTAACAAGATCGGAAAGCCTCATACAGTTCCTTGCAAGGTAATTTCAATGACAATCAAATATTTTTCTTCCTTTTCTTAATGATGAAAACTTTGTTAATTCTTTTGCGGTTTCCACGGAAGCTTTTCTTCGGAAATGCTGAAGACGGTTTAAAAGGAGTCTGAAAGATATTAACAAAGATTTTCAATTTTGTTTCCCTTGCCATTTTCTAATGAAATCTATTTGACTTGCAGGTCACTGGCAAGTGCGGTTCAGTTTTGGTAAAATTGATCCCAGCTCCCCGTGGAACTGGTATTGTCAGCGCTCCAGTCCCAAAGAAGCTATTGCAAATGGCTGGAATTGAAGATTGCTACACTCAATGTCGCGGATCAACAACCACCTTGGGTAACTTCGCTAAGGCAACTTACTCCGCCATTGCCAAGACCTACGCTTTCTTGACACCAGATTTGTGGAAGGAAATGCCACTCACTAAGACTCCATATGAGACTTACGCAGATTTCCTTATTAAACCGTAAGTTACTTATTCTACATGCTCAAGGACTTTCAATAAATCTTATCTCTTTCTTTTTCAGAACTCCAAAGACCGGTGGAATCCGCAACATTGAACTCTAAAATGTTTTCATTGAAATATTGATCAATAAAATCTATCACAACAACATCTTGTGAAAAATCAAATTTACTCTTTTAATTTCAAATTGATATTTCAGATTATGCAACTGTAATGATTGAAAGACTTTAAAATAAGTTTTATCCTCGGATAACTTTTATTTGCATCCCAATCTGATTACATTTTTCTTCTGATTTTAAATCATGTGAGATGACAATTGCGGGAGGAATTTATAATTAGAAAAAATATGTAACGAGATTTTGAATAACTAGTAAAGTATCAGCGATTAACGCGTACAGATATTGTTAAATTTAGGGTGCTTCTAATTCTGATTGCTGTTGTTGGTATTGAGGAAAAGAAAAATGTTTTGTAACCGATCTCGATATTTTTGCTTTCTTCGAAATTTAAAACTGTCTACATTTGCGTTGAGCAACATAGTTTACTCCAAAGCAGCAGCACCAGAAATAATTTCAATCAATTCTCTGGTAATGACGGCTTGACGAGTTCTGTTGAACAACAATGTAAGCTTGTCAATCATTTCTCCAGCATTCTTTGAAGCGTTGTCCATAGCTGTCATTCTTGATGATTGTTCAGAGCAAGCTCCTTCTTTCATGGCATAGAACAACATTGAAGCCAATGAGAACTCCAAGTAGCTTTGAATGACCTCAGCGTCCAATGAATCGTAGACTGGCAGCTTTGCAGCACCTTCAACTGACTTCAAGCTGAAGATCGGCATGTTAGTAACCTGGTATGAGACGACTGACTTGAACCTGTTATAGATAATTTTGCCGTCAGTGAATTCATATCCACAATTGATGACTTCGTTGGCGACTTTACAGGCATCCAACATTGTTGGTGGCAAGCGACCAATCTAAAAGATTACGCAATGGAATTTAAACGAAATAGACTAAAAACAATTTGAATGTCCAACCTCGTTTCCAACCAAGAGAATGTTCTTGCCGTACAAACGTTGAAGAATGGCGCGGCTTTTGTCACCGATGCAAATGACTTTGATGTTGGGATCAGCAGCCAAATCTCCGCGAATGATACGAGCAACACCAGTGTGAACGGCTCCGCACAAGCCTAAAACAATAAAAATTAAAGGAAAATCAATTGTTTTAAATGTGATAACTCACCTCTGTCTGAAGTCATTGCGATGTAAAGTTTCTTGGATTCCTCAACTGGAACAGAAACTTCAGCCTTTTCGTAGAACTGTGTGCTTCCTGCACCATAAGGACGTGCTTGTCTCAAATCACGTTCAGCACGGGCGTATTTGGCAGCTGATACCATTTTCATTGATTGGGTGATTTTACGGATGTTCTTTGTTGAATTCAAACGCATGGAAATCTGTTTGAGTGTAGCCATACCACGCTGCTGTTGGGTTTGAGCCAACATGTTTCCAGCCACTGGCAAAAAGGAAGTCGATCGTTGCATCATTGTTGCCTGATAAAGGAATAATCTATTAATTCGTGTCAGATTTTGATTTTTAGTAAAAAGTGTTCATCTGATGGAGGGCACCAACACATTGAAAATTGTTAGATCATCACTTTGCGAATTTTCCGATCGCAATTTTGCCGCCTAATAAGCATGATAGAACGATACTACAAAGTCATTCTACTAACAGTCCGTGACAAAATCTATAAGTCAGTGAAATTTTAAGAATTTAGCTCAAAATATTGCGTAAAAAGAATTTTTCTTTCGGACTTGTCGGATTTTATATCCGAGGACTTCTCTACATTTTTTCGCTAATTGACACTTATTGCTTCTAATGCTGGTAATACGCACTTTTTAAACAATTCGCTATGATTTAATATGTTTTCAATACCTGTTAATTCACCCAATAAAAATTATCCCTTGAGTGGAAAAAATCTCGTTCGAATCACTCCGGTCCAAACACAATTTTCAAATATAAAAGTTAGGGCTAGTGTTTTACGTAGAGACAAAACGAAAAATAATCAGTGTTAGTATTGGAAATGGACATTCTAGCTCTTCTCATTTTGTAATTTTTCTGTAAGAAAAACGTTTTAATCTGAGTATGGGGACATATAAATAATGGGGAATAATTTACCATGCGGTGATATCGGAGGCCGCAGAATGAGAACACCGCCTTGCGATTTGTAAAATTCGCTCAAGGGGCTGATAACAAAAAGTACTGTGTGAAAAAAGCAAACAAAATTAAATAAAATTAAAACAAAGTTTAGCGATGGAATGTTCATTTTGTTGCCGTTCGTTTAGCGACGGCGAAAATCTTATTGCCCATCAACAAAAAAAACATGCTTCGCTATATAAAAAATGTTCTGAACTTTATAAAAACGAAATAGTTCTATTTCGGAAGAAATCGAAAAACGCTGAACAACCTGAACAGAAAGAAACGTTATCAATAGAATCAGACACGGACACTGATACAGCTGATGAAATTCCTTACAAGGAATGCTCAAACAGTTCTAATAATCGAATGATAGATTTCAAAAAGTAAGTCCTTGCTAAAACTAAGTGTTCTCTTCTAAGTATTTTCTTTGAACTTACTTTATCTAGTGAACTTAACATTCAACTTAGAGAAGCTACAAAACGAATTCAAGAACTTGAAGCACTCACAGAAAAACAGCGAAATCAGGTAAGCATAAATATTGAGCTTGTTTCAAATTATATTATGAAATAAATTTTCTTATTTAAGATACAAAAATTAAAAAAAGAAAACGACGATCTTCGTAGTGATCAGCGACCAATTATACTGAACATTCATCCACACGAAATACAAAAGGAAACTGTATCGTCCATCCGAAGTCCAATCAAACGAATCAATGTCCAAACGAATCGACGTCCAAACGAACGATCCCGCGCGTCAGTCATAGGATCAACCAAACGAATCAACCCGACATTCACGGTTCACAAAAAGATGCTCGTGAAACTTCAATCTTCGAGTAGTTCGACGAATTCGACTTCATAATGAGTAAGCTTAGCTTAGCTAAATACAAGTCTTGAAAATTTCACGAGCTTAATGAAAGACAAACGAATAAACATTAAATATTATTTTTTTCGGATGTACGTCATTACCTCGACCGGCATTACCTCGACTTATTATAATTATTATAATAATAATTTAAATTATAAAAAATTATTATAACAATTTACAAAATCTTATAATTATTATAATAATAATTAATAAAATTGAGGAAAATTATAAAAATTTGAAAAATAATTATTTATTTAATAATTATACTTGCATGGAATACTTGCATGCAAGTATAAATAATTATTATAATAATATTTATATTTATTTTGATCTTAAGTTTTTATTATTATAATTATTTATATAATAATTTTAAGTTCACGAAAAATTAAAAGATCAATATAATAATTATTTTTCAAATTATTTAAAAAATAATTATTATAAGTGAAACAGAATTTCAAGGAACAATTAGGTGCTCTTTATGTAGGGTATACAGAAATGATTGCAAATATAAGAAACTGTTCATGATGTTGAGCTAAAGTTAAATTTATTGCTTTTAGGAGTATAATTAAACGAATTTATAATGGTTTTCAGTTTAATCGAAGCAATTCTTGAAATATTTTGAAACTCATGATCACTTCTGCCAAAACAATAGTTGTTCACCAATCTGCAATAACTGTTTCTCGATTTTAAAACCAGATTATAGCAATGTGTTCGATGAGCTATGAGAGCGTGCAACTTTTTAGCTCATTTACGAAAGACTGTGGTTTGCAATTAAGATCATCACTTGAATAAATTCATGAACAATCACTACTGGCAATCTATAAAACGAGTTTTGGGAATTCAAACTCGATAAAAGTGCTTAATTTTTCGTGGGTAAATATTCAAATAACATAATTATTATAAGTTCAATATAATTTTTATAATAATTATTATTATAAGAATTATATTGTAAATACTTATAATAATTTATTGATCTTATAATAATTATTATTATAATAATTTATACTTGCATGCAAGTATAATGTTATTATAATAATTTACAAAACGAGTTTATTATTATAATAATTATAATATTCTTATAATAATTATAATAATAATTTCGTGTTTCATTATAATAATTATAATGAGTCGAGGTAATGCCGGTCGAGGTAATGACGTCCCCCCATTTTTTTCGCTTGTATTTCGCAGTTAAACCAGTTGTCAAATAAACTTTCAAATTAAAGATGAGCTTTTTTCGCTACAATTGAGATACAAAAGTTTAGATAATTAAGATGACACAAAAAGAAAGCTAAGGATAGGAGGAATGGTTTTGAAGATGGATGAAGTCAACTGATGTTAACAAAAAATTTCTAAATTAAATCGAGATCTTTAAATTCAATGTTTTAATATCTGAAATTAAGAAAGTGCCGAAATCTGTGAAATTTGCAAAAATATTTTCATCATTAGAAATGAAACAATAAATATTTTTGCTGTAAAATAAAGTAATTATTTTTATTTTTTTCTCTTTTGTTTTTTTTTTACCTTTTTCTGGTTCCTTTTTTTTGATTTTTTCGACTTCATTATAATAGTTCTGTACACAAGCGGAAGTAATAAACACGCATCGATTAATATTTCTAGTTTACCAAAATGTTCATTGATTTGATTAAGCCTTAAAAAGTTTATTGACAATCGGGCAGACTATTCAGTCGCCATTGAGTGCCACAATTCAATTTTATAAACTAAAATTATCTGTTATCGCTTTCATACATATTAGTCATTTCCTATTGAACGAAAAGCTTTTTCACTGTTATTATTTTGCAGTTACAGATGGGGCAGCTCTTCCGTTTGTTCCACACTTTCTTAGCGCACTTATAGCAGCAACACAAGTGGAGACAATTATTGTGAACAAATACACCATCCTTCGGGTTCACCATGCAAAAACGACAAATTCCCAGGTCACTGTCGTTAACGTCTTCTAATTGCGAACGACAAACCAATGATGATGACGATGGTGTACCTTCCATGATTTTTGCTTGAAGAGCTTTCGTAAATTCTTCGACACGTGGTAAGATTCCTTCGCTGTCTGTTACATCGTCAGAATCCTGTTGGATCAGAGAGGACGATTGGCTGGCAGGAAACTCTTTCTGAGAATTGAAACTATTTGTCGAACCAGTTGATGAGGATTGTACTAAAAGACCGCTTTCTTGAGAAAATTCTTGGCTAGACTCTTGACAGCT
Organism: Smittia aterrima; assembly: GCA_033063855.1. Classification (NCBI taxonomy): domain Eukaryota; kingdom Metazoa; phylum Arthropoda; class Insecta; order Diptera; family Chironomidae; genus Smittia; species Smittia aterrima. The sequence goes on from CP093831.1 coordinate 18,945,507, forward strand.
TACTCCTGAGTCCTTCCACTCTTGCGAGTTTGGCTGCGAAACAAGATTTTGACACATTTCCTGCCTATACACGTTCTGTATAATCTTATTTTCTATTTTATGATCTAAACGACTATGCGAAAACTTAATTAAACTTGTACTCTTGTATTTACTAAAGTCAGAAACGTGAACTTCAGATATTTCAATGGATGAAGTTGGTGAGACTTTAACTTTACGAACAACTTCTTTGCAATCAGCATCGGAAGACACTGTTTGATCACCATCATCTCCATCATCTGAACTTGTGTTGTTATTACAACTTAACTCCCCAGCGCTATTTGCGTGTTCATTACTTCCACCACTTAGCTTATCTTTAATGTTCAATTGATTACCATTCATCGATCCATTACTTGTAGAAGCAGTAGACAAACACTCAGCCCTCGGTGACAATGCGATCTTTTTCGCCACAGACGCTTCACTTTCCGAATCGCTGTCTATTTCGGTTGAGTAACAAGGTTTATGTTGAGGCATCTTACGTTTCCGACGACCTTTATTGTCACGAGGTTTCAGCGTTGTTGGACGTGGTGGGAACAGACTCTTACGTACCTAAAACAAGAATTGGAAGAGATAAAGCGATGTTATTGAGGGATTCTAGTAAGAAAGCTACGCGAATGAGTCATATTATATTATATTGTTAAATTTATCATTTACGTTTTTATCTCGATGAATTGCTCCAAACTTTTGAAACTTAATGAAGTTTGCTCAATAAAACTTTAAATATTTTTTACCACAGCTCTTTAAATTTTAAAAAAATTGTAAGAAAAAGAAATGTTGTGAAATTCACTAAACAAACTTGATATCAAAATATTTATTTGAACTTTTGGCAAATGTTTTGAGCTCCTTTAATACTCATTTATTACTTCGATTTATTAACTAATGGTCACAATGCAATTCCTTCGATTAAATTATATATTAAAGAAAATATCTCTTGCATGAAAGAAAAAGCAGAATATTTTTTTCTCTTCTCTCGCGCGGGTAAAGAAATCGTTTAGTTTCATGGTATTTCCGTTTTCCCCATCTCCACGTTTGTAAAGCTTCTAGTAAGCTATCGCGTCTTAACACTATCGTAATTTCTTCTTTCTTGTTGCTTTGTATATAAAGAGAACAAAATACGATCATGGAGGAGAAAACCCATTCGAAAATGATATTTTAAATCGGTTAATACATTTTCGACACATAAAGAAGTTTTTAGTCTTTTTTTAGTCATATCCTCATAAACACGCTAATCATTTTATCATAAAATATTAGTTTTAAGAACTTATGAATAAATATGAGACATTATTTAATTTTTCAAGTTTCGAGTGCAATTTTTCTTGCTGCTTAAAAACTCAGTTCGACTTCGGAACAAAATGAAAATAAAATTAACGCCCATGACGTCACAAGCGAAACAAACACGTTTGAACATGTCGCGAAGCTTTTATATTTGGAATTAAATTGACGCTATGGAAATGAATTAAAATATCTTACCTGAAAGCATCGCTGACACTCCCGGAACATTGGATTGTTCTTTTTATGTTTACATTTTACGCAATGCCAATAATCAGCATGAGACAGCTCTAGATCAATCGAGCCATCAGAGTCTTCTTCAGTGTCTGCATAAATAATTCCATCATCGTCACTTTTAATGAATGAATCGAATGCGTGATTTGCGACAGTTGCAACACGATAAATAAATTCGCCTCCGCTCGAGGCACTTGACATATCACTATCGTCTTCACTTTCGCTGTCTTCAGCAAGTTCGTATTCCAGCACATCAACGATAGCAAATCCTGTGGTGTGCGATGAGCCGGCATCCGAGTTCTCATCATCGCTAGTATCTCTGCAAATATCTAAACACAAAGAAACGTTATTAAGGATTTCTTTTCCCGCTCACCGACGAAATTTTTGGGATTCCGCAACTAACACATTCATGAAACATCTTTTGTTTCGTTGGACGCGTGCCGTAGGAGGGATTATATGGAAAGTTTACAATAGTAGGATGACGTTAACTCGAAAAATTAACATTATTTAATTATTAAGAAGAAGCGATAAAGTAAACTTTGCATGTTCGTACAAGTTTTCGTTACGTTATTTGTTTGAACGGAAAATAAATGAAATGCTGCACTTTTCCTCTGTTCCACATGTTTATTGGAAATTTTCCATCGACGAATGATATTTTTAAGAAGTCACTTACCTGTTTCGTAATTGTGAAACGAATCATATGAACTCTCATCATTCAGTAAATCAAGGCTCTTACGCAGAGGGCTTTCAGGAGCCAGTTTTATTAGCCCGTACTTCATCGTCGTCGATGATTCTCCGACATTAATATTCCATTTTCCACTTTCCTGTCTATGGAACTGCTGATCTAAAAATTCACGGCGAACGATGTTAAATTTTCACGCTCAATATCACGACTCAATTCGACTTTCGTGCCACTCAAATACTTGTTTATCGTACCTTGGAGATTGTTTAGGCTCATGACAATATTTAAATTGAATTAATAATTAGTTTTCTAAGGTATTAAAAGGAAAATAAAAAACTTTTTTCAAAGAACGAGCAGTTGCTATGAAGTTCGCCCCTTATGCGGTAAAATTCTCTTTCGCGACGGTAGCTCTCATGTGACGTTGTGGCCGGCTTTTTTCAGTGTTCAAAGCTTTACAGTTTTGAAGCTCCGCGTATAACTATATCTTTCATCTCTTGTAGTTACGAAGTCATGAGGACAGCTTTGCTCACAAAATATATTTTAATATCTTTTATCTATTTCAACTTGTGATTTAATCTAAAAACTTTCTAAGACATTAATAAATTTTAGTATTATTAAATAGTCGAAAACTTGCATTTTTAAAATTAATCCGAATTGCTGGATTTCATAGTGAAATTTTCATCGTTTCAGATTTTCGTACTTTTTTCAATTTTCTCTCAATATTCTCGCGTTGCTAAAACTGTTATTTAATCTAGTTGTCGGATGTTGAGTTCATGCCTTTTTCATCTGTTTCTTATGAACGATTGGAGAAGTAAGATTTTCATTAAAGAACAGGCATATCGATGGCAAAAACGTCCATCACGATCCACCAACTGGTTCTTCAACTAAAATACGGAGAAGATTTGGCCAGGCTCGCTCGACAAGAAAATGGTGTCCGGAACTCAAATCTTTTTTAAGGATCTCATCTCTGCCATCGGAGCTACCAGGAACGAATGCAAATCGGCGATGCAGTGCATTTGGCAAATGTATCCCTGAGCTTCATGACGGTCCAAAGTTCTACACGAAGCAGCCAACGAACGATGTCTCGAACGATGTCTTTCAAACCCAGAAAATTATAAATTCTTATTTTCTTTCAAATTTGTCTGAAGGCATTTACAACAAAATACCAGTGTGGATGGGCCTGGTGCCAAATGTGCCGAAACAGGCCCATATTCGGTCTTTTCGGGGGCCGAGGCCCACCAAAGGCCCACGACTCAGGTGCCGACCGTGGGCCCAGGCCCACCAAATGCCCACGACTCAGGTGCCGACCGTGGGCCGAGGCCCACCAAAGGCCCACGACTCAGGTGCCGACCGTGGGCCCAGGCCCACCAAAGGCCCACGACTCAGGTGCCGACCGTGGGCCCAGGCCCACCAAAGGCCCACGACTCAGGTGCCGACCGTGGGCCGAGGCCCACCAAAGGCCCACGGCCCCGGGGCGGCCCATCCACATAGCAAATGTTTTTTAAATTTTTTTCCTTCAATTTTTTTTTAAGGACGCTGGGATTTCCAAGGAATTATATATAATTTATATATAAATTATATATAATTTATAAGTTGACTTTTTTCATTATATATAAAATATATATAAAATATATACAAATTATATATAAATTATATATAAATTATAGATTATATATAAATTATATATAAAAATCATCCGTTGGACTGGGTATAGGGGGTGGGACTTTACTGGGTTAACTGGTCAGAGATAGATCCGAATCTGTGTGGAGCTTGAATTTTCTGGAATTTATCGCTTTATCTTGACCAGCTTACCATTTCATGTGAACAACTCAATGCTCCAACTCCAAAGATAACGAAGTTCAACTTTGAGCTCACCAGAGGTGGATCCAATGTGTGAAGCTTGGATTTTTTGGCATTGTTTGCTTAGTTGTGTCGAGTTAAACACTTCATGTGAACAAATGAAAGCTCTAACTCCAAAAGGAATGGATTCGGATCCATTTCTGACCAGTTAACCCAGTAAAGTCCCACCCCCTGTAACCAGTTCAAATATATTATTATAAAAATTATATAAATTATATGTAATTTATATATAAAATATATACTATTTATACAAATATTATAAATAATTTCAATTTTTTCAAAAGGAAATTTGCATGGAAATTGTACGAATTTTATATATAATTTATATATTATCTATAAATTGTATATAATTTATATATAAATTGTATATATTTTATATATAATGAAAAAAGTTAACTTATAAATTATATATAATTTATATATAAATTATATATAATTCCTTGGAAATCCGGTTTCCCTTTTTTTAATTGATGCGCTCAACAAAAATTAATAATTTTTAATTTAAAAAACATTTGCTATGTGGATGGGCCGCCCCGGGGCCGTGGGCCTTTGGTGGGCCTGGGCCCACGGTCGGCACCTGAGTCGTGGGCCTTTGGTGGGCCTCGGCCCCCAAAAAGACCTTTCGAATGGGCGGCCCATCCACACTGCAAAATACATTGTCACTCGACACATGTTAACTGCCCATAAGAAATATTCACTCCAATTGCTTCATCTTTTCATTCATTTCTTCAATCTTGTGATGACACCCTTCGGGTAAATTTTCTTGAGAGAAGGTTGAATTTTGGATTCCCGCACTTTTAGGTGCGACGTCTGGTGTTGTTTTTTTATGGTACGCTGTTGTAAGTTTTCATATTTATTTAAATTTTCTGAACGTATTAAGTTAAAAACCCCATCTGGTGTGCTAAAATTTTCGAGGTTCGCAACTACGTTCAATGGTACAAACCAAAATATAAAATATTAATTGCAACCATATTCAAAATTCAATTGAGCTTTCATGAATTGATTTGCAAGTAAGAAGAAGCTCAATAAAACCGGAAGCACAATAAAAGTGAAAGTCGTCAAATTTATTTTGAATAATGAAATATTTATTCTTTATCGATGAGAAATGAAAGATCAAAGCCTCAAGATAGAAGGAAAGAACGAAACGACGAGACCATCGGAATTGCCTTCGAGAGTTGCTCAATGGTAAAATCAAAGTTTAATTTCAAGTAACCTTCTTTCAGTTTAAAATCGATTTACAGGTATTATCGCCATGGATTGTTCATCGCGAGCTACCCAACTTGCGCATCAAGTCTCGCAGTGCTAGCGATTTTGTTATGTTGGTGTGTAAACAGTGATATCATCTTATAGCTGACTCAATTTAATAATATTTTCTTTATTTATAGCTACCCACTCCTTAATTTTTCGCCATTACCCGGCAAGATTCCGACAAAAGTCGTTTTACCAATCAATAATCATCATACGTATGTTCCACCATTAAATGCCACCAAGGAGACGCTCGATGCTGATAAGAGAAATGATGACGAGAATCAAATGTCACGTTTAAATGTTACGGATCAAGTGCAAAGCAATTTTTCTCTGTCGTCTTTACCAAGTCCAGAGAATTATCATTGGGCTAGAGAGCCTCCTTTTTGTTATGTTCAACAAATAATATTGCGAAGTGTTGTACTTCCTTGGAACAAAAAAGAACTCCTTCTGACCGATGCTTTTCGAGGACCACTCTTCGAAGGTGAATTTGCTTCATTATGACTTGTTTTGCATAGATTTTATTAATTTTCTTTCATTTCTTTCAGTTTGGAAATTGATTGAAATCATAAACAACCATGAGACTAATGTGACCTTGAGTAATTTGTGCTTGCATGTTGACAATGTGAAAAGATCGAACAATGACGTCTTATTTCCTGAATACAACTGTTTGGTTCTTTCGCCTGCAAATTTTTGGAAGGATTTTCATAACTTCAACAAGGACAACAGTTTACTTGGAACCATTTATAAATATCACGTAAATTATTTCTATTATTTAAAAACAAAAGTTTATTTTATTCACATTTCTTTTAGAACAATCAAAAATCTAAAGTTTCTACATCAGAGATGTTACTAGGTGTGCCAATGCAACATTCAGGACTTCGTCGATTTCCTTTAGCAAATCGTCCGAGGATAATGCAATACGCGGTAACGCTAATCCTTCGGGAAAACAATCAAGATTTTATCACATCTCTTCGTCGAAAACTTCAAAGCATCTATCCTCTTCATCACGAACATACTGACTCAAAGGATGAGACCCAACGATCATCATCGGTTATATACATCTTTTATCCTGGAGAGTTTAACTTGATTGAATTAGTGCCTCTCAGTATAGCAATGACCATCCTTTTTGCATACGTCTATTTCTCAATTCGAAAAGTTGAGATGATTAGATCCAGATTTATCGTTGCCCTCACATCTGTCGTGACAGTGCTGGGAAGTCTCGCAATGTCGTTTGGATTCTGTTTCTTCTTTGGAATCAGCATTTGGAATCAATCGTCGATGGGTGTTTATCCCTATTTGTTAATTCTCGTGGGTCTCGAAAATTGTTTAGTCATTACGAAAAGTGTAATGACAACAGAGAACAATTTAGATGTGAAGATTCGTGTTGCTCAAGGCCTTAGCCTAGAAGGATGGCCAATCACAAAAAATTTATTGATGGAGATTACGATTCTTACATGCGGACTAGTTCTGACGTTCCTGCCGTTACTTCAAGAATTCTGCATTTTCGCTATTATGGGACTCGTCTCTGATTACTTTTTACAAATGTTCCTTTTTTCAACCGTACTCGGACTCAACGTCAAACGTGTTGCTGTAATAGCAGAAGTCAAAAAACTACCAAAAATGCTCGAGCAATCAGCATGGCAAAACAAGAAGCATGATGCGAAATCGCTAAATCGATCTATTTCACATCCATCTCAACTGTCAGATTTGGATCAAAAGCATAAGGAAACCGCTCATTCAAAAGCTCAGGAAAAGAAAATACCAAAGAGATTGCGCATCGTGAATTTCTGGGCACGAACGAGATTCTTTCAACGCGGCTTCATGATTTGGATGGTTCTGTGGATTTCCAATATTATTTATACGTCTGGAATCATTGAGAATGTATTTCTCATTGATCAAAACAGTGGAGAAAATCGAACTGAAGGACAAACAGCAAATGGCGAACGTCTCGCTGCTTCCAACAACTATGAACACATGGTAAAGAATTTGTCAAATATCATGGACTATTATTCAAAAAATGTCCAGTGGAACAAAAAATTCAACGAGAATATGGAACTCAACGTAACTGAAAAGATTCAGAAACTAAAGCATCCATCATTCGAAATTAGCAACAAGCTTTCAAGCTTTCATTGGGCGAAAATCTTTCAACAATACAACATTTCTATTGTCGGTCGTTACGTTACGATTTTACCGTCAATAAAGATCTCTCACGTTGTGCCTGTCGAAGTAGCTTTAAAGATTCGTAATCCGAAAGAGGTGGCGCCCTCATCTTCTAAGTGGAATGCACTGGCATCAGCATTAGATCCCCTTGACGTCAACGATGCAGACGGAGAAGATGATTTGCATGACTTAGACCCAATTGAGAATCAGCCGCTTTACCCAAAGACTCCAATGGAAATGGTGATTCTTGTGATTTTATGCGCAGTCAGTGTTTTTGTGATTACTTACACAATGGTTGTCATGTATCGATGTATCTGCTCAAGAAATTATGCTGAGTGGCGTGCTAGCCGATGGGACGAAGGTGAAGTGATTGAAACAAATAGTGAGCAAGTTCTAGAAGGCTTTCCAATACAAGTCAAAGGACATAAGCATAACGTCGAGTGTATCGTATCAGATGGCAATTTAATAGCAAGTTCATGTTTGCAAGGATTACTCAAGATATGGGATTCATCAAATGGTACAATGGTGGCCGAGATTGACAGAGTGGGATATTTTGAGCAGCTCCAACAGTACAATGAAGAACGAAATGTAACTTCAGTTTCAGATGAGAATCTTATTGCCAAATCACCAGTTAAAATGGAATTACCTGTCGACACCGAACAACAAAACAATATTCGTCTTCGATCATCGCTTAAATTCGATTTCCAGTCAACTACTCACAAAAGTAGAGAGGGAGATTTAAATTCAATCAAGCAAGATTTTCAAAAGAGCTTCGACAAACATTTTGAACCTGCAACTAACAAAAACGAGATGTATGATTCAGCCCTAAGCATCGGGTCAGCACCTTCAAAAGTATCGTACATGAATAGTCATCTCAACCAGAAATTACATAACGGACATAGCAGCGAGAGCATAAACAGTCTAAATCTGTCAATCACCTCCTGTAAAAGTTACAATTCGTCGCCGATTTGGGCGCTTGACTTCATTGACAACTTAATTGTGATAGGTTGTGCAGACGGCAGATTGGAGTTTTGGGAAGGCACAACTGGTAGCTTTAAGTCGATATATCAAACAGATGCAACACATGGAAACGGAGTGACGCACATCAAATTAGCTAGTGATAAGGTTGTGGCAGCTCGTCTTTCTGGCCAGATAGATTTTTTAAGACTCGAAACTTACACACAAGGTCGGCACATTGACTGGAATTTTACGTCGGCCTATCGAAGAACACACGTAAGTCTAAGAAGGAAATGTAAATAATTTTTTATTCTTATTTTTTTTTTAGGTAAGAACTGGATCTGCGGGTAGCATAAGTAATTTTAATCAGCAGCAAAATCAAAGATACGTGCAGAGAAATTCGTTGAATCTGTCAAGTCAGCAACAAAACACCTCTACAACAGAAGAAGAGCTTCGGTGCATACTGGAGCTACAGCATCAAGGCCATACTCAACCTCTGACATCGCTCGATGTCTTGGGAAATATACTTTTTACCGGAAGTCAAGATCATACTCTTAAAGTCTTTCACACCGACTCGAATACGTTACATTACACACTTCACGGTCATTGTTCGCCGATATCTTCACTCCTTATTGATCGTTTTCAAGCAGACACAGGCTGTTCAGGTTCTCAAGATGGTCTTCTGTGTGTTTGGGATTTAATTACAGGTTAGCATTGATTTTCGTTTTAAAAATTAAAGAGAGCTAACTCGATTTCTTAATTATTCATTACAGGAGCTTGCCTCTACAACCTCCAAGCTCACGAAGACTGTATAGTGTCGATAGCTAATGCACCTAGTTATATTATTTCTTTGGGGCTGGACGAAAGGATACGCGTTTGGGAGCGATTTCAGGGTCATCTCTTAAGCACGATTATTCTACATCAAAGCTATTCAAACACAATTGTTATGCTAACGCCTTCTCTACTAATTACGGCGAAACCTGGCGCTCTTCTCGTGTGGGACGTGAAAGATGGACATGTAAAACACGAAGTGAAACTCGATCGTTCTGAAATGAGCCAGCAAATTACACCAAAAATTATGTTGCCATCTTTCGGATCCATTATTACAGATTTCGGCCATCAATTGAGAATCGTTCGGTTTCCTTTACATGACAAAACTGAGTGAAAATCTATTCCAGTCGTCCAGATGGCAAAAAATTCAATTTAATTTCATAAACTGAAAATAAAATTTAAAACTCTTCTTGTAAATTTTGAAAATAACTCTTTCTTAGTTTCTTCAAATTTTAAACAAACTTTCATGATGCCAACACATTTTTAATTTTTACATCATTTTATCTTCATTGCATGCTTTTTATATTTGTTTTCTTCTTTTGAACTTTAATGACGTTTGTTGATTTTTGCAAGGGCAAACCCACAATAAAGTTTTTTTTTCTTCAATTAAATTTGCGTTTCGGGTTGAAACTTTCTACATAATATAAACAAATGAGCTTTTCCCTCTACAATCTGGATTTGTTATTGACTACAATTTGAATTTGTGCCTCTTCATCACAACGGAGCATATTTAATGAAAATAGGTGTGTCGACAATCTTTGAACTGATTTGAAGCTTCCAATGGGAATTGGATGAATTAGAAATAAGAGCGATAGGGGTAGGATAATGATTGAAAGGTTGTTCGAGGCATTGCACAAATCTCATAACAGTCATAACAGAAATATTCACCATAACGAGTTGTATTATCTTACAACTTATAAACTTCAATTAAACAATTTTCTTCACTTTTATATTACTTAAAGCATTTCACATTTCTCCTTGCATGTTCTCATTGCGAGACTTTATTTACAAAAGATTTACAGATGAAAACTAAATCATGGTACTCTTCTTCTACAAGAAACAATTTCATATTGACGAAGAAAAAACAAAACTTCACACAATTAAGCGAATTTTGTCTCTCACGGTAAAGTTAATTTGGCATTTATATTTAATTATTTAATAAGATGACATTTCCGGAATTCCAGGATTGAATAATCTTTTTTTGGTGGATTTCGTTTATGTTTCCCTTTGAAAAGAAAAGTTCGAAAGTGCCGTTCATGAATTTCTAAGTACAAACAATTGATAGCGATGATGTCAAATTATGTCGGAAAGAAATAAAAAAAAAACGATATTTATTGATCATTAGCCTTCGAGTTTGAAACCAAAAAATGTGGAGAATAAATGGCTTTAGATCTGACTCGCTTTGATTGAAATATTACCAACGTGGATTAGCACGTTATCGAATTAATTGACTATCTAATAGCAAGTCAGTTTGACTTATGTTTCTTTGATAGAGACATACTTCCTCTGTCTTATGCAAGATGAAACATAACTTTAATTGGCAAATCATTCGAATTGAAATAGCAAATACTGTGATACATCGATTCTTGTCAAATTAGCATTTTCATATTCATATCTCCATTTTGTAATGAAACTAACAACTCGCTTAGATTATTAATGAACGGCCCCTTTCAAAATATTAACTTTCCTTGACTAAACTCAAATTTCAATTGTCAATCTGTTTCTAAGAAATTTATTTCTTTATTGTCTCTTTTTTTTCTTTCTCGATTGATAAACTTTTGCGCTATTCACGTCAAAAATAAAAACACGTTGAAGTATGTTAGAGAGAGAGGAAACAAGTAAGATAAGTGACGATCGAAGACCAGCTTCCAAAGTTCGAAGGATTAATACATCGACTTTTAAATGAAATCATCATGTGAACTTCGAAATTAAGTGACTTGAAATTTTTTCTGTTCCTAAAATGATATTTTTTTCATCGAAGTGGTCCATTTGGATCGAGAGAGGTTAAAATCGTTTTATTGATGACACTGCATATTCATTCCTCATGTTCTTTTCATTTTTTGATATGGTACAAGTTTTTCTGGATTCTGTCATGTTTGTATCGAAAAAAGAAGAAATACTGAAATGTTTCGGTTGGAAAAGTTCTCATGTTCTGCCAAAAATTGTTGGATATGTTCGTAGTTCGAATTCGGTAGAGGAATGAATTATTGTGAAATTCTGCACTCAACACTTCAAGTTTACGCACTAAAACAATAGTTTGTTGTTTTTCAATTTTAAAAGGAAAAATAGATTTAAAAATATATACTTTGATATAGAAATGTATTCGATTTTCGCAATGAATTAACATTTTCCATCGGACTCAATAATCATTATATATTAAGATAGAGAATACAGTTCTTCTGAAAATATAACTTAACGATTTCTGATTAATCGATCAACATTTTTTTCATCTGAATATATTTCATTTGTTCCTTGTGTTTTTAAAATGAGTAAAAATAAATGTTACATCAGTTCAATAATGAATTTGGTAAAGGGCTTTTCATTCATAGCAAAACTGTTTCAGCTTTTGAGGCGCTCATTATATCAATAATGAACAGACAACGTCAATATAAAAATTCTACATTGGATGAAAAGCCCTTAAAATAGAATTGAAATCAAGATTGATGATCAGATTAGAATAGATGGCATTGGACCATCGATCGAAATCCACGACAGAGTTTGTGGAGAGACGTCAACATTAATGCGACTTTCGTTTTTACATTCAATACACTTTTTAATGGCATATTTTTCTCATTTGAAACCACAGATATATTTTAACGAGTTTTCCTTTTTTTCTTACTATTAATCATTAACGTGAAAAAAAATTTAAAGGTTCTTTCGTCGGGATACTTGAAGTGAAATTGAATGAACGGAAACGTGGAGATTTTTCTTATTACATTTAATGGCGGAAAATGAAAAGAAAAGGTGTTTGAATCAGGTGACTAAAGTCGGTTGATTTATGATTTTAATGTGAAAACAACAGTCGTTAATACCCGAGGCTTATAAGTAATAGCTTTCAATTTCATTTACTGAACTGTCCTCCCGCTCAGATCTTGCAATTCTTTCCCACTTATTTTCAAACTTCAGGCATCACAAAAAATAATTTTTTTCATTCTTCAAAAATTAAGGTAAACGAAAACAAATGAGACAAAACGGAAAAGTGTGTAAGTGAGAATGAAACACTTCACTAAAAGTTCTTGTCAAACGGTTTTTCGCTTTCCGAAGCTAAAATTTTTTTGCTCTCGTATTGCAATACAGTGTTGTCTATTAATTTCGATTTATGTTTCCTCTCATAGTTTAAGAGGCTTTCAATCGTTTTAATTGAAAATGAAATTCTCTGCTTGTTATTAGATTTTTTTTGAGATGAGCGGAAATCTACAAGTTCTGTCAAAGTGCAGACAGTAAAAGGCTGCGTGAAGCGTGATGATCAATCGACGTGAATTATTTTGAACACGACGATTGATTCGGTTCTGAGTTAAGAAAACTACATATTACTTGCTGAAGACCCCGTGCGAGTCCAATCCTTATCTCGTATGATAAAAGTTTAAAGGGTTTTGTGTTTTCAAGCTCTTCGCACGAAATATTTCGCTTTCGTCTAATTAAACATAACATAACGAAAGATAACAAAAAATTCCAGAAGACGAAGGAATTTGGCAGATATAATTCTTCCTTTCATCGAGAGAGTTATTCTGTGAATTTTCTTGGTGGGAGTGAGTAAAGAATTAAACCGATAGGGGAAAAAGGAGGCGAGAAAGATAGAAACATCAACTTTCATGGTACGAAAAATTTATGAATTTGTAATGCAGCAAACATTTTCAACCTAATCGGACGAAATGTCTGCTGATAGCTAGAAGATTGATTTTACATATATCATTTAATCAAAGAGTTTTCCTTAGTAGTCTGTTAAGTGTTCTAACGTTCCTCTAAGGAGTTTTATTTTCTTTCTCGGTTTCAAGTTTATTTTTTTATTAAATTTTGATTTTAAAGCTATCATCAACAGTTTTTTTTTTCTTTCTCATAAATATTTTCTCTTTAATTAATCTTTGCTTTCTTTCGGTTTAAACATGTAATTATTATTATTAGTTTCTTTCATCATCTTATTAACATAACAAAATGCGTCCAAGGACACCCAAAAATGTTAATCAAACACAAAGAGCTCAAGCTTTGCTTCTGCTTTGTTTAGTTTTAATTATTCAAACGAAAAACCGTTCAAGAGTTTCATTATCGCATATGTTGAAAAGCCATCATCGTTCAATGTTTGGGGGTGGGGAAGAGGAAGAGTACGAAGAGTAATGATCCGATTCCCCAATCGAACATGAAGGGCCAATCAATTGAAGCTGGTTTGTGGTACACCTACAGCTGATACCATTTTTTATCGCGATATTTTGCCATGAGCTGATGTGCCGTTCCACTGAATTGTTGCGCCTCATTTGCCATTTTCTCCGCGTTATCTTCCAATCGATTCAATTTATCTCCTCGCTCAACCATGAGCATGTGAGCACGACTGACTTCGTTCGTTGCCGAGGTCGCACGAGTTCCCAGCTCTTGAATGTTTGCATTCGGTCCAGCAATTAATTTTGCTACGGAGCGATTAGGTTTACCACTTGCTGTCTCACCAACTGTTGCACAAGGGAATGAGATGAAATTAAAATGAAATTGATGTAATCATCAACGTGAACTTACACAACTCTTCACGATCTATGCTCTTGGTTCCTCCACCAAATAGTCCTTTGAAAAAACTTTCTTTAGGAGGTTCTGGCATCTCACATTGAAGATAAAGTTCCCCCAGCATATCGTTATAGTTTTGACTGTAGTAGAGATTTGATGTTTCTGAACTTATTTTACGTGAATGTAATTCAAAACCTCACCTGAACTCTGAACAAAGTGTAAACTTTTGAATCTCAGTTGGTGTAGCTAAATATAGTCCATGCCCTCGATTGCTGAAGCAGAATGTTTTCGAAATTCTATGTGGACAATTGAGTGGAGAGGAGAAAAATAAGCAATTGAAATTAAGACTTAGGATTGATATTTATTGATTTCGTAGAGAAAGGTTAACAAAAACAAACGGAAACACTAACGATCGATAAAGTTGGAATACGGAGATTAAAAAAATGCTCGCTTCAGGTATCTAATGTTACAGAGTCAACATAACCACCTGCCCAGACAAACTTCTTATAATCGAAACTTTCTTTAATCACTAATTAAATTATCTATCATCAGGATATTCCGATCGCTTCTTCGGTTTAACTAATCAAATTTTCGGATTAAGTTGGGAAACTCAGGGAATTGAATCTATATTAGAAAAGTTAATCCGAAAGTTTGATAGTAAAAGCCATATTCATTTACTTAAAATTCCTCGACAATTCTCAAATCTGGTTCTAATGAAGTCCAAAAATATTTTATTTAGAAACAACTTGTAATTTAAAAGTTGTAAATAAATTTTATTTATATCTACATATTTTTTGAAACATTTTATTTACTCAATTATCAATTTGATTTTTTCCTAATTGAATGAACCATGCTGAAATCAACCGAGTGAAAGACATGCTCAACATTCTGAGTCGGTTTTGGTAAATATTCAACAATTTTTGAACGTGGCTACTAAAGGTTGTAAGTAGAGATAGATAGAGCAAGAGAGAGAGAAAGATAGGAGGTTTTGTGCAGCAGTATGTTTGAAAAGCTAAAATCTACTTTCAATGTCAACGCCACTAGTAACAATATTCTTATCGACAATCTTGAAAAGGACGTAAGAAGGGTCTTCAATGAAAATTTTGAAGAAAATGATTTCGAGGGAAAAATATGTAAATTAGGCCTCTTAAAATAAGGTATTCACATATA
This sequence comes from Smittia aterrima, assembly GCA_033063855.1. NCBI lineage: Eukaryota > Metazoa > Arthropoda > Insecta > Diptera > Chironomidae > Smittia > Smittia aterrima. The sequence continues at coordinate 18,960,661 of CP093831.1, forward strand.
TACATAACATTTGTGTCCTTTTCGAGTTTAATGAGAGATGGTGGAATAAAATGAAATTTTTTCTCATGTTTGTGCTTTGAGTATTTCACATTCGAAGAGGAAACGTTTGCAAATAAATTCATTGCAGAAAATCTTTTTGTTTGCTGAACGTTGCCTCATTGCCTCTTCGTATAATCATTGCGAGAGGTAAAACTGTTTGTACACTTGTGATTTCAATTTACAAACATTATAAATGTGCAGAGCATGAGCTGATCCCTTCATTGCGTTGTAAAAAATTATGCGTTTTGTTTTGATTTTCAAAATCTTGCCACATTGAACTTACTGATTCGAATCCTCATGCACAATCAATTGCTGACCCCATATCGATAACATCGGATCTACGATTCCTTGTTTACATTTGGTCTGAAAGCTGGATATGAACAACAACACAAATAACATAACAACGAATGCCAGAAAAACGTTTCTTCTCAATGTGAATAATGAAAAGGTTTTAAAATTAGGATTAAAGATCAAAATATAAAAATTTCGTGTAAAAATATTGTTTGTATGTAGATACGTGATACTAAGAAAAACGCAAGACTTTATTTCCTCGGGAGGAAAATAACGTTCAAGATTAATTAATTTGTAAATTCAAAGCGAAAAGTCATAATTTAAAGAAATTATAAGCAGTATTTTAGAGTGTAACGTAATTTATGAACGGCACATTGCCCAAAAACACCCGGCATTAAATTTCAAAAGTTGCTGATTTACAAATCTCCTGTTAATACTGAAAGCTTCTCGTTGGGTTCGAAGACCAATAACTTCAAGCTGTTTGCCTTCGGATCAAATTTAAAAGGTTGAAGATGAATTTTAAGAAAGTAAAAATTTAATTTAGATTAAAATCGTTCCGTTCTCAACCTTATAACGAGATAATAATAAAGAATGAAAAATATTTCTTTGAATTTTAAGGAATGTAAAAACATTAAAGAAGAAAATCTTAGCGCAATTTTGTGTGTGTCTAAGCCATAGAATACAAAATCAAAGGAAATTCTTGCTTGTAAACAATTTCTAAAATTAAGAAAAGATGTCAGTGATGCTTAAACTTCTTGCGGTGAGTCTTTACGATGTGCGAAAGATTGATTTCACATTTCTTTGGTGTTTGAAAAGTTATTAATTTGTTAGTGTCGACAACTGTGCATTGCATTCATGGGAAATGCGAAAGCGTGATCAAGGTACGAGCTCATGAGGAGAGCGTGAGGAAATAGAGCGAAAAGATCGTGATTTTAGATTTCCAGTTATCAGGTCCATCAAACAACAAGAGGAAAATGGAAATGGATACTTCATTGGGTTTACAACCTAATCAGGTGAAGATTTCTTCTTGTTTGGTACTCAACAAAGTAAAATTGAAAATTACAATTTGCTCGCCGCCAAAAACTTTAGTCTTAGCCTTTTCGCTCTTTCCGATTAATATTTAAATGAATTGCTATAGTGAACCAACGAGAAAATGTTAAATCTTGATAAAATGTTCTCACCTCAGGTCTGCCAATGGAAGGAAATCGACATCGATGAGAAGTCGCAGGCTGGGCAAACTGAAGGCCATGAGATGGCCATTGGAGATGTAACAAACGAGGCAAACGCTGTCTGTAATTTCGGAATCTATAAATATCTTGTTAACTTTTCGTTAGGCCATCTCTCGTTTACCTTTCAAGCTAACAATCTCTGCACGAACAACAAAGTCTGTTTCCACGATTTGAAGACGATAAACACAGTTCTGACTAGGAAGTGCCACAACTCGACACTGCTTTTCACTTGTTATCACCATGAATTGACGGTCTCCGAACGAGGATTCCTGATTGAGTGTTGGACTCATGCGACTTGTGCCTTTAGTGGGCGTTTCTAGCAAAAGAAATAAAAAGATTTTCTTGTGAAATTTATGATCTCAAGTTCGACGCTTTTCATACTTTCTCGTTTACCCTCATCCTTCCATGGCTCGTAAGAGTAAGGAACAAGCGCTCCATTACAATCCAGGAAAGACATACATAGAATTGATCCTTTGAGACGGAAAATCGGTCCACCTACATTATTCAAAATATATTTTTCAATTAATTTAAAGTTGTCATTGAAATGTTCAGATTTTCGACCTAATATTGACACTAAAACGGGCGAAGTATTCCGTGTATCGGCATCAGATAGTGTAATTGAAACTGTTAAGACGGATCCAAGACTCGTTCCCAACCATAGAGTTGGTATAAGTGTTGATGGATCTGAAATTAATTTGGATTTCAGCGATTTCACTTGGACAACAATTTATTTCGTCAACTTACCACTCTTCTTTGTATAACTGTCAACGAACGCTAAGCACGTTACCGCTTCAGACGTTATGTTCTCCAAACTTGACATCGATGATGAACGCGACCGTGAAAATGAATTATCCAATTTGTCTGCTCGACCGGTATTTGCGAAAATGAGAACAAAGAATTGCAATTAAATTACGTCATAGAAGCATATTTTGTTCGATTGTGGCTTGTCATTATGTTGTGCTGGTGTTATCGTTTTACATATTGATTTTTACTCTTCATTGAATTGAATTTTGTGTAATCATTAAATCAAATGCGTTCGGTACAGAGAGAGAGTAGCAATTTCAAAATTCTGTTATTAACTACACGTGATTTGCATGCAATCCAAATTACTAAAACTAAACGTCAATATCCAATTCAACTTTTCATTTACAGTTTTCATGCAGAAAAGTTTAAACAAGAAGCGATTGCTACTTTGTAGACAGATATATAGAAGAGAAAGGAGTGAGATATCATTAGGAACTTGTAATTATCGACGATAATTTATCGTGTCTTGTGTATTGTGTTGAGAAAGTTTTATAGATTTCAACATAAGCATAATGAACTAATATTTCAATTCAAATAATTTAAATTAGTAAGATTTCATCAGGATTGTTTGTCGTTGATGGAAATGTTTGTGGGAATTAATGGAAGCATGAAACCAAAAGGTGGTTCAAAATGGCAAAAATGCAACCAACAAAGTTTACATTTTCAAAGGATTTATTTGGATAAAGCTTCACCCCCACCAAGATTATTCATTACTTTCATTTCTATATAAAATACATTCACGACAGTTATTTCTTCACCGCACATCCGTAAAGGATGAAGTCAGCCAAATGAAAAAACTTTTCAAAAAGCTTCATGTGAGATCCACTTTTCAATAATCTTCCAAATTATCCCTTCTTCAACAAACACAACAATGATGATAATACAAATTAGAGCAAAGATAGAAATAGAGAGAGAGAGAGATAGGCTAAATAAGTAGAAAAACACAGCAAAAATCAATTGTTGATTGCAAAAATATTTTGTACACGTATTGATTGTATTTTTTTTTGTTTTGTAATTTCTTGCTCAGTCTATGTACATCACATGGAGACATGGAGGAAGGCAGTGACAGAGATTCATGTTCATCCCTAAATCTATAGCAACATCGATGGACATTAATTTCGCCACTCGCTAAATATCTCCAACAAAAGTGATCAATATTGGGCGAGAGGAGAAGAAAAGGGGAGAGGAAAAGCTGATATCAAAACGGGAATAATGACATTTACAATATTTTTTTTTCTCATTGGAACATCCGTTTTTATGTGTGAAAGCGAATGCTATTTTTTTGCTCCTGTGAATTGTATTGAGAGCGACAGGGTGAGATAACAGTTGTAAGTTTTAAAATAATAGGCCATTTTCGACACATAACACAGAGGATTTCAGCGGCACCACATCTCATAAATGTATAGCAACATATGTGAACTCATCGCATTGAGAACGAAACTAAGTAATAATCCATGGAGAAAAACGGATTTTATCCTAATCCACGTCAAGTTGCTACTTGAGAAGAAAATTCACGCTTATCATTTGTTTAGCTTTGATAATTCCTTAGAGCTTTTTATCAAAATAATAAAGCTAACGACTTTTTATCATTTGCTCAGTATGAATTCATCTTCTAATTAACAAACCAAGAGACAATAGGAAAAATTTAAAGCGCATCAATGAGCGCTTATCGCTCTACGCTCTTGCATAAATGCATTTCCGTCAATTTCACTACCGTTTAACTGAAATAATCACGGGAAGTTAACATGTGCGAGTCGATAGCGAGGACTATTACGGAAATATAAGATCTATTGTGCTTTGACATCAACTTTCATTTGTTTCTACTACATTTAGGTATCTACTTATCTTCCATTTGATTGCTTTTGCTTGCACGAGGAGAAAACACGTAAACGATATGCATTGAAGTTCATTGTATCGGCAGAGGAAAAAACAAAATTTTGTTTGCGGGATTGTGTTAGAGAAACTTTAATGAAGGATTTAAAAAAACGTCACAATCCACAAATTGATCAAGTTTGATAATACTTTTATTAGCTACATAGAGTTGTACACCATTAGTTGTTTATCTTGCTCATGATTGAGACAAGCAATAGGAGCAAATCTCCTGAAATAACTTTTGTCAATTGATCTAAAGGATAGAGTGACCATCAATCTAAGTATAGCACAAAAGAGAGAGAGAGAGCATGACATTTGTTATCATCTATAATTGAGTGTGTGTTATTAGGAGATAAACTCTACAGTTGTGCAAAAATTTATAATTCCATCTATTGATTGAATGCCACAAATTTATTTTACCTATCGTTTGAGCACGATCTCCAAGTTTACAATGATTTATCGATTGAATCGTGGGATTGATTCAAGAGAAGAGTGTGTGAGGAAAGTTGATATGTTGTCGCAAAATATACGCCCACACGTGTTCGGAGAAATAATGAAGCGACATATGTATAAAGTTTTGTTATTTCGTTACGTTGGGTGTCGTTCGAGAAAAGCAGAGAAGAGAAACGATATAATTTAATAAATGAATCTTCTTACATTTGGCACAGAACATTTATAAATTGAGATTTATGAATAATTCAAGGTTGTTATAGTTAGAGTTTCTAGAAATGAAAGGGTAAGGAGAGTTTTCTTTCGTTAAAGCACTAGCTCGGATTTAAAATTATTTTTTACGAGTTTATCTTTTAAAGTCTTAGTTTTGTCTTTAAGTTCAGAAAATTATTTTCTTGTGAGTTCAGCAAGTAAGAACCAAATAATAAAAAAAGTCAGTGTTCTACCGGAAAAACTGAGAGAAACGGCTCGCTTCAGAGAGCTTGAATTGAGCGTCGAGAAAAAGAGTAAAACGAAAGCTAATTTCTATGTTAATATGAGACGTGGTACTACCAAAGCTGCAGTATTGCCGTGTTACGAGCAAATTATGGCAGGGCGACGTCGCTGTCAGGGACCGAATCGAGACCGATAATGACATCTCCTCTCCATATGATGCAGTAGATAAGCATTTTTGCAAAATTTTCCCACCTTGAGACCTTGACTTTCGCATACAGTCTTGTCCTTGGTTGGTGGGCAAACTACATCCACTAACATTAACACTACCACTACCAATTCCAGCGATTGCACGTTTATTATTAGGACTAACTGACGCCGTGATACTGCCACGTGGGTCAATCGCCGATGCCGTACCTGAGCTACACACGCCATTCATCTTCAGATTTAATTGGTTGGGAAAACATTTTATTTGAGAAGTGTTGTTGGTGATGCGAAAAGAGGATCAAATTGTATTATTTGTGTAAAGGAAAAAAGGAAGAAGAGAAAGGAGCAAAAACGGTTTTAGTTTGAAATTAATTTTAATCATGATTTATGATAAATCTCCAATATCAATTCATTTCAATTAGTAAATATTCATTATTTCATGTTGAACAGAGAGAAATGGTTTTACTCCTTCATTTCACTCAGAAAATGACAAAGAAGAGCACGATGCCAGAAGAGAAGGATGTGAGTATCAAGAAGTGTCATTCATTTTCCTAGATGAAGTTTTCAAGTTTATAAATTCATGAAGTATTTAATTGCAAACGACGAAAAGACAAGTAAAGAGATGAAAAGAAGAGATGCCTTCTTAAAGTTTTAACAGATGGCTTCTCATCCTCCCTTAGTGCTGTTAACGTGAATTTGTGCTTTGTATGAAACCTTGTCTTGAATAAAACCTCCAGTTACTGAAGTTTTATACAAAGGCTTTCCATCGCCAAGCTTTCCTACTTTCTTTATAAAGGATTGTTGTCTATGAAAGGCTTCGAAGCGATGACTGAGACGAGAGAAATTGAAACCTCTTCGGGAAAGGAGATTGATTAGAAGTAATAAAAACCAGCCAGAGAAGATACAAAACGAGTTTAAACAGAAGATTCGTTATAATTAATAAAGACAATTAACAAAATATAAAAGGAAAGCTTAAACCAAAAATTAAATCACTCAAAACTTATTCACAAAAATATATTTGATGTTTGACATGTTGAGTATGAGGCTTAATTAGGATTATGATTATATTTGATGTGTTTTAAGGTTTGTCATTGAAACATTTTTCATGTGAAGCTTCAAGAAGCAAAATCGGATAAAGAAAATTTCATTTCCCTTCTGAAGATGAATAATTGAACGTTTTCACGCGAAAAATTTTAAAGACATCTTTCCCTCAAAATTCACTAAAATTATTTAGAAGACGTAAAAACTTGAGGCCGTTCGGAAGAAAAATCCTCTTAAGCATTAATTTGGCAAGAAAAATATTCTGTCATCTCCGAGAGCTCAAAATGATGCTTTAGGGGAAAAGTGAATGAGAACTGTCAAGAACAAGCGAATTCGTCCCGTTGGTTACCGTTGGACGAGCTAAACTGTTCTCTGTCTGCTCGAGGAAAACTTTCATGTTCAAATCAGTTTTTCTATTTGCCGCTTGAATGCTTTAACAACAAGGGTTACCAAATCTGTAAATGTTTCCCCATCTCAAATAGCCTTCTCTGCTCTCAGCTTCATTATGAATGCCTGGAGTTATTTTTGGAAAATTCCTTTTTTCACAACGAATTTATGCTTTCATAAAAATATTTACATTGTGACGTTGTTGAAAATGTTTGAAGAGTTCGAGGGAATGAAAATGTCCGTACAAAAAATTATTCAAGTTGAGTGTAAAGTTTATCAACATTTTTGCACTTCAGGAACTTTTCTCCTTTGCGCTGCATTACATGTTCCTGTTGTTTAATGTTCGTTTCTCATGTTGAACTCTTAAGATAATAATAATAGCAAATACAGCGATTTTTCATAGTTAAAACTTTAAGCAGGGCTTTTCATTCAGAGCGATAAAATTGAATTTACTGGTGACACTAACAATTTGCCGATTAGTCATGGCTTACTTCGGATAAAAAGCCCTAAAGTGTAAACTCTATTGTTGCATTCTAAAGGGTTTCTGCTGCTTCACTTTCATCATAGTTATCAACAGTAATGCATGAGAATGAATAATCTAGATGTTCACAGAGTTTTCAATCTTAATATTTACCGAAAATAGCGCCAAACAATATTTTAAGACAGCTTTCGCTTTGATCGCACGATGACGATAGAGAATCTGATGAGGCTTTTCTTCTCTAAGATGTTGGAAATATATCAAAGCGTTAGCTCGTTATATCTTTATAGCTAGTGCAAGTTTTTGTTTGGTTCTGCTTTGCCAAGACTTGCGGAAATGTCAGATTTTCTAAAACACATCAAATATTTCTCAGCATTCAGAAACGGATTGCTTTTGATTGAAGAGACGAAAAGAAGATTTAGGAATTAAGTCAAACCATCACCAGAACATTTCTTTTCAATTAGACACTCAAATAATTCCAATTTATACATGAAATGAAATAAACTTTGCAACACCATTTTCTAAACCGCATTATGAATGAAGTGATTGGAAATTTACTCGATTGTTTTGTGTTTCGTCATGTTGCGCTGCAGTTCAATGAAAAAGAGAGGAGTTTTTGATTGAAATGATGTCGTAAATATTTGTCGTGTTCACTGTGGGTTTGTAATTCATATTGAAGCGAAATGGGCTATTCATGTTATAGTGAATTCGAACCGTCGATTCTATGAGTTTGAATCCGAAATTCCAAAAATGGTATGATATAAATCTTATTAAGAACTCGTTAGGAACAAAAACAAACTTTTTCTTCTTGCAATAGCTAAACTAACAAAACTATATTTCGAGGACGTACTTAAAAACATTTTCAGAGTATTTAGTAAATTTAGGAACGTCCCCAGTCTAGTGAAAGCGTTTCTGATCTAAAAATTATGATTTCGATACTTTTATATGTTCAAAAAGTTTAATGTATGTTACCGCAAAACAACAGCATTCACCAATCTACGAGCAATGTCTACATGAGGAAGATTTTCTATTCTAGTTAGTTTGTGTGTATGAGGATTCGGTACAGCTTAATTTGTTTTGAGAGAAATTGCAAACTCATTTCATGGTTTCTTTCTCATCGAGAAGAGCTTTAGTAACTTTTTCTGATGCAGCTCTTTCGGAAAAACAATGATGCAGCCGATGATTGATTTTATCGATAAGCTGGAAAAAATTTCTTCAGCTGAATAACCGTAAATGCTTCGGTTAACGAGGAGTGAGATCTTTGAGGGATTGTTTGAAACTAAAAACAGTTGTTCGATGTCATCGTTTGATGCTTTCAAATCAATCACGTTTAAAAAAATTCCCTAACATAAACCTTTGACCTTCCATCAGCTGAGGAAAAGAGCTAAGCGAAAGAGTTTTCTTAGCCACAAGAAACTAGTGAAACATATCGAAAAAAGGGTCAAAGGTCCTTTTCTTTACAAGCTACATTTTCACCGAAAGCTGTTTTTGTTATTTTAACTCTTGACAGCGTTTTCGTAATCAGATGGTTATACATCATATATGTACATCAAAAGTCGATTAAAACAGACAAAAGGTGAATACCTGCACGAATGTTTCTTAGTTGTGTGATCTTGTATTTTTTTTTCTTGCTTAATTATCTATCCTCAAGTTAATTTCATTATCTCAAGTCAATTTAGTCAAAATCATAAGGAAGAGAAAATATTTGAGTTTGATAAAAGCGAACCGAAAACATTCTTGTGAGTGTTTGAGGCTTTGAAATTGATACTTACTGAAACGTCGAATGAAATTTCCCTTATTTTTATTCGATTTCTGATCTACGATATTCGAGGTCTTACGGAGATTGAGCAATCGATTTTGATCTGACTTATTGAGCTTCAAGTTAGGTACGGAAAGAAGTCTTTCAAGCCTCTTAGGCCCATCTTTCTTCATTCGCGGAGGAGCTACAGGAACGTCGCTATTACGGAATGGCAGATCGATTGGCCGCGATATTCCTACACCCTCGATGTTTGCCACGTTAACCTTCTTGCATGGCTCTTCAACAAAGTCAACTCGCTTTTTATCTTGAACTGTTGTCGTCTCTTTAGATACATTTTCACATTCGGCACCCAGGTCTTCAATATTCTTTATTAAATCTGAGATTTTTTCGGTTTTATCATCTAGAGGAAAATCCGGTGATGATGGCCTAGACTCAACTGAGTCAGGTGACAGCTCTATGGGAGACATGGCAGTTCCTTCAGCAGCTGAGCCAAACATGGAACCTTTTCTTTCCTTTCTATCTTTGCTCTCCGTGAATGTGCTCTTAATCTTCATCTCTGCCTTTGACAGTTGACTTTTCAATCCTTTCCATGACGAGCCCTTGCGTTGACTCACTTTCATTCGATTTGCTTCCTCTGGCGAAATTATTGCTTCTTCATCAAGCATCAAGACTTCAAGAGCATCCGCTGCCGGCGAAACTGGTCGGGATGGCTCGTTGGACTTGGGTTGTGGACTGATTGACATATCGAGTAACTAAAGCAAATTCAGTGATTTTTTTATAAAAAAAACATTTTAATCAAGCAAAAGTAAAAGATATTTATAAAACAAAATTTTTCAACAATTAACCTCTTTTGAAATCATACAAAGATTTATCAATTTCTTTTTCCTGTAGTTAGATACAGTTGAATAGTTAAAGAGAAGAAAAGATTTGGAATAAAATAAGATTTCAATTGAACTCTTTGATGATGAAGCAGCAAGCAACTGTACATAGTAAAACAAGCAAATAAAACTCATTGGCTTGCAGTGGAAACAAATTCTAATTTGCTTGATTTCTCTTCCTAAACAAAATTGCAATGAAATTAAAATTTTCGTGAGCAAAAGCATGATTCTATTGAAGTCGATAGTGGATGATGGTGGCATTGGAATTTCCTTGGAAAATGATCTTTCATGATTTCTTTTTTTTTTTCAAAACATGACTGTGGGTTGGTTGGTGAAATTTTGAATTGAATTTTCTTTGTAAAATTTCTTCTGGTTTCTTTTATGATTTGACGCGACTAATTTTGTTGACGATGAGCTTCATTTTTTTTATTCTACGTCATACGCAGGAGTGTGTGCTCATCAAATTTAATGAAGTCAAATCATCTTTTTTCTCCGTGACTACTTCTTAAGCATAAATCAAGTTACGAATTATATCATTCGCGAGGAAGAAATTCAAATCAAGTACGGATAAGGAAAAAGAGATCGTAAAAATGTCAGCGACAATATTATGAAAACAGCAAACAAAGACAGGAAGAATATGAGAAAAGAAAATGTTTTTTTTTTGGAATCGATAAGAAAATCTTCATCAGTCAGAAGCCAAAATCAATCGTTTTGAAAAGTGGCGAGGAGACTGAAAAGGGGAACAGCTTTGGTTTCGAGCGTTAGGAGGATTTCAAGATGACACTCATCAGATAAGGAAGAGAAGGTAAGTGGAGGAGCAACCAAATTTACATACGATTTATCGTTCTCGTTCCTCATTTAAATTGAATATTGGAAAATTTATGAATAAATTCTGTTTATCGATAAAGTTTGAATTTTCATCAAAAAGAATTTGCATGATTTCGACGAAGATTCTACACTTGATAGACTTACTTGATCAATGCTCGGCGAACGTTGCTCATCACGTGAGTAAGGCGGCTCTGAACGCTTCGGACTTCGTGGAACGCGAGAATAGGGGTCTTGTGCACCATACAAATCGGGGCTGGCAACATTGAAGAGACAGACTTTTTGTACAATGTCAACTATCGCTAATCCAGACTCATTTCCATAAGCCATTCTAGATTATACGAAAAGATAAAAGATTGTGTTAATGAAAGTCATTTAGACGTCTCATGCATTTTAAATGTTAACGAAAACTTACAATCCGTAACTAGAGTTTATGCATAAGGAAGTAATTTGACCGGGATGTGTGCTGTTCGTCCAAGGTGTTAAACAGACTAATTGAGCTTGAAATCCAGGCGGTTTTCTTTGTTGTCCAGGACGTACTCTCAACATACCGTCGTTCTACGTAAGAGAAAGAGAGAGAAGCAAATTGAAATTATTCATGATGATAAAATATCCTCATCGTTCACCTTTTTCTCATTCTCGGTTGAATCTGGTTGCTTGGGAAGCGAGCGTGGAATGAATTCGCATTCGGGGCTGACATCTGCTTCGTCAGTGTTTTCATAAGTTATTGGAATTTCTAAAACTAGCATATCTGATAGACATTCTTGTTTTCTAAATTTAAACAATATCACATGGCCACTGTATCCAGCCACACACAACCTTCTGCAAGTTTTGGATGAAATCATAATTATTGAAAAGAAATAACAGCAGCAGTTGCTTCATTCACAAACCTTGATTCAGCACATAACGATATAATTTGTATAGCAAGTGGGTCTTCATCTGAAGAGCTATCAAGTGAACGCGCTTTGGGCTTCTCGAATATTTTTGCTGTTTTGAGCTTGTAAAGAACCAATAGCGAACCCGAACCAGCATCCCAAAACTTCACAGAGCCATCTTGATGACCGGTAATGATGATTTCCGAATAACTTCTTGATGCTGGCGCCCAAGAGCCTCCGTTAACTGGCCATTGTTTCTCTGACGTGCCGGGTTTTCGATTTTGTGTGTGTCGACCAACGGAATAGAAAGCAGGAACAAGATCCGATGGACAATCAGCTAAATAAGTGCAACAAGTAACAGGGGAATCATGAAGATCCATTGAATATGGAGAGTCGAAGCATGGAAATCCATTCGAGGTCAAATCAATGATGACTAAATCATTCTGAAGCAAAACTGCTATCGCGTATGGCTCCTGCATCTCGCTGAGCCATGGACTCTCGCACATTGTGACAAAGTCGACTACAGGATGCTCCATATGTAAGACCGTTGTTCCTTTTCCTTGTAGGACTGTAATGCATGGTGACTTTCCGCCTCTCTCCATTGACAGTCCACCCGAGAACATCGTAAACGTTTCACTGCGTGGGTGGAAGAATGATTGGGGAACAGAGTGAAAGAAAAAGAGAAAATAAAGGCATTAAGACAAGTTGTCGCTCGGAAATCATCAATGTGGCTTTTCTTATTAATAATTCACAATCAACGAACCCATTCCGATTTGTTTTCAAATCAACTTTATGAATTGGCTTGCATGTCTCCAATTTTCCATCCTTCGTTGGTTTCGCATGAGGATAAATGAGGAGCTGAGGTTTAGCTGTTGCTCGTAAAGGCCACGTACATAATGAACCATCAATGTGCGACGACACAAAGTGCTTGCCCTCGTGATGCCAAGAAATTGAACGGAGAGGCTCGTGCGATTGCCATCGAATTTCAGCACATTTTGCTTTCATATCCCATAGGGTTATGAGTCCTAATTCGTAGCCTATCAACACCTTTTTTTATTGGGAAGAAAAAGAAAGAAACACAAGGACACTATAGAATTTATCATCGTTGAGAGATCAAAAAGATTGCATTGTGCTGACTAAGAAAAGATGTCTCAGAAATGAAAGGAAAGGCGCTTACTTTGTTTGAGTCTAGTGGATTATCTGATATATGAACCACCGAACCGGGAAGCGTTTTCATTGTGCTGGAAAGAGAAAAAAGGGAAATGAGATAAGTCAATTGAGATTCTTCACCCGAAGATGAGTTCAGTCATCTTCAGAAAGCTCTCTGATGCTTTACGGAACGATTTATGTTGATGACAGCCGGTGCCCATTTCCATTTCTCTTTTGACAGCTTTTGTAAATTTCATTACTTTTTTCTTTATTATTCAGCTCTGTGTGTTCGAGGTTGAACTTTGAACACTTTATGCCCGAGTCAGCAGAATGCAAAAGATTTTATCGTACGCACAAACATTTATTTTTTGCTTAAAGCAAAGTACCTGCCACGTAAAAATATTCTCGTGTTGCCTGAATCTGATGTACGTACACAGAGGAGTTAAAATATAAAAGGGGAAAAGAAAAAGGTTTCGCTTGTGTTTATTCAATTTCTACTTTCTTTGATGCCAGTTATCATTACGCAGATATTGTTCAAACCAGCGGTTTCCATGGCGAATTTCTTGTGAAGACTTTGCCGCGTGAAAGTTCATCTCTATTTATTCCCTTTCTTAATCAGAAAACACTTCTTCCACCACAACACCGCAAACACCTTATTTTACCTGAGTCGTGAACCGATTCGTATAGCGACCCCCAAAGCGTTGACATGACTTTGCATAATTATTTCTATCTCCTCTGAGAGATAATTAATTTTTCATGTTTTAGTTAATACGATTCTCATGTCAAAGCTTAAATGCTAGTGATTAATCACCACAAAAGCTATTCACTTGATTCATGGAAATCGCTTGTTAGTTTGCATTTCATTTTGAATTTCAAAATGAGTCGTATCAAAAAGGAGATCAGCGAATTTAAGCTCAATCAACTGATTATTACCAATTTCAGTCATCAAACAAAAGAGTTTTTCGGTAATTCGACGCTTCACGGAGTTCGTTATATTGCTGAAAAGGGTCGTTCGTTTGGTGAAAAGTTTATGTGGTTCTGTTGTATTGCAATTGGAGCTGTCGCAGCTTTCGTAATTATCAACAGTTTATGGGAAAAGTTTCAAACAAATCCAACAATTACTGGTAATTATTGTTTCGTGAGTGCTCTTTGTTTCTCCGTTCATCCTCAGGCTTCTTGTCTTTCAGGCCTTGATACTGACTTTCATAATCAAGAGTTAGAGTTTCCAACAGTAGCAATTTGTCCTCTCGACCCATGGGATGAATACATCGTGAATGAAACTGCTTATCAGAAGTTAGGTGCCTATGAAGACACTTACTATGAATATATCCCAATGCTTGAAATGCTGACTAAGCTGTCGTATGAAAACTTTGATTCCTTGTTAAGCATTGTCGAAAAAATGACGGTTAAGCTGGATAAAGTTGGAAATCTGAGGCAAATAGCTTTTAAAGTCGCAATGAAATGCAAAGACTTGTTTGATAGCTGTAAATTTCGCGGCGAGGAGATAACATGCTGCGATAACTTCAAAGCTATTTATACAGAAAGAGGTTTTTGCTTTGCTTTTAATGCTCGATACGTTGGAACATCGGATGAAGAGTAAGTTCAACTTCTTCAACCAAAACTTTTTTTCATTTTAAAAAAAAACTTTTCAGAATCAGGAACGATCAAATAAATTTCCTTTCCGAGACCGATAAGAAATGGGCGATTAGCTTCATTTTAAATTATCCTTCAAAAGTTTATATTCACTCGGTCGAGGAAGTTTCCGGAAACAATTTTCGTCATCAATTCACGTGGGAGAGAAATTTTTCCGTCGACTTGCTAATCACGATGAAGCAGACCTATACGACGGAAGCTTCTAAACAGCTCTCCGTGGGACAGAGGAAGTGCATTTTTCAGGGCGAAGTCGACTTGAACTATTACAAGAATGATGCATATTCGCTATCGGCTTGTATGAAGCAATGCCGCATGCAAAACGCTGTTAAGTTCTGCAAGTGCATTCCGCCTTTTTACATGCCAGCAACCGAGATCAATCGACAATGCGGATTAGATGACTTTAATTGTCTATACAAGTATCGTGAAAATATTACTGACATTCGAAGAGGCGGCTGTCGTCACTGTCAGCTTAGCTGCTTGAACACAGTTTACGAGAGTGAAAAGTTTACAAAAAAGTGAGCGAGAATATCTTTTGTCAATTCATATCCCTCAGCGATAAACTTGTTGATTTGCAGCTTGATACCATCATCCAATAAGAAAGAGGATTCACGTGTCAATATTGAGTTTTTGACATGGCCAATCATTCGCTACAAACGTGAAGTTCTATTCGGATGGGTTGATCTACTTGTGTCATTCGGAGGCATTGCTGGGCTTTTTCTGGGATTTTCTCTTCTATCCGGTGTCGAAATTATTTATTATTTCACAATGCGAGCTGGCTGTATGTTGTTTAAAAATAGGGTGAGAGATAAAACGATTGAAATGCAAGGACGTTAAGGATAAATTTTTATCTTTGCTTGGTTAGGCAAAGCTTTATGCATTACAACACGAGAAGGAGTCTCGCCCACCGACCCGTTACGACCTTACACTCTTTCCAAAGTTTAAAAGTGTTAACTCTCCAGAGAAGAGGAGCATGTCTGAGCCCAATATTAAAATAGTTAAACCTGTTGAGCGCGATAACCCTGGTGAAATGAAAAACCCAAGTCTCGTGACACCGGAAAAAAATCAGAAGCTACTGTCTTTGAAAGAGGAGAAAATCGATAAGTTAAAAGCTTCTGGGTATTTTAAACAAGAAACAATCAACAAGAAGGTGATTGAATACATTTATTCGCTTACTTCTTCATCAATATTTTTCCTTTGAAGATTTTTCCTCGACGCAATTTGTTCTTTCCCTTTGCTGATGTCGCTCCAAACTCAGTACAACTAAAGTCAATGGATAAGCATTTTAGGAGTCGTTCTCACTCGGAAAGGCCGGATGTGATTTTCCACGGCTATTTACCTTAAAAATTCAATTTTTTTCTTTACCTTGTAGGATCCGCGTAGAGTTATTCACAGTGTGAAGGCATTTTCAAACGTAATTTTCCTTGTAGCTCCACTAAAATCAATAAGCTTGTGGAGTAGCGATTGACTTTTATTAAATATTGATCAATAAAATTTTCTTCTTCCTTTGACAGACTCTCTCTTTCTTTTTCTCTCACTCTCTCCGACGACAGAAAATTGCTTTGATTTAGAATTGAATTAGATTTCGGTCGAAGAATTTGTACTGATATTAATTTCAGAGGAGAGCCGAAAAATTTCTCATTGAGCTATTTGGATGTATTTCCGCTACAACGATCCTGTCGGTTGAAAAAGGACAGTCATATTGCTCATCGTGTACTAATCGAATATTTTGAAAGGTTTCGGGTGATTTTCGATTATTATTCGACGTCGCATCGAATCGACATAGCATTAAAACACGCGTAATATTTAATTATTTCCAATCGAAGATATTTCTGTACATATTTGAATAATTAATCAAATAAAGCTTCAGACCGCAAGCGACATTTCGGTCAGTGAAGTGCTGGCTCTCGAACAACTCGAAGTGAATATAAGAATTTAATTTTTTCGTTGCTTGAGTGAATATTGTGGTCTAAAAATGATGCGACGAAAGTTTCTAAAACCGACGGAGGTGTACGGTTTATTAAAGACCAGTCTTAAATATCAAACGAAAGAGTTTTTTAACAATTCAACACTTCATGGAGTGCGCTATATTGCAGAGAAAGGCCGCTCTTTTGGAGAAAAGTTTATGTGGTTTTGCTTCGTTTCAATCGGGGCTGTGGCTGCTTTCGTAATCATCGGAAGTTTATGGGAGAAATTTCAAACGAATCCAACCATTACAGGTGAGTGGAGAGGCCGTGAATAATTCATTGGGAAATCTAGAACGCAAACTTTGTAATTTTCCCTTTCGCTTCACATTTCTTCTTTTTTTTTTAAGGCTTGGATACCGATTTTCATAATCAACAAGTTCTTTTTCCTACGGTAACCATCTGCCCGTCGGTTGATCCTGCATTAGTAAATGAGACCACTTCGCAAACTTTGTCGTTGGACGACGAAGAGAATTTGGACGAATTACTGCCTGTTTTGAAGTCGTTGCCAAAACTTTCTTATGATACCCTCGGAAATACATATGAAGCCGTTCTAAATATCTCCAGCGATCTAGATCTAATGAAGTATAATCTGAGGCAATTAGCATTCAAAGCCGGCGTTAAGTGTGAAGAGCTTCTCGAGATCTGCAAATACAAGGATGATGAAATTCCTTGTTGCAAAAATGCGTTTCAACCATTGTTATCCGAGCATGGACTTTGTTATTCATTTAATGCTCGCTATTATGGAAAACCCGAGGGCGAGTAAGTTCTAATGACTTTTCTTAATATATTACGGTCATAATGATGATTTTTATTTGCACTTAAGGGTCAAAAACGAACACATCAACGATCTATTCGAGACAGACAAGAAGTGGAGCTTGACTTTTGTCCCAACTCAATCTGCAAAGGTTTTCGTTCATTCTGTAGATGAAGTGACAAGTCATGACTTCCGCCCAACTTTCGTTTGGGATGTTGGTTATGCTATCGAGTTGCTTATTACAATGAAACAAACGTACACGACAGACGATGCTCGTCAGTTAACCGTTGGTCAAAGGAAATGCATTTTTCCGGATGAAATTAAACTCAAATATTACAAGGATGATTCGTATTCGTTTTCCGCTTGCATGAAATACTGTCGAATGAAAAAAGCAAACAAGCTCTGCAAATGCATCCCTCCGTTTTACATGCCAGCAACCGAGACATATCGACAGTGTGGACTAGATGATTTCATGTGTCTACTCAAGTATCGTGAGAATATTACTGACATCAGGAGCTGCCGTCACTGTGAGCTGAGCTGCTTAAATACTGTTTACGATATTGAAAAATTCACGAGATCGTAGGGTTGACTCTAAAAACTGTTACGAAACCGTTTTGAATAAATTTTTAATGTTATTTCTAGGGTCGTCCCGGAATCAAACAAGCGCGAGGACTTTCGCATTCATGTTGAATTTTTGACATGGCCCATCATTCGGTACAAACGTGAAGTTCTATTCGGATGGGTTGATCTACTTGTGTCATTCGGAGGCATTGCTGGGCTTTTTCTAGGATTTTCTCTTCTGTCCGGTGTCGAAATTATTTATTATTTCACAATGCGAGCTGGCTGTATGATGTACAAGAATAGGGTAAGAGACAAACATTGTTTCCCTTTATTAAGATAGGAAAAAACTTATTTTCTAATTTCCACATCGTTAGGCTGAACTCTATGTCGTTCAAGAGGAGGAGAAGCGCCAAGCGATAACACAATACGATCTCGGCTTGAAGCCAAAGCTAAGGAAATCTGATAAAATGAAAAGTTTATCGATGCCCAGTATTCAAACTGTGAAACCTGTTGATTCCGCGGTGAGCAGCAAGCTTTTGAAAGCCTTTGATAGTCCGATAGTCCCCGACAAAAAGAGACACGACCAACAAATAATCACCGCGAAAATATCAAATAAATTGCAAAAAATAGACGTAAAAGAAAATTTTGGCAGGAAAAAGGTGTACACTTTACCGTTTCACGGATCGAAAAATTAACTTACTTTTTTTATTTATATTTCCAGCAATTCGTTCTTGCTCGGCAAAATCTTTTCAGACCTGCAGAAGTTGCTCCGTATTCACAACTCAAGAAATTCCGTATGCGATCTCATTCTGAAGGTCCAATGTTTGACGGATATTTGCCATAGACGAAGGATATTAAAGTTTCATCAGCTTGAAACTAAACTCTCGACAAAGCATTTCGTACTTAACGGAATAAATTCAGATTGAAGGCCTACCCTAAAACTTAGGAGGCATGACGTCTTTTCGTCACACATAAGATTTGAGTGATATTATGATAATCAAATTTGACACGTTTTGCACAATGATATTTTCGAAGCATATCATTTATAAGCAATAAATAGAATTTCTATGAAAAAATTGTTTTTTGATAGGTCATCGACTTATCGTTTTACTTATCGTAATCAATAAACTATGAGTGAAAATTCAACAATTCTTAAAGTAATTAGAATTAATAGCGTTATTCTTTAATTACTACATAGTCTCCAGAAGTATGGTAAAGTCAAGAAATGTGGCAAGAGATTGGGTTGAAAAATATCGCACGTTCGGCTTATAATTTTAATTTGTTTTCCTTGTTGGTAATATTTTTCTACTTTATTATTCAACTCTCCCAAAACTTTTTATGGTAATTAATCAAATCAAAATTTTATTTTATCAATTGGTGCAAAGTTGGTCATTTGAAGAGAAGTGGAGCTTTACAGCAGCACTACAGAACCTAACTCATTTATTTTGAGTGAATTTCGAACAAAATTTATGATTGTAGTCACAAAATAAATTTTAAATTCCTTTCAGCTACGATTCATTTCGTTTTGAAGGATTAAATGACCCGATGCTGTGCTGAACTCCAAATATGAATCTCTACCCTTTCGTTGGATTCACTTCTCTTTTCTGATCACCAATTTAATGAGATAACTTAGATCACGCGGTACGTCAAAACGACTTTAATATGAGTTATTCAGTGATTTATTTATCAGCATGGATCGTTTCCTTTTGGCTACTGTCTTGATATTGATTTTGTTTGATTTTCTGGAGCATCACCGAACGGACAGCAATTTGAGTTGAAAAAGCTAGAGCTTAACTACGATTTAAAACAGAAATGATGAACACGTTGAATCGATTACTATAATGAAGTGTTTAAGAGAATTTTCAATTAACCTTTTATAGACTTATGCCTTTGCTCGTAGAAACGATAACAAAATACAATAATCTCTTCAATAAATCTAAGAGAATGTACTTGATACGATGTCAATATCTTTACTCAACAACTCAATGAGCTAAAGTGAGGGAAGGAGTGAGGAATTATTGTCGTCTACTTTACAGCACTTTTCCGTAGCGGAAAAAATTCTATCAAGATATCGTAAGTAGAGATCTCGTAATTTCAACAAAAGAGTGAATGAGAGTAGTATCATTAGGTAACTGAACGATAATTTTCATCTCCCATTGAGAGACACTCTCGTTCGCATCGCTGCTCGTTACATGAATGAATCAATTCAATATATCAATCAAGGGATTTCAGATCGTTCGGGCTTCTTAAAGCGGCAGAATTATTTCTCTATTAATGAACAGGAATCAATTAACGTCGCTTCGGTTAAAATATTTCCCACATTCAGAGACTTGTTAAAGACCAAAGAGAGATACTTACAGCTCAACAGCTCTATTCCAATGGATTATGTAGCCACTTAAAGTAAAGGAATCCGTATGAACAATATGGATGTTGCCCTTTTCGGTTCCCACATAAAGCCATTTGCTGCCTACCGGAAGATGAATAAATGTGATGCTGATATCCGCAAGAAATTTTCGAAATGTGTAAGAAAAAGGAGAATCAAAAGGTTCAATTAGTTTTTTCATTGTAGGGTTTTTGACGAGGCGGTCTTTATAACTGAAAAAACCTTTTGCGTATTTACCTTTCTTTCTGAAATTTCAGACAATGTACAACGGTTGGAATTTTTTTCTGAAAGTTCCAATAGTGAATAGTATCGTCGGCTGTCACTGTCACCATGGCACCTTCGTTCACAAGAAACTCTATTTGGACAACCGCACAAGCTGACTCTCCTTCGTGACGGACGTGAGCATCAACGCCTGGCTGTCCCAAACTGAAAGTAAATGAAAAATTATTTTTCATGACCTTATCAAGTCTTCAGAGATGAAAATTAATGATGGCAAATGTTTTATGTTCAAATAAAATGATTTACTGATAAGAAACAAGCATCGCAGAATTGCAATGAGTTTGTCTAAAGTCTGAAAATGAATTTAATATCAGAGGAAAGCATGACAATGTCGGAACACGAACAACAACCGCAGCTTCCTTCCTCCTTTCCCTCCGACGATGTTAATAATTTGATGTTTGAAAAATAAATATAATCTTTGCTATCGAGAGATTTAGCATTACCACTCTTTTGCACGGGGGAAGCGCGGGATTCTGAACATCAGTAAGGGTGACGAGAAAAAGATTTTTACAAAGTAATAAAATGTTCGTTTTATTCTGCGTACGTGTCTCGCAAAGCAAATCTCTTTCTCCACTTGTATGTAGCGATTTTCGTATTTAAGAAAGGCACCCGAAATAAAACAGAAAAATGTTTTAGATGGAAAAATAATTTCATTTGCTGAGAAAACTCGTGAGGATTATGTTGAGAAAAGAAAGAGTTGAAGCGAAATTTTTTCCTGAAATTTTTTTTAAAAGAAAAAACGTGAAAATTTTCTGATTCTTGATTGTCTGTTGATATCAATCATTTCATGCTTTCAAATGGGATCAAGATAATAAGCAAAAAGAATTAAATTTATTTAAATCGAAAAGGCGGAATACGAAAACGTGTAACTCATAATCGATTTCACTTTAAACAATTATGTTTCATTCTCATGATTCATGAACATTTGAATTATACAATAACATTGATTCTAATCATCGTAATTAAAAATGAATGATTTTTACATTTTACTATTTATTTCAGTCACGTGAACTTACATTCGAAGGGATCCATATTTATCTCCTATCGCAAGTAATTTCTGTACCGGATCGAAGGCTAGTGCCGTTGGATTATGAGGAAAGCCATGACGGAACGTCTGAGAATAATAAAGAAAAACATTAACTTAAGGTAAAGTACAAAATAAATTATCATCACTCAAGGAAGTCACTGGAAAGAAAAGTATAAAAATTATGTTTCCTTAGAGAATAACGTCTCACGAGCGAATTTATCCCAGGGGCATTTTGTCATTATCGATTATCCGCAGTCCGCTAATGTAGAGCTAGCTCAATCATTATTCAGAACGTAAAAAGCTGCCTGACACTTCACTACCAAATCTTTTCTATTTAAAGCAGCACTTTTCGAAACGGTCCTTCCGGTACTCAACTTTCGTTTTTGTGCTTCACCGAGCAATTTTCTCCGCATTCAAGCATGTACGGAGTTTCATTAATTACGTATAAAATCTGGTTTGTACACTTTGCGTTATGAACGAAAGAAGGGAAACGACAATGAGAGTACGAAAAAATATGAAGGCATCCTCAGCTAACCCCAAAGAACTCAAATATTTAACTGTTCAAACTTCACAAGTTGTAACATTTTTTTTAGCAATTTAATGCTGATGCGAATTATTCTGATTATCTTTTTAATTAGAATTAAATGGATGTGCAAACAGCAAGGGCTGAACTCTCTTCTTTTTTTTGTTCAGTTTACAAATCTGTCGTTCATTCTGTCCAACGCTCTTGAAAGAGATACTAGATGAAATATTATTCTTCACTTAAGCTTGGGTGGTTGCGTTGCCTGGGATATGTTGAGTGCTATTAACAATTTGCTTCGTAACATTTCGGGTTCCAAACTGTCGAGTAAATACAATGTCAATAATGTTCGCACAAATCATTCCTAATATCAAATTGATGAATTTGCAACGCCGAAGATAGCCGCGTGAGTCTTATGATTAAAAATCATAACTATGTATAACTATACATATAGTTAAATATAACCACAACCAAATAAGACACACACAAGCTACCTCAGACGCTTAAGGGCTATCTCAGATGTTCAGGAATTATCTTTATACGACGTTGTCTTTGTAGCTGAATCCAAATCAGGCGACGCCGACGCACGAGCAAAACAAGTTTTTATCATGAGTTAGATGAAAAAATTATTAGAAAAACAATAAATAATAAAACTCAATGTCAGTTAAAAGTTTCATGACGGCCGCTATTTCAATTTTTCACGGATACGTTCCAACAAAACTCTTTATATCCTCTTTCCACATTCTTAGTGGCGATATTAGTACGAAAAAGAATAAACAATTTTCTCATAAAACTATTCATTACCAATCATGTATGTATACTAGTGCAGAGGGAAGAGGTGAAAAGCTGTCATATAATCTTTACAAGACTTCGTTCATAAAAGGTTAAAAATAAATTCAAGCCTAGATCTGTGTAAACACATAAAACAAGTTTTATATGGCGTGAAGTATGGGGTTTCCTTTAGCGTTCTTTTTCTCCATCCGAGTTTAAATTCGCATATTGAGATTAAACCTATGTAAACACGTCTAGATGCGGAACGAAGCACAATTTTACTTAAGTCACGTCACGGCAAATGTGCCTTGATTCCTTCACTTATGTAAATTGGTTGTAGATTCTCATTTATTGAAATGTTTTCTCCTCGCGAAAGCTTCTCGGGAGAAAATGTAAAGCTTTTTCAAAAGGTTCACTTCTCATTTAAGGTTAAGCTCAAGGTTAATTTATAAATTTTATATTTGCGATTTTTCACATTTATTTAAAGCATTAAATTTCACTTTTCATTACTTGCAAAAGCGTCGCTCGAATTTCCCTAATGGCGCCTCACCAAATCAACGCCTTATGCCAACGAATAATGAATTTTTCAATTGAAAGCATTCCGCACTAATTGCTAATCAATCATTTTAATATTATTTTACAGCCGGATTTTCGTTTCTCTTGTTAAGTCAAAGTCTTGCTGTGAACATGTGTCGTAAAAGGCTTTACATTTCGAAAAATACTAAACAAATAATGTTTAAGGGATCCTAACCACTTCGTCTTATTTGCAGAACATAATAAATCTTAATTAAAATTACGAAGAACCTTCTAATTGGATTTGTGTAGCTTAAGGAGAAGGAAAAACGTATGACTTGACATGACATTGTGGTTTTCTTTTACAGCTTTCAACCTAGAAAAGATGGGAAGTACGCGATATTCTTTACTTTATTGATTGAATTTTCTTCCAACGACAC
The DNA here is from genome assembly GCA_033063855.1 of Smittia aterrima. Classification (NCBI taxonomy): domain Eukaryota; kingdom Metazoa; phylum Arthropoda; class Insecta; order Diptera; family Chironomidae; genus Smittia; species Smittia aterrima. The sequence goes on from CP093831.1 coordinate 18,984,242, forward strand.
CCAGGTTGAGCAATTCACCTCCGTTGAATTTTGCTGAAGGGCTTTTCTACGAAAAAGAGAATTCATTGAAATTATACACAAAATCTCCCCGCAACTTGATTAAGCTCTCCGTAATAAAATGTGGCATCGATCCAAAATCAGCTAAACTAGTTTCACGTCGCTAGCTCATTAGTTTTCGAGCTAAAATGAAGGTTTTTCCCGCGGAGAAAAGCTTTAAAACTTGAAGAGGGAAACGATATGAGGCTTAAAGTTGAGCGAGAAAAATTGTTTCCCAAGTAACAAAGAATATTTTGATTCAAAAATGTTACTTTCAATTCTTCCACGTTATAATTTACGAGCGTCATAAATAAATTTAATGCCAACCAGATTTAGATTCCTCGTACCTTTCTCTAATGGGTGGTTTGGAGCGGAAAAATCAGAGAGAAATTCAAAGAATTAATGTTCAACCTTGCATACTCTCAAATGTCTGTTTAACTGGCAGTTGTCATCGCCCGCTCGCGCTGTTGAGTGTTTGGTATTGAACGAGAAATCAAATAAATAATAAAATGGCTATGGATTTTTCGCCCCTTTTTGTGCTTTCGTTGCCTGCGATGAGCTTTTCACGGTTGCAAAACGCGAATGTCATAGCTGTGATAAAAGTTCCTTTGTGTTTACATTCTGAAGATGATACTGTTCCGAGGACCCCCCCCCAAAAAAAAAGAAGCTCACAGTAATTCAATATCCGTTCCTTGGTATTTTGTCTTTTATTAACTTCATTGAACTAATTTCGAATTACTATTTTAAAGCTTTCAAATTTAAATGAATCTTTTCAGCAACCAATATTTCGAATTAAAATGTTTCAAATTATTTTTAGTAACTAAGGCGCCTCATTTCAGTAATGTGAGATATGCCTCCACCAAAAAGGGTTTGAGCTTGATGAGAACGTCGAATGAAATTTCTGTATATGAACGCCATAAATAAAAAAAAATACTTCGGCAAAGCAGAAAAACGTACAGAGACGATTTCGCAATCATAATCGCTGAGGCATTAAAAATTCGGAGTCCTTTTGAAGGTTCAGAGGAAATTAATTTAGCCGAATCGACAGCAATGAGCCGAAGCCTTGACGAAACCATGTCCTGAGACCTTTTCGTTAAATAAGATCTCGTTTCCTAAAGCTTTCTTTTTTTCCACTCGAGCTTTTGTTATTTACATTGCGCTATGTAACTGAATTCCGAAAAACCGAGGTGCGTTTATGATTTTTTATGTTTATATTTTGTTTCTCTGTTCTTGTTAGAAGCACGCAAAGTAAATCATGGCGAAATCGCACCGGAATTGGTTTTTTTGCGTTTACACCATGAAAACATTTCTCTCTCGCCTGGCCACAAATGATTGTTGTTGATGAGAAGATTTTTGTATGAATGAGAATATATTTGATTGACGAATATTTCTTTTAATTATCTTTTTATATCAATATTAGATTGAAATCAATGACAATTTTGTAGCGACTTTCTTGTAATTTTTGACTTCCGACAGGACTAACAAAATAATTACGAACTTCTCTTCTTACCTTTTTCAATGTGAAGTCGCTTGGCCGTAGCGTTTCCTCAATTTCCCTATCGCCTCGCTGTTGGGTCGTCTGGACGGAAGATCGGAATCCGTCCAGCACGCCTTTGAAGGTAAATTTTTTCATATTGGTCCTCGCGACTTTCCAGTTGCTTTCTTTTTCCTTTTTCGTATCAATTGTGACGAATTTTATTTAATGTCTATTGCACCTTCACAAAAATATTTCTACTCTCCACTTTGACAAATATGCGTTGATTTATGTTTACTCCTTATTGCTATTCATTCAGCTTTCAAGAGTCCTTTTTCTTTGAGAGATACATTATGAATTTTTTGCTTCTCAACCGTCATTGCTGTCCAATATTCTTTTATTATTGTTATTATATGTGATCGGTGAGGTTTTTGAGAAAGAGATTGATGGGAAGTGAGAAAATTTCGCTGATTTTTTCCCTATGCTCGACTCAGATCATCGCTATAGGTCTTGACTACGGAAAGAGAAGAAAAAAATCTATTGGTTTGTCCTCTTTCTTATTTTGTTCGCCTGCAAACATTCATTTTCGCAAATCATTTAAAAGCTTCTCAAGAAAGGAAATTTATTTAAATGACGCGGCTTTATGCAAAGATGGCAATCCTAGGCTCGATTGAACTAGAGGAATATGAAGACGCACTTGAGACATTTGCAAAACTTTTCTTTGAATCAATATTTCAAACTTTTTCTCATTTCATGTTTTTTTTTTGCTTTTGCAGGTCACGGAAAAAACTAATTTTACAAACTTTTCTGTTTATCGCACTAATGGAACAAAGTGTTAGGCGCTGAGTATAATGAATGTAGAAATAATCTCTTAGAAAAAATATTTGGTTTGTTCACAGAATGACTTTGAATTCACAATTTTACTGATTGAAATTTGGAAGGCGAATAAAAGCTTGGAAAGTCTTGTATGTGAAATTTGAACGCTTTCCAACCGAAAGTGGACGAGTGCGCAAATGCAGCTTTCTGCTGCTGTTATCTACTGAAACTGTTTTTTTCTTATAGATTTTTGATTTTTTCTCTTCACTCTTTGTAGAACTTTGAAAATTACTTTAACTAACAGTGATATGAAATTGAAACTTATGTTATTTTTATGTTTGCACTTATTGGCCTCTTGGCACCATATTTGAAATTTTATTATAAATCTTTACCATTATTTTAGCAAGCCAGACACTTGAATTACATTTTTGCGAGTCAACATTTCAACTGCGAATGAAAATTTTACTGGAAAATTTCTCCACTCTAGTGATAAAGCTCAAAACATGAAGCGAGAAAGGGAGAAGGAGAACATTTGATAAAATGGTCATCCTTTTCGTTTTCCCGCAGCTTTTTCGCAATTGCGCAAAATTTTCCAAAGGAAACGAACGGTGCAACTGATTGTGCAAATACAATAGCAGACAATTCGACAAATTGTTTTAATATCGACAAATCTTTTTACGATTTGTAGAAGTGATCTCATCTCTCAGCGATGAATGTGACTCACTCCCGTGTCTTCTTTTTACTGTGTCAGTTGACCATGTACGAATTGCTCTTGACATTGATAATTTAGACGATTCAGGCATTTGTGTTAAGCACAACGTTGACAGTTCTCAAGCGATCATATTGATTCTGTAGCTTTTGGTTTTCGCAAATTGAATTAAATGTTTTTAAATGTTTAATAAAATTCGGAAAAATCTCTAGCTTTGAAATCGAGGAGAAGAAAGCAAAGAAATTTCCCTGATGTTCTCGTTTTCTGGATAACAAAATGAGACAAACATATTCTGTTTGCTAAATTTCCAAGCTTTCCATGAAATCAACCTTGGATTTCACGTTATCATCATCGAAAAAAGAAACTTGAAACTTCACAAGAGCTTAAAGCTTTCGTATAATATTGTTATTTTACACTTTAATTTGATTATTGGAGCCACGAGAAATAAACCTTGTGTTATATCCTTTCATATAAATAATAGTCTCTTAATATTTGTTCTTATCACCATTGCTGATTCAGAGCGACAACGACATAGAGAATGACAACAATGATCGGAGCGAGCAAATAAAGAAATTTAAGGCGTTTTCTTTGTTAATTCACATATTTTCATTCACTTACAAATAACTTGAGAAACTAGGATTAAGATAATCTGGGATTGAGTTTAAAACTGAGTTTAAAACAGTAGGTAAAACTTGAAATTTTGTTTTCACTTTTCTAGCTGATACGCAAAGTTTTCTTTTACTGCAGTGTCGAGGCAAATCTAAAGCACGAGCAAAGGTGTCACACCAGATGTCGCTTTTAAGTTAAACTTCTAAAGTATCAAAAACTCTAAATAATTGAATTTAATAGATTTTGTGATTTAAAGTTTTAAGCATTCAGAAGAAACAGCCAAACAAACGCCATTGTCAGTTAAGAACCTTGAAAGCGCTTTTTCGAGGGGCCTGTATTTTTGGTTGGACGAAAACTAAAAAAAATTGTGCTTTAGATTTGTCTCGATACTGCAGTGAAAGAAAAATATATTATTGAAAATCTATAAAGCTACAAATGGCCAGTTACGAAAGTGTTGTCCTCGTAAAGCAAGAGGTTTTTGTATATAAGATTCCGCCTCGATCAACAAACCGCGGCTATCGGTGAGAAAAACATGAATTTTCTCTTTTCAGCTTTCTCGTCTTATCGTCATCAACAATGAGTTGCTGGAACTTTTTTCATCCTTATCAAATTGTATTTTGTAGAGCTGCTGATTGGAACTTGAACGAGCCTACGTGGAATGGAAGAATGAGAATGGTATCAGCTGGAGCTTCTCTGAACATCAAGCTCGAAGATAAGATGTCAGGTCAACTGTTTGCGAATTGTCCAGTCGAAGCCTATCCTGGTGTTGCCATTGAAGCAGTTTCAGACAGTTCACGATACTTTGTTCTTCGAATTCAAGACGACAACGGTAGATCAGCATTCATCGGAATCGGATTCGGTGATCGAAGTGACTCTTTTGACTTTAACGTGGCGCTCCAAGATCACTTCAAATATGTTAAAAATGCGGAAGCCATTGAGAAAGAAAAGGCTGATGGTCCCAAGCCTCAACTAGACTTAGGCTTTAAAGATGGAGAAACAATCAAAATTAACATGAAGATCACAGTAAGTTTAGCTTTATTTCATGGAAATCTTCTTTAAGTTAGATTTAAACTGTTTTAGAAGAAAGATGGTAGTGAAGCGACTTCAAGAACAGGCAAGAAAAATGCTGTAGGCTTAGGAATCTTACCACCACCACCTAAAAGCGCAGAGAAGAGCCCTTCAACCAACGAATTTGGAGATTTTGTTCAAGCACCAACGACTGCTGCTAACTCAGCGCAGCAACAGAATTCCAGTTGGGTTCAATTTTAAATTCAATTTAAATCTTTGATTCTCCTAGCTTACGCATAATTTTTTGCAATCAATCCATAATTTGGTTAAGTCTTTCACTCATAGATCTTGGAACAAATGAAAAGCTTTGAAGATTCTAAAAGCTAAATAGCGATTCTTCAAGATTTTCATTTTAAATGCCAAGCCTTGCATAAATATATAAAAATATATATCACGTACATATTGTAGATGAGACTTTACGAATGATTTCATAGAGATGAAATTTTCCTCGTAAATGAACGCCGCGAAAACTTGTTTTGAATTTTCTTTCTGCGAAAATTAAGCATTAACAATCGTATAATTTTGAAAATATATGATAAAAATAAACGATTAATATAAATAAACGTTAAAGAATTGTTGATAATGTTGATTGAATGGAGAAAATAAAAAATATTTAGACATAAAACGTACTTTTTGCTTTATTCAGTTATCAACGGAGGACATAAACGAATCTCAAATAATAATCATGCGTAAATTTTCTATATTTTCTTTCACAATGATCACAATCAGTTACTTCTGTTCAACTTCTGGCTATCAACGAGAAGTAACAAACAATTCAAGCCATAAATATATCGACTTTTTCTTATAAATTAAAGAAATCAACCAGCATGAGGAAGCTCATAGTTCACAATTTCCTGCGAGAAAAGTTCGGATGACTTTTCTTGTTCTGGTAAAACGTACAAGGGTCATTCGCAAAGATGAATATAAAGTGATTTCGATAACTTGGATCGGATCTTGGATGGTTCATGCTCGTCAACAGAATGTTGAAATATTTGTGTAAGAATAAATAAAAAATATAAGTGTGCTTTACCGATGAGATTGACGTGAAATTAAAGTTATGTGGATACTTATAAATCAACAAAGTTCTAGAGTATAACGTCAAATTTTGAAATTTAAAATACAAAGGGCTTTCACTTGGCAGAGTCACCTTAAGCGATTCGCCATAATTCTTCTTCTTGTTATTCTTTGCGCAAGTTATAAAAGCGGCTGCACTCGATTTCTCGGTTCACTTCAAAAAATTTAGTCATCGACTGTGCACGTGAGTTGAGTGTTCCAGACGAATTAAAGAATTTTAAGCTCGAAAGTTTAAACTAAAGTCTAAGTTACTTTTGTATAATCAGATTTTTATTTTACGTCTAATTAAACTCAAACAAAATGCGTGAAATCGTCCATATTCAAGCTGGTCAATGCGGAAACCAAATTGGAGCTAAAGTAAGTAACATGAAAAGTGATTGGAATGACCTGAAAAGAAAAATCAAAAGCCGATGAAGAATTTCGTCTGAAAAGAATAGAAAATATGAGAAAACAATAAAATTCCATCGAAGTTTCGTTTGGTGTGCGTGAAGCCGAATGTTTAATTAAAAAATTGCAAGAAATAAGAACTTTTTCTACCCAAAAGTTAAACTTAACAAAAATTTCTACGATATACTTGCCAATTATCAACATCCCGATTAAGAAAAGTTTCTGAAAGTGACCAAATTTTGCAAGAAAAGTAACATAAAAAGCCGTTAAACCCACACAAGCACACAGATCCAATGTGTTGAACAAAACCTCGCTCAACCGACTTCCTCTAGCGTCCATCTTTGCCCAATTTATCGATTAATTCAGTTAGAAGACATGCTAAGTTGTCTGCATTTTACGATTCGATGAAGATATGGTTTCAAGAGATCATAAGAAAAACAAGAACGACATTTCAAATTATACTAAAAAATCCTGTTTAGTTTATCAATCACGCAGCAGCTTAAATGAGAATAAAAAACTCTTTCGCTAACTTATTTAATGAAACGAATATATCCTAAACTTGCTTCTTTCATCTTAGACATTTACATAATTTCACGTTCCTCCGAATAATATTTCTTCTCTCCCTCAAGATTATTCGTCTGATGATCTCATTGTTTGCCCGTGTGTTTGTCGCGAAAACGAAGCCAGGGCTGGAGTGCTTGTTTTTTTATTCATTTCCATTTATGGTCTTGTTTTCGCTTTGTGCAGCCCTCACTGCCGAGGCGTTTCTCTCGCACACGCAATCTTTCGGCGATCATCCCGTTAAGCTCAACCGCAATTTCTCGAAACCTACTCTGAACGTTTGTGAATTGTCTCTAACATTCGCGATATTAAATTGTCTCTCACGCACACAAATGACGCATTCACGATAACTTTCTTTTGACAGTCGAACAAATTGTGCCAGGTGGCGATGTGCACTCGCTCATTTGCTATGTTTTCTCATTGGATCCATAATCGTTAAATTCATTCGAAGTGAAACCAGCAGACTGAAACAAAAATCTAATGTATTGGTTAGAAAAAACCGTTTCCTATTTTAAAGTTTCTTCTTATTGATTGATAAAATAAATTGTAGAAGTTAAGTATCTCTCTTGCGAAAAGATTGATCATAGAATTCAGTCTGTTTATGCATCGGTTGCCACCATGGCAACTCGACAGCATTGAGATTGATTCAATTAATGATTCATCACCGACCGGCTTTTCTTTTCGGGTCAAACTGCAGACGCCTTTGCGCAAGCCTCAAACTATTGTGCACGAACAATAATTATTAAAAGAACAGTTTCGTGGTCTTAAATTTTACATAGGGCGTTGGCTACATGAGAAAACAATTTTTTTTAAAAAAACTAAATTAATCGATCTTTCTTTTTACAGTTCTGGGAGATCATCTCTGATGAACATGGCATCGATGCTACCGGCGCTTACCATGGCGATTCCGATCTTCAATTGGAACGCATTAATGTCTACTACAACGAGGCATCCGGCGGAAAGTACGTTCCTCGTGCTGTCTTGGTCGATTTGGAACCCGGAACAATGGACTCTGTTCGTTCGGGCCCTTTCGGTCAAATTTTCCGTCCCGACAACTTTGTCTTCGGACAATCGGGCGCTGGTAACAATTGGGCCAAGGGTCATTACACAGAAGGCGCTGAGCTCGTCGATTCAGTCTTAGATGTTGTCCGCAAGGAAGCTGAGTCTTGCGATTGCCTCCAAGGTTTCCAACTTACACACTCTCTCGGAGGTGGAACCGGATCCGGTATGGGAACACTTTTGATCTCGAAGATTCGCGAGGAATACCCCGACCGTATCATGAACACCTACTCAGTCGTACCATCACCAAAGGTGTCTGACACCGTCGTCGAGCCTTACAACGCCACCCTCTCGGTACATCAACTCGTCGAAAATACTGATGAAACTTATTGTATCGACAACGAAGCTCTCTACGATATTTGCTTCCGCACACTGAAACTCACCACACCAACATACGGAGATTTGAATCATCTTGTTTCCTTGACCATGTCTGGTGTCACCACCTGCCTCCGTTTCCCAGGTCAGCTCAATGCTGATTTGCGTAAACTCGCCGTCAACATGGTTCCATTCCCTCGTCTTCATTTCTTCATGCCTGGCTTTGCTCCGTTGACATCTCGCGGGTCTCAACAATATCGCGCACTGACCGTTCCTGAACTTACTCAACAAATGTTCGATGCCAAGAATATGATGGCAGCTTGTGATCCTCGTCACGGACGTTATTTGACGGTCGCCGCCGTTTTCCGTGGACGCATGTCAATGAAAGAAGTCGACGAGCAGATGCTCAACATTCAAAACAAAAACTCGAGCTACTTCGTTGAATGGATTCCTAACAACGTCAAGACCGCCGTTTGTGACATTCCTCCTCGTGGTCTTAAGATGTCCGCAACTTTCATTGGAAACTCCACCGCCATCCAGGAACTTTTCAAGCGTATCAGCGAACAATTCACTGCTATGTTCCGTCGTAAGGCTTTCTTGCATTGGTACACCGGTGAAGGCATGGACGAAATGGAATTCACTGAAGCTGAGAGCAACATGAATGATTTGGTCAGCGAGTACCAACAATATCAAGAAGCTACCGCTGACGAAGACGCCGAATTCGACGAAGAACAGGAAGCTGAAGTTGATGAAAACTAAATTTCTTTATTGAATGTTCACTATCCGCAAGTGTAACACACTGCCCTGTCTCTTCCCTTCCTTTTCCAACTTCCCCAATTGAATCTCGTCTTAAAGCAAGAAAAAAAAGTCAGCAGTAAAAAGCAAAAAAATTCCTTCTAACATTAGTAACACGATGCAAGACACAAAGTGAGAACAGTTTCAATTATGTTTCTTATTTTCATTCCGCAACAAACAAAAAGTCTTGATATTGAGAATAAAATCTCCTTTGGCAGTATTTGAAAAATGAAATCACACTCAGCTAATACACGAAGAATTGTCACAATCTGAATTGTAATAAAATGTCTCTTGTTGCAAGCTGCTTTAAATTAACAAAAAATTATTTTATTTTGCTGCTTTTATTTTAGTCGTAGCATGATTTATAATTTCAGAATCCAAACCGAGCTCTTTCGTATAAAAGAAAAGTAAAACCCTTTGAATGGAAAATCAATTTCTTCAAATCTGTAAGTTTTGACATAATTTACTTTTTTGCTTTGCTTTTAATCATGTAATTCAAATCTAAATGAAAAAGAAATTTTTGGGAAATCAGACTCTGATCACAAGATTAATAAAAGTTCAATGGAACTTCTCAAAACCAAAAATAAGAAAAACATTAAGATTCTTTTTCTCGAAATTTATTTATTTTTAACTTTCAGGTTTTTTTCTTCTTCTCTCAACGAAACAAATTCTTTTCGATTAAACATTTCTAACTGAGAAGAATGCGTTTTTGCATCTTGATCTTCTCCAGGTTCTAACACGCTCAATGACTTGAAAGAATCAAATAAAACTTGTGAAAGTTGACACAACCTGAAGCGCAACCGACAAAACATTAAGTAAAAAAAGTCACAAAAGCATTTTCGTCAAAAATGGGCACAAATAGTGAACTCGTTACGAGTTAACAACTCTCGAACTCATTCCGTATTTGGTGATGATCGCTCGTGAGACTTGCAGAATTTGCTTGCAGCATGTCAGCTTTGGAAACTCATAAGAGATGTAAACGAAACAAAAAGTGCTGCTCCAGACGGCGAGTTGAACCGCATATGGTCGAGCGAGTGAATCGATAACTTCCAGTCTCAACAAAAAGATGTTGTTTAATTTATTGGATGTTTAAGTCTTCAAAGGTTTCGTCTCAGAGTGTATAAACTATCAGTTTGATTAGATTCCATCGACCGAATAACTTGCCACGCCTTAAAAATCAATTTCATCTAAATTTCGCTCTTATCGTTTAATAATTTCACACATTGTGTGAACAAACCACTTATGTGTTTATTTTTCAACACAAATTTTGTCATGTAAACAAACTCTTTATAAATTTGCTTGCATTAATTGCTTCTTAGTTTGGTGATTATATTTAGATATTGTTCGTGATGCCTAAAATACAAGTTTTTTAAAAAAATGCACCAACTCTGACACATGGGTAAACAAACTCATTTATCATTTATTTCAATTGACTTAATAGAAACTCAAGACGAAATTGGAAGTTATTGTAATAATTATGAATTGTAGAGACAACTAGAGAGACAAAATCTCAGTCATTCCTTGCCATTGCATATATAAATGTAGGCGACGAAACATCGAATCTAACTGGTTTTCTCATGTAGGTTGTCGAATGGACTACGTTGAGCTTGGTGACTAATGAACCCAAAAACATATCCAAATATAGAGAAAAGCGCAGTGAGTTTCACAAAAAGCAAATTTTCTTATTGACAGAAGTTATCGAACTTTTAAACGATCGTTGTTTAGGAAAAAAAAACTTAAAATTCGATTATCGGCGTGGGTAGTAGCAGCCGGCGTGGTCAATCATCCAATAATAAAACTACGAATTGGTAGCCATAGGTTTTCTCATAGCAGTGAGGGAAATTTGAATCGAGGGTTCGATTCACGCGTAATCATTTCGGCCAAACATTCGCAGTTGTCCAACATCGAATTAAAAATAACTTCTTTACTTATTTTTAGCACCATCATTAATTGGTAACCATCAAACTAAAGTGATTAAAAGTTTGGAAGGTTTCCTTTTATAAGACGAACAAAACACAAGAGAATAGGAATCTAATATTAAAAAAAGTCTTTATGATTTCGAACGGATTGGCTCGTCTCTGTATGGGAACTGATGATGACATAATATCTAAGGAAGTCACTCGTTCTTCTTTTTTCTAAGTTGTTTTGTTAACATGCATTAGTTATTAGCGCGACGCGTGTATGTGCAGGTGGGAGTATAAAGATGAAACTTATCGCGATTTGACTTTTGCTTTTGTGGTTGTTTAAGTGCAAATTTATTGTCGAGTTAAAAATGACTTCTTGTTGTTGTTGAATTGTCGCGTTCTCTGGAATCAGAGGTGACAGAGCTGCGTTTAAATGTAGGTGGATTTCAAAACTTTAACGTAAAACTCTGGTTTGCCTCGAAACTTTCATACAAGATTTTTCACCTACGTGATTGCAAGATCGTTTCAAATTATTTTTGTCGTGAGTAATTGATTCGCTCCTTTGAAAGGAGTCCGTTTTCATCATTCATCAAATTGTTCCCAAATCGAGTAAATTTTTTTAAAGACTTAATTGTTACGCTTTTAAAAAATAGCAAGTGACTTTCTTTTTATTAAAATATATTTTTTTCACTTGAATTGGACTTTTTTTTGGAATAGAACGGCAATTGAGCTGTGAATCAGCCGATATTAAGCCGGAAAATCATTCATTTCCTTTTTTAAGATTGCGAGTTCAACAGCCTTATCGATTGAAAATTTAAGGCCTCGGCCGCCTCTCGTGACTTTAGTGAGCAGACTCGTCAGTTCGCCTATGAAACTTTCCTTGCAACGTGTATTTTATCGATTTTTCCCTCACATTTAAGAGCAGCGGCCTTTCCACTGCGCTTAACGTAGCGACGGGCTACGTTTCAATGAGCAATTGCTAAAAATAAATCGATAAAAGAAAAATAAAGTTTCTTCTTCCAATTTGCTTTGCTTGCGACAACATTGATTCGATAAGATAATTTAATTTTCATTAGTTTTAGTTAAAGCTTGAATGCAGACATAGCTTCTCGGTTAGCGTTCCGAAGGATAGCGTGGGAGGAAAGAAGAACTTATTTGATGGATTCGAAATCATCCATAAATAATATTTATTAAATATTTCTTCCAAAATGATAGATTACACTTCAAATAATTCGATAAGGTTACGAAAATCTGGAAACAGCGAAAATTGACAGAGACTTAATTCTATTTATTCGTATTGCATATAACTAAACATTAATGTTCGTTAACCTTCAGGTTGCAAGAGTGTGTAAAGAAATCAAACGGCCTAAGTGGGCAGAAAATCATAAAAACTTTGATTCCACTCTCTTGATTAATGATTAATATTTTGAATGCCGCTTACTTTGTTGTCATATAGAAAATACAACTTTTATCTATATTGATGTCTTGAAAACTCAACTTCGATTTCATTTTTTTTAAAAATATAACTTTCAATTTTTTTCCATGTGAAAGAACTAAGAAAGTAGATATGTATTGAAAGTTTATTCTTGAGTTGATTCTTTATGTTGTGCAATGACTTTGAAGACTCGACATTTATAGTGAACATTTTTTCTGAGAAGACTTCATATTTTTTTACAGACTAATTAACTCAATATTGATCAACATCTAAACATTTTTGTTTTTTAACTGGGTTTCTTTTTATATTCACTTAAGGCTCGATTGGCTTGAAGTTTATAGAAATGACGTATGGTTTAAATAAAGAGTTCAGTCAGGAGATTATCAGACAGCCTCGCTGCAGATTTTCCTGCAAACTTGTTTATTTTTGCCATTTTCCATAGACTTGACTTCATGTTCGCTTAGAAACTCAATATAAAGACGACGTAGCCCGTATATGGAAAGGTTTTATTTGCGGGGCGACAGAAAGACGGTTGCTTGTGTGATGTAAGTCGCGCAGTCTTTTTTGAGTTGAATCATGTTTATCGTATACGATCTTAACACCGAGAGCCAAATTGTTCACCCTGATGGTGCCAAATGGCAAAAAGAACGATGGTAAAAGGATAATTTGAGCCAAACTGACGTTAGAGAATGGATAAACCGATGCTAAAAATATGAAAAATCGTACTTTTCAAAGAAGCAATAAGAAAAAGAAGTTTTTAAAAATAACCAAATTGAACAAAATTTTTAGATTTTGGTACTTTGAATATTTTTTCTGTTCTATAAAGAGATTCAGTATTTATTTCTCTTCTTAAAATTAATTAGTAATTTCCAAACAAGATTTTTTTGAAGCTTCTTGAAAGTTTAACAGTTTTCGCTTTTAACTTTCCTTAACAACGAGAAAACGAGAACTAACAAAAAATCGATATCTTTATTACGCGTAAAAGGTTTTCATACATGTGAGTTGAGTTTTTGTTTCTGTAGTTTTCTTCAGTCAAGAAATTTTTCAGTGTTGCTTTCAATTTCCTTTCCTCTTTCTCTTTTTAGGGTTTTTCATCCGAAGGATGGAACACCCTATTGTGGTCGCTTTGTCCGTGGTCCGTCTTCCGTCTTCCGTCTTCCGTCTTCCGTCTTCCGTCTTCCGTGGTCCGTCTTCCGTGGTCCGTCTTCCGTCTTCCGTCTTCCGTCTTCCGTCTTCCGTCTACCGTCTTCCGTCTTCCGTGGTCCGTGATTGAGATAACTCGCGAACGCGATGAGCTAGCGAATTGATTTCTTCACTAGTCGATAGAGAATTTAAATACGAAAAACAACTTTTGAGCATTTTTGGCTAGCTCATCAGGATCGGGCCCACGGGCCCAAAAGCTGGAATCTCCATACAAAAAGTCGATTTTCAGTTTTGAAATCCGTTTTCTCGAAAACGTAAGCACATTTAAGCTGTGACTTGTTCACAAGAAGTGATCAGCATATTGAATCGAGTGCATGGATCTTATAGCTGACCAGATCTGGGTCCACCTCTTGCCAGCGCCAAGTGAAGCATCTGTTCCTTTAGAGTTAGAACTTTGAATTCTTTACGTAAAATGGTCAGCTCGACTTGACAAAGCAATAAATCCCAGAAATTCCAAGCTCCACACATTGGATCCATCTCTGGTCAGCTCAAAGTGAAACTTCGTTCCCTTTAGAGCTAGAGCATTGAGTTCTTTACATGAAATGTTTAACTGGTCACGACTAAGAGATAAATCCCAGAAAATCCAAGCTCCACTCATTGGATCCACCTCTGGTGAGCTCAAAGTGAAACTTCGGTAAACAAACCAAGTAAAATGTCCCCTGTAACCAGTTCATCCAGAGGATGAAAAACCCTACAGTAAGTTCGGTACGAACTGCTACTGCCACTTGTTATATTTTCGGTTTAAACCATTTTGTTGAATGTAAATATGATTCATCAAAGCGAGTTGAGGTGGTGTTGAAGGTATAATAAAAAAAAATTCAAGTCAACAACACACCAATTCTGTTGCTGGGGAGCGAGGGAACAAAACATAATTTCAGGTGCTTTTAGGGCATGCGACAAAATGCAAGATCAAGGAGGAAATAATCTGATAAAACCCTCGAGCCGGGTTTGAATCTATAAAAATCTGCAGCATGCTGAAATGTTCAATATTTTTTTCTGTTGCTTCCCAACATTAAAATTTTAGAAGACACTTTACTCTGCCACCGCCCTCATATATTGAAAATGTAGTGCCTATTGCGCAACTACGATTCGTGTCTGCAATAGTAAGGCTTTGCTGTTGTTTTCCCGATGACTCATCATTCTTCCTTCTTGTGTCTACTTTCCCATTTGGTCGCTGCAGTGCATCCTTGTGAATATGAATGCCGAGCATGACCTGTTGTTGGTTCAGCTATGGACAACTGTGTTAAAATTCTAGGGTCAATATCCTTGATTCTTCATATTTTTTATATTCAAATTCAATCCTTTAAAAGAATTCTATTTTAATTCATTTTGTATTATAATGTTTGGTAATAAAAAATCTTAACAACATATGCCAGGTTTCCTGTAAAATTTTAGAATTTGGCTATAAATTTCCTTTTTGACTCCGAGAGATTGTAAAACTGCGACCGGGCAAATCATTTTAATTTTAATTATTTCTTGACATGGCCATCGTTCACGATTTTGCATGTTTTATTTTTTAAGACGCTGCGACATGTTCCACAGCTTCAATTTATTTGTATAAACATTGCCATTTCGAGAAAAAGACGCCAACGCATAAGACCCGCAAGAAGCAACCGGCAATTATTCAATTCGATTCGATTTAAAGTACAATAAAACATGATGATTTTATTTAAGGAAAATGAGAAATTTTTTGGCGACGACTTGCTGCGAGAATGCAAAATGACGACAATCAATATTTTCTTCGGCCGGCAACGCTCAACTATCAGATTGGTTGGAATAAAGTCTAAGTCTCGTGAATTGTTATGCTGAAAATAAGAAAACCCGACAACTCCTAATTTATACAAAGCGACGTATTTCGTGTCAAGTTAGAATTAGAACAAACTTCCCTGCCATAGAAACATGGTTAAAAAAATCAATCGTTAACTGTGGGAGAGATAAAAGGAAAGTTTTCGACGTAACCTTCAACATTCGAATCGAGCGATATCGCTTTATGGAACCATCAAAGAAAAAAACTTACGCGGCAAACTTGAGAGAAGTCAATTTCTTTTTATCATTTTAAAATGATAATAACTCCAGACACTTTAATTATTCTGCAAAATATTACACAACTAAGCAAATAAGTGCATATTGGAAAAGGAATTATCATCCCACTGAGGAAGCACAACACCTTTTGCAAGTTGCTATTAGAAACGTTACGTTTGAGTGACTGCATGGCCAACAACCGTAAAGCAAACCGAGTAACAAAAAAATTAGCAACTGTGATCAAAAATACATTTACTGGTTCATAAAATTCACCTAATGCATTTAAATTTATTTTTCAACATTCATATTGTCAAAAATTCTGTTTATTGAATAAAATATATTTCGTCGTGTGCCTACATGAATGATATGACAGGTGCATGAATTGATGATATCAGGTCGATTACCAAAATAGTAAGAGGCATGATTTTATGCTTGCTTCACTACCAAGAAATTTTGTTTTTAATAATACAATCAAACAAGAGGAAATTTAATGCTAGAATTGTCGGCTAGTCGTTGCTATAAAATACAAAAAAATGTATATTCAACAAAAAACCATATGATTGGCTGCGAACTTCATGGTTTTAACTCAATGATTTTAGCTTATATTAAGACTTCTTAATTAGCTTGCTAAATTCTAGGGTTCGATTGTATAATGAAAATTTACTTTTGAGTCGTTTCTTTTCAAAAAGACTGGTGGCGCAGAACCCTATTTAACGATATGCTCGACAACAGATGGCACAATGAAATGAATAGTGATACCAGGACCCTTTGAAAACTGTCGTTGAAGTATTTCCGGCGTTTCTTTTAATTAGACCAAGCTAGTCTAATTCGCACGATTTTTGCTTTCTTTATGCCCCGAAGTTCGGGTCACTAATGGGAGTTCTTCCAAAACACTCACAAACATATTTCTAAAGATATAACAGTGTTTGATTTGTGCAATGCTGACAATTGAGTGACTAAGCTGGTTAGCTGATCAATGATCTATTGTAATTGTAAATCAGAGCCCCAAGAGATTTTGAATTATTTCGGAAAAGCAATAGGAGTCTTCAGTAAGCTTTTATTTGAAAGTAACTGAAATATATTAACTTAATAAATCTGTACACATGCTGCTAAAATGTTTCGATAAGCGAAACAATTCAGATTTCAAATAATAAAAAAAATTCCTTATATCTTTTTTATTTATTCTTTTTATTAAGGCTCAATCTTTAAATACAAATAAATTACAGAAAAATGTTTTCATTACAAATATTTTTTTCATGAAATCGTTTGCTTGATTGCGTTTGCTTTCTTGTGCAGATTGTCTCATTTTGAGCACCGATGAATGCGCTTCCAAACAATGGAGAACCAAATCATTGACAATGTAATTACCCAAAACTCGCTTCAATTCCAACCACCCGCGGATTCTCGCTCATTATCTCGTAATAATTTCATTTTTGACACCTAATTCCCGACGTGCTAATTAAAACGCGATTAATTTTCGCCAAACTTTTGTCGATTATCTTTGGGCTTTTGCTGCTCGGTTAACTGTTTTTGTTGTTGCAGAAATTTAACATATGGATTTCGTTTGGTTTCATTTGTCTGGGGAGAGAAATTACGTGAACGAAGAGAAGTCTGATTAACTCCAGTTGATTAACAACTTATTGTTCTACTACGTACTGCAAGACCCAAATTCTGATTGCCAATTTAAATTACCTTTTGAAAAACTTTCATTTTTTCAACTAAACACAACAACTAAAATTCACTGAAAGTAGTTAAAAAGTCTTTTTCAAAGCCGAGCTGTTCTGTGAACATGTATCTCGACCTCTGAAAGTTTAATTCCTTCGAAACTCAAATAATGATAATCGCGCGTGCACAGATTTCATTTACAATTTATTCCGTTATTGAATGTGCAAATTTAATTATCGCTTTAAACGTCTAGACACGAGAGCAAGTGAAAACAAGGAAAATGTTGAGAAAGAAAGTTACGATGCGCATGCTTATTCTAGTTAGTCAGTCGGCTCAAGAGATGAAAAACTGCACAAAGTAAAAGTTTTGCTTTCTTTCCCGTGACTGCACTTCTTTGTTCTCCGTTATTTCCTTTTAGTTATGGTAATTGATGTTAATGAAGTGAAGTTATGATGAGTAAAACTTTTTAATGAAATTAATGGAAAAACTTTGAAATTCTTTTAATAATCTTCGATAAAGAGGCTTGCTCTATACGCATTCTCCGTCAACTTCGCCTTCTTCGACGTCTACGTCGAACTCATCATCAGCTGTCGCTTCCTGATATTGTTGGTACTCGCTGACCAAATCATTCATGTTGCTCTCAGCTTCAGTGAATTCCATTTCGTCCATGCCTTCACCGGTGTACCAATGCAAGAAAGCCTTACGGCGGAACATAGCCGAGAACTGTTCGCTGATACGCTTGAAAAGTTCCTGGATTGCGGTCGTATTTCCGATGAAGGTAGCTGACATCTTAAGGCCACGAGGAGGAATGTCACAACATGCTGTCTTGACGTTGTTAGGAATCCATTCAACGAAGTAACTCGAGTTTTTATTCTGAACTGCCATCATTTGTTCATCAACTTCTTTCATTGACATGCGTCCACGGAAAACGGCGGCGACCGTCAAATAACGTCCGTGACGAGGATCGCAAGCTGTCATCATGTTCTTGGCATCGAACATTTGTTGAGTAAGTTCAGGAACGGTCAGTGCGCGATATTGTTGAGACCCGCGAGATGTCAACGGAGCAAAGCCAGGCATGAAGAAATGAAGACGAGGGAATGGAACCATGTTGACGGCGAGTTTACGCAAATCAGCATTGAGCTGACCTGGGAAACGGAGGCAGGTGGTGACACCAGACATGGTCAAGGAAACAAGATGATTCAAATCTCCGTAGCTTGGGTTGGGAACCTTCAATGTGCGGAAGCAAATATCGTAGAGAGCTTCGTTGTCGATGCAATAAGTTTCATCAGTATTTTCGACGAGTTGATGAATTGAGAGGGTGGCGTTGTAAGGCTCGACGACGGTGTCAGACACCTTTGGTGATGGGAGAACCGAGTAGGTGTTCATGATACGATCGGGGTATTCCTCGCGAATCTTCGAGATCAAAAGTGTTCCCATGCCAGAACCAGTTCCACCTCCGAGAGAGTGTGTCAACTGGAAGCCCTGAAGACAATCACAATTTTCAGCTTCCTTGCGAACAACGTCGAGAACTGCGTCGACAAGCTCTGCGCCTTCTGTGTAATGACCCTTGGCCCAATTGTTACCAGCGCCCGATTGTCCGAAGACAAAGTTGTCGGGACGGAAAAGCTTTCCATAAGCACCGCATCTAACTGCTTCCATTGTTCCCGGCTCCAAATCTAGCAAAATAGCACGTGGCACGTACTTTCCACCAGACGACCGCGAAGCTGCTAGAAATAGGAAAAAATAGAAAGCCAAATAAGGAAATCGTAAAATTAATACACATGACTTTTTTTATTCACCTGATGCTTCATTGTAATAAACACTGACACGTTCCAATTGAAGATCACTCTCGCCCTTGTAAATGCCGGTCGCATCAATGCCATGCTCTTCCGAAATGATTTCCCAAAACTGCAATGAAAGAATAACAGAACGGATGAGTGAGCGAAGATTTATGAATGACAAGAGCTGCCAAGAGGAAATGACGGAAAATTATAGCACTGGGAAAGCTTTTGTGGCTTCTTGTGAACAAAAGTTATGAGTGAGACGCGGGTTAATTTGTAATGAAAAAGAAATGAAACAAAATTGCTTCTGAAGGGATTTATATTCGTGATTTGTTTTATAGTTAAATTACGGAAATTGAAAGAAAAATAAATAAAATCTAAATAGAAGAGCTCTTTTATAGCAATTACGTCCTAATTTTTAAGAAATAAAAGCAATTTAAACATATTTGCAAAATGGTTAAAGAAAAAAATAATATTATGAATTTTTATTATAAACTCAGCTAAACTCAACTTCTTTATGTATAATATAAAATATTTCTCTCTGGTCTGTAAACTTTTCACTGTTTTTGCTTAATAAAGAAGACGTTGTCAAACGTAATAAATAGCGGAAGCTCCAAAATTGTGTGTCAAGTGGAGTTTTCATTCGCGGAAGTATACAACGGATCTCATTAAGATTTGATGCGAAATAAATACGAATGGAATCAGATGCAGACAAAACAAAGTCATAATTATTCATGAGTGCACCGTCGGGCACGTATACCAACGACATCGGGATGTCAGCGTGATTTTCATTCGTTATTAGAAGATTTCTTCACAGAAATGAATTTCTTCTCAGACATAGAAAAGAGAGAAAAAATTGAATTTTCTCGCCGCCCTCATCTTTCTGCCCTCGCTTTTTCCTCGATGAAAAGTCGGGGAAGCCACACGACGCCGGGCAGTAAATTATGTTCTGTCGACTGTGCTATGAAGGAGAAAACCGAAAGCAAGCTCTGGGAACAGAATCAAATAGTGTAGCGACTGGTATTACATCAGATTTAGAAGCGGAATGTGACCTAAAGGCATTTTACGACAGAAATTACTTTTTTACGATTCTCTTTCTCCACTCAGTTAAGGTTATTTTTTGTGAAAATTCACGAATTTAATCTTTACAACGTGTTTTACTGCATGTTTTTTGTCCTCCTTTAGTCGTCGCCATTGTCAGTGGCAGTTCGTATTCAGAATTGGTTCGTGCGAAATTCGTTTTCTGCAATTGCATTTTCTACAGCTTCCCATTTTAGTGTCATTGCTTTTATGTGAAAATGTTTAAAAATAAGTTTCATGAGAAGGTCTTTTGCATTCAACTTCAATAGCGTCGTATAAAATTAGTTTAAGAGAAGAGTGGAAAATCCTTCAGTCATGTCAAATGCTTTAAAATAAATTCCTCTTCGAAAGAAAATTCCATTCCACATTACTTCTCTAATTAAAATTAATTCAATTTTCCACTCAGACTGTCAAAGCGTTCGTAAGGTAAAATAATATTTTCGAATTAAGGTAAACCTGTTAAAGTTTACTGGAAAATATTTTATTTAATTATGGGATTCGAAATTGAATCTGTCAGTGATTTGCTTTAAAAACAATTAATTTAGCTTCTTGTTGAAATTTATTTTGCTGTCTACTATCACTTTCGTGAAGCTGAATAGGAATTTATCTGGTTATAAAAAAAAAATTATTTAATTTTATTTCATTTTTAAAGTTTTCCATTCAGAGCGTAATTAGCTTTTGACACTTGACAAGAATAGTGTCGTGTCGCAGGACTGGAAATTAAGACGATGAAAGCGAAAAACAATTTTTTTAAAAAAATAACTTTGAAAAGTCGTGATTTAGAAATGTTCTTCTTATTCGCTGTCTTTTCTTAGAAAACTAATTTCTTAAATGCTCCGCATTCAAGCTGCATTTTTCTAATATGAGCTCGCCACCTTTTCTGTCACATAAGCACGGAAATGCCAGCAAAACTTTTGCTTCTTCCCGGTCGTTACACAAAAACCCATTAAAATTTATCTCTCGGAAAATATTTCCTAAGACAAAAGGAAAAGTCCCCTCGTTTCCCAGAGTTTCTTTTGTGCACTTTTTTTTTTTTGAAAATTCTTGTATATAAAAGTAAAGCACTAAGTTCGTATTTAAACAAGGTTCATTTCATTATTATATTTAGATCTCTATTTTGTCATAAATTTTTTTCCTCCGTATAAAAACCCTTAAATTGTTGCTCGTGAGGAGAGAATAAGCAGATTTATTTGTATTTAACCGACGTGTATCATCATTTTCGTTCTATTCGCTCGAAAGAACACTTGCACTACATAGCAGAAGCATTGCAGGTCTCGTATGATCTTTATCTTCCACTCCCGTTCTACCTTCTGTTATGTTCTCATCTTCAAACGCAACATAAAAAGTCATTCGTCTCTGTCGTGTCTAGAGCGGAGTTGAAAGATACGTTTGCACCATAGCGATGAAAAATAATTGCTTTGCCTTTCTCTGCTAACAAAAATAGTTTTTCAAAAATGAAATAAAACATGAAAAATGCGTGCCGGAGCAGAAAGCAATCCTTTCAGATTGCGAGAGAGATCTATCAGTTTTCTGTGATAACTTAACAAGAAGATCGTGATGACTTAAAGTGAATGCTTCGTGTCAAGGAATTGAAACCATTTGTGAGATTTTAACGTTCATAGCCAAGTTTTAATGACATGAAATAGCGTCTGAACTTTTTGTCTTCAATCATAAGACATTTTGACTTTTTTCCATAAAAAAAAGAGAATTTTTGGAAATGTTGAGTGAGAAGAAAAATTTCACTGGAAGTCATCGTTACTAAGACGTGTTGAAATTCTAAACCAGCATGACTTGGAAAAACGTCTGATAAAGTATTTAGTATCCATCACAACGTTTCTGTCTTTAAAGTCATTCGTGACAGATATTTTCAAGTATTTGAGATCAAAAGGTTAATTCAAGACTTGAAGACAAAATTAATGTCACAGATGAAGCGATTAAAGTACAATTTTCGTCGTGCGCCACTTTCACCAGCAATTTTCTGCTTGAACTTAGTCCGGAGCACCTTGATTTATTGCTCAAATAGGAACTTATCCGAAACGACTCGTTAATTGATGAAGAAACATCGACTCGCCTCTCAGCAAAGCTTTCGAAACAAGAATCAATTATTCTATTTTCCACAATCGTTTTCCGTTTCTTGCGACGATGTATGTTGAATAAGACTTCGACAGTGATGTCGAGCATTAAATCAACCAATTTAGAAGCTTGTCACTGGTAAATATCATAAGAGAAGCCACAATGAAAAGCTAAGAAGCAATGAGACGTGATTTATTGATAAAGTCAAAGAATTCATTGCAATTAATCTTTCATAAAGGAGAGAACGCTCGTAATTAGAAACGAGTTTCTAGTCCACGAATACGAACTCATATCTTACTTAAAATTCTAGCACGTGTTGTTTTGTACGTTTGCGGTTTGGCGATGATTTTATCATTCAACGAGCTTCTCCGACCACCAAAATACCTAACAAAGATGGAAATGGTTAAATTTATTCGCTTCAAGACGCATGAACCGCATTGTTCAGAGAAAGAGTAACATAATCAATTTGATTACGGTAGGAAATTTTGAATTCATTTTAAGATAGAAACAACGAGATAAGCAAAGACGAGGTGTAAACATTCAATAGAACAATAACAAAAGACTTTCTGTTTTCTGCAGGTCTCGTATGATCAGGGTGACAAGATCACAAGGAGTTATCAATTTAATCATTCCACTGTTCACCTTCATTTTCCATTTCCTACCTCGATGACTTCTGCGCTATTACATATTACGTATGCAAATAAATTGTTGTTACTGTTCTCAATTTATGACGATAAAAATGAATTGCGGTATGCTGGCTGGAGAATTTTGCCATAAAACATTTCCCAATTCCTTGGTTCTCTCAACTTTGTTTCATAATTCTTTATTGGCAAATTCTATGCTGAGCCGTTGAATGCGTTATTGCGATATGAAAGGAAGACGAGGAGCTTGGTTTGAATGTATGATCGTAAATGTTCCCGCTCTTCAACGTTTTATAGCATTTGACTGATTGCTTTAAAGTTTTTACCATCGCTCTGAATATTCCGTTGTCTACACGAAATTCAATCGTGTCGGCAAATTGCTGATTAAGCAAAGATAGAGAGAAAGAAGAAGAACTCATCGACAGTTGAAATTCACGCCATGCATTAATCAATCATTAACTTCTTCAATGCGAAGAAGAATCGACACGAATTTCAATTGAGTTTATAATTAATTTCTCTTCCACCGTTTCGTGGTAGAGAGAGTTAATTCAATAGATTTGATGTTACTAATAGATGAGAACTATTTCTATTCACTGAGATCTCTGAGTTGAGTGGTCAATGACTCTATCAAATGGACAAGCTATCTGAGTTGTAGCAGTCGCAACGAAGAAGTAATTTTCTCTTCGCTGACCTCACGCAATCAAATCCACATCTTCCAAGAACAGGAAGCTCTTCGAAAAATTGGCTTTAACACAGTCTCAAGCTAAAATTTAATTCAATTTTCTATTCATGCTGAAGATTCTTTTTCCGCTCAAAAAATTCCACAAGCCCATTCCTCAACTTGATTAATGTGATTTTCGACAACAACATCATCGGGAATCTTTTCCGAAAATTGAAATCAATAAAATTTCAATTTTATGAACATGGCTTCATGTTAGGTGAACGTATCAACTCAGATCAATTGTAATAAAACGAAAATTCGTCTTAAAGCAGTTGTCGTGACTTACTGGAATTTATGAGTTTAGCTTTATCATAGGAGGAGCGAAAATTTACGATCACATTGTTTCTTCATTGCTCGTGAATTGAATTATGTTCTATGTCAATTGAATAATAATCACAACTGTGGAAAACCTTGAGGCTCAAGGATCGCTGAATCATTCAGAACGACTCGTTCTAGTCGTCGATTTTTAAATCTGATGACAATGCCATGTTTCAGCCTCAGACGTGCTTCACCTTGCTTCTTGACATGATATAGTCTACTGAATTTCTCGTGATAGAAATTACTTGAAATAAGTCATTTTTAATTAAAAATCATGGAGTTGAAAAAATTGAAAAACCATTTGAAAATAAATTGTTACTTTAGAAATGTCGCCCAGAGAAATATTTAAAATCCAGAATTTTCCATAGAAGTCTGTCTGTTCTTGTCAACTAATCGACATTAAAGAATGCAATTGCACAAGACTGTCGCCCGCCTGTCGTGCGGTTTTATCGTTAAGCTTAGAAAACTTTCTCGTATGAAAATTTCCAATTTCTAGTGTCACTCTCACGACATGTCGATATCTGGTAACCCGAGACTTGTCACAGTTTCTCCTTTTTGAGTGTGGTTCATGTATAATTACTCAAGAAACAATTTTCACGACACATTGCGATGAGTTCTTGAGAACATGTCGACGTAAAAAGCGGAATTTTCTAATATGATTTTCGGGTAATTGACTTGTTCATGTTTCACGTCTCTGGTTCAAAAATAACTGCAGCATAGCTTTTTTCACTTTTCAAACATGAACAGTTTTGCTTCTTACAGTTTCATTCTCAATTACTTTTGCTCACATGCAATGCCGCTCTGGCCGAGCATTGATTTGCGACGGCTGTTTGAGGCATTCGAAACGCAATTACTTCCAACAATCAGACATAAAGTTGAAAAGTCGAGTGAATCTAATTCGTTAATTGCTATCATCAGTTCTCTGTTTTTCACATCATCCACACTTTGGACTCATTTAGAAATAAACGTAATGGCGTCGAATTTTCTCTCATATAAACAACTAGCCACCGCTCTATCATTTGTTACCAAAATTTACTGAACAAGAAGCTTCATATGAAAAATATGTGAAGTCCTATCCCTTCAAGCGATAGTTGACGTAGTTGACATAAAAGTTGAGCGGCTTTTCAAAGTAGTCGCAAAGAGAACATTAATTAGGCATCAAAAAATATCGCAAGTTGTTGAGAGTTAAAAGCTTTAAAAATCATATTCGACTGCAATTTAATGCCTTGACAACCATTTTCCTTCGCATTCTGACAGTTTTTCCAGAAAAACATCAAAAACAATAATTAGCACGAGGTCACAAAATTCAAGAGCTGCATGAATCTAATTAAGTTCTTCATTTACATTCAAATGAGTGATATCAGGGAAGCACACATTTTCGATGAGTACATAATTTAACGAGCTCCATGACAAACAAAATAAAATTCGGCTAATAGTAAACATAATATTATCCGCGTCAATATTTACAGCAATCCATGATGAATCTCTAATAAAACTGCATCATGCTAGTTCGATCTAAAAATAAATCACAAGCAGGAGTTCATTCAACTGAAATCTCTACTTAAAGGAATGAAGACGAAGAAGATTATAATCAAAACCTAAGCTAAGATCCTATAAATAAATCAAGTTTATTTTTGCTTTATTGGAAATATTTTGCGCGTCAATCGAAAAATTTTAATTTTACTAACGAGTTAATCAGTAGGATCATTTCCAACTTCTGAAAAGGACGCCAACTTAAAACAGTGTCGAAAATAAAATTCTTATAACTTACAGAATATGTTAATCTCATTGAGTCGATCACGAATTTATCGACAGATAATAGACCTTTCAAGAGCTCAAGTGAGTGAAGATATAATTTTTCTTTCAGTAAAGTGTCAATGTGTCAGTTGCAAGGTGAAACAAGAAGTTTTCTTAATGAGAAAGTCGATACTGTCTGGACGGCCTGTGATTTATTCTTCGACTCAAATTACTCTAAACGAAAAGAAACTTCCGATCGGAGATTGTGAAATTAGTAAGCAATCTCTAATTTCTTCTGTTTGGTCTGGAAAAGTTGTAAATTGATTTTCGTATTCTTATTTCGTTTCACTGTTTGCTTTTGACCAACGAGTGTTTAGATTCAGTTCAAGCGATTCCGTTCTATTGAAAGGGTGCTCTATGTCGACGTTCATTTGATGAAAAGAAAACGCTGTAGATTGAAATCAACGATAGCATGTTTGGCTAATTTTCCTTCTCGATCTGAGTAACCGAGCGAGCTTTTCGTTCTCTGCCTTCATTATTCACCGTGAACTCATTCTCTCTCTCTTTCAATGAGTGAACTTTTTAATTAGTTTTCTCCGAAATTCCAACATCGAAAAGCAATAAAACTGTTATTCAAATTGTAAAGTTTCGCTTGACGTTCGAGAACACTTAATTAAGGAGTAAAGAGGGAGAAAGTGCAAAGGACTTTCCAACGGAAGCGTGATTGTGAAATTTTCAATTAAAAATTGCAAGGAATGCGCCCGACGAAGGAAGTGGCGATAAAGTTACCAGCAAAAAAACTAATTAGAACTCAACAAATTTAAATTACGAGTTCTTTCCTATTAACCAAAATCAATAGTTGCCATTAATCGATCATCTTCGACTAAATACAATAATTCTTCCAATAAAAAATAAAAAATGTTTCCTCTACATGGAAAAGTTTTCGCAGCAAATTATTTTACGCCACAACTAGTCGATTTAAATTATATTGTTGGCAATTCGTTTGGTGCCTGTTTAATATTTAGTCAAAGACTAATTAACTCATCAATTCAATAGCTCATTGTCGTCCATAATGATTGAAATTTTTTAAGAAGAAAATCCGTATCGAGTTCTTCGTAAATTTTATTTGTGAGAGATAAAAGAGAAGGGAAAATGATTGCGGAGATATTTGAGAAGATTAAGGCTTTCAAAATTAGGCACAAGACTGCTTTGTTTGATCACTTTCATCCACTTTCGCGTTCCCAAGAGCAATGTTTAAGAAAATCCACATGTAATTACGACTATTAACCCAATTTATCTTCATTACCACTCAGCATTTCTCTTTTTGACGAAGAGCTCAGTCGGGCAACGTTTTATGAGACTTATTCAAGATTTTCATTTAAATTTTCATTTGTCAATCTTGAGCACTTGACAGCCTACAATTGCATTATATGCTGTCATGGTTATTGTGATTTTAATGCTTTTTTGAGGAAAACGACAGCAAACTTTATTCCAATTTTCATTATTGTCACAAACTAGACCAAGCTGATGTGTGGCTGAAACATAAATTTGTTGTAAAGATCGAAGGAGAGGATCAAAATCTCTGTGGTTAAAACAATTATTTTATGTTGGCTTGTTGTGCTCCCGTCTATTTGTTTATCGCCCATCGACTTATAAGTTAAGTGTTGATTAGCTTTGTGGTGACTTAGTCTTTGACTTCAAATAAACTTTAAGGTGTACTAAAAAGCTAATCCCGCTAATGACATAAAAAGACCACAACCATTTAAATTAAGCGCCCCAAAAGCTTTAAAATTCGTGTTGGACAATAATATAAATTTATTTTCTTTCTTTGGAAGATTCCCAAAGAAACATAAAAAGTGCATCGAAGTGTTTCAAAATATACGTCGAGTCGTTGTTTCTGCCATTTAGCGCCACAACATTTTTTGCTTTTAAATACAGCTCAAGTGCTTTCTCTATGGCGTTGAGTTGATACTAATGTTGCATGTTTCTCGGTCGAGTGCATGCGGTCCGAAAAAGATTAAGAAATAGAGCAAAGTTCGTACAAATAATATGGAGGGTTTTTTTTTTGTAAGGGAATTTGCCAAGTGTTTCGATATGAAAATTCACGATTGAAAAAAAGCCCCAAAAATCGGAATGATGAAAATATTTCCCAACAACTCTTCGACAGAAACATCCTGTTCAGCTGGTTCAAAATTTCAATTAAATTGATTACAAATCACAATCATGTTGGAGGATTAATTGAAAGGAAAACTCAAAATCCTATACACAAATGAGCGAAATTGTCGTGTTTATCGGATGGAGTTTATTTTCTCATGAGACGACCTAACATGATCAATCACGGCCCAAAAACAACTTCCACGCGACCAGAAATCTGTTCGTCAACACGATACATAGCCGAACACACACAATATTCACCAGCAGAACAGTCACTCCTCATTGCACAAAATTGCAAACAAAACGTAATTCGATAGCAAATAGCGACAAACTGAGTTGACTAATGTATTGCATTTATAAATTTAAAATATTACCCTGCGAATGCTCCATGTTAAATGTTTATGTGTTTCGGCGTCGTGTCTTGCTATTATTAGCTCACGACCGCCTCGACGAGTGAAGCAAGTTCAACAAACCTTGTGTAAGATGTTTGAGGAAACCTTTTTAATTACAAGATTTCATCTTGTTTTCACGAGCAATCTACAAGACACAAGATCCATAAATCAATTGGATTTACTTCAATTATTTCTCTCGAGACAAACGCAATATGAGACGTTCTATTTCTTGCCATCACAGAAATCCAATTTATTTGATTTTACTCAAGTTTTTCCTGCAATTCGTCAAGGAGATGGAAGAGATTAATCAATTTTTACAAAGTTCCTTTTCAATTCATTTCACTCCCCATATCCCTTCGTTTTCTTGAACAGCAGAAAAGCGATTGGATAGATAATCACGAGACTTCTTGTGAAGTTAATTAATTAATTCGGTCTCTTGTTTCGCACCACTTCTATGACGATAGATGTCATCAAGCAATTAATATAATTTTTTGTGTTTGCTGTTTGTTTCTCTTCAAAACTTCTCAATCAGTTCATCACAGAGAAACTGTCTAAACCGGTCTTTGTTTCTGTGGCTAGAGTAATTTTCTATCTCGTTGCCCGTTAATATGTCATGCAAGGGGCAAGCGAAAGAGACGAAAGCGAAAAGTTTTGACACGAACGACGAAAGACAGCAATCTCCCTTTTCACTCGCGCAATTATTAAAGGTGAAGGCAGTTAAGCCGAGTGAGAGGAGGCAAACAAAAAAAAAACGGTAAATGGTGAGAACCCTTGCCTGTGAGACCTTTTTACAATCGACGTCATCGAAGGAAATGTTCATTAATTAAGTTAGAGAATTGCAAACTTCCTCGACGATGAAGCAACCGCAAACAACTCTTTAAAATACCACGAGAGTTTCGTGTTTCAAGATTCTCTACATTTTTGTCATACAATGTTAAAGAAATCAAGTTTCCAAGGTAACTTTCGCGAACTTAGGTAAACTCAGCAATGTAACGAGCGGTGAATATTCATTTTAATTAAAATTTAGGAGTGGAAAATCATTCCGAGTTGGCAGAATTTTATCGTCGCTTTTGCAACGATTTCCATTTTAAGCCTCGACGTGATTTGCTTTATCTGACAGCTTCGTCACAATGAAAGTTTCTCATAAGAAAAGAACCTTCTGTTGTTTTCTAAAAGAATCCTGTAAGCTTTAATGAGCTCCATACACACGAAACTTTCTCTCAATTACGAAAGCGATTTTAATTAGGTTTCCTTGCGCGTCTTAATATTAATTCAAAGTCTTTAAAGATTTCCGGTTTCTTGAGTTGACTTGAGAATTTTATTCGACGAATTAAATAAATCCCTCGTGAAGAAATCTCAACTTCCTTTTGATGTGCACTGATCCGTTTTGTGGTTTTATTTCAATTTCGTGGCCGAACGATAAAAATTCTCTTTTCGTATTTTATTTCTTACGACATTTTTCTGCTTTAAAAGTTTTTGATCGACAAAAGCCAAAGCTAAGCCAATTCTCATCTGTGAATAATGAATTAAAGGCAGATAAACCTTGGAAAAAGCGCGAATGAAATGGTCCGAGAAGCTTTTTCCCATAAATTCACAAAAGGTTTGCGAATATTCTGTGATAACGAATATTCTGTCTCTGATAGAAAATTATTTTTTAAAGCTGAGAAAACTTTTTAAACAAATTTAAATTAAGTAGAGCGTCTCATGTTTCATCGCGGTAAATGTTTCATCGCGGTAATTGGGTTGGGTTCCACAATTTTCATAAATTAGCTTCTTATAATTTATAAACTTCGAGAGTTGTATTTTTTTCCCGTAAAAGTGATAGATCTTCTATCAGAATTGACAATCCGGATTTCATAAATGTCTTCGCCAAAGTCAGAATAAATTACCAAAGTTGGAGTTTTGTTTTCCACAGCAAAAAAAGAAAAAAACAGTGTTTTTCCGTCACGGTTTTTTCATTGTGTGAAAACATTATGGTAAAACCTTTGATATATTTCAGTTCCATATTTATCAGAGAACGTTGTAATAACTTTTAATTTGTATCTTTATAAAGTTAATTAGCACTTATAATGATTTCTTGATCATCGCGGTAAAAACTTAGATCATTGCGGTAGCAAATTTTGCTTTTAAAACAAGAAAAAGTCGGTTACGAAAAAAACTTGGCAAAACTTAGCAAAACCGAGCAAGTCAGTAAACAAACTAAAAGTAAATCGAAATATTAAACATTTAATCTTCTATTCTAACTAAATTCTTTTTATTCACTAATTCAAAAACATAAAAACACCGTCTTGGTCATATTTCAGCTCTTCAAATTGAAACCTGTAAAAGAAAAGACATGAAAAAGGATTAGTAAAGCCAGTTGAACAGATTACTAAACTTCTAAAGTTAAGAAAAAATCGGACAGCGGTCTTCTGCACAGGTAGTTTCCAAATTGCTAAGCCAGTTGATGATTTCTTCACTTTTATTGTATTTTCACTCACTCTACTTACTTCTCGTAGTCCCATGATGCTGTTAAAGATGATCCAATGTCCTTCCGATGATGATCTGCTCGTTGAGACTAAAACACTTCTTTGTTCGTCCTCTCCGCCTAAAAATAAACAAAAATTAGTAAGAAAACCTCGAAAAGAAGATGAAACTCACCTAATATTGCTTCCTTCTGCTAAAAGTGTCGCTCCGGTGTCCTTTCCGATGTTATTTTGCTTGCTGAAACCCCAAATGTTGATTCTCCTTCAACACCTGAAAAGAAATAGAAAAATTAGCTGAAAAACTCAATCGGAAGATGTGACTTACCATTCTTTGAACTCTGCTGGTGTCGCTGCTTCTTTTAATCATCTTTTTATAACTTCCCGGCACTCACTTCCACCGAATTAGAAGTTTTAAATTCAATGTTCCATCGCAGTAAAAATAAACCGACAAAATAAATTTGAAAAACTGAGCTCCTTAGTTTGCCCAGTTTTCCCATACACGATGATCAATGTGTTTATCGCAGTGATTCAAGTGTTTATCGCAAGGGTTCAATGTGTCACGTTTTGTTAATTTGTGGCGGCCGCGTTAGAGATTAATTTTTTTAAACAGTTGATTCGGATTCACAAAACTTCAAGCACTTAAATAAATTTTAAATATGTACAATATCCGATATACGGAAAAAGTTATTAGATGCCGAAGTTGAAAATGACAAAATTACCGCGATGAAACATGAGACGCTCTATTCATTTCTAATCACCACGAATGATTAATTTGATATAAACTCTGACTAATTAGCAATTACTATTCATTCAATTACTTTCATTTTGAGCAAATTTGTCAACTTCGTTCAAAGTCAAATTGATATTAATTTTCGTCCGAAAAAAATATTCATTGTCGTGTTAATTCTGTCATTTTTTGCTTCGTCGCTCAAGTAATTTTAATGTCTCGCGTTTCATTTTCATTTTGAAGCTTCTCATCTCAGCTCGCTCTTGTCGTGTGTGCCTCTTTTTTATATTTGAACAATTGTGTTTTTATCGCAAAGGAAATAAATGAGTTTTGTATTTTTGCATACACGAAGCGTCGACATTTAAGTGGCAACAGCCGAAAATTATCAGAATGAAACATTACGATTTCTGTAGCTTAATGAATCATGCGACCCGTTAACTGGGGTTGAGTGACTTCAATTGTATCGTAAGCAAGTGGTGTTCGCGCAATTATTCATTCGCTCGCGAGCGAATTTATTAATTCTGGTGAAAACAATTGCAACGGGTAAACAGTTATGCCGTCGATGATCTTTGGACTTGATATGTTTTGATTGAAGTCCATTTAAAGCCACGAATTCAACTGTAAACTGAATGAATCATCTATCAACTTTTTCACTCACAGTATTTATCAAATGCAAGTTACAAATGAAAAATTCCTCGGCTTTAAAAATTTAAATATTCATAATCTTTCCATTGTTTTCAAAAACATGTAAATAATTTTTCTCTCAGTTTTGTCGCTTCGCTCATTCAACTCCAATTAAAATATGAATCAGACGTAGTCGTCTCCACTTGTCCGCACGCAGTGATACGACTTGAAAGGAAATGACTAAATCGTCATCGGGTGTCGACGCTATGTGGTTGACAATAAATCACATTGAAATTCCACCGGCATCTCACAGCGAAGATAATGGCAGTAAATAACAAGATTAGAGCGATTATCATTCTTCTTGCCTAGGAAGAAAGCAATGTTTTGCGCTCGAACTAATGAAAATAAGAACGGTCTTTGGTTGAAACGAGAGAAAACAATTCTAATCCTATCTTAAAGTCTTCAAAAATTATTACCAACTCATTGAAAAGTTGAATGGCACGAGGAGAAAAAGAAACTGAGAAGGGGGTTTACGGTAAGCTAAGATAGTTATCATTTTCTATTTACGAGTCATTATAAAAGAAAATCTCCAACTTTCTGTCGTTTTGATATGTCTCGCGGAGCGATAAAGCAAAAAGGTTCGAAGATGGTTTGTCGGTAATAATTATTATCCATAAACAAACTTTTATTACTCGGGCAAGCAAGGAAGTAGCAACAAACGAAGAAGGTAAATAACACGACACAGTTAATGGAACACTGATTATTTTGTTCTGTTGAGCCGTTTAAGCGAGGAACCATCCATGCGAAAAATATATAAAAATACATAAGCATCTATAGATTTCACTTCACAGTGGATATTTATAAGAAAAGTTTATCCGATGCGCTGAGCTAAATTTCAACCATTTCTGAAAAACAGTTTTCTTGCTCTTTGCAAAACTTTCTTCTGAGACTTCTATTCAATTACAAAGTGGAATGAGTGAAAAGCTAGAAAGAATTAAGACTCTTTAACAGCAATCTAAAGGCGAATTTTTTGAGCGGATATTGATACGTCGCAACATGAAATACATATTGTAAGAATTAATCGAATTGAAGCATGAGCGGAATAAAATGCAATAAGTTCTTGACCGACGAAATTCCGCAACGTTTTATAGGTTTCCCAGGAAGAACCCATAATTTAGTAAAAAAGGAAATTACCAGTCCATTTTGTTGGGGATAAATTCTTGAGTACAAAGTCGCTACAGCTGAGCCATTCAATTAAGATAAGATAAGAATTCCCCCTATCCGTGCGGCCTAACAAATTGTTATCTCTAAATCATTGCGATCGCTTGAACTTAAAAGAAATTCCTAAATAATCAAACCGAATAAAATGAAATCAATTTCTTTTCTTTGAAATTTCCGTAAAACATTTCTGTTCACTCTCGATTAAGTTTTTTCAAGAAATAAAAAAATCTAAAATTTACTTCCTGATCAGTGATCGAGAAAGCAGGGCGAGACGAATCGTCTGCAATCTGTTTGAGGTTTAAGCGTCCATCAGATTCCACGTCGCCGAATCGATTTCACAATTCATTTTCATTCGAACCAAGTAACCAAAAGAAAATTAAATAAACTATTAAAAAAGTTTAAATGCAGAAAAAAACCAGAACAGAAAGAATTTTGAAAGTAGAATCTTTGTAGTTGATTTAACTGAAATAGACGTTTTAAGGAAGCCGCAACGAGTTTGTGTAGATGAAATAGACTCGAATAGACCTACCTTTGCACCAATTTGATTTCCACATTGACCCGCTTGCAAGTGTACAATTTCTCTCATTTTGCTTTAAATTTTCCTTTTCACAAAGTAACTTTCAGAAGTTTTAAATTTCAAACTTTATTTTTTCAAAGAAGAAAAATAAAACTTTGTTACAAGTATCCACAGAACTTTTTTTTTGCTTGCAAATAATAATCCACAAAAAGCGTTGTTGACTGAAGGAGAGAAGACTTCCAACTGATCGACTGCACGATGTCTGAAGAACTGAATTTGAAAGCATGAATCAAAATATGATTTCAATTTTTGTTTTCTTTATCTTCTCGTTTTTATTTCTTGTTCATTTTTCACTGTTCTCACACATCAAGGTTTAAGTGTGTTGATCGAGTGCTGCGCTTACTATCAAGTACAAATTTCCAAATGATACCAATATTACTAAGCCGAATGTTAAACGTGGAGAGTAGATGATTTTTTTTGTTGTTAAAGAAATTGTTCTGTGGAAGATCGCGGCCTCATTGCGTGTCTGCTTAAGCTGAGCTGTGGATGTAAATGAGTGCTCCGTTGGAAAAATGTTTGAGTTTTGATGAAAGTTTTTTTTTTTTTAAATATATATTTCGGGAGGACCCAATTAAAAGAACTCTATTTAATAATTAAAAATAATTACTTCAAAATAGGTGAAAGTTAGGCACAATAATTTTTTTCTTGCAAAATTTTATTTCCTAAAATATCTCGACATGAATATTTTTTTCCGTGTCGAGACAAATGAGAATTGCATGAACGTTCTTCTCCTTAAGTGTTCTCCCATCATGCGTCGCTTTCATTTCGTGCATGTGTTGATGTATTCGTTTGCTTAATCATGAACATTTCCATAATCCCTCGAGTGTGCTGCGAAGAAACTTATGGTTCTTCGAGATGACTCAACCACATGAAAGTTTTTTTTTGTTGCTTCGTTCCAAGTGTCGCATAAGTTATGTGAGCTGTATCATTCGATGCTAAAATATTCTACATCGATGGGAAGCATTTTGCGAAACGTTCTAATTAGTCAACTTATTATTATAATGTTACTATCTTGCCACTTAGGATTTTCCTCGTCGTAAATTCTCTGACAAAGAACTTCGTATCTCTCCGTGATTTAATGAGTCTTATGATTACAGTTAATTGACATCAAGTTCTTTCTCCTCCATTTATTATTTCAGCTCGGATTCATTCAACAAATCGAGCAGAGCTCAATATCAGCGAGAGAAAACTTTAAAACTGTTTCAATCTTTCTTGTTTTCTTCAAGTTCTCGAAAACTGTAAATTGAAACATTTGCGATTGCCACACGGCGGCGAGCTATGAAGAATGAATCAAGCTTGAAGAACTCTACGCATTGAAACAATATCGAAATGCTTGAACGAATTTCGTATTCCTTTTCAGTTTATACGCTCGTGAGCTTAAACAATTTCTAATTACAAGATTTATCTCGAGCCGTTCGCTGTTGAAGTCATCAAATGAATTTCTTAGATATTTATTTGTTCTTCATCTTCTCCTAGCATTTGACTCGACTCATTTGGCAATGAAAAATTCTGGGCATTTCGTTGAAAGAATAATTATCCGTCTGGAAAATTGATATGCCATGCTTCTGAACCGTGATTGAACGTTCTGAGTCAATTGTTAGATGAGTAAAGTTTTTGAATGGAAAAGCGACATTGCTCACTCGAATATTCGAGTAATGTTTACTTTCTTCGTCGATGTTATTCATCGCATCTAATTTTATCGAGTCTTTATTATTCTACTGAGATTGCAGCGACGACTCAATGGTTTTTAATGATGGTAGCAGTAGCACGAGAGATGAACATAGAGATTGAGTCGCTCAAAGAGTTTACGTTGTTTGAAGCAAGCTGCTTTGTAATGTAATCGCTTGACTCGAGAGAATGGAGCGGATTAATTAACTCTGTTTGCATGCTTCGCAAGCGTCTTTGTTCACGATCACTTTATCAGCTTAAAAATCTTTCGAAACTATTTTAATCGCTAGGTTGAAGTTCGATCCAGATAGTTGAAGCAATCAGCGCTGTCTCGAGCTCACGCCTTTTGTATCGCGTCAACTAGAATCCCCCCTTTGTTATGACAAACATTCCTTCCCGGGTGTCAAAAATATAATTATTATTGTTTGTCATTACGAGGCAAACGGTTTCTTCTCTCAATTGTCCTATTCACATTCATACGGAGCGACAAAGATTCGTGAATAAGGAACGTAACGAAAAATAATTGCTAGCGCCCTTTAAATTTAAGTAAATCTACACTGTATATCGTCACGTAATTTATCAACGATCTCACAGCATGCATTTGGATTGAAGTCGACATTTGCCAAGCACATGTCGCAGCATCTAATAATTGTACTCGAGGATGTTAAATGGTGCTCGGGTTCATTTTTTGGTCGTTGTTGGTAGCTATAAATAGATTTGTGCATGCATCTTCTCTTCCTTTCTCACCGTGTGACATGAAAGAGATCAACGAGCAATGAAAAAAAAGAATTCTTTTTGGCGAATCTCTTGAAATAATTGAAACGAAATACTTTCCATCGTAAAATACTTTTATGCTTCTCGTTGTATGTCGTTGATTGCCTCCAGATCTATGGCTTAACGTATCAGCCACCATTGAGTACAATGCTTTTCGGATTTTTCGGTCGTTTTCGATTTTTATTGCAGCATGTTAGCGCAACGGGTGAAAATTGCCGTGAGATGTGTTTCCATTATGTTTGTATGTACCAGCAAACAGTCGGAAAGCATAGTTAAAAGAGGTTTTCCTCTTGCTGTTATTTCTTTTTTCTACGATACAACGAATGGTTTAAAATAGATTTCCAATGGATTGTGAACAACTTTTTTTCTGTATGAATTTGAATGCGCTCGTTCAGAAGAGTTTTATTTCAGTTTTTTGTTATTTATTTCGTTGCAGCTTTCTCACATGCAATTCCGAATAGCCACGTTGGCTTAATTAAATCTCGTTGGTTTTTATTGTCTGCAGAAATGAAGAAACGGAGCAATTTGTGTGAAATGATAATTCGATTGATAATACACAAAAAGCGGATCAGACGGCTACATAAGTGAGAGTGCGCAGGGGTTTGCGCAATAAAGAGAAAACATTTGTAAGGTTCATTTTAAACAAGATTTTTTGGGACTCGTGATTTCCAAGGAATACATATAATTATATATAATTATATATAATTTTTATATATAATTATATATAATTATATATAATTATATATAAAATCTTATAATTTTTCTTATAATTATAAATAATTATATATAATTATAAGATTTTGTAAACCAGTTTTTGTGAATATAAAAACTTATAAATTTTTTTTTTTATAAAATCTTATAAATCTATATAATTTTTATAAGAAAGTTTTATAAGAAATTATAAGATTTTATTAAAACTAATTTGTGATGTAAAAACTTAAAAAAAAAATTTCTATAAGATCATATAATTATATATAATTTTTATAAGAAATTATAAGAAATTATAAGAAATTTTAAGAAATTATAAGATTTTATAAAAACTAATTTGTGATGCAAAAACTTATAAAATATTTTTTTCTATAAAATCTTATAAATCTATATAATTTTTATAAGAAATTATAAGAAATTATAAGAAGTTATAGAAATCAATTTGTGATTGTAAAAACTTCACAAACATTTTTTTCTATAAAATCTTATAATTATGTATAATTTTTATAAAGAATTATAAGAAATTATAAGAAATTATAAGAAATTATAAGAACTTATAAGAAATTGAATAAAACAAATTTGATCTTTATGAATTTTAACTTTTATTCATATTTTATGCTTTCTTTTCGCATATTTCAAATTTTTTTTTTTTTTTGGCAAGTTCGCTTTGGTTTTTGGCTTCGATCTGGTGCATCTAACATTGGCCGTTTGGCTCGTTTAGATGTAGTTGCCGTCAAATCCACAGCCTGAATGGAACCCTTATTAAATTAAATAATATATTTAGATTGAAAAGACTTTTTGAACCTCTGAGAAATTGCGTCCAACGAGTTGCAGCAGGTCAAATGACAATTGCTGAATTCTTGACTACGATGGCTAATGTCTAATCATAACATATATGCGAAAAGAAAGCATAAAATATGAATAAAAGTTAAAATTCATGAAGATCAAATTTGTTTTATTCAATTTCTTATAATTTCTTATAATTTCTTATAATTCTTTATAAAAATTATATAGATTTATAAGATTTTATAGAAAAAAATATTTTATAAGTTTTTGCATCACAAATTAGTTTTTATAATATCTTATAATTTCTTAAAATTTCTTATAATTTCTTATAATTTCTTATAAAAATTATATATAATTATATGATCTTATAGAAATTTTTTTTTTTAAGTTTTTACATCACAAATTAGTTTTAATAAAATCTTATAATTTCTTATAAAACTTTCTTATAAAAATTATATAGATTTATAAGATTTTATTAAAAAAAATAATTTATAAGTTTTTATATTCACAAAAACTGGTTTACAAAATCTTATAATTATATATAATTATTTATAATTATAAGAAAAATTATAAGATTTTATATATAATTATATATAATTATATATAATTATATATAATTATATATAAAAATTATATATAATTATATATAATTATATGTATTCCTTGGAAATCACCCCATCCAGATTTTTTTAGTGGTGAATTTAGTTGTTCGTGTCTGTCGAATAAACTTTTAATATTAAGGTCGATTGAGACTCAAAAGGATAAGCACTTGAAAGTTAATAAACTAAAAACCGTGGAATCTTCAATGTTATATCTTCTTTCAAAGCTCCAAATAAGTATTCAAAATCTCAGAGTTTGTCTGGAAACTTTAATAAGAAACTGCATTTAGAGAACTATCGCCACGTATGTGTCCGTTACGACAAAAATTTCATTCACATAAATTTCATAACTTTAACTTCTCATACCATCTTTCGCTAAATAAAAACCATGAAAACTTTCAACAACGAAAATTTTCAGATGGTAAAACTTTCTGTTTCCTCTCTAGGAATGTTGATGGTGTTGTTTGGCGGAAAAAGTTTAAAGTGGGAAACTATCGGAATAAAAAAATTATGCAGCCGAGATCCCACAAGTGTAAAAAAAATGTTTTCCTTCGTCTCGAAAGAGGGAAAAACAAATTGCAATAGCGTAGAAACTTACGGAAAAAACATTAATCAAAGATTCACATACACACACAAACACACACACACACACAAGGAAAAGTTTCATAAAATATATTTTCTTCCCGCTTTTAATTTCCGCTAATGGCAGATATAAATCATTATTGTAGTCGTAGAAAAAAAATAAGGAAGAACAAATTAAATTTTTACTTAATGTTTTATCATTACATTTCTTTTCTTTCGCTTTCACTCTTAACGACGAAGAGCTTCTTCAAAGGAATGCGCGTTGACGATAAAAGCGAGCGGCCCGTAATGAGTTTGGAAAAAGTTTTCCTCTTTTATTGTCTCGCAAACGACTGTAAATCATGTGATTTCGACTGTATAAAAGCGAAACAATAAGAATCAAGAGACGGCTCATGAAAATTCCATCATAAAGATGTATTTAGAGCCGTTTGTACGTCTCGCTTTATTTCGCTTACAGTGCAATTAAATCGTAAAAGTTTGATTCCCAAAAAGGGTTGATGATGTGATTTTTAATGGAAGCCATCGCTGTAAAAGAAAGAGGCTTCATTACGTTTAGGGTCGCCGATAAAGTTGAAACCTCTCTTGTGTGCAGTGCGGCAACACGTCAACATGTGAAGCTTCTGCTTTCACCTGATATTCTTCAGGATAAAGTCAGTGAACTTTTAATGATGTGAGAAAACTTTTATTAAATAGTCTTATATTTTTCGTAAATTGAAAAGACAAATTAAAATCTTATACTTTTTCTAACACGTACAACAATGGTTTTTAATAATTATTCATCCTATTAGGAGCAACTTAGCTGCATCAAAATTTCAAAGTAAACTCCTAATTTAACTTCCTTGCTGTGCCAATAAATAATTCAGATACAAATTTAAATAAATTTGCTTATTTATAAGGTGATTAAACTAATTTATTGCTGTTTACGCAGTGAGGCTCTCGACACATTTTCCATCTTTGTGAACCAGTTCAAAGAGTGAAAAGATTTTAATTATCACAACTGTCTAATTTATGCCTGCTTCCTTCTACCAATTTGCCTCTAGTGTAAATAAATATTTATTTAAGAACACCTTAGCAATAATTTTAGAGATTAAATTCTATTAGTGCTTGTCGAAGAAAGCGGCGACAACACATGTGACCCATTTTGAATATTAAGCGAATACTAAACAGACTCATCGGACAAATTTTATATCGTCGTTCCTTCTGCCCCTGTTGGTGATAATTGGTTTTGTTCGCACTTTAACAGCCCATTACCCATCTCACTCCGCTCGCACCTCTCTTATCCGTCGTTTGGCGAGCGAATTATTAACTCGACATGATACGAGCTCATAGTTTTTAATGAATTTTTTGTTGGGCGGTGATGGATAAAGTTTACACGCCATCGAATAATTACGAGGGCAACGAGTAAACGAGCATGGGTGGCGGGAATCATTTTTTGATTATGAATATCATTTACGGAACGTCGGGCCGTTAAACGAAGTACGACCTCGGCACGAGGCAAATATATTTGCAGAAACCTTTTTTTGATACGCGTTTAACTTTTATTCTCCCGCCGAAACTCATCACGATGAAGGCCCTTCGGTCCTTTTTTTTGCTCTCATTCGCTCAAGCATAAGCAGCGAGATGGTGCGAGAAATAAAAAAACTTTGATCATTTCTGCATTGGATCAAACATAAAAGTCACGGACAGCAGAGCAAAAACGGCTAGCACATTAGACGTGAATTTATTCAAGCTGTGTTAATGACATCGAAAAGCATGATACAACAAGGGGTTACCGACTGCTAAAAGCCATTCATTCTCTCGATAAAGCTTATTTCTCCGTTTCCATCTCTCAATTGCCATTTTTATATTAACATTTTTTTCCTTCGGGGCCATCGAGGAACCTTTTTATAGCCCAGTTGGCGTAATATCCTCTCGTATGTTTTTTTTTCTTCTCTCATCTCTCATCGGCATCATTAGCTTCCGAGATTTAACATTTACATATGACGTCGAACTTAAAGCTTCTTCAAGTATTTATCGTACAAAAGTTTTCTCATGAATTGTTGATTTTTCGTATCATGACAACCGTCGTGACGTCAAGTCTCTTATAATAAGAATCTATTAAATGTCATTCAAGATGAGCCACGAATCAGATGATCAACA
Source organism: Smittia aterrima (assembly GCA_033063855.1). Taxonomy (NCBI): domain Eukaryota; kingdom Metazoa; phylum Arthropoda; class Insecta; order Diptera; family Chironomidae; genus Smittia; species Smittia aterrima. The sequence goes on from CP093831.1 coordinate 19,025,141, forward strand.
TAAATATTCGTGGCACGAAAGCGAAGCGTTCTTTTCATTGCTAAGCACATGAGAAGAAGCCTTCGAGCCAGCATCAGACAATTGAATAAAATTCTGAGAATTCAAGCAGACATTTTTAGAGCGCAACAAATTCAATGAATTGTTTTCGCAGAATAACAATACAATTCCATTTCAGCCGAAGGCTGTTGAAGTCTATGATTGAATCAAGATTTTCCATCGGAAAAGGTTGAAAAATACCGAGGAGCCTTTAGTCATGGATGCTCCAAGCAATCGAGAATTTCAGATATTGATACTTCAGATTCTTAAAGAAACGACAAAGGTCGATTGATTCTCGAAATCTTTTTATTTCAATCCATCATTCAAGAAAATTACTGGAATGGAAATAGTTGGCAATATATTTGAATCAGTTAATATTAATCAAAACAAGCTTTGCTTTCGAAAAACTTTGCAATTTCTAATTTCCGTATCATTGCATGTTCCAATTCTTCCGATAAAAACTCCTAAAATAACTTTCGAAGCAAAACGAAATCAAGAGGAAAAGATCTTCAGCCTTATCAATATTTTGAGGGAACTTATATGAGTTCCCAACAGATAATATTTTCTGATGCTACGGGAACGTCGAAATGTGAGCAAGCTGAAAAAATGTTAATCTCAAAAACTGTTTATTTATTCTTTCAGAACGTGGAATTTCCGAACGTGTTCAATTGGAATAGAATTTCTCTCACATTTCAGTGCTTAGAAGCGGCTTTGAGAATCAAAAAGGGAAAAAGAATAAATTTCCCCCAAAATTTTGCTTAAAAAAGCACCTCAGAGTGCACAGCTTTGAGTTCAATTATTCGGGATCGTCTATAAATTAAGCTCGTATCTTTCTCGTATACTCCCGTTGTGTTTTCCTTAATAAAAACTGCGATATTCTTTTGCCTTTGATCCCCTGCTGATTCAGCGTAACGTTATTTATGAACTTTGCCTTACTGCCTCGTTGAAAACGGGTCGTTTTACGTCTTTATCGAGTTTCCTAGGCGAGAACCGCTCAACTTCAAATAGGATTTCGTTAGAGAGCTCGTTCAACATAGAGAGTTGAGTGAAATTAATCTTTGAAAAAAAGGTTTTCATATGTCAGTCGATTGAGTGAACTTTTTATGTGACAATAAAGGTGAATGGAAGAAGTGAGAGCCGCTCAGGGTGCCCGCACAAAAAAAATTGACATAAAATTGATTTTTTATTCGACTCATCCTCTTGAAGTGTAAAATTGAACTGAAAAAAGTTTGAAAGCATAGAATGACAATAAACGGATGATGTCAATCCTGTTGACAAAGACATGGGTTGTATCAAGAAACCCGTGAAATTTTCATTCTTATCAGGCACAGAAAGACACACTCACATCAATTGTATCGTAAAAAGGAGTGAAAGCACTTTCATTATTAAATTCCACAGGTGAAAAAATCTCCTTCACCATGAACGATGATAAAAAGCAATAAAAATTCTTTTGCTACTTATCCGAAATCTCCACCTGCACAGTTTTCAATAAAACTTGAAAATATATTAAAAAAATTGTTGCCGAAAAATCGACCTTCCGGTGAAATCTCTTTTAATTAAATTTGAGGAAAAATAAAGAAAATAAGAAAGAAAGCATTCCGATACGATATTCGGAAACTTTTCCCACAACTTAATGCTCCAAAATGGAAAGTTTTTAATTGAAACCAAACGACAAAAGAAGGTGAGAACGGTAAATTGATTTTTTTTCATTTTTTGTGAGGCTATAACGGCTCGTTTTCACGCAACTGACGCGTAAACAGTTAATAACAAAATGCCTTTCCTTCGTTTTAACAGGCACAAAATTTTTCCTAAAGGACAACACTTTTCACTGCCGCCCTCGGCATCCGAAAAGATTTGTCAACAACAAATTTCCATCAAGTATTTCTATTATAAAGCTTATGGCTCCTATTGGCCACAAACTTCTTTCCTTTTGACATTTCGACTATGTCATGTTCACGTGAAGTAATGATCATGTGGTGATCGAATCAGCTGGTCGAGCCGAAACAAAAAATCTCAGACAATCCAAACTCCACACATTGGATCCATCTCTGACCAGTAAACCAAGTAAACAGTCCCACTCCTTTAACCAGTCCAAGGATGAAAAACTGTGCAGTAAGTTTTTTGTGAACTGCTACTGCTACTTGTTTCTTATTAAGATAGAAACAACCGAAGCTCTCAAGGTTCTTTTTCATAAAAATGTTTTTTTTTTCTGAATTAAACTTGTTTTGTTTAATTATATAAGTCAACGACGAGAATTCAATCGTGTTTCTCAGAGCATTCTCGCTCTCAAGAAACAACAACTTAATAAAATTAGAATTGCATTGTTCGCTCTCGCGAAACAACTTTATAAAATTAGAATTACATTATTCGCTCTCGCGAATCTCTAGAACAATAAGAATGAGAAAGTAAAACATTGTCAAACATAAATGAGAAACAATAAATCAGTCTTTTATGACACTTCAACCTTAACTGGCGCAGTTGCAGTAGTAACCTGGAAAAAAAGTGGAGCTCGCTTATCAGCATCGTCGACGGTTTATCGAGGATTCGTAACTCCATTTAAAGGCACCCTCATCAATTCCATGAAAACAGTTCTTCTTCTCGTCTGTTTGCTGCACTTTGCAGCTGCAGATCTCAACATTCTTGACGTCGGCTCAAATAATGGCATAGCGAGAATCAAAGGAAAGATGACGTTCGTACAGAGAGGCAATTTCAAGACGACCCATTTGATCAATTTGGAGCTTTTTAAAATAACCTTGTTACAAGTAGACGTTGTAGCAGAAAATCTAGGCCAAGATAATCCGTTTCGCGCGATTCTCGAAAATAAAATTGCATTACTAAAGAAATCATTCAAAAATCTTTTTCCAAAATCTCACTCTCGAACGAAACGTTCTTGGGAATCTCTTGGCTCTGGAATCAAATGGATCGCAGGAAATGCAGATGCTGACGATCTGCGCGACATTTATAATAAGTTTGATACTATTGAGAGAAATCAAAAAACCTTGGCCGATAGCAACAACGACCAGATCGAAATTAATAATGTCTTCCAAGACAAAATTAACGAAATTTCTCATTTAATCAAAAATTCAATAACGTCAAAATTTAACAGAACTTTCACTTCTTTAGAAATGGTGAACCTTTTGTTCAACGTAGATTTAGCAAAAGAGAAAATTGAGAACATTAACGATGCTGTAATTCTTGCAAAAGCTAAGATAGTTTCTAAGAATATTTTAGAGGAAAAAGAAATAGACTTAATTTTTAGTAAATTAAGAGAACAAAACTTGACTGTTTCATCGGTAACTGAGATGTCTGCAAATTTAGAGACACAAGTAGAGTACCAAGACGACGTAATCAAATACCACGTCAATGTCCCACAAGTGGAGAACGAATTTGTGAAACTTCACATAGAACCATTTTCCATTAACGGCAGAGAAATTAAGATCGACCATCGCGATCTTCTTATTAAAGGCGATAAAACTTACGCCATAATCGAAAAATGCCTCGAAACCGTGAACAATTTCATTTGCAAGCCATCCCAGCTGCTTGATATCAGCGATGACCCATGCATTCCACTCTTGATCAGAGATATCACCGGAAATTGCATATTTAAGGTGTCGAAAACAAGAACCGAGACAAAAATGTTGGGAGAAGGAGCAGTTTTAGTCAAATCAATCTCTCCCGTGAAATTGGGAAACACTTGCGGGATCGCCAATCATACAATAATTGGTACGATCTTACTTACCTTTAGAAATTGCTCAATCTCTATTAATGGAGAAACTTACGAAAATGAGCAATAAAGAAAATTTTGAGTTCCTGATGTTCAACATACCAGCAAAGCAAAGAAACCCTGAGTTGCTTGTAGATTTGCATGAATTGCATGATATACACGTCAAAAAAAACAGCATCTGGAACTTCCCCATTTGTCAACCAAACCAGATAAATGGATTTCTTGGACAACACTCGTCATCATCTCACTTGTGGTCCTGGTCATAATTGGAATCTCGAGCTTCTTCATTTGGAAAAATAAAATCATCTCGTTATTCTTGCCATCCCGGGACGAGAAGGCACTTGAAGGGGAGAAGTCAACGACGAGAATTCAATCGTGTTTCTCAGAGCATTCTCGCTCTCAAGAAACAACAACTTAATAAAATTAGAATTGCATTGTTCGCTCTCGCGAAACAACTTTATAAAATTAGAATTACATTATTCGCTCTCGCGAATCTCTAGAACAATAAGAATGAGAAAGTAATTGTCAAACATAAATGAGAAACAATAAATCAGTCTTTTATGACACTTCAACCTTAACTTATATCAGGAGATGATTCACATTCTTTCGCGGCAAAATGACAAATGAATTTTTTTTTATGAAAAAATCATCCACGAATCAAAAGGGAACTAGAGAGCACGGAGGTAGTCTCCGGCCTACGGCCAAAGACACAACCACGCAAACCGCGACGGTCGCTACGCGACCTATACGCCGGTCAAACTCCGGCCCGTTACTCAATCCGAATAGAATTACACAATATAATTTCAATGAAGAAAGAGCAAAAAAAATTTTGGGGTGTATGAGAGGTACTAGAAGGGGAGGGGCTGGGGTGCCCATTTACTCAACCAAGCTTGCTTGGGTTTATACAAGCCATCTTACCAAAGATCAGCTTGCTAGCTCTTCTCAATTCAGATTTATCGCTATTTAAGTTTTTGGGTTGTATGGGAGGTACTAGAAGGGGAGGGGCTGGGGTGCCCATTTTCTCTACCAAGCTTGCTATGATTCATACAAGCCAGCTTACCAAATATCAGCTTGCTAGCTCTTCTCAATTCTGATTTATCGCTATTTAAGTTTTTGGGTTGTATGGGAGGTACTAGAAGGGGAGGGGCTGGGGTGCCCATTTTCTCTACCAAGCTTGCTATGATTCATACAAGCCAGCTTACCAAAGATCAGCTTGCTAGCTCTTCTCAATTCAGATTTATCGCTATTTAAATTTTTGGGGTGTATGGGAGGTACTAGAAGGGGAGGGGCTGGGGTGCCCATTTTCGCTACCAAGCTTGCTATGATTCATACAAGACAGCTTACCAAAGATCAGCTTGCTAGCTCTACTCAATTCAGATTTATCGCTATTTAAATTTTTGTGGTGTATGGGAGGTACTAGAAGGGGAGGGGCTGGGGTGCCCATTTTCGCCACCAAGCTTGCTATGATTCATTCAAGACAGATTACTAAATATCAGCTTGCTAGCTCTTCTCAATTCAGATTTATCGCTATTTAAGTTTTTGGGGTGTATGGGAGGTACTAGAAGGGGAGGGGCTGGGGTGCCCATTTTCTCAACCAAGCTTGCTATGGTTCATACAAGACAGCTTACCAAAGATCAGCTTGCTAGCTCTTCTCAATTCAGATTTATCGCTATTTAAGCTTTTGGGGTGTATGGGAGGTACTAGAAGGGGAGGGGCTGGGGTGCCCATTTTCTCTACCAAGCTTGCTATGGTTCATACAAGACAGCTTACCAAAGATCAGCTTGCTAGCTCTTCTCAATTCAGATTTATCGCTATTTAAGCTTTTGGGGTGTATGGGAGGTACTAGAAGGGGAGGGGCTGGGGTGCCCATTTTCTCAACCAAGCTTGCTATGATTCATACAAGCCAGCTTACCAAATATCAGCTCGCTAGCTCTTCTCAATTCTGATTTATCGCTATTTAAGTTTTTGGGGTGTATGGGAGGTACTAGAAGGGGAGGGGCTGGGGTGCCCATTTTCAATAGGGTTCATCCTAGGGTCGGTACAAAGGTTCATACCAAATTTGAGCGCGCTAGCTGCTTTCGTTCAAGAGTTATGGTGTTTACAGACACACACACACACACACACACACACACACACACACACACACACACGGGAATCCGGACAGGATTTTTTTTATTCGTTTTTCTGGCTCCACGTATCATGAAACGTGGAGAAAAGTCAAAAAAAGTGGGGGTAAAAAAATTTTTTTTCTTGACCGAAAACAATACTCCGGGCCCGACAATTTTTTGAAAAAAAATTAGTTAGGGCCGGAGTGATGGGTTGTTTTTGAATAAATTACGTCACGTTCTGTCACCTTTCCTCAACAGCGAAGTTTAGATTTATGTTTGGGGACAAAATCACGAATTGTTTAAAGCGTGACGTAATTTACGGACACAATTAACAATCTCCTTTAGTTAATGCTGTCTTTCATTTCCGAAGCTCGCTTTCAAAAACCGTCTCGACCCTTCATAACATCCTGCATGAACGGCGTTATCTAAATGAAATCTTATGTTGATGAGCAGGAGATGCTATCTCACTTGAATGTTCTTTTTGCAGTTCCCTTAGATGAATGTGTTAACCATTGGCAGAAACTTTTCACTACATTTCCTAAGAGGAAGGAAAAAGAAAATTATGTCAACTTAATTGCTAACGTTGAAATGCTTAGCTTCGAGTTATCATTCACTAACACTTGCAACTTTGTTGAAATTACAATAAAACAAAACTTCTCTATCAAATTAGTTGTCAGCTTCTTTCGAGTAACTCAATCATTGAATTCTCAGAGGTGAAATTGCTTTTACCATTAGAGTAAATCTCTCTCACTCTCGATTATTTCGAACTTTTAATTTTCATCCACAAAGTTGAAAGAATAATTTTACCTCTGTGTATTATGACGGCATGAATCGTGAAGTCGAAAGAACGAGAAGCAGAGATATAAAGGGAAAACCATTCCCGTGCTTCGGTTTGGAAGCGACTCACGTTCATGTTTGTTATTCAAGCAATTTGCGCCGCGGGTTAATTCGCTGTCTGTAATGCTGTCTCTCTTATTTGTTTGCTTTCCTTGTCGGGCCTAACCAAAACATTCTGATACAGATTATCTCAAGCAAGTAATTCGAGGCAGCATATTTTCAATTGTTTGTGGTGAGTGCAACTGACTTGATAAATTGATTTTAACGGATGTGTTAACATCAAAAAAGGAAAGGGCTGCGCGGTGATGCTGTAGAAGCCAACCTTTAGAATATATAGTAAAACTCTTGCATGTCCAATTTATCAATGAAGTTTGACAAAGTTTCAAATTTCCGACAAAACAACAAACTTCCTTAATATTTTCAGACGAATCAAATCAGAAACACTTGACATTCATGCAGCATAACGAGACCACTCAAAATTTCTTGTCATTCGAAGTTTCATGTTCAAGTTTAGAAATTAAATTAATTTAAAATGATGAGATAATGGAACGCACACAAATAAATCCTCAAATTTGATAAATCATCGCTCTGAAGAGGCAAATTGCATTTATGATTGCATTATGCATATATTTCTCTGGCTCGATTTGCATAAGACGAGTGTGTCGGGCAAGTGCGTCATGTTAGCTAAAGCTGCCAACATTTGCTTAATCGATGAAAAGGTAAATTATCAGCGGGAAGGCGATGCATTATGTTTTAGTTCGTTTGTTTAAGAATTAAAGTGTTGTCGGTTCGTTCACTATGAAAAACCTAACGTATTTGTTCTGATAAGATTTCAGACCGCTTGCCAAACCCGAACTTTTATTCTTTCCGTCATGAATTTTATTATTCATTCAGATTCAATTTCATTGCGAAATTTTTATGCCCTCACAATTTATGATTTGGAAGATGATGTTGCTTGTGCATAAAAACGGTAAAGAGACTTTAACGTGGGGTTTTAACAGAGCTGCTTGTACATTTAAATCACGTAGAAAATGATTAGAATAATACAAAACGTGCACTTTTTCACATCATCAAAGCGATGCTGCCACTGTAGGCGTTGCTACTCGAGGAAAAAAACTCGCTTGTTCATGCACAGATGAACTCATCACTTTGAGGATGCGGTTCTGACGTTGCTTTGGGCTGACAATAGCGAGCAACGGCGTTTTTTTTTTCCTGTCGAAGGTTTTCAGCTCGCGAAAACATTTCAAGCCTTCCCTTTGAAGTTTTCTATATCAAATTGCCTAAATTTTAATTTCTAAACGATTGTGAAGAGTTCTGTAACAAAACTTCCTTATATTAATTTCTTAGATTGACAAAGAAGGGCATACTTTTCTCTCGTATATTTCTACTTGTCGTTAAATGAAAGTTGTTTTCACTGAGAACTTCTCACAGTATGCTCCGTATGCATATGATCGCGACGTTTATTTCACTGAACATGATAAGACAACTTTTTCCTTTTTTCGTCACAGTTTCCATCGTCACGGAAGCAATGTTGAAGCAGCCATGCAAATCTGAGCTGTTTCACTTACGATCCGTTTATGTCATGCTGAAACGAATGTTTTTAATTTTAGGTTATGTCAGACTTGAAACATGCTGCCACACTCGCTCTGAGCACAATAAATCGTGAGAATGTATGAACGCGCTGACACAAGATTGATGAAAACTCAAATGATTTGGAAGTATTTGTAGCTAAGTTTCTACGGACACGTGAGCAAATCTGCTATTATAATATATATTCTGGCACATTATGTTTGCCCTCAGAAAGCTCAACGACTACAATTTTTTTCCTACTTGTTTTCTTAAGCGAGATCCTTTTGTGAATGCGGCTTTTAGGGGCGACTGAGGTTTACCCGACATTACAAGTTATTTTGTGCCAAGTTATCGCAATGACAATTCGCCCAGACAGCATATAATTCATAAGTAAGAGAGGACAAAAAAAAAGAGTAAACCAAATGGAGAACGGCAGAAAAAAGGTTAATGTTTCCCACCCACCCACAATTTGACAGCTCTCAAGAAAAACAATTTGTTATTCACTTGTGAAAAAAGAAGCGACTCTGTTGAAGGTTGGAAAACAAAACGCAATCTTTCGATAACTGAAACGCTCCAAATGTCTATCTAAATCGAATTGGAATGTGCCGTGTTTTAATCTCCCCTTATGTTGTCAATACTCTTTTGCGATGGAAGGGGATTCCTTCAATATGAAACCAATTTAAAACTCTGATTTTGCCAGTGCCTCGTCGAAAAAGAAAATCAATTCCTATTCAATTTCGCCATTGATTTGGGGAATTGTTATTGGAGCGATAATATTTCTTTTTGTGAACGAATCTAGGCGCCGTGAAGAAGCTGTATTTATTGAAAAGTTACAAATTTTCTTAAAGTGTTTTATAGACTCGTATTAGATGGTGACAGCAATGTTGATACGAGAAGCAACAGAAAATTTCCTTGAATAACGAAATGAGACATTGATTTAATTCAGGTTTTTAAAACTTCTCCAAAAGCAATGAGGTTTGAAACAATTTCAAACGTTTTTAAACGACTTATTTACTACAAAATTTGCTAAAACCACAATGAATGATTTATTTAAGAGCTTTGCTTAAGCTTTATCCAGTATTTTATTTTGGGAAAAACCAAATCAACAGACGACAGTGGCATTGAATATCATAACAAACAATAAAAGTTCCAATTGCGAAAACATTGATTTTCTGAAAGGATTTCTATTTGTTTTGTGAAAATTGAGTTTCTCATAAATATCGATGCCTTATTAAAGATATTTTAGGGTTTTCATAAATGATAAACTCGTAGCGACACCTTTTCATATGTCGGATCTTATTAGGATTACAAATTTAGGAACTGTATTCATTTCATGTACTTCTGTCACCACCTTCTTATTCTTTCAATTTTTAATAATTAACTTAGTAATAAAAAAAACTCGTCAGAAGTTTGTTTATACACTGTTTTATTCCGTTTTGATATCATTTTCGGCTTTCTTCAAATGTCTTTGATCCTTCCTAAAACAATATTCATGCGCTGCAATATTTTGCAAAGAAGTTTTTTGACCTAAAATCGAAACATTTTTTTTTAAAATTATTGAATCAATTGTAAATTCTTTGAATTATTCAAAAAGCAGAAGCAGGAAAAATTGCATTAAACTCCATTTGCATGTCAAAGAGATTGCTGAATGACTTTCTTCGCTCAAGACAATTCGTATCTGTCATGTTAGAAGTTGAAAATCTTGAAACGATGCCAGTTTAAACGTGATTTTCATTACAAAAAAATTTAATTTAAAACTTTCACGATTCGAACTTGGCGCTTGGTACAATGAAACATTTATCGCCCGCTGAAAAGAGCTTTCAACATTATATGAGAAATCATGTCAACGGGGCAGTTCTGACAACTCTCGCTCGATGTATTGAAATTGATTTCTAGCGTCAATCGAACGAAATATGAAACTGAAAGCGTGGCGCATCGCCTGTGATATATCGAGCTTGAATTCCGGATTCACAATTCTTCTCTAAAATTCATCAATTTTAGAACTGAAATGCAAGTTTTACGGTTTGCTTGCGCTTTCTGTGTCATTGAAAATGAATCTAGGTTGAAAACTGTTGTTTTTTATATGTTGACGTTGAACCGGGTTTGAAAGTTGAAATATTGTCTCTGTGCATTTAACAGTTCTGTAATCGAAACATTTTCCTATCGCACCATGAACATAACGATACTTTCCGTCGTCTCACAAAAAGCTCACAAAGTATAGTTTAAACAACAAACAGATAAACTTTCTGTTAATATTTGCTGAGGGAAGAAAGCTGTCTGAGGTTAACTGAAACGAAGAAGGTTCTTTTTCGTTTTTCCTTTTCAATATTTGCTTTCCTGTCTCAACAGCCATGACTTCATAAATCTTGCTTCCAGTTGAAAGCTTTCGTGATTATCCCGCTGTTTTATTTCTACTGGCTCCACTGTCGTAATTTACATTCATGTTTACGTTGCTATGTGTCAAAATAAACGCTCATTAAAAGTTTATTCAGACGCTTATTGATTGCACAGCGGAATCACTCAAGAGCGAGTAACTGTTATTAATTATTTGTGGCTTTGGAGGCGAAAGTTGAAGAGAAGCTTTCATTAAATATTTTTTCGGATGAAAGAAGTGTTACGTCATATTCAAACCATTCCTTTCACGCCCTGATTAAGATTTAAGTACATAATGTACTTCTTTGACTTTATGATGATAGCCTTTGCAGCATAGGTTCAACAAGTTAAATGCACTTCCGGATGAACAAACTCAGTGCACTTTAAAACGTATTGTGGAGAACTTTCAAAGGTCCTTTCAAAGGACTCCTTTGACTTGCAGATGTGATACGACTTTTATGACGGGGAGAACGTTAAAGCATTTTCAAACTAGAGCAGATGTTAATGGAAGGCAAATCTGGACCAAAAAGCATTATTTCTTGTGATCGCTGTAGTACGTTTGCCATTTGCTATGCAAAATTGCACAACATCTGATAATTCAAAACTCAGTGCGATAAAAAAGAACATTGCATTAATGGTTGTGCCATTAACCTACAAAGATTTCTCAAATCATTAAAATGTTTATGAAAAGTCGGAAAGCTCTGTGCTCTGCTTATAAATGATGATTGTTGGTTAGAATTTCACTCGTACTTATTGTGAAAATCATTTCGGGAAATAAAATTTCTCTCGTCATAGCAAGAATATTCCTTTTATACACTTCAAGACGAAGCTCAGCACGTACAGGCATTAAATTGAAAGTCATAAATTTTTATGTTAATGATAAATGACAAAGGCAATCAATTCGACTCGCTCGGTTCTTCGTTTTCAATTTTTATCAGACTTTTAAAAAATGTGTGTGAGAGAGTTTGTCTGTCGAAAATCGAGAAAGAAGAGATTGAAGAGATTTATCAAGCGATTTAAATTAATATTAAAGAAATATTGTGGAAAATATCAAAGCAAAGCTTTCGTTCATAAATCGTTGCTGCGCCAACAACAAATGCTTCGCCTTAACTAAGGCGAGAAAAGTTGTGAATGCTTGAAAGGAGCTAAGAGAAGAAAAGGACTGAATCATTAATCAAAACATTTTTTTTCTTTGAACAACATTTGCCTCGTTCGTCTACGCTTTTCACCTTGTGGCGAGGATGTTTGTATGAAATATGTTGCGCTATCAATTACCTTCGGCTCAGGAAATATTGGCAATCCTTGTTCGATTTGTCTTTAGATGAAATTGAAAACGGAAGCAACTTTCTTTTTTCCATCAAGTCAATCAGCGATTCGCTTAACGACATCGAAAACAAATCAATTCAAAAAGTTTTATGAAATTTCTTTATTGACTTTGAGCGACTTTAAGTTGACTAGGTAAATATTTATGCGAGCATTGAATGAAGAGGCCGATGTTTACGATGTTTGTTCGTTCCATGAAAATTTGATCACCATTTTCATCATTTTCTCTCTACAAGTATCACGGGAGATTAAAGAAACGCAATTGATTTCATCAGAAATCTCATCCGTCTTCGTCTATCATTTCAAAAGCTTTTGAATTTTATTCAGTGGCTCAACCTCAGTTCAATCATGAAGTTTTTTAAAAGCAGTCAGCAACTTTTTCTTCCACAAAATTAACTTTTTAAACCTTTAGCATAATTCGTCGATTTTCTTTCCTCGCCTGCCATCGCAAGCTCGGTGTGTTGCTACATTCAACATCAATTATTGAGGGTGAAAAGAGCTTTTTAAGTTCACATAAGTATGAGTCGACGCCAACCCTTCGACAAAACTCAATCTTTGGATAAGGAAGAAAGAATATTTCGAATCCCAGCATGAGCGAGCTTTCATACTTGATGAGACATGATTGCTCATTTTATGTCTTTCAATCTTGATAGCAAGCAAGCAAGCTTTTGAATGAAACTGCTCTATTGTGAAATTGGTCGCTTGAGCCTTGTCACCAGAACTCATCGTTGGCAAGCAGGGAGCAAAAGCAATTGTAAAATGAATCTATAGAGATGTACTCGCATGATATCGAGCTCATCATTTTTATTCCAGTTTTGGGTTACATTTCCGTGTTGGGGATGAATTTGTGAATGAGCTCTCGATTTCAAAGAATAAATTGAAATTTCAATTTTCCTAACTACCTGATAAGCGAAGCTAAGTATCAAAGAACTTCTCTAACAGTTCTAAAATTTGTCAATACTCATTCTTTAACACAAACTCAATTTAACTCTCTGGTTGCATGGTCGCGATCCTTTTTTGTCCATAAACTTAAAGTTATTCACTTTGAATTTTTTTCACTTACCACTCTCGCTCTCTAGCAAAGCTTACCACTCTCGCTCTCTAGCAAAGGATGATTCTCACATAAAAGTTCTTCAATAAAGATTGATTGCAACACATTTTTCTTTTTATACAGAATTAATGTCTTAACGTAAAAGCATTGTGTAATTTATTGCCAGCTCTGGCTGGCGATGTGCGGGAGGGCTGCTGCCTATGAAGCAAATTCACACTAAAGTGAAAAAATGAGTGTCGTTTAAGCAACGGTTTGGACTAGAGATAGAGTGATCAATTCTTTGTCCTAGTATGAGTATTTAAGCTTAATTATGGTTGAGAAGTTTTAAATTATTTAAGCGGATCCATTACCGCCAACTTACAGCGCCATGAGCATTTATCTCTCGAGAAAGAAAGTGACAAGATAAATTCTCACCCATCGGATGAAGAAAAATACCGGAAATTTTATTTATGTATGAGCTAATGGAGACTCTTCTTTTTCATCTTTTTTTACTCGAAATAGGAAAGTTTTTTCGCTTTTATTTAGCAAATTTATTGCAGATTTTACTTACGAGTCATTGTAATAAATCTTACTCGCCCCTCAACTTACTTACGCTTCGAAAAGGTTTCGACTCTCCTCCTTCACTCCCAACGGTTCGTTTAAGTGTCTCTCGGGTGTTAAATCTATTATTTAATTTTGATGTTGTTTCCGAAGGCGAGAGAGCAAGCTTGACTTAAGCAGGACGAAGTGAGATCGACGATTGTTTAGAAATTTAATTCCTCTTACTCTACTCCAACTCAATTTAGAAAAGAAGTTTATTAATCTTTGAAATTTAATTTAAGCAGGATTTACAAGGATGAAAAAAAATTCTTACGAAAATGCAGTTGATAAGAAGCTTTATGTTTTCTCGCGAAAAAGTATTTTGCTGACAGCAGAAAATTTGTTTGGAAACTGCCCAACGACAATTTTCTCTGCCATCATTTACGAGACTTTCCGTCTTTGTTCGCCAATTTAATTAAACATTTTGCGCTAACACAAAGCCAGCTCTTGCTCGAAAGCTTTTAAATTGATGAAAAGGTCTTGAAAAAATTTTACACAGGGTTTCACCGATGCTGTAAAAACACACATTACATTAATGAAAAATGTTTGCCTGCTGAACTTGGCTTAACAAGGGCTCATACGAAAATTAGGAAAATTCTCAAAAGACTTATGTTAATTAGGTTTAAAATAAAAACAAGCCATTTGATTTCAAAATTCTGCAACTTGAGTGGGAGAAAGAAATTTTCTTATGAAAATTTTATTAATCGTCTTGAAGACATCTGAATTTGAAGCGCGACTTTTAAGTTTACAGCCGAATGACGTGAAGTGTTGTCAACTTTGAGTGATAATGAATGGCACAGTGTGTCTGTTCATTGTGATGCGAGGGAGCTTGAGAAAACGACCGAGCTGTTCAATAATGTGTGGCGTCACTCCTGAATGATTTACACGATGTTAAACAGCTTCGAAATTCACGCCTGTTGAGTGACAAACGCTTTTATTTACACCTGACGGCATAAAAAGAAATTAGCTCTGGCAGGGAATGGTTTTAATAAATCCGACAAGCCTCTCCCCCATGGAGACGGAAGTTCGTTGTTTGAATTCATTTTCCTTTAAATTGTATTTGCAAATAGCAACATGCCGCTTCTGACGTCTGTTGGGCAAAAAGAACGTATGGAAATTCATGTTCAACCCTTGAGCATCTGCGGCGTATACTTCGACAGTGCGAAAAGTTTGAGGAACTCGAGAAAGTTTTATGTTGTCAAAAACGCAAACAAATTTCACAAAAACTTTGTAAATTTATACAGTTACGAATGCTGTTGATCGTTGGGGAGAAAAATGAAAATTGACATTAAAAACGTTGAAAACTTTTCCTCTCCCCCGACGGTAACAAAAGCAACAACAGTAGCCAAGCTTATTGTTTACTTGAAGCTTGTTTCATAACATTTTGATTAAGTCGAGAGTGAGCGGATTATTAAAGAGTTAGCGAACGTTTTCAATTTTCTAACAGACCTTCGAGTTTTCTGTGATAGCTTTGAATGGAAAGTTTAACTTTCAAAGTTATGCAACAGCAAGTTTGAACTGAATCGTCAGGAGAAACTATGAAAGCTTCTGTGTTTCGATATCTCCATGCTGCTGACCCAATTGGGGAGAGAACAAATGAATATAAATAAGTTGATAATCTTATACGATGTAAAGAAAATTGTTTTCAAGAAAAATCAAATATTCTTGAATATAAAACTTGATGGCAGTATCATCAAAAAGATTTTCTGTTCCGCTACATCTCCTGGCCAGCCTCAGCATCACTTGAGTCAAGGAAAATGTTGATTGTGGTATGAAAAGCAGAGTATTATTCTGCCATTCGAAAGATAATGAGAGACATCAGCATTCAAATTGCCTTTCAATTGAGGACTGGCGACAGCATGTTGAATGAGCTGTTCACAACAATTCCCGTTTTGCTCTGGTATTGAAGGCTCTGAAGCCGATTCTGGGTAGCGTTGGTTCCGAATCAATGATATCTGTAATCGAGTTTTGCACAGATAAGCTCATGTTGAGATTGGAAGTTTCCTCGAAAAATTATTGCTCTAATTTTTAGAATGGAGCTCAATTCGAATTGATGACTCAGCTTCTGGCGAAATCTCTCCAGCACAGATTGCATCATAATTTTTAAGAGCATTCTTCACATTACAGTCAAAGATTCAGCAATAGAAGAAGTTTCCAAATTTTTTTTATTGCATCCGATAATTTTGAATCTGATGAAATCGTACTGATGGCACTTTCTTGGTGTGGCACATAACACTGTTATATAAATAAAATTGTAAAAATTTGTCAATAGATAAAGTTTAGTAACAAAAATTTAAACACTAATTTTTGAACTGAATTCAAATGAGCTGTTCACAACAATTCCCGTTTTGCTCTGGTATTGAAGGCTTTGAAGCCGATTCCGGGTAGCGTTGGTTCCGAATCAATGATATCTGTAATCTCTATATATATCGATGATTTCAGTATTTTACAATGATTTTTTTTTGCTGTTTGTCTATCGAAACTTAATAGAAATATTAAAAGGAGAAAGTAATTTAAGAACTTACTCTCAGTAAAATATTAATCCAAAAGAATTTATTCAATAAAAACTCACTTTCATGAACACGAGAAAAATATCTTCAACGTTTGATGGTAATATTGAGATACGTCTTTATTAATTTGAATGTTACGACTCGAAATCATCGTTATTGAACGTAAAAGAAGCAGCAACATCATATCGTAAGCATCAAAAATTTCACGATGCAGTAAAAACCATTTATTAGGTGACGGTAAAATATTGAGTGTACAGCAGTTTGTGAACGAATTTAGGAAAGGAAAATAACAGTTTTAAATGGAATAATCTGAAATAACAAACTTATCTTCGAATAAAGTTTATTCCTTCGAATTAAAATCCCTAAAAAAATCGTCAACATTAGTAATGCGTACACATGTGCAGTACAACAAGTTAATGTCAAAGAGATAAATGCAACAGATTAATGGTGATGATAACGATGATGAGGATTGAACTTACAAACGAGCAACACAACATAACTGACATACGAGTAATGTAATTGGTCGATACAATAAATTAGGCTTCCATGTCGATTGATTTCATGGAAGTTCATAAAGGTAATTTAAAGTCATGTTCAGGAAAACTCTCTACTGTATCAAGCTCTCAATATTAATTAAATCCTCTAATTAACTCTACATACCCGGAGAGAATTATATTTCGATAGTTAATTTTAATGAGCAAATTTTTGTTGCAATTTCGGAATTTTAATCAATTTCATGCCAAAGGTATCTGAATGTAAAACTTTTATTCTATGTTCTAAAGCGAAAAGTTTCAGTTTTACAAATTTTCCCATTTCATTACTCAATTAAATTGAGTCGTTTGAGATAAAATTTAATCTGAAAGCATCATAATAAGAGAGGTCGTGTTACGAAGTCGACGGTCACACTTTAACGACAAATTCAAAGCTCATTATCATCGCCCGTCTTTGCGCTAATGCTTATACCATCACCCACGAAAAGTCGATAAGCCGAAAATAATAAATTAAAGTAGAATAAGGAGAGCTAGTAGGAGCACTGATGACTGTGAAAAGATGTTGAAACGGCATCAGCGTTTAGTTATAATGCGAGCTCTCCCCCAAAAGTCAGGTTTAGTATGAGAGCAGAAATGTCATTACGCCATCATTTATAATCATCAAGGTGAGACTGAAAATGAAATTTATTGTTGTTCGGGTTGGTAGAATGGGATTTAGAATCAAACATAATCTTCAAACAACGCTACATCATTCGTGGCGAAAGCTTCTCTGCTTTGAATCTTTTATCACGTCGTCGTTGATTCACATGTAGATTTGTCATGACGAATAACGGGCTTTCATAGTAGACAAGGTCTCGCTATTAACGTCGCCTTTCAAGATCAGAAAGGCTAAAAGCTCTTTGTTTGAGCTTTAATGAAATGTTAAATTTTTGTTTCGCCCGATAATTCAGATCCCCGAAGAGACGGAGAACGAAAGAGAAATGAAATTCATAAATTCACGGCTTTCATTCAAAGAATTTAATGTTCGATAAAAGAAACGCTTCTCGCCTTCTTTCCGAGAATTTTAAATCCAGGTCTGTACTCTATCAACCGATGTGACTTGCATTCTTAACGTTCCAACAAAACCAAAAAAAAAAAACAAGAAAGAAAATTCGAAGAAATTATCTTGTCAATCTTGCTCCTGTCAAACTTAATTGCTTTTCTCTCCTTCTACTGTTACCATCAAAATTTATGTTCGCGATATTGAAAATGAGATTGAAATTGATTTCGTTCTCATGAAGAATTGGCTGCGCTTCTAGTTGAACGGGAGGAAAATATTTTTCTTTATATTTCTTCGCCTACTACTAACAATAAGAACTCATAACCAAGTGGTTGGTCACGACATCAAACCTCCAGCTTCAATCTATCCTTGTCGATTCATCTTCTTCTTATTTAGGAAAGACTCGCTTTTCGGTCGTGAAATTCATAACACATGTTTCCTTCGTTCTTTTCGTGAAGCCGAATTTACAGCAAAGAAATGAGAAATAATGTTTTATGATAATCTTGTTAGGAAAGAAAAAGAGTCGAAAACGAACACACAAAGCTCAAGTCAACGGAGAATGTTATAACAAAGATTGATATTTTATGAGTCCGGCTCTCCCTGAGTAAGGCTTGAACGGGTGTTCATTTCATTGCTCGACGCGATACCCCATTGTTGTTTTTCAATTTCAATCTCTTTAAACCCGAGAACGAGGATAAGGAAGCGAAAGCGCTCAAGAAAATACAAATAATTTATCATAAAAAAAAATCGAGAAAGGGCTCGAATAGTCAAACTACATGTTTTAGTCCCGCACTTTGATTTCATTTTCTGAATTGTTTTACATCCTATGTCGTAAGATTAAATGTCGAGCGTAGAAGGACGTTCACATACAAACCCTTGATGTCCTTCTCCGTCGGAAAATCTCCGATGACTATGCCATTCTAACGACTCTCAAAGATTTTATGTTATCTCAAACTCAAGAAATTCACAATAAATCCCCTCTGCTCTGTCTCAAGATACTTCGAAGGCTGCGAATCCAAGCTCTCGCTGTAGGACATTAATTCAGCAAATAACGCCTTAAATCTTCCTAAATATAAATAAGACTTTTTCATATCAGTGATAAAGGCTAAAATAAACTTTAACGTTCATTTAATTTGCGTAAGACTCGACAGGCTTAGTTGGAACAATCGACAGTGTTGTCAGAATGTTTTATCGGAAAGCTCTTCTTTAATAAACTCTAAATAGGGAAATTCAGCGGAATTTAGAGTTTTTTTTTTCAAACAATAAAAATCTAACTGGATCAAGTCGCAAACATGTAAAAGGACTCGAGTCAATACGGATTTTTAGAGTTTTTCATCCATCGAATGACATCTTCTTCATGACTTGTTCACAAGAAATGTTTAGCATGTTGAAACGAGTACATGAATCTTATATATGTAGTTTACCAGATTTGGTTCCACCTCTTGATACTTCATTACCTTTGAAATTTCGACTATGACGTTTTCGCAATTTTTTTCAACTAATGAGGTTGTTTAAACAAGCATCATTTTCTTAGAGCTAAGAAGACCCTAGATTTGGGTCCACCTATGTACACCCACCAGTACAAAATCCAACGGATGCAAAGTCATACAGTGAGTTCGTTACGATACGGTTGTTTTTACTTGTGTTTGCTCTCTCTAGATATTGTTTACGTAAACAATTTTTTTCTATAAAAAATTAATGTTATTTCGATTTGTTTACGTGCTCTAGAAAATGAGCAAAAACTTTAACTGACCAACGCGTTATGTAAATTTCTGAACTCTATGTGAAAGAAACTTTGTGGTCATAAAATTGACTCCATTTCTTCAAAATAAACGTTCGTAGAGAACATGCGTGGGAGTTTTGTTTTTGTTGAAGGTCACGAGGGATTGTGGATACTTTACCAAAAATGCCTTTTCGATGTTATAAGTCTTCCTCCATCACCAACCACATTTTCTCACCCATTTATTGTTTTTCATCTTTGAAAAGCTGCTAGGAAGTTCCAAGTGGGAACGTAAAGAACAATTTGAATTAAATTCAATCTCAATCTTGATCCACCATTACGAGAATGAAATGAGGAACAATAAACAAAGAATTTGAAAGAATAAAATTCCGTTTAAGTAATTCTTCCCCACTCTCCCCCTGCTGTAATTTCATTTCGCATAAAGGTTGAAACTTTTATTATCCAGTTTTATTGTTCCTTCATAGATCTCACTAACTCCTCACCATCATCCCCTTCTCTTCGTTTGTAATCAACGATGAAATCATTGATGGAAGACTTTTTCTTGCACATCCTACTCCAGTTTACGCTTGTAAAAGCAGATACTTGATCCCAAGTTATGATAAATGGAGAGAGTGCGTCGTTTTCAAAGACAAACGAAGAAAAAAAATTTATGAAAGTAATTCATAGCAAGTCTTTCGAGAAATCAAATCGAGACAAGCAACAAAGTTTGTTTGATCGATAACTTTGTCTGCACGCTTTTCCAATTTGAAAATATCGTGGTACGGCTATCAATGTAATCATTCGATAGCGTTAGCAGTTTTCTTTCTCCTCATTTCCTTTGAGCAAGGTAATTTTGTGAAGATACCTACTCGTCCATTATGAAAGATACTCATGAGGAATTATTGCGCTTAGGATGTAGAAGAATTCTTCCCATACATTTTTCTAGTTAGCAAAATATTTCTAAAAATTTTCAACCTCCTCCCTATCGTCGTAGATACATAAATAACAAGGTTTCTATGGCTCTTCTGTCGCTTACAACCATAAAAGTTGAAGATAAAAAGATTCCTTTCCGGCCCCTCCGCTGCTTAAGTCCATGCATTAGCATGAAGTAAGAACAGCATTCCACCTGTGAAATAAGTTTCCTCCTCTTCCTTCCTACGACGCCCTTTTATGATGTATAGAGCCAATGTTAATAAATCCTCTGGAAAATGGATTTTCAGTCTCTTTGCCCGCTTTAAAGCGCTTGTATCAGCGTCGGGGTGTTGTCGTCTTTTAAAACACCTAAAGCCTTTTGGATTCACTGCGCCTTTGGCTGAGCAACAGCTTACTAAGGGATTCTTTTTCACTATAAATTACTACGTTTATGAACAGGAGAAGCTTACAAATCTTTCAATTCCGTGAAAGCTCATTATAATCCTATTTTGCGCAGTAAACGCTTTTCCTCCCCACCTCATGTCCTTTCCTGAATTAAAACACGTCAAAAATATTTTTTACAAAATTAAAGTCCGATGGCTCTTTTATTATTTATACGAGAGTCGTTAGATAATACACAAGACAAAACCACAGTTTCACTTTGAATGCTTATTTATAATTTACATTTTTTTCTTGTTGGGACAATAATTTGATTTTTGTCTCTCTCTCTCTCTCTCTCTCTCTCATTCTCGCCCACTTGTTTCATCTCACTCATTAGCATAAAACATTCTAGCGTGAGTCGTCGCTATGCTAAAGATTAAAATCAGTGTTACTAGATGAGACAGCTTCGTTGTATACGACGAGCCGGATTTTCCTGTTGATTGAAGAAAGCGGGAATTTCTTGAAATTGAAAAATCAGCGTATAAAAGTTGTTCTTAAAAGTTAAGAAGGCGGCTAAATTATTTCGAGGAAATTTTAATTAACGTCTTTGACTTTAAGTAGAAAAGATTCTTGTTTTTCTTGTTGAAAATAACTCTGTCAAACAGGAAAAATCGATTGCAGCAGCCGCATTTTCCAATTCAAAAAGTAAGATTTTTTTTTTCTAAAACACAATTATAATTTCTGAAACAAAAACAGAAGCGAGTTTGGAAATATGGAAAGGAAAAACAAGGGGATTTGCGCAATTGAATTTTTGCTTGATATCATTTTAGAAAATTCAATTTCATGTTTCACAGATTCGACACAAAAAGAATAAAAATGAAATTCACATTTTGTGCAGGTGAGAAAAATCAATAAGCAATCCCGAAGTGTGTTATGAAAATAAGGTTTGCATGAAATAAAAACAGCCAAACAGGAATCAGCTAGCGGAAAAGCAAAGGATTTCTCTTACCAGCTGCATCACGATCGCTTATGAAGGAAAAATGTACTCCACCATTATCGCTATTAGCAAGTATTTGTGGTAGAAACTCCTCGACATATTTCGTAACATCCTTCTCGTAGATATCGTATATTTTTGCAACACATTGCAACTGAAAGGTAAAGATTTAGAGAACAGGAAAGTTTGCGACATTAGTTATCATTATGTTATGTGTTATGGCTCAGATATACGGGTTTTTGAACTGTTCATTTAAATTTTATTTGCTGGAGGACATTAAGTACATCATTTCTTCAGTAACGTTATGAAAAATCATAGAGACTGTGTTTTTTGACCATCCAGTTTCTACGTTATCTATGATGCAAATCTTTTTTTTATGGTTGCAAGTTCATAACTAAAAAATTTTAATGAAAAATAAAATTCACTCACTTTTACCCTTCCTCTATAAAAATGTTCGTTCGTTAAAGGAAGCCTTAAACCTAGTATGGAAGTTTCTCGATTCGTTCCGGGATCGACAGCCGTGCTGTATCGTATCGTGTATTCAGAATTGTATATTGGCATATCGTTTATCCACCACTCGAGCTTTGCCGGTGGTATTGACGAATTTGATGTACAATTTGTTTCTAAGTTCTCTCCTATGCTATAGTATTGTTTAATGTCGTCTATCGTGGGATTCTCCTCCGGAAACTCTGCGTATAAGAGCGACATTCAAAATGAAATTGAAACGATATGGTATTTGATTAATTAGATTTGTTTATCGAGGGTAAACATTTGCACTTCTATTCACCTACTACTTGTAATTCTCCTGACACGATGTGAGTTTGAAATGAGGGAGCATCGGCACTTACTTCACAAGCATATTTCCCAGATATGTGAGGCTCAACTTTATTTAATACTATTCTACTCGCATTCGACGAATCAACCTAAATATATTTGTTGTTTGTGTGGTTAAGGATTCAAAATAAACATGAAAATGGGATTAAATCAGATTAGTTTTGCTGACCACATGAAGAAATTTTTTAAGAATATCATACGAAAGTGAGATTTTGTGATCGGAATACATAATGAAACAGAAAGAGTGGCAAATCATCAACTCAAATCGACTCACATCAACCCGAATGCCAGGTATCCTGAAAGTTTTTATCGACGGAATTTCCTTTGGCGTGTAACGGAAGAACTCTCGTTTTCCTTTGTACCATTTCACCGAATAGAGATCGTCATCTTCGAGTTCATAGTCGCACGTCAGAATCGCATTCCGTCCTGATTGAATTGCATTTGGGATTGTTACTGAAATTCAAAATAACTAAATTATACTGAATTGTAGTGAAAAAAAGAAATGTGTGTTTGAAAACTTTAACAATTTTTATAGTACCTGAAACCATTCCGAGGCCAGAAACTGTTACATCTGTAAAGACAAAAAGTCATAAACCATAAAGACATGAAAAGAAATGTCACGAGTTGGGCTCGTTTTTCTCAATAATGCAAAAATAACAAAAGGAAAATCAGTTTGTCTTGAATGGCATTTGTTTAATGTTTTTCCTAACCTTTTTCTTAACCCGCCCATTCGCAATTCAAGATTGGGCACATAAAAGCAATAAAGAAGTGATTCGTGAAGGCGAGAAAAGTAACTTCCCCTCACTTGTTCTTCCTCAGGCAATAAATTGAAAAAAAGGAGTTAGATCTTATGCATTTTTAATACTTGACGAAAAAAAAAACTTTCTTCTCGTTAAAATAAAAGTTTTCACTTTAAGACTCAAAATTGGATTTAGCTGCGAGAGAGAGAGAGAGAGTTTCTATTAAAGTTTCACTAAAAACATTTTCTTTATTATGCAACTGAGTTTCTAATGAGAAGAAATGTGAAACATCATTCAGTCTTTATTTTATCGTCATCAATTTCTTCAAAGTTTTCCTTCAACTTTTAAATCTCTTAAAGAAGCTTCTTTTCGGGCAAGTAATTTAGGATTTCACCCGGACAAAACAAGATTGTTAGAGCAAACGCTTCGGGATCATTTCAAAAGAACTTTTTCTTTCGACCCAATTTGCATGAACAGAACTTTCCAGGAAATATATGAGAAAAGAAGACGATGAGACGAGCAGAATCTCGGAAATTCATGATTTGTAAATAAAAGTTCTTAAGTAAATTGAATATAAGTGCAGGCAAGAGTTGAGCAGGATACTTTGTAAATTGATGTAAATTTAAGGATGGTCGTTTATGGTACATTTTGAGGGTAATTTGAATAGTCGAGAGGTTAAAGCACGGATAAAGGCTCGAGAGAATTGGAAAGAATATCGCAGAAATCCCATAAAATTTATGACCATCGAGAGTGATAAAAATACTAAGTTTTATGCTCAGTAACCCTTCTCGTTCGCTTGATCGTAATGATATTATGATGTTTATGAAATTTAATCAGAATTTATGGATGTTACGTAAAATGGAGAAATCATGTTAGATTTATGAACTTTGTTGGTGTTTTTTTTTTGAAAGAATCAAAAATAATTTCTCCACAAACAGACAAGGGTTAACTCGACAGCAAACAACAATAAGAATTGTAATGGAAAAAGATAATTTATTATTCAAATATTGCCATAGTTAATGAATAATTTTGCCATCATTTCGTTCTCGCTTTTGTGATGAGGAACAACAAATAGTAATCTTAATTATCATCAGTTTAAAACAATTTTCAGGCTTAGTTGTCGAATAACTAAGTAATTTATAAGTCATTGGGGTCTTATGCAACATTGAAATTGATTTCACTCTAAGCTTAGTGTATTTTAATAATCGAGCATTGAACTTTTTTGAAGTCTTTTTTTTGTATATTTATCGAATCCAAAGTTCAATTGAATTCTTGAATTTCAATTAGCAACCGATTAAACGGCAGCGCAAAGTTTATGGATGAAGTTTTTCAATTTTGCTTGAGCAGTTTCAGAACTATTCGTGAATAAAATGTTTTCAGGTAAATGCAAATTAGTTTTCACAGAATCAAAGACGGCAAAATAAACTTTTGACTATCTCAGTGATTGCAGAACTCTAAACGCTCCCTGAAGAATTCTATGCTATCAGAAAACATATAGTTAGTTTTAGGTTCTTTGTAAACTGTGGGTAGATCGAATAAAACTTTAGTTTACCAAAAGTTCATTCTACTCGCAAAGTTCCTTAATTCTAATTTTGTAGCTCCCTTCTTCGATGGCTACGGAGTGAAAAATATTCACGATGATCTCAGGCTTATCATTGTCTGACAAAATAATTACACGAGCAACTTTTCTGAGAAGTTTTAATAACGGAAACGTTCTTTGAGGCTATCGTTGGGACGAGTGGCAGTTTAAAAACGTGAGTAACGTTAGGGAGACGACGAAGAAATTCTTCACGACCATATAAAAGTTTGGAACGAGCGAAAAGCTTCTGACATAAAGGTCAAACCTGAGAAGCCTATCGGAGCAAGCTTTCTTAGTTACAAAATCTCTCGTGAATTTCGTGTTGCTTGTTTCAGTTAGTTTCGCATTTTTTTCATATTTTCCTCTTTTAAAATGAAACATACTTGCTTTTTATATTCGAATATCGCTTCGAGGAAGTTTGCTCTTGAAACAAAACGAGAGAAAAAAACGTTGTCGAAATGGTCGTCATGCCGTCATTTGCATTTAACTCAGAGTGGGAAGAAAACTCAAACAATGCTATGACATATTCCTTTTAAAATTTGAATTAAACTGTTTGAGATGAAAAGCAGAAATTAATTTTTATTGAACTAAGGCTCTCTACCGGACGCATTAAATATTAAAGTTTAATGCCAATAAAAACTTATCATTATGCAGAACAACATTAAATTTCAATCAGTTTTTAATGCGCTCAAAAAGTCTGCTGGCAAAATTATTTAAAATCTGGGTTAATGTACAGTGCAGCAGGCAAACTTCGACGTTGGTTGGAATGCTTTTGTTGCATAAACTCAGACTCGTCGTTAACTGCGTGAGCTATAAAATACTCATTCGATATTAATGATTCTGAACTAACATGACAGATGACAGATCCATCTTGGAGCTATCACTATTAAAGTTGCATTAAAACAATGCAGCAGCGATTTTATATTTATTTGCTTTCATTCGTTTTATGAAAAGCCCGACAGCTTTTTCAAAATAAACTGTTTTTTTTTTGAGGTTATCGTGAATTAAATGGCATCTAACTAATTTATCCAATTCCATTTGGAGCAATTCTTTTACATAAAGCACTTTTAAAATTCTTTTAAAGCCTTCAATTTAAATAATATAAATTGTGTCGCAAAACGTATAATTAATTGCCATGAGGTGGTTTCTTTAAGGGGAAAGGAGAAGAGCAAATAACGACATAGCAAAACACGAGTTGGACTCGAGCATTAGGAGTAACCAATGAGTTTGTCACGCTAGAGGAAAGAAAATCATTCGATAAAAATATTATTAGGTGACGAGATTGTGGAAGGAGCCCGAGTAATAAAATAAATTATTGTTTTTATTGCCACTTTTATAATTGTAGAGATTCTGAGTTATAACGTTTTGTGTTTGTTGAGTTTTGTGCTTTATTTTGAAGGGGAGACGGGTAATCATTGCCGTATATCAGATAGTCTAAAGCAAAAGCTTTGGAATCTAGATGTTTAAGAAAATCCATTAAACGTAGAAGACAAGAAAGAAAGAATGCAAACCCACATATTTTGCTCATCCAACAGAATGATTTTAACAAAAAGAAAATCAACAAACAGGCTTACCTTTAATAATAAATGTCATTGACGTGAGAAAATATATCCAATTGTGTAATTTAATTATCATCTTATATCATCTACACTAAGCACTGTTGGTCTAATTTTCCAAACGACTCGAGATTATACATTTGGCGCACAACACTTTAAAGCATAGTAGCTCATTGTTGAACAGAACGAGCTAGTCAGACAACAATTTTCACTCATTTTTCTCCGCTTTTTCTTTTATTCTTTTTTGTTTGCCTCTAATTTGTTTTAATTACAATTATTCGGAGCAAAATTAAAATAAATTTTATCGTTCGTTTTGCGAGCTGCGAGGAAACGAAATCATTTATAATCGCTTATCACCTGGCGATGTATTTTTCATTTTTAATTGCAGCCGCTTCAATAAAATCACTCGTGGGAGCTCGCAGAGGTGTGATGATTTAATTAGGCTTAGTTTAGTTACACATTTAGTTGATGAATAATTAATGAACTGTCGTTAAGCTCCGCTTTATGTTGCAAGCAGATGCCTCGTATCAAACTCTTCAGCTAATCCAACATTTTCACATCGAGCCTCCACATGTTTTCTCTTTCAGAATAACCTTGAAGCTTTTTATTCTTTTTTTATTGGTCGCGATAATCAAAACACGTCTTGACGGTGGAGGGTTTCACGAAGGACTGCGAGCTTTCTTCGTTTGCTTTGCTATGTCACATCAACCAACGATACTCAAACACTTTTATGCGCATGCGGAAAAATCCCTCGAAAAACATTTCCACATTTCATCAATGAAGCAGTTATAAACGACGATTCAATGGCCTTGTAGACCAGATAGCAATTAATTATAAAATAAAACCACTAATGAGAGTCACGAAGAAGTCGGCTGGAGCAACGGAAAAGCCATGAAAATTGTTGAGCTGTGGTGATGCGGTTGTATGTCATGAACAGCAATGTAAAAAATTGTTGAGAAAAAACTTTTATGCCTCAACGGCACTCAACAAGTTGTTAAATGTAATTTAATAAAAAAAAATGCAAAGAAAATCGCGCAAAAGAAATGAAAACTACATAAAAACCGTCAAAAGCAGATTTAACTTTAAAATTATTTCAAATGTCCTCGGCAATCAACATTTAGAATTTTGAATTGTAGTGTTTGTTTAAATTAAATGAAAACATTCAAGAACTGCTGAGTCAACGGGAATGAAGATTGATTCCAGCTCTTTAATGAGAACTTTTGCTGACAATTCGTTGATGAGACATTTGTCAACTCTCTCGAGCTTAAGACTCATTAGCTCGCTTCAATTACCATTTCTCCCGATTACGTAACTTGAAATTATTTCATTTTCATCGAGAAAAAGCGCGATGAGGCTATAATTTTACAATTTCAGTTCAATTGAATATTTACGAATGAATAAACTTCTGCCTTTGCTTTTGGCTTCTGTTGTTCACTTTCCTGTTGTGAAAGCGTTGAACATTGGAAATTGGTTTGCTCACAGTCACTGAACATTATCCGAATTATTTTCGTAAATTAGAGACTTGAGTTTTCATGGCGAAGAAGCTTTAGATATTCAACTTCTATTGATCTCTCGTCTTTCGTTTTCGTCTTCGTAAGTACGTAAGCGTCACGGTCTCACATGGCCATTAAATGAAGTTAAGTCCATGTCAGAGAGAGAGAGAGAGCACATGTGTGCGTTTAAGGTAAATAATGGCACCCACATATAAGATTTTCTTCTTCATGAGAGGCATGAGAGCAATAAATAAAACTTTGGGCGATACTTTTGACGTGAGAAAGATTTCTGCGTTCAGGATGATTTAATGATGTGAAGCATTTTCTTTCGTCGAGATTCTTGAGACAAAAACTAGAGCAATGTAAACGAAATTTAAAGTGTATATAACGGTTAATCGCTGCTTAGTCTGTGGTCCTGTTGAACTAACATGAAGTGTTCTCCAAAGCCTAACAAATCGGTATTGAAGCATAATATTAACGAGAAATTGATTAATTCAAATGTTTTATGCTCTTCGCTATCTTCCAATGCCAATCGCTCTTATATTGTTGTAGATGCTCTTATATCGAATGAGTCTCAATTTTGCTCTTTTTTTTTGCCACAAGGAAAAGCGATTCTCTGGTTTTCTGCACAATCAGAATTAATTTTTTGTGATCAGTCAGCATTGTAAGTTTTCGCCTCCTCTCATCGACGTGGATGAGATGTAAGTAATGATGATATTGCTGAAATTTTGCATTCAAAATCATTGTGCAGACTTCATGAGCGAACGTTATTAAAGGTTCTTCCTTTCTTAGTTTGAGTAGTATTACTGAATTCCTCTAAAGAGAAAGCTCTTTCCCTTTATACAGATTTGGTTTTTCTCTAGAAATGTTCTTGTCGACAGTCATTCAATGTGAAGCGGGTTTGTTCGTATGCTTTGTCGTTAAACTGTCGGCTGATCAGCAAGTTTTAATGGTTCGTAAAACAGGTTAGGGATCGATTACGAAGCAAAGTTGTTTAATAGCTTATCGAGAAGTCAAAGGGTTGCAAACGAATATAAAAAGTCTTAAGGACAATGTCACACACAAAGGGCATTGATCCCAGGTTTGAGCAACATGGAGCATGTCAGCAAAAAATATTACTTTTATTTATTAATCGTCTGGATTTTAATTACAGCAGAAACAACAACATCAACAGTTTTATGTATTTCTCCGAATTTATTGCTTTATCTTAGAGTTTGTTTGTCGAAGCATGAGCGTAATCGTGAAACTTTTGCATGCTCGACAAACTCAATTCGAGTGAGAGTTCTTTTTCCTCATTTTCTTATCGGAAGTTCGAACAAGGATTCATTGATATACAACATCCGGTGTATACTCAGAAGATGCCACACATGCAAAGACGACTTGCTGCGACTTCCCCCCAACCACATTCAAATTTATTGTACTCACTGTGGTGGAGAAAATGTGCAAACATCATGATAAAGCGTTTGATGTAAACATTGAATCTGAATGAATCAAAGGAAGAGATTTCCGCGAAGCTGAGCAAAATGGAATTAGCAAAATTTCTATTCTTACTGAGAATTTCTCAGAGTCAAGAAATAAAAAATGTCGTTTATGCAAAGTATCATTTTGCTAAACGGCACGGATAAAATAGTTTTCATGACTCTTTCGGAAGCAACAGAATTTTCCGTTTTACCATGCAACGGAACAATAGAATTAACTCTGAACAGCAATTTATCACGCTCGCTCCGTATTGTAGTCATAAAAGTAGTTGAGGACTGTCGAAACTAGAAGTACTGTTCAAACAGAAAGGAAACGAGATGGAAACGTAAATGATGGAATAATCATGTTGCTTGATTAACCGGCGGCATCAATTTCTAGCATAAATAAGCACGTACGTGATCTTACAGAAGTAATTTATGCTTGGTTGCAAGGAAAAGAAAGAGAGGAGATTGTGGTTGTGGTGACCAGGTATGAATATTTGTTAGGGAAGGTTCATATGTAGGTGATCTTAGAATTTAAAACGTTTTTTACAAAACTGTTAATTAGAATAATATAGTATAAAAGTAATAAAGTAATCGAATATTATTTTCGTATACGAAAATTCTATATGTATTTCAAACTTAGAAATTTTCAGAATGCCAAACAAAAATGGTCACCCTATTGATAAAATGATGAAAAAAATATTCGACTCATGTGTGGTAAATTAAAAGTTAATGTTGAACGAATTCGTTTTCCTTTAGCGAGCGAAGAGTTTTCATGAGTTTCACACAACACAATGAACTTCCATGGTGATGTGAGGCTTAAACTCAACGCCCTTTTGAGGATTTCGTATATTTCGTTTTCATAACAGCGAGGTTAATTGGATTGGCTCGTGTGCAGTTTGAATATTTAATGGAATTTTCGAAAAGCAATTTAAATTGGTGAATGTGGGTAAAGTAGTGGTTAAATCATCCATGAACCATCAGAGAGATATAGTCAAAGATTAATTGAATGATTCAATTTGAATCTCATAACAAACTTCGACTGAAAGCATTTAATAATTAACAAAGTTGAGAAGAACATCGTCTACGATTCATACCGCTTCTGCGACGAAAAACAATTTCAGGCTGACAATCGCTTTCATTAAGTCAAAATTTTGAAAGGTCGAGCTACCTGCTCGCTTCTTCTTCTTCTTAAGATTGTCTTCTTTCATGATGACAATGCTATTGTTTTTTAATTAGACTCTCTTTGTTTTCATTTATGTCAGCCCAACAAAAGAAATTATACAAAGAAAATGGGAAAGTCTTGTTCATAGTTTGTGAATAACAATGAAAGAATCTCTCATTACGCTAATTTATGAGCAGAATTAAGTTCCTTGTGCTTGCAAATCGCTATTTACACGCAAACAATTTTCACAATCTGATAAAGAACTAGATTCAATTATTTGTTTTCAATTTCTGTTTATCGCTTAGTTGTTGCACATTTTCTATAAAAAAATCGACTCCGTCAAAATTAACAATTTCATTTAAAAATTTAGAAAAATTACAGCGCCACTTTAGACTACGTCCCCAAAACAAAAAAACATTCACTCAAAAAAAAGTAAAACCTGAAATAAATTCATATATCCGTTTTAATATAATTCAATATATTTGCTTCTGCTTCGGATCCTTGCAATAAAAAATAAACAAGAAACGTAAATATATATTTTTTTTATTAAAAAATAAATAATTCTCTTTGAATGCGTTAAAAATGAGTTTTCCGGGTGAAAAAACCGGTCATCCGAATGAAAAATGTTGAAAGGACAATTTCAATTAATCACGTGAATGAGTGAAAGCTCTGATTGATTTCATCAAACCTTTCGGTAGTTTTTTAATGAACTTTTTATAAAAGGAACATTCCTGCCTAAGAGAACGAACATCTCAAAATTCAAAACAATAGCTACTGAAATATTCAAAAAATTTAAATCCCCTTAAAACCTTCTCTGACTCCGAAGTTATTTTTTTTTATAAAATATTTTCCTCGTCGTTGTTTGAATTTGTAAAGTCTGAAAATTCTTAACGCAATATCATATTGCCAATATGAAGCAATGAAGCCTCAAGAGTTTTGATTCAAGATATTCTAGTAGATTTATTTTGATGGAAACACTCGAATCTGATGCTTTTCACCTGATTTGAGCTTTTTCGTATTTTGTTTAAGTGGTAAATATCAGAGTAATCTATGTAAATTTATTCGTAAAATATTAAAAACAAATCAAAGGCTACTTTATGTTAAGTTCAAAATTTCATTTTCGTAAAACTTTTCTTTTGCGTAGGAATGCGGGAGAAAAAAAAATAAAAATTCCGCGGAGTCAGTCCCCGAACAGCAATTTTAAGCTCGAATGTAATAATTTTAGGTTTCACACTGTAAAATTCACAGGAATGAGAAACATATTTGTCTCTCGAAAGAACAAGAAGAAAGTCGATGCTCATGATTTATGTTCAGCGCACTCACCCTTTCGCATTGTCGCCTCTGCAAAGCTTGGAAAACTCTCTGGCAAAGCCTTAGTGATCTCGTTGTTTCTATTGTGTTCATAACGAATCTAGAAAATATTTGCATGTGGAGACTTTGGTATCAAAAGATAGGAATCCCTCAGCAACCATAAATTTTAAATTCAGAAGATCTTTCTCGTTTTAAAAAATGTACATGAATGAGTCACAAACCATTTTTTCTTGTTCGCTCACATATTCGTTATTAGAACGAGAACTACAGAAAATATAATATCCGACTTGATGAAATATAAACTAACTTTTGCATAAGCTTTAAGAATACATGGAAATAAACGATGAAATATTTTCCATCGCGAAGCCTTCAAAATGAAAACAGGAAATATACAAAATTTATGAAAACTCAGCTTTTTCTTCGAAAATTTTGAATAAAGATTGAGAAATTGACTAAAATAGTGTTAAGTTTCTAGTCTTTAAATTATTTAAGATTGATTAATTTATGAACAAACCCTAACTCGATTGATTCACTCTATTTTCGTAGAATTTAAAGTGCTATAAGCGAGTGAGAATCATTCACAGACTTCATGTTTACACAGGTTGTCTTCAATATTTACAGAACAATTTGCAATTTATACTTCACAGGTAGGCTGTTCCTTGATTTCCATAAATTACGAGTGAATCATTTAGTCGATATCGGGAAATTTAACGTATCTCGTTGGAATGGAAAATTTGAGTTTATAATTTTGTTCGTTTTTAGATATACCATTCTAACGAAACTTTCTAATCAGTTCCAATTTAATTTCACAGAACTGGAAAACGTTTAAACTTTTTTCTTTTGAGAAGCGTCCGGCAAAGATTCAATTTCTAAAATCACGAAATTTGTATGCAAGCCGCATTTCTTTTTCGTTATTTTGCTTCGTGCTCGCCATGCAAGAAAAACTGAAGTTTATGTTTGACTTTTTGCTTTTCTTAGAGAAAAGCTCAACGCAGAACAAGCATCAACAACCTTGAGATAAGCAAAAAGTTCTTCTTCGTCTTCTGTTCAGTGATTAATGTAATTTTCTTCTCAATTGTTCCCATCAAACAACACAATTGAACTTTTCTACTGAATATTAATTTTAGTTCATTTCCATATTTTTTTACTCTTCTCGTTTTGTTTACTTGAGACAAACTCCTAAATAAACTTTCATTCTTTTTTTTTATTGCGAAATTTTCCTTTGACGTTTTAACCGGAAGGGAAACTTCAAAGAAAAAAAAAACTAAGAATCTCAGTCTAGAGCAAATAGGAATTAATTTCAAGAAGTTTGTAATTTATCTTAAAGTTCATTTCAATGATTTTGTTGACAAGCTGTTGGAGATATTAGACATTAATGTCCATGTAGGAGGATTAGATTTTATTTCAAATGACAAATGATGTCTGTTTCGGCAGACAAATTAATGATTATTTAGAAATCAACACGAACAAGGACGAGGGAGATGTCTGGTTTTTAAAACAGCAAACTAGCTGTTGTTTTTCTTTAACCTTGGCCTGTTTGTTTTCAAACTTGTCTATCATTACTCTACATTGCCTTGCCAAAATCGAACCTTTAACAATAAAAAAATCTTTATTCTTAGCAAACAACATAAAAATAATTTCTTTTATGTCAAGCGGAAAGTTTCCATAAGAGAAAAAGCTTAAAGCGAATTTATTTCAAAGAAAGAAAAAACATAATAAGCTTCATAGTTCGATTGAATAAAGCCGGAGAAGGATCGAGTGGAAATTACAAAAATAATCGAGTAACTAGTTTTTTTTATTGCATGGCAACTGTCAAAAGCTTTCATAAATCATTATCATCAATTTGTACAAGTCAAAGCTATCAATAATCCGATGACAATACGCATATACGGATCTGAAATCAAAATCCCAGAATTGATTGAAAAGCTCTTGTTTATAACGATAACAATAATTTCAGTTGCATAATTGCATGTTTTCCGCTTGCAATAAACGTAAATTCAAGTTGATATTACCAAAGTATCAATTACAATGAAATTTAAATACAAAAGTCAACAATCTCAAATACAACTGATACTTTCAAACATTTCAAAGCTCATGCGCTTAAAATTTTTCATTTAATTCATGGTCTTAAGAGCCGTACTATAAGATAAGATATTCAGATAGAAATTTATCAGAAACATTCTTCGATTGAGTTCAATCTCAAGTTAAACATTTCGCAAACGCCTACGTGATAATTCGATATCGAGAAGCCGCAACGCATTAAATCATAAGCAAAAATAATAATTTATTAAACTGTTAAGCACGTTCTGACCAGTGAGAAAAGCTCGTTTCATTCTCGCTTATGCATTTTTACTGAAAACATAAATTTCGTAAATCACGATCAAACATTGTTGAGGCGAAATGATTCTGTAGAATAGAAAAATTTAAAGTAACATTTAGGAAACCTTGATCTTCGCCTCACGACTCGGGTAATTGAGAAGATATTTTGGAAAATCTTCTTTCTGTATGAAAAGTGGAAATAGGTGGGTTAAATGTCAAAACTAAAAGCTTAGAAAGCAATAAAATTCTTGAGCGGGATCTTCAAATTCCTTCAAGCCCACTAATCCTTGCAGAGGACATTTTTTGGAATGTTATTGAAGCTTTCGTTACGTAACTCGTCAGTTAATGTCCCTTGGCAAATGTACTACGCTTTTAGAATTTCGCATCACTCAAGGAACTTCATGCACACTTGTAGTCCTAACTTCTGTTCTCTTGATAGCATACAACAAAAGATAGCAAAGCTTGCCTGTATAAGTGATTGATTATGGGCTCATCTCTCTCGACTCTTGTTTCAGCCTCGATAAACAAAAGAGGCGACGAGTTCAACATTGTAACGTGTACATAAATATTTACAGAAAAATTTCCAACATGGATTAAAATATGTTGTTTGAGAGCCGCACACAAACAACAATGATCAAGTATTCTCTCAGCAATGTTATCAAGAATCCTTAAAGCAGAATGTAGCGTTCAAAGCTTTACAATTGAGTTTATTAAAAGATCCTCGAAAAGTGCGGCATTACATTGAATAAACATGCAGAAATGACTTTTTGACTTTTTATTCTTTTTGAAGCTGGTTAGGAAGAGTCAAAAACCGGTCAATTCAAGCTTCAATGGCTTTGAAATGTAAAACATTGATCTTTACCGCTTCTATTTGATATGATACCTCACGACTACAGTTTAATTTAAAAAACCAGATAATTGCAACTACAGTAACCGTCAAAATTATAGGACCGATGGGAGATTTTTCATATTTTCCTCTATAACTTTTGAACCAATCATCGGAGTCTAATGATTTTTTCTCAACATTATAGCCAAATAAATTCCGAATCTAGGTAATTCAAAGTTTTTTAGTTAAGTTAATTAAACATATTTTTAAATTATTATCAAAAAAATTTAACAGTTTTTTTATGTTTAAAAATATTAGGACCGGTATCGAAAAATTTGATTTTAAAGATACACTTTATACTTTCAAAGATATTGAGTAAAAGGAATGGATCACGGTTATAGGAGCTATATTTAGCGATATTTTTTTTCAATTACAAATTAGCAGTGTCATCAGAATTATCGCAAAACCATAAACATCAAAATTTTAAAATTAAAGCAAGAATATCTTTGAGATTAGTAATCGGAAAGGAAAAAGTTAAACACTAAATTAAAGCTTAACTAATCATCTTTGAAGTAAATGAATAAACATTTCAAAAAAGTAATAAAATAAAGACACTGTCACATACTTTCTCAAATTTTTTCTTAATTTTATTACCTTTTTGAAATGTTTATTCAATATCTTTGAAAGTATAAAGTGTATCTTTAAAATCAAATTTTTCGATACCGGTCCTAATATTTTTAAACATAAAAAAACTGTTAAATTTTTTTGAGAATAATTTAAAAATATATTTAATTGACTTGACTAAAAAACTTTGAATTACCTAGATTCGGAATTTATTTGGCTATAATGTTGAGAAAAAATCATTAGAATCCGATGATTGGTTCAAAAGTTATAGAGGAAAATATGAAAAATCTCCCATCGGTCCTATAATTTTGACGGTTACTGTAAATGCTTAACAAATAAAGTTAAGCATTGAATAATTTCAGTTTATTTAATTATTAAATAGACCCGAATTATTAAATAGTCTTTAAGATAAGGCTTAAACTTTAAAGTAGTTGATTGCAATAGGCCTAATTGGAATAAGATGCAAAAAAATTTTTTGATATGCTTACGTAATAAAAAACTTGAAATGTATATAAAAAATGTGATTGAAATTATAGTAATATGGCACGCGACTTCTGCTCTTAAACGAGATCATCAAAATGATATATAATGAAGCCATTAATTCTTGAAAAAGGTTGCTCATTAATAGATTGATAAAGGCGACAAGCGATTAACATTGCGTACAAGGATTGCATTTTCACGCCATGGCCGTGATGAATATTTTATTCAAGGAAATAAATCTTTTATTATCTTAATCTATGGGGGCTCCTCAGTAAAGAAGCGTGGAATAGAAGAAGTTTGAAAAATTATTCTATTATTCGATGGCCTGTAAAAAACTAAACATTGTTTCTTGTGACCAAGAAAAAATAAAAAAAAATCGCTGGAAATCGCTTAAGGCAGCTAAGTTGAATACTCAAAAGTTTCTTTCGGAGCATCAACGATTTGTTGATTCTTGACTCTTTCCTTCACTCGGAAGGCAACAATGATAAACTTTGTAAATATTTAGTTTGAAAGTTTTATTAAAACCTCAAAAATGAAAATTTATCTCTCGGCGAAAATGTTTTCTGAGTGAAAAGTTATTTAAATTTCTCTGTTGACTTTTCAATGTCGTTTCTGCTTTTGCTTGATATTTCTAATTTATTTGTTTTCAGTTCTGCGACGTTTACAGAGCTTTGAGAAAATAAATTTTCTTCGCTGCAAAAACTTTCGCAATAAAATGCGTCAGTTAAGGTGCGTGAAAGCAAATTGCTTGTGGAAACTGAATGCGGTAAGTGTAAAAAGAAAATTATGGTTTCTTTGAATTTATTGCAAAAAATTTTATTCGAAAATTAAATTTCGAATTTTATGGTAGAGAATAAAGCAAAAAAAAAAATTATAATAACATGAAATCAAATTGAATTTTGATTTTATAAAAATCCCTAAACTTCTAGCGAATTGCGAAGAATAGAAATCAAAAGAGGACAGGAAATTGTTTTCTTTCCTTTGATTTGAAGGATACCGATTAATATTCATCGAAAATACATCAAAGGGTTTGATCATCAAACTTTGATGGCTTCCAACTGTTGGCATTTTTAAAGAATAAAATATTATTGTTTAAACGTTTGAACCTACTCTTCTTTTCTGCAATCTTTCTAGAATGTTTCTCAGCTCGAGTTGAGCAAAACTAAATTAAACAGACAAGTTGAGATAATTAAGGATTTGCAAATCAGTACAACTCAAGTAATCCATGCGACTGATTTTCTTTTTTTTTTGTATATTTCTGAAAGCCCTGAAGCTGTTCTAGTTTGTTCGACTTCGTTTGCGATGCGGTTTGACAAAATAACTTCGGGGCTTTCCATGAAAAACTTTACCATCGAGACAAACTTTTGCTTGCTCGATTCACAGGAAACTTTTCACATCTCTGCCTTTGTTTTCCAACCCATGCAGAGAAAAAGTATCGAATTCTCTATAACAAAAGTTTTCTGCAAAACTAAAATCTCGATGTAACGCGAAACACTTTCGAATAAATTTCCTGCGCAAATACAAAAAGAAATATTCACTACGTTTCCATTTACTATAGGGCTTTTATCCGTAGGAAAGTCTAAAATTGTTTAAATCTTAATTTTTAAGAGAATTTTGATAAATAATTTATTTCTTTTATAAAAGCCCTTTGACAGAAGAAGCTTCAGATTATATTTCCCTGTGTCGTGAGGAATTTGATTCAAACTTTTATAATGAAACTGTTCTCTATTTCTTTGCTGTCGTGCTTCTCGAGAGTTCCTTGCCATTTAAGAATATGTGAACGAGAGAACAAAAAAAAACTTTCTTGATTAATTCTCATGACTCAACGAAAGAGATCGATTTCTACTTTGAGTTTAGCGAGTTTCTAGCGACGGAAGCGAATCAAACTTTTGTTCATGAAACAAAAGCTCTCAGATATTCTCATATATTGAAATAAAAATTTTAGATCTCGGTTGAATTCCATGAGTTATGAGAGAACGAAATTGTTTCATAGCGAATTCATAAATTCTGTTTGCTCAGGTTTTCTCTTCGAGCGGGAAAATGCAAAACTTTGATGATATTTGAGTTGCATAATTTGAGAAATTCCCGTTGCATTCCTTCAAAACCGAAGAAATCTTTGTTTTAATTTATTTTTCTCGCAAGTTGCACACAAAATCTGTCTGAACTTTAAACTTTGTTAAATATTTTCATCATAACGAAAAAAAAAGAAAAAATTCTGTTTATCACTACTGAGCTCAGCTGCTTCTTTCTATGCAAATTTCATGTACATGATTCAATTTCCGCTCTAAAAGAATCTCTGGCTTATGCATGGATGTGTAATCTTATACAGAAATAGAACTTTGGTTTCCAGTCTTCTCATGATGCTTATGAAAATAAACATGCTTGTTAAGTTTTCTAGCGATGTAGTAAGGACGAACACATTTGCTAGATGAAATGCTTTCATGAATGATTTGCGACGAGCGGAAAATCATTTCTCTATTAGCTTTAGCTATACCTTTATCAGTGAGTGTTCAGTGCTGACGGAAATCTTATCGAAGACTTTTTCACATGAACTGACTGAACTGAATGAACTCTAATCGAGAGACGATGGTACCAATTTGATCTAAATTTTTAAAGTCTTTGATGAAACATCCCTCTACCAAGTCGCTTTCCCAACTCTTAATAAGATTAGAATACTAAATCTCTCACGAAATTGGAAAGTTATTGCACTTAAATTGATTTATTAAGAGGAAAGTTTTTCACGACTCGCTGATTATTAAATTGCGAAGCGGCAAAAACAAAGAAATAAAGACCGAAAAATAATCACTGAGACTTGTCGCCTTCGGTAGGATTTTAGGGAAGTTCGTCGACCAATAAAATGATTCCATTTACGCAAAGCAAAACATAAGAAGAGGATAACCAATAAGATGAATATCGGCTTAGGGGCACGAAATCATTTATTTAATCTTCCCAATGTCTCCGCCGCCTCTGTTGTTTCGCATAAATCATAAATCTCCAAAGTCGTTTGAAATCGTGGGAAGTTCAATAAGCGATTCAGAGGCCGATGCAATCTAAGCGAGATTGAGAAATCTTCTCGGGATTATGAGTTTGTCATTATGAGTCATGAGGGGTGAGAAAGAATAATCAACGATAAAATCTTTCTTTATTGTTCCTTAGGAAATAAAAACGATGGCCGTAATGCAAAGACTGACAGTAATGATAGAGTCGACTCGAGAACTTGCAGAAGATCCAAAAGCGAAAGGATCAGAATCTTTCTTTAAATGCGTGAAATTGCAAGGTTGAATCATCGCTTCGTTCATAACAGTTCTAAAAAGACATTTCCAAGCTTTCGCTGGACGACTTCCGATTTCAATCTCCAGTGTATCTTCAAAACATTTCAAAACATTGTTTGCTTCGCTGCAACGATTAGAATTGTTCGTGTTCTCGAACCAATCAGGAGAACCTTCGCAGTCAACAAATTGCTCGTGCAATCCTGATAGTTCATCTTGCCAACTTGAGAACAACTTGCGATATCTTTCATCTCGACCACAATAGATGAAATGGAACTTTCTGATTGCTTTAGAAAGACGAACGTAGAGATTGGCCTCAAAGAGACAGTCTTGGTATCTTTCAAAAGTATCTACAAAGCGCTTCAGGTCCTTGCAGGAATCATGTTGCGTGATGTAGGTCATGACATCCTCGGGACCAGAAATTTCAAGATTCCCGAGAGCATTGAACAGAACACGCTCAGCAAAGTCTGCTCGACTGATGTTGTTTGTACTCTCGACCTTTTGTTTCATCCATTCGGGTGATTGAGGCTGCTTGGTTTCTGATTTTCTTCGCCACCGTTTATTCCCGAGGGCGTCCTTCACATCTTCCGGCAGCAAAACGCACCAAAGAGCACCAATTAGCAACGCGATGAGGATGATGAGTAATATCGAAATAAAAACAACCTTCATTTTCGCTTTTCAAATTATTATTATTTCAAGGCTTCCTTTGACGTTTTTGTATGCTTTTCACATCATCGATTTAATTTGAGTCTCAATATCAATTAATATGAAAAGCTTCATCAAAATGATTTTCACGATTCGATCTTGACAGTCTTTACAAAAGGCGCTAGAACAGAAACTCTCGGAGGGATTTCAAAAACGAAGAGTTTCTAAACTTAATGAAAGCGTTCATTGAATAGAAATTAGAAAAGTTTACCCAGAAGCAAAACTTTTGAAGGAAATATTTCGTAATCGTTATCATTCTAGACATATTACTAATCTTCCATAATCTACTCAGTGAAGTGTATTTTCGAGGTGGGTTGGGATGCGTTGTAATTGAAACTGTGTCAAGTTAAATGATGGGAAATGTTGTGATGTTGTGTTAAGTTTCAAATGAAACATAATGCTCTTACTCGTCACCAGATAGAAAATATTTCGATATTAAAGTAAAATCTTGAAAGAGTAAAAAAAAAATACTTTGAAACTTTTAGAAATTTGAGTTTTTATAGAAACAAAAGCTTAACTGCTACAAGAATTATTGAGGTAAACCTTGATGTCATTACAAAAACATTCACGAATCCCTTCTCAACTCACATTCCATCTAATTGAATCCCATTAGACTTGTTTCCACAGTGGAGCTTTATACAATCAACAGAAATCCTTCAAACCTCTAGAGAACAGCACTTTGCATGCTGATGATGTCAAAACATTCGCAAATTGAAAATTCGCCGCTCATTGAGACAGCAGCGACTCTTCACACACCATTGAAGCTCTCGAAAACATTCCATAAATTGAATGTCACAGCCACTGAGTTGAAAATAAAGGAAAGCGTTTCTCATTCAGCTGTCTCGGTGAGCCCGAAGCGAAAAACGAGAAGAAACTACGGAAAGCCGAGACAACACAAACAATTTTAATCGCATTTCGATGTAAGAGTCATTGATTATTATTCTCCGCAGCTTTTCAGTTTATTTTTATTCTCCTCAATTAGCTAACAATAAAAATAAAATTGACAGAATAATTGAATTTAGGAGAGGGAAAATTTATCTTCATGCAATTTCCACAAAAGCTTAATCAGCAGTGTCGGTCGAGTGTTTAAAATCAAAGTGCTTTGAAGGGCGCTGATGAGATAAAATTTTATTTCTCTAATTTACATGAGCATTAAAGACGCTCATTACACTCGAAAGCCCGAGTCGATTCATCATTCCATCTACACTCATTCACTAATGGACTTGCTCCGACCATTTTCATGAAATGCTCGACGAATTAATTCTCATCACTTGATGTCGAAGAGAGGAGGAGAAGAATCCGAAATTCAAAACTTCCGGGCGAAGAGGAATGTAATTTCTTTGAAAAGCTTTTTCTCGAATCAATCAAAAATAATGAGGAAAGTTTTTCTGATTGGGCTTTGAATGAGTTTGATATTTTGGTTTTTGATTTATGTAGATCGACTTCGACTTATTGAATCAAAGTCTGTTGATTGCAAAAATAAATATTTTGAATTGAAATTATGTGTTGAGTAAATTTTTTGATAAATAAAAGTTTTCGAAAGTTCATTCATCTTATCCAAGTCAAAGATCCAAAAAATGGTCTGATTCGTTATCAGTGATAAATAGACGCGCTCTCTACAAATTCAGGATAGTTCATACTAAATTTATGGTTCATCAAACGCTACATTACTCATATTAAATTGCCGTAAAGATCGCAATAAAAGATTCGCTCCAGTGATCTTTAATGAATTGTTATATATAACAATTGCCGAGTGATTGTTGGCAATAAAATAAAATAAAAAGAAAACTTGCCAAAGTATTTGGTTGAAAAATTGAATAAAAGCTCTTAAGTATCAGCACGAAATTTTTTCTTCGGCGAAGCTTTTAGTAAGCTTTTCTTTTATTCTGGTACTTTATGTTTGAAAATAATGCGTTTTAAAAAGATTCTCGAGGTAAAACATTTATTTTAATTCGAAATTTTAAAGCAGTATAAAAGTTTAACCATAAAATCGGGAGGGAATAAGTTAAAAAATTAAAGCTAATCGTTAAATTAAAAAAAATCTTTGCAAAATTCATATCTTTGATATCAATCATAATAAGATCTAGAAAACTCATTCAATCATATTTACAAATACAAAACGTCATTTACGTCTACGCCAAAAATTGATAAATTAAGATAATTTCAGGTCGTCAATATAAAAATAATGAACACCCGAGCAGTTTTAATAGTGACTTAGAACTCCTTCGACCTATTGGTGTTACTCAATGAAACTTGTCGGTGACCGAACGAACCACTTTTACTTTCATATAAAGCAATCAACAATTTCTTCGCCGAGAGACTCGTTTTGCGCGTAGGGAAAAAAAAATATTTCCATCCGAAATATTCGACAAGATTTTACCATTGCTCTGAGAAAGTTACGTATTAAGCAGCAGTGCCGTTGATGATTGTAAATACGGTAAATGGAGATGAAAATAATTGAGCACGAAATTTTTTCTTCGGCGAAGCTTTTAGTAAGCTTTTCTTTTATTCTGGTACTTTATGTTTGAAAATAATGCGTTTTAAAAAGATTCTCGAGGTAAAACATTTATTTTAATTCGAAATTTTAAAGCAGTATAAAAGTTTAACCATAAAATCGGGAGGGAATAAGTTAAAAAAATGAAAGCTAATCGTTAAATTAAAAAAAATCTTTGCAAAATTCATATCTTTGAAATCAATCATAATAAGATCTAGAAAACTCATTCAATCATATTTACAAATACAAAACGTCATTTACGTTTACGCCAAAAATTGATAAATTAAGATAATTTCAGGTCGTCAATATAAAAATAATGAACACCCGAGCAGTTTTAATAGTGACTTAGAACTCCTTCGACCTATTGGTGTTACTCAATGAAACTTGTCGGTGACCGAACGAACCACTTTTACTTTCATATAAAGCAATCAACAATTTCTTCGCCGAGAGACTCGTTTTGCGCGTAGGGAAAAAAAAGTATTTCCATCCGAAATATTCGACAAGATTTTACCATTGCTCTGAGAAAGTTACGTATTAAGCAGCAGTGCCGTTGATGATTGTAAATACGGTAAATGGAGATGAAAATAATTGAGCGTTAATGCAGTCGAAAATAAGTTTAAGCGTTATGTAAACGTGACCAAGTTTTTTTTTGCTGTTGACCATTGTTGTGGCTCTTGTTTTCGTATGATGTGTGTCAGTAGTTTCATCTCTCCGATGGAAGTAATTTTACAATTTAAAACAAAAGTGAGACATTACGAGATCATCGCATGTTTGCTTGCTTTCCATGAAAATTTTGTATGAAAAAAATATTGAGACTTGACGAAACTCGTGAAGAAAAGGAATTCATCAAGAGTTTCTTTATTAAAAGAACTAATTCTTCTATTCTAAGCAATTCAAGTCTTTAAATAAGTATGATATTTAAAGTATTTTTCAAGAATACTTCATTTAAAATTTGCATGCTTTTGCAAATTGAGAGGTTAAGGCCAATTGATTAATTTCCCACAAAATGTTTGCAATTATCGAACCATTCAAGTTTGCCGGTATCTTGTTCAGAATTAAAAATAAACAATATACGATATCGCCTTGCTAAAGTCCATTTACTTCTTTCGCACGTTGTCTGCCGGTTTCTCTCGCTCTCATCGCATCTATTCACTTCATATTTTGAATAGAGCATAAGTCCGATTATGTTTGCAAGTCGCGAGTTTTCTTCGCTCGAGCTTACATTTCGCATTCAGTTGTGATCGGTGAGTCGTTGCGAGTGCAAGCAACGAATAAACTGTCGCGCGAGTTCTTGTTGCTTGAATTTACCTGAATTTATTTGTGAATAGCTAATAAACGTTAGGCACTAGAATGAATATATTTTTTATCGTGCTTTGCTTTTTGCTGTTTCATCTGTTGAAGGCAGTCGATTTGAGCAAAAGCGATGGATTAAGTGACGCAATAATAATATCAAAAATCAAACAAGGATTAAACCATATAAATACAGAAGAGTGTAAAAGTGATTTAAATATGACAGTGAATGCGTTTCTGGAACGAAAGCCCTGGGCAGTTGCTAGTAAGATTTGAAACGCTTTCTTTAATAATCTGTGATAACTCTGAATCATTCCAATAAAATATTAATATAACGTGATAGGAAACACATTTCAAATGACGTTTTGTGCTTGAATGTCATTGAATTAAAGATAATAAATAATGTAAAGTAAAACGTTTTCTTCTCACAATTGATATTGCAGTTGAGATCAGGCAATCTTTTGTAGTTTATTCTTGGAAACTCAGAAATATGTTGTCAGAGGCGTTAGAATCAACATTAAACCTCTTAACAGCCAATATTGTTAGAGAGTAAATAAAAAAAAATCGTATCTTGAATTAGTGGATACGTAAACAAGTTCATCATGAAATACAAAAGCTTT
The DNA here is from genome assembly GCA_033063855.1 of Smittia aterrima. Lineage (NCBI taxonomy): Eukaryota > Metazoa > Arthropoda > Insecta > Diptera > Chironomidae > Smittia > Smittia aterrima. The sequence continues at coordinate 19,069,553 of CP093831.1, forward strand.
TTAAACAAGGAAATTTTAAAAAGAATGGTTCGATTTTCTATTTTGCATTTGATAATTATGCAATGATTTAAAAGATTTATAGAAAAATTAAATCAATGGAGAGAAAAAAAGAGATACTGAGGGGTAGATTGCAAGTGACGTGAATAAAAATTAAATTGTATTGCCGAAAATCTCAATTCAAAATCAAAAGTTTTTAAATTACTTTCGATTGTCTCGACAAATAAAGTCGTAAGCAATTCTTTAAGTTGACTCTATTGAAGCGTGAACCCTAAATCAAATGCTTTGATGCAAAGTTATCAAGGTATCGTGGTTAATGAAAGAGAAATTCTAGCATTTAATGGGGCCATTCCAATAAATTTGATTACGCAAATTCGCGTCTCGCGTTTTAAACTTAATTGAGAGTACTTAAATATCAACATCCAACAATTACGTTGCAATAGTTGAATGAGTTTTAAAGATTATTTCTGTTAATAAAGGGACAGTTTAAGAAATTACAATTAAGTTTCTACTTCTAAAACGTTATTTCAAGAAAACTCCCGGCAATTTGAATAACGAATGTTAATGAGAATACGCAAGTCAGTAAATATTGTTAAACTTCTCGTTTCTAGTGTTTGATTCTTCCGTGAAATCACCAGTCGGAGTTGAATATGGCGTAGAATATCAATTCGGCAACTTCGATCAGTGTATGGAAGTCACGGATAATCTTAAGAACGCGCAGGTTAATTTTCAATCAAAATATTGTTTAGTCGATGTGAAGCTTAAAGGATATAAGATTAGACATTCTGCAGAAAGACGACATCTGGTGAGTTAATTACTAATTGAGGAAATAATGAAAATTTGTGAATTCAAAATATAATGATGATCACGTAATTTTAAAATGGAGTAAGCGGTTTAAATTGCATTGAAAGCTATCATTTTTTTGTAACACAAGATTTCAAATAAATTATACAATTTTTTGAGGAGTGACACTTTTAATCGATTTCAGAATGCAAGTTCAACCAATGTTAATTGGGGTGTGTGTCTGCCGGCGTCTTGTTCTAACGAAGACGTCTTGCAGTTTATGATATTGCTGACTGGGCAAAAGGAAGTTTCAATTAATCCGAGAAAATGTCAAGTCATGGAAACAGCAAAGTATAGTGCAACTGAGATTGTTTTTGGGTAATAAAGTGAGCGACGTCAACACTTTTCATTTCATGACTAACACTTTTCTCTCTTTGTAGGTTTGCCATTCTCAGCTTCGTTTTCATTGTCGCTTTTAGCACTTGTTTTCATGTTTACGTTATTTCCACAAGCAAAACTGGCAAGCTGCGCAGTGACGTATTTGTTGAAGAGATTGTTAAGTCATTTTCAATTATCTGTAAGTATCAGAGGATTAAACGATTGAACTTGAAAATATTTGAAGACTTGTTGATCCATCAATTTAATTTTTTCTCATCAAAAGCTAACGTAAAGAAACTTGGCAAAGAAAGCAAAGACGAATTGGGATTAGGTTGTGTCAATGGCATCAAAGCAATTGCGATGCTGTTTATTATTTCTGGACACGCGCTCGTGTTCATGGTTGGCGGCCCAGTTCAAAACTCAGTTTTTTATGAAAAGCAGAGTGTGATGATTCAAAATGCTTTTCTTCAGAACTCTCCACTCCTTGTTGATTCCTTCTTGTTATTGTCTGGTTTTCTTTTCACAAGATTAGTGTTAGTTGAACTCGATAAGCGTCGTGGGAAAATCAATTTCGGAATCCTCTATGTTTTTCGATACATCAGGTGAGTGTCATAAGGACTTCGGGTTTGCGGTTAATCAATCGACCAAGCAGTAGAAAAATCAAAAGTGAACTAGAAAGAAGCTAAACACATTTTCTTTTCTTTAAAGACTAACACCGGCTTATTTAGCTATGATAGGGCTTTATTCGACCTTTTTTATAAGGATTGGCGATGGTCCGCTATGGAAGTATCGGATTTCTCTCGAGCAGGAGCGTTGTCAGCAATCTTGGTGGAAGAATCTTCTTTACATAAACAACTATCTTGGCAATGACTCGCTTTGCATGTTCCAGTCGTGGTATCTTGCAGGTGAGTCAACCATTGCATTTCTTGTTTGCAAGGTTCTTCTTCAGAAAAACGAGACTTCAAGTCTTGGATTTTGAATTCGTCTATTTTCGGAGATTTCATGGAATCCTTGAAGGTTACGATATTGTTCTTCGTTTTTTGAGATTCAGAAAAAGTTTGAGATTCTTTTTCCACTTTCTCAATATTTTGGAAAGCTCCGCAACAACAAGAAGTTCTTTTTCGAATCAAAATCGATTTCAACGAATTCTCTCTTGGGGTTTTCGGTTTGATGACTGGTTGATAGATGGTTTCTTGCTTTTTGTATCTCGGAAGCTTTAAAGTTAAATTGACGATGGAAAACTTTTGATGATTTTCACAGAAACAAAGAATTTTGAAAGACTCTTTTGACATGATCGACTTTAAATTTGACTTTTCAATGATGAATTGATTTATTTTCTTTTTCAGCTGACACTCAACTTTTTGTCCTGGCTCCATTGTTTATATACCCGCTTTATAAATGCAGAAAGGCCGGTCTTTATCTTCTCTCATTTGCCGCGTTGGTTTCAGTCGTTGTTCCGTTCTACATTACATTCTCTCAGAAACTTGATCCAACATTCATCGTATGGCCGAGGTGAGTCAATCAATACATAATCGCTCTCTCGGATGACATTGACCCACTAATTCGTTTATGAAGCGAAATCGCTGATTTATCAACCAACGACTATTTTATCAACACTTATGGCAAAACTCATATGAGATCGAGCGCTTACATCTTCGGCATTCTCGCTGGATTTTTGGCTTTCTACATTCACAAGAGACAGTAAGTTTCATTCACAAGGTTGACTAGTTTATTATTTAATGTTTTCGTTCCGCAGAATTGAAATTCCAAAACGCTCAAGATTTTGGTTGTGGCTTACGATGTCGGCTGCTGGGGCAGTCTCAATGTTCTCAGTTACACTTTATTATATTCCAACATATCATTACACGAATCTTGAAAGCGCACTTTACGCAAGTTTACATAGACTCTTCTGGAGTCTCTTTGCTGGTTGGGTCGTCATTGCTTGTGTTACTAGCGAGACTGGTGCTTTACGTAACTTTCTGTCATCAAGAGCACTAGTTCCCTTAAGTCGTTTAACCTATTGTAGGTGAGTTCCTGTACTCAAAATTAAGAATGAACTAAATAATATTTCAACATGTTTCCTTTTAAGTTATCTAACAAATGGTTTCATTGAGCTATATTTGGCAGCAAGTATTCGGACAAGCAAGTATATGTCGGTGACGAATTTGGTAATACATTCAAAGTCTTTAATATTTAATCGAATTATCATATAAAACCTTATTTCCCAGCTTGGCGAAACTTTATCTCACGTTTGCCTCACTTTTTTGGCCGCAATCGTCCTCTGTCTCATGTTCGAGTCACCTATCCATGGCATTGAAAAAATGCTTTTAAGACGTCATATGCCGCCTCGTGATTCTGGAAGTGAATCTGACGAGTTTAATGTTAACAGTCGAACACCAAGTACATCAGAAGCTTCCGCGTGACATCTTTACCAATTAAATTATTTACCTGATAAACTGTGTTGTGACATTTAGCAATTTAAGGATTTATTAAATAATTGCTCACTTAATAAATGATAACATGAGATTCTTGATTTTCTGATAACAGAAATTTTTTATTGTAGATGATTTAATTAGTAAGACGACATTTCCTTTAAAGTTAGCTTAACTTCCTTTCAGCGTAAAGTCAGTTCAAACAATGAATCGACCTTGATATGTGTTTCGCTCTGATGCAAGGCAATAGCTAATGAGCTGGGTGATTGCTGGACACGCACGGAGGGCGACTTAACGAGCATCTTATAGAATTTAAAAGAGATCGTCAACACACATGATAACTTCATAATCTGAAATTTCACTTGAAAGCTTTCAAGATTTTGATAACACACAAAAAAAAATAAGAAGTTCGGTCACAGGCGACCTGGTAGAGGGATGTTTTCGAATTTTCCTTTTTCGGTATGAAATTTTCATATGTAACATATAATATGTTCCATAACAACTATCCCAACTATCCACAAATATTTCAACTATCCAAACTTTCTACAACTATAAATAGAAGTACTGGGAAAAAATTTTCTCATTAATTTTGAGTACTTGCAGAAGAAACATCAAATATCATTTTATGCCATAACTTTTTGCTGACGGACGGACAAAGTGGCCACAATAAGGTTTTTTCTTACGAAAAAATCCTTAAAAAAGCTTTCTAATATTTAGCATCATCAAATAAAGTAATTTAATTTTATTTAATAGATCGGACTTATTAATATTTCTTTCGCAATCATCTTCAGTTACCAAAATTTGGTAACCAAATCAATCAATCTAGCATTTCCCATTTCCAACGTCTAGCGTTCATGTTATTTTCAACTTTCTTGATGGGAATCTCCTCTTCTTTAACCTCTTCCTGTTCGTACTCTTCCCTTTCCATCTTCCTGATATCCTGTTCTTCAATTTCTTCTTCAGTCTCATCCTCCTCTTCAGTTGCATTCAGGCTAAATATTATTAATGAAATCTCTTAATTAAAGTTCTTAAATCAGTTTACTCACTTGCCATTGGTTTTTGCCTCGTAGCCATTAGTTTCAGTTCCAAGATTTAATTTTGATCTCCTAGCAATAAAATCGTCTTCTTCATCAGCAAAAGGACTTTCGAAGTCAGGTTCTTCAGATTTATCTTCAATGCTTTCACTTGAAGACTCCTCAGAATGTAAAAATATTTTTACGATATTTTTCAAAGGAATATCTAGAGCAAGTGTGAGAACACAAGCAGCAGTGAAAACAATAAAGATCTCAAGTCGATCGATATAAGAAGAAAGGTGAAACTCTTCTCCGCTTTTGATTGTTCCACTGAAGTAAAAGAATACAAGAAACACGATGAGATAAATCGAATAAGATATTTTGCTGACAAATATCATTGGTCGAGAGCTTAAAAAGCAGTTCAGTTTCCAGCTTGCATCAGAATAACAAGCAAAGATAATCCATGCGATTCCTAGTGACCATAACATCGGCGACAAAGCAGAGTATTGAGCTGCCGCAGTTGGATCATATTGATAATCCTTGTACGAGAGATTTGATGGCGTATAAAAGCACCAAATGAACCCACAAAGAGTTGAGGTCCATGCACTGAAAACAACGCCTCGTGGCAATTGAACTTTTCCAAACTCTTTAATGATGATTCCTAACGCAATACCGATCAAATAGGGGGTAGCTCGATGCAACGCAACAGCGAGTGACAAGTTGTATGTTCGATACAGTTGACTCAGTCTTTAAAAGAAAAGAAGCAAAATTACGAAGGTGAAAACATTGTAGAACATAGATTAACTCACTTCATTCCATGGAAAACTACGACAGAAAGTCGATTTTCTACTGTTGACGAGAAGCGAGCAGCTGCCGAAAATGCATGTAAAATGCCTGTTAAAGTGAAAATAGAAAATTATTAACAAACCAGAACTGAAGGAAATATCTTTTACCATAGAGCCCGAGACCATAACTCGGCTGTTTATAGATCATCCAGACCAGTAATGGAGTCAAAATGAAGAGTTGGAGATCGACAGCTAGATGGTAAGTGTGGGTCGCACACTAAAATAGATATATTGTTGAAAACTTATCGAGTCAAATTGTGCAACTCACCATGTCTTCGATTGGGAAAAGGTTTTGAATGAAAAGAAGATTTCGCCAAAAACTTTGTTTGCATAAGTCCGCGTTTTTGTCGACGATTTGTGACCATTGTGGACCTGTTCCGAGATGTTCCCATACGAAAGCGTAAAACAATAAAACCACGGCGAGTGGAAGAACGAGGCGAAGGAATCGTTGTAGGATTTTCTTGATCCAAACAGATTTGCCTGCGCTTTCAATATTTTTGAGCAGACTTAGAGCTGCTAGAGTTCCACTCACAACTAAGAAAACATCTTCGTAGAGAAAAGAGCTTCGAAGAAAAACGGAAAAAGGCGAATTGAAGAATTCGGTGAGCTTATTGCGATTAGAATACGGAACGCGGCCCATTGGGATGAGTTTGAAAGAAACGACGAGCAGCAAAATTGACAAAGCTTTGAGCCCATGTAAACATTGAACTTGATTAGAGTCTTTTTCCATTCCGAATAGAATCGGAGCATTTCGTTTAATGGAGAAGCAATTCAAAATTTGATTCATCCGTGAATCTTTCTGTGGAACTTCAACGGATATTTCCTCAGTTCCACTCTTTTTTGAAGTTGAAGTCAAGAAGGACAAAGCTGGAGAATCTAAATAATCGCTCAGAGTTGCCAAAATGGTCGCTGCGGCGATCGCGGCGAGTAAAGAGCTGAAAAATTGTGAAACATCATAAACCAAAGATCCATATGACATTACTAAATCTCTCACCAAGTTCCGAAAATCTTCCAATCACTTTTAATCAAATTTACTAGATCGAAATGTTGACGAGTGTAACAACTCTCCTCGTTAACGTTGATTAAGAGTTTAATTCCTGTTGAGTTGTAGGGGCCGATAAATGATTCCAAGATTTGGTCAGCATCATGGAAAGTGCACGCAGATGGCAAGCAAAGGCCCCAATTGATCGTTGAATAACGTGGGAAAAAGTGATTCGGCTACGAAATTGATTTTAAATGTTCAATCATGTTTATCGAGAGCAAAGGCAAAATACTTACGTCATTTATGGTGCTTCGTATGAAATTTCTACCTTGTATGAGATGAACAGGAAGCTTTAATTGTTCCGCAGCAGCAACAACGTCTATGTTTGCCAAACAATATTTGCCCTTCATCTTCATGCTGTTAGTGTCAGAGATTTTGATTTTCTGAGAGATCTTTGTGCACAAATCGAAGTCGCCTAATTGATTTGTGTTTCCTCTCATTAATCCTGAGGGAATCTTAGCATTTGCGTCCATCATTTCAAGAGCCCAAATCTTTTGACCTCGCAATTGTCGTTGGAAAACTTCGCCTTGTTTTTGACATTCAGGATTCTTGACCTTCGAGTAATTTGGAACGAAGGATGGAAGATTGAGAATGAGCTTTTCGAATTCTTTCTTTGCAAGATGAGCTTGTTCCTTAGTTTTTTTGTCACGTTTCGGAGCTGATGGCTTTGACTCTTCAACTGCTGAAGGTACAACACCCGATTCGATTTCTTCATGCTCATGCTTTATAGCTTCTTCTTCAGAAGTCTGCTTGATCAACTGCTCGGTATGTTCTCGTTCCTGTTCACGTTCTTCCTTTAACAATTTTTGATAATTTATTTCATCTTCTTCACTATCTTCGAATGTTTTACTGTCACCGGAATCATTGAAATCGAAAATAAAGTTGAATGGTTTGCGATTGAATATTTTATTGAAAGTCTCCTTGATCGAAATTTTAATTTTGCTGTCCGATTCCTTTTCGGATTCCACAGTTTCGACAATATTACTGTCACTTGGGTTTATTTCATCTTCATCACTTGTGTCAACATCTGATTCATCGCTGTTATCGTTTATCTCACCAACGTCTTTACTTTTCTTCTCTCGCGCTTCTAAGAAATCTTTAAATTTATTAAAGATTTCCGAGAGCAACGGCTTCTTTTCGTTTTCTTCGGTTTCATCTTCTTCGCTTGCATCATCAATAGTCTCAGCTGATTCATCAGCCTTCTCTTTACTTTCGTTTTCATCTACTATTTCTTTCGGTTTTCTCTTAAAGAAACTTAAGATTTTTGAAAAGAAAGATAATTTCTCGCTACTGTCGTCATCGTCTGATTCGTCGTCACGAAATTGTGCTAGTTTTGATCGTCTCAGCGAACGTTTTTTTACTTCAAATGTCGGTTTACGCACTTTAGCAAATTTATAATCGGATGTATCATCTTCTTCCGAATCTTCATCGGTGTCATCAGGTTCTGATTCATCATCATCATCGTCACCAATCACTTTTTCTAACTTTCTGAATGGAAAACGAACCTTTGTTCTTCCGCTTAAAACAGTTTTACCGACACCAGCAGACTCACTCACACCGACACCATCATTGAAGTCACGTAATTGAAAATTTTCCGAATTTTCTATCGCGATTGTTAGCAAGAGAAAAATTGCTAAGAAAATCACTCTTATGTTGAGATACGGTTTCATTGCACTGACTTGGTCATCAAAGCTTAACTTAACTCGATTTAAAAATAATGAAATATGAAATTAAAAAGTGCAAAAATTAAAAAGCAAGGATCGCGAGCTGATCTGGGGAAAATTTTCGAAGAAACTGAGCAGCATGAAAACGTCCCGAGAAAATTATGAATGCAAAGAAGTTGACTTCTAAAAATAAATCGAAAAACAAAATTGTTTTAAAGTTGAAGGAAAATGTTTTCTTCATTAATGTTTTCAAACAGAATAATAAAACGTCAACAAACGGGCATGATATTCAACAAGTGTGGGAAAGCCTTTTGTTCAAAAGTTCAAACTATTAGTTTCTAAACAAAATATTCGTATATTTTATTAAAATTTTGTAAAAGGTAAAATATTTTCATACAATTCTTGGAAGAAAAGGTTGCAAGTCTTAATGTTCATGCAATCACGATTTCAGGATTCGGCGAGACATCGTAACCATGAATACAATAGAGAATTGAAGTAAACCAAGTTAGTTGGTCGTTGATGTTATTTCCCCCGATTATGTGACCAATGAAAGGAGAATCTCGGCTCCTGTCAACAAATCTCTGATAAATTTGATATCTTAAAGATTATGTTTCTTTTTCTCACCTTTTTGTAAAATTTAACTCGATAAGTGTTAACGCCCAACGAAGTTGATTGTCTCGTTTCTTCTCGGCTCCTATATAAATCATGCAATTTGAGACGTCAACGTCTTTTACTTTCACGTTTGCATTTTTCTCCGTTTTTAAAACATTAATTGTCGTATCGTTGAGCTCAAGAGTAAATTGTTTCAAGGTTTTTGTCTTCTTATCAGCAAACTTTAGTTCCATGCAAGGCGTAAGGGTCGGAAGAGTTTTCATGGCACGTTCTATTTGTTCGTGGAATTTCGTTTTAGGCCTAACCTCAAGATAATTTGTCTTTCTGTCGTCATCCGGCCAGTTTGCCCATCTCAGAACGATGTTAAGCACTTTCTCGTTGTAATGAAGTGGACGTTGAAGATCGCCATTTAAAATAATTTCCATTAAAGTCATTTGATGAGCTGGAATCTTCATTTGAGGCTCGAGCTCTTTACATAGTTCGTAAACAGTTTTCTGAGGCGTAACTGCAACGTTTACTTGCTTCTTGTCTTCTTGTTTCATGTTAAAATCAGGATTCGGGTCAATTGTAATCCAAATCTTAAAATCTCCAGATTGCTTTACAACATCAGACAAGTTTTCAGCTGCTGAATGATATTTCTTCAGCACCGTCAATAAGATTTGTTCTGTTTTCTATAGAAACGAAAAGATTGATAAAGAAGTTTTAAGAAATTCATAGTTTGCACTTACAATCTCATCCACAGATAAATCGTAGAGCTTTTTATAGTTCATGATCAGTTCAGCAATCACATCAGAATCTCTTGTATCGATCATGTATTGATTTTCGTTATTACTTGGTTGCATCAACGTTGGTCCGAATATCATTGCAAGATTTTCAGCCCTCATCTTATTGACTTCTCTTTGGGCTTGAATAAAGTGAAGATGACCCAGAAGCTTTTTTAAAGTTTGAAATTCAACAATTGGCAATCGCTGTAGTAACTCGCGATAGGCCAGAATCTTTTCTGAGTCAGCTTTCATTTCCGATACACTTAAGAAGCTAACAGCAAGCTTTCCCATAAGCGGTTCTGGAAGTTCTCGTAAAAATCTTTTAAGGGCTGAAGACACATCGTGCTCGTTGTATTCAGATCGAGTAATCTGAACGTTAAATGCATCTTGTCGAAGCGCTGTTATCAGTTTTTGAATGTTTGTGCTTGATCCCGCTTTACGGTAAACACCTTCAGACATTGTTCCTGAAATTATTTACTTGATATACACACTAAATCTTTTGAATCAGATGTTTTCTCACCATTTGTATAAACAAAATTTATGCATTTGTCTACGAAAACGGGCACATTTCCTTTTGTAAGTTGTTGATGTCTTAGTTGAGTTCCGTTAGCGTGCGCTTCATCTTTGATCACAACACTCCAAATTTTCGTTTCCCTCGACGCGTTCATCACAAAATAACAAGTATAAGGCGGACAGTCAATTAACATAGTTGGTCCTTTTTCTACAAGAAGGTTGTTAGTTGAATCGTCGCTTTCTTTCAAGCCAATGCAACGAGCTTTTCTTAAATCGAGAATTTCCAAACGAGATTCTGAGAAGTCATAAAAGAGAAGTTTCCTTCGAGACAACATTATCCATGTTCCAGCCCAAGAAGATGATATTGATTTCTAAAATAGAATCGTGAAATAGAATTTTTTAAATTATTTGAAGAATAATATTTTTTCACCTTCATGTAGCACCAGCCCGCTCTCATGTAGTCGAGTGTATATTCTTTTGGGAAAACGTTGGTCACTGCTCTAATAATTTTTTGCATCCATAAACACCTATTATAGAAAATTATTCTAATTAAAAAAATTTCAAAATTTGGAAGAACTTCTTTTACTTTTCATTTTTACTGTGAATTCCATAAACGTATGTCAGCCGTTGTGTCTTGACGGGAAGAGCATTACTTGAGTTCTTCGGTACTGCAAGGTTAATCTCAAAACAGAATATCTGTCGACCAGACTCTGTCTTAAATTCAGTAAACTTGTGGTTGACAAGATACTGAATACTTGTCAAGTAAGAAAAATCTAAGTGCTCTTTAAGTACTTTGAAGTCAGAATCAGAGAATGCTTTGAATTGTCGATTTTTAACTTCGACGAATCTCGGGTTAAGTTCCTTAAGAATATCTTCGATCACTCCGGATGGCAGTTTAAAGAGAATGACGCTCTTGTCGCCGGAACGATGTGAATCCTCGGCAAATGGTGGTCGTGAAATGAAATCTTTAAGCTCGAGTTTTGATTCTTTTAAACTAGATTTTCGTTTTAAACGATCAAAAATTGAACGATGAGTTTTCTCAAGAACTCCAATGACAATCTCATCATTCTTTGATTCCTCGTACGTTGGAAGGTGTTCACGGTTCGCCATGATGTTGTTAACCTTTGAAAGTTGAGGAATGGTTTTTGTAATCTTGTCAGCAGAAGCGTGAGCAAAATTATTTGGATTATCCAAATTATTCTTCTTAAACTTGGATTCTGGTTCAATGAACCAATTTGTTTGAGGTTGTTTTGGCCGACTTAAGTCAGCAACTCTTGATGTTGATGGTTGGTCATCATTTACATGAGCAAGAAAAGGTTCAACAAGATTTTCCACACTATCTTTAAGGTTTAGATTCTGATGAATTATCACGGAAGCTGCTCGAGATTCGGTTTTCTTTGCTCTTTGAGGAGCTACCGGAGCTGGTCTCAAAGGAAGCGAGGCTTTATCTTCAGTATACGCTATTGAATCACTGCGTTCCGGTGGTGAAGGAACGTCAATGGAATCAGCACTTGAGTCCTCTTCGATTTGCTCATTATTTGGTTCAGTTAGATTCTCCTCAATCGTCCCATAAGTTTCTTCACTTAGCAAGGTTTCGAGGAGTGACAGATGATTCATGTTATTCATGATAAATGCATCGAAACTCTCTCGCGACAACGGGTCAAACTCGTTGAGGATATCACGAGCAACTGATTGCGATTTTCTCTCTGAGCTCTCGACATTTGAGACTTTTTGTGGTGTCAATAGAGTTGTTTTCGCTTCAAACATATGGGAGTACATTGCCTCTTCGCTTCCTATTCGCTCATTTTCATCGTTTGCATAAATTGGTTCTGTTGACTCAAGTGACTCAACTGAAATGTTATCGACATATCTCCACGATTCACTTCGATCGACTGCGCTGCTTTTACTGAGAGACTTCATTGATGATAGGTCAGGAAAGCTTCGATCGGTTGATCCGCATACCGTGGCCATATCAGAATCGTCAGAGCTTTCATTGAGTATGTGTTGTGTGGTAGAATTTACTGGTGTTGGTATTGGAGGTGGCTTTCTCAAAGGAATCATCGGTGCATTTTCGTAATCACTTGATGGAAGTTTTTTGATTCGGCCATAAATCATTTCGGAAAGTTCAGGCGCAGGGCAGTTTGGCGGAGCAGATTCATTTTCATCTGATGAGGACTCAGAAGAAATTGTGTTCAAGCGAGTATCGCTAATATTTCTGCCTTTGTCTAAATTGTTCGGTTTATGGACAATGCTGTAGAGACTCTGAGTCAAATTCGTATTGCGCTTCAGATATTCTTTCTCACTAACAACATCTTCATAAGATGGCAAGTCGCCACTTGATCGATTCAATGATTTTGGAATCTCATAATTCGACACTTCGCTCGGAATGTTTTCCAAGTTATACGAGCGATTGTTGAGCGGACTGTTGAACGTAAGTGACTGAAGCATTTGATTGTCTCCCAAGGAAATGGTTTGTGGTCGTTCATCATCTTCGACTGAGAAGCTTCGTTTATGTTTTGGTCGTTTTAGCGAGAAATTGTCGAGTTTGCTTCGAACATTCTTGAACTTTTTAGAAGTTGATAATTTAGTATCGTTCGATAACGAACCCAGGGCATCCTTTGTGTTCTTAAACTCTTTCATAAATTTATGCTTAGCGCTGTGAGTCTTTCCAGTTATCCGTTCTCCAATAGCTTCGCGAAGCATTTTTGAAGAACTTCCAATCGATTTCATGATTTGCCTAAAAATAAGAAAGTTGAAGCTTTCTCTTGTGAATAAAAGCGAAATTAAGTTACCCTGGACTTGGAGTCGCATATTTCGAATCTGACTTCCCGCTAGTTGAAGAAGTTTGAGATAGAACGTCAAAATCTTTTAGCGATCTTTCTTCCGGAGTTTTCACTTGTGCATGATCAGGCTCGTCAAGGTTGTTCTTGACGCATGGAATGTTTGGAGCCTTACGAATAGCTCCAGTTGTTTTTGAGAGCTCAGTGTTGTTGAATTGTTTTGCTGATTCTGGTGAGTTTTCATATTCTCGGGATGCAGCAGTGACAGTTGTTCTAACCCTCGGTGTTGGTACAGGCCGGTTACTCGGATCAGCTTTCAACTCATTCAACTGCGCATTCAAACAATCGTAAACACTCTGAATTTTATTATTTACTGGCAGTGTATAGTTCTCGTAAACTTTTGACGATCTGTCTGCCTCATCTGTTGATTTCGTTTGCCTCGGGCGTGGTACGGGAGTCGTTTTATCGCTCATCTTCACTTAATTATTGGCAGTTTTGTTATTTGAATCATACGCAACTAAGGAGAACAATAGCAAATTAATATCAAATTAATTGATGGCTTCACAAATCATCTGAATGTTAAGCTTTCTAAATATTTTCATTCATCAATTTTCCCGCTATCTAAGCAAACATCTTAAATTCAGCCGAGACGCGGATAATTTTAATGAACTCAACGTAAATAGATGAAAGTCAAATCATCTCGTTTCAAGCGCTTGTTTTGAGTGATTCACGTAATTGGAACTTCCGAACAAAATGATATTCGATAAATTTATGTTTGCTGTGCATTCGAGGTTCTTCCCTGAACAATATCATTTTGTTTCTTGTGCAAATCTTTGCAAAAAAATAATGCAATAGTATTTATAGCGGATTTACACGAAGCAAACAAACCTGATAGGATTAAGTTTCTACAATGACAAAATATTCTTAAAGCTGTTTAGTTGGCGTTCCGTGTGAGTCATCAGAAGCGACACATATAATCTCACAAAGCTGAGTTCGTCATTAATAGCATATTAGGGAATTGCCAATGAATTATAGATTGACGAGTGATAAGAGCAAGCATTCTTTTTGATACGATCGTATGAGTCATCAACCTTTTTGCGTTTTGTATCACTTCGCTCGTTTGCGCAGATGGAAGAAAACTCACTCGTGATGATGAATAATTGATTCTGGTAGGTCTTTACAAACAGAGCTCATTCAACAGCAGTTTTATAAACTCTTGTATTTAGTTTAAATTTCCGTATTTTAATAATTGCACTTTTATTTTGTATTTGAATAATTGCACTTTGTTTCAGCAATTATTCGGCTTCAGCAAACAAATTTAACCACTTTGAATCTTCATTTATTAGTTATTTTCTAGATGATCACGACATCGACTTGTTGAATGCTCAATAAAAGCGACTGAGTTTTTCTGCGATGTTTATGTTGCGTTCTGAAAAAACATCGAAAAGCGCTTATTCGTATGCGAGTTATAAACTAAGCAATTCTAACCTCCCGAAAGTGGCCACCTAAGAGTTTTTTTGTTTGCACTAAACACAAAACAAGCCAGTCATACTTGAAGGTACACTTAAAGGAGGTGGTCACTCAGAGAGGTTTGAGTGCAGATAAAATTCAAATTGTAATAGTTCGTTGAAATCAGAAGATTCTTTACTATAAATTAGATTCGTCAACCATGGTCAAGAAAATGAGGTAGCTGTGAGCTTTTACAAAATATTTGTTGGTTGCTGATCGTGGAGAAGTTCTTTCTTTTTCTCTTCCTTCATGGTTTGAGCGATTAAACTCAGCATCACTGGAAGTTCATTTTCTCCTGTCTTCGGGAGATTTAATTTTGATTCAATGAATTCGCGAGATGAATTCGTCAAATTTCCACTTTCATTTGAAAACATTGAAGCAGAGTAAGCGAATCCCATGAACTCCAAATATTCTAAGATCTGAGAAAATTTTTCAATCATTAAATAAAAACTCAAATCTAGGAAGAACTCTGAAAACGTATTTCAGTCGTACTTACGATGTGGTTTGCTAGTTGAGTCGATGATCTTGAGTTGTCTTTTGATTTGTTCATCGGAGTTTCCGCTCCATCACGAATTTCGTTGAGAATGATCGCTCGCATTTCACTTTTAATTTTGATGTATATTCCATTATCGGACAATCGCTTTTTCAAAGTTTTATGCAACAAAGTTTCACTTCCGTCAGAAAAATCCTGCTCAGCCATAATTCGGGTTTTCCACAAAAAAGAACTTTCAAAATAAACAACAAAGAGCTGCTAAAGTTTGCTGTGATTGGATTAGCATTTTATTGCAAAAGAAAAAGCAAAAGTTTCTCACACAGCAAATAAAAAATATTTTTCTTTGTTACGAAACTATTATTGACATTTATTTCTTTCTACATCTTTTGTATAATTAATCTTAATGACGTCGATTTATAATTTATAGCTTCATCACGACAAGGAACCCTCGTTTAGTTTAAGTCTTCAGGTTGAAGGTGACCTCATGTGCGCTTCGTCAAGTTAGCTGAATCATCTCGGTTGCTCCATTTGATTTTATGTCACATAAAGGCTGCGCTTTAATAAAGGCATCCCCACAGCTCGAAGAGAAATTGAGAGAGAGATACACAAATTAAATACTAATTCATGACGGAAGTCACGCGTGGCAGAAGATGAAGAAATCATAGAAAAAAATAATTTTGTGTAAATAGCAATTGCCAAGAGCAACAAGCAAAACATAAGCGAGATTGAGGCGAAAATTATATTTACTTAATGCAAATCGTTTTTGATGATTCACGACTAAAGTTTTCCGTCCTCTGCGACAAAGTCCTCTTGCGATCAGATTGATATGTATTGAAACTGAACTATAAGAAAGTAAAGGAGAAAATCAATAAAGAAAATCATAAAAGGTAGGAAAACTAATTGCAAAGCGATGTTGTAATCTGCTTTTATTCTTTTTTTTCATCTTTCAATTACATTTGACTTTTACAATCTCTCGTAAAAACGATTTTTTACTTAAATTTATTGATTTTTGATGTACGAATCGAATTCCTTGACTACACACGAAATTCAAAAAGTTTAAAGCTTATTATAGCATTCTGAATACGGCATTCAGCCTACCTAAAATAAGCTTTCATTTTTCTTTCAAATTCTACCTAAAAGGCTTCGCAATGCTTGAAGCAATCGATCCAAAACTGTGCTGTATCAAATATTTTTTTGTTACACGAAACTCGATATTTCTTTTAACGATGCAAAAAAAGCTCTCTCGCATTTGAGCTTTCTGTTGAGAATGGAATTCGATGTCACGAAATATTTGCTTCACATATGAAAATTCCGAATCGTTTTTCGCAAATTCTTGTCAAGACTTTGCAGTCGAATTCTTTCGTATACTCGCACAATTTCTTCGCTCATTCCGTGTAATTCTCAAGTAAGTTTTTTTTGGACTCAGTTTACATAAAAGAATATTAGTTTCGAGTTTCGAGGTATTTCGGGATAAAGTTGATCGGGATTTTAATGATTTAAAACCTACTCAAAAATTTCCGTTCATATTTTAATTGGCAGGGATTAGGATGTGAAAAATAAATAAAATTGCAAATAATCTTTTCTTAGAAGAGGAGGTTCTCAGGTGTTTACAGCTTAGGATTTTGCTATCCGACCCTCGTTTCAATACAAGTCGCATAATGCGACTCGCATTAGGGAATCGTCACATTCCCTCTAGGAAGCTTAGAATGTTTTAAAAGTAATTGTAAATTTCTTTACCGTATTTCTATCAGTCTTGTTTCGCTTTAAGTTGAAAATTCCATAAACGATTGGATTCATACAGCTGTTCGTACAGGCAAAGAGATAAAGACTCTTCTGTAGGACAATATCAGCTTTTTTTGCTTCGACAGGATCCATGAAAAACCTTTGATAAAAGAGATATTAGTATGTGAAGTCAACAGCTTTAAAAGCTCTTAACACTCACCACACAACCATAACATAGTAGGGCGTCCAGCACACAACGAACACGATAACTGAAGAAAGTGATTGAAAGTTTTAATTAGAAAAATGACTGTAAGCTCATCTCAAGTGGGTTTTAGACGATTGATGGCGATTTTAGTTACTCAAGGCGATATAGATTATCAACATCATCCTCTCGAGAAGAAGAAATAACTTTTGAGAATTAATGGAATCTCTCAGTCTCACAAGAATATTCGATATCATTTATAACGATGAGCTTTTTACCTATCGTGATTGTCATTCGAAGAGTTCGTCGCTTCGCTCTGCCAAGAACATTTATACTCGACCTACGGAATCGATCTGGAACGAAAAAGATTGAATAAATCGTCACTCACTTAGAAGCAGGATATTTATCTGAGCGAAGTGATTTCAAAGTTATATGATGTTAAAAATCTAAACTCATTTTGATTTTGTTAGATAAAATTCATACACAATCTCACCGGAGTTCTTCATTCGAGATTTTTGAAATATCTCGTAGTATATCGAGCTGTACGATAATATGATAATTAAAAGTGGAACGACGTACATCATCAGCAAACAAATTATATTGTAGGCGACCTATCAGACGAAATAAATGATTTACAAATTGATGAATTTGAATACTTTGAATCGAAATTAAATTACTTCTCCTGGTGGTGAAAGCACATTAAATGAAACACATTGACTGAAGTATGTATGATTTGGATGAGTTTCAACGTGAAAAATAATCGACTGTAGGAGAAAAAGATAGAAGTTGTTAATTTCTTTCAACTCGATTGGATGTCAAAGTTGAAAGCCTCTCTACTATTTGCAGTACAGAAACAGTTTGTATCAATTTTTTTTATACCTGAGGGGCCGAACAGAGTGCTGACAAAATCCAAGCAGTGGCAATCATTATTTTGCC
The DNA here is from genome assembly GCA_033063855.1 of Smittia aterrima. Lineage (NCBI taxonomy): Eukaryota > Metazoa > Arthropoda > Insecta > Diptera > Chironomidae > Smittia > Smittia aterrima. The sequence goes on from CP093831.1 coordinate 19,087,238, forward strand.
TCGTTTCTCCTGCAAATTTAGAGGCTTTAGAACCGCGTAGAACCTGGCGATAAATAAAAAACCATTAATTTATGCGAGCAATATCAAATGTGAGAAAAGTTTATTCTCCAAACACGAAATATCCAATGAATCGAAACGAAACAAATGACCATGAACTTGATCCTGAAATATATTTTTATCAATCATCGAATGTTGACGCAACTCCAAATCTCTGTATGAAGTTGGAGATTGAAGCTTAAAATGAAAATTTCGATCCATACAGAGTGTTTGACTGAAACAATTTCAATTAAAAAAGCAATAATCTCTTGAATCAATTTTCTGTTGAAGTAATGACAGCTTAACCACATGTGGTTGCGATTAAATTAATTGTGATTTAAGAGAAAATTCATCCTAGTTAATGCTTCATAAAGTTCATAAAATTACTTCAAATATGTAATCCGAATCGCAATTACCGATGTGATATTAAAATCAGCACTCGAAATGTGTTAAAAGTTTTCTGAATTACTGAGTTTCAGCTATTTTCATGGGCTTCATTTGCAGCATCGAGCACTAAAAAGTATTGAGTTAGCGTACCTGTCAATTGATATGCACACGAGAATGAAACTGGACAGATAAAGACCAAAGGTCCGGAAAAACATCATAATCCGACACATGGCATCACCCGCAGTCCACTGAACTGTGTATGCCCATCCAATCTCTAACGGCATCATAAGAAACGTGACCTAGAGAATTTCGGTAAAATAGTGTTGGTGAGTCAATTAACAAAAAAGCTCCTTCATCCAGAAAGTCCTTTGAAGCATCATGGCACTTACCATAAGGTCGGCGATTGCCAGATGTGTCAGCATGATATCGAGTCGACTTGTAGTTCTCATTCGTCTCTTAATTAGTAAAATTAAAACAGTTGTGTTTCCGATTGCTGATATAACCATTAAAATACTGCGTGGAGAGAACAACGTGATATCATGGCGGTCGATAGAGTTTCGACTTTGAAAATCAAACCTGTAGACGATGATAGAAAGTTGATGGCCAGCATTGAAGATCATGTCAGGGGGTAACGTTATGTTAGGCAATGGCGTTGTTGACATGACTGTCGTCGTTAATATCGTTACATTTCTGTCCATGTTGAAGGAATCCAGATCGGATGGGACCATAAGCGAATTTGGCATTTCAATCATTTATGAAAATAATTTTGTTCTTTCACTTCACGAAATCTATTCCATTTTTTATGTTATTCACTCGAAATCTACATTTTAATAAAAACTAAAACTGTTTTCTTCTCTCGGCTTCATTTCACTACTCTCAAAACTATTTAATTCGATTTCCGCTTCTCTCAGTTCACTCGATAATTTATAGAGTCTGTTTTAATAATTGTTTACGATTCACGTAACGTCGATGTGAGTTTGAATCTCTCGCGATGTCAATTGCAATGAAGAAAAGAAGGACAATTCTGAAAGAGAAAAAGTATTTGAATTGTAAACAAAATAACAAAAATATTGTGGGACGCTGAGTTTGGAGGAAGCGTAAATTGCGTCAGAATTTCCTACAGTTTTTCTTTGATGGTGGGATCAGCTTATGTCGAGAATAAAATTCAACCTACAAGATATTCGCAAAAGCTTCATTAACGCACTAAACACATTATCATTTTTTTCTGTTTGCTTTTCAACATATTTATCACAACTTAGGCAATATTTATGGTCAATGACCCCATTAGAAAAGTGACGCACATGACCGACAATTCCTCGCATAGAAGTTCTGCTAATTTTTTGATCTAATGAACGCGAAGAATGGTAAACAACGTAAGTGAAACTTTTTTGGATCAACAACAACACAATGGATTCATTCAAATCCTCTCGTATTTCGTCTGCTCTTAGCACCTATAGATCAAAGTTAAAAAAAATTGATGAATCTCGTAAAGTGTCGTTTTCAATTAAAATAATTTATGGTCGTTTCAGTGTGCTCTGATATTTCGTAAATTTGGCAATCACTGTGAAAAATGAAGAGGATTTTTTTTATCTTTCAAATCAGTTTAAATAAATCCTAGCACATGATTTTCTTAAGAACTTTAAATAATTAGGAAATTATTTCTGAATAAGCTTAATCTTTTCTCGGATTTTACTCCATTGCTTTACTTCGATAATGAAGAGGATTTCGTTTAATTTACAGATTTATTCCTCGTTTCAAAAGCTTTTGTTAATTATTGAGATAAATTAAATTCCATTGAACAGTAAGTCGTCCTCGACGAATTATAATTCATTGCGATAATTTAGGATGGAATGTCGAAGCTCTCAATCTTTTCGAATCAACCTTTTTCAATTTATTAAGTCATATTCAAGAAAAATTCTCGTAATTCTAACAAAAATTTTGAACTAATCCCAAAGTTTTCATCCCTAATCACTAAATGACGACAAAAGCTTTTATCGTACATTCAACGAGCTTCATTATTCTTAAAGCTTCTTAAGAGATTCAAAACATTTGACTTCTTTATTTGCAAGTATCCACAAATTGTCGGTTGCCTAGGGCTCATTTTTGTTGACAACGTATCCCGAAGCAAAATTGAAATTCAACTAGGTCTACCATTTCGAAAGTTGCATTTACAAGCACATTATTGACTTCTCGTTTAAAATCAATGTTCATCTGTATCATTTGTAAAATTACATGAATTGAGCGAATATGGGCCGAAGTTCAATAATATTCGATAAGCTATTTTGTCGGAAGAAAGAAATCTACTTCATTGTAACGACTAAATGAATTCCATGATGGAAGGGGCAGCCTCTTAATCAAAAGCATTGAAGATAAGTAATCTTCTCATGAAATTCAGTTTCTTAATCAGAGAGCAATAAAATTTGAACCTTTGAGTGTTCACTCGCACGGAATGGAATGAACATGACGATGTGTCATGATCACCGCGAAACGCAGAAGCTTCTGACCTTAGACGCTCGAGATTTTATTCAAATCAACGCAAAAAGTCAGACTTTGAACGAAAAGAATCCCGCTCTTTCTTGTTTGATTGTTATACAATCAGGATGTTCATCAGCAAAATCAGAAGCGATGAACTTTCAAGAACCTTTCGGGCGATTTGGTTCCGTTTCGAAATTATTTCATCTTCTCGGCACACTTTTAATTTAACACTAAGATAAACTCTCAGCTCTTCATCGCCAGGAAACAAAGCCATTAGACAGTTCTGAATTGGAAAAAACAATTTTCACGTCAAGAAAACGCTCGAGAAAATTGATGAATGATTGCTTTCCTTCCACATTGACAATTTGACGATTGATTAATTGCTTTTACTCGATCACTTTTCGAAAATATTGCATTGTCAGAAGAAAGTAAATTGTTCGGCAGAAAATGAAAAATATTCATGAACTTTCTATTTATTAACTTGAAAAGGTTTTTTTTGTAAATATGTTATTTTTTCGTATGAAAACTTTTCTTAAAATTTTAGATTTTTCAACAATTTTCCACACAAATTTTTGTAATTTCATTTAGAAAAACTTTGCCCGTATCTTTCCGCCTCGTTAACTTTCAATCTAAATTCACACCACTCGCTTGTTGTGGGTAGCTTTATGATAATTCAATGAATAAATAATCGTTTAATTGCACGCACAAATATTTACAAGAATCGTCGCGTCATTATTTCATCGCCATAAGTCACTTTTCATCGAAATCAACAAGATCGTTGCTGTTGAATGTTCGGTTTAGAGACTTTGTGCTAAAGACATTTTTAAAATTCGGCGATCAATACGTCACACTATTTCTTACGTCCAGACATTTTAATTTGACAGTTCAATAAAAAGTAGTCACATGACTGTTGTCGAGAGTTTTCCCACACGAGAATTACTAAACTTACATTACAATTCAGTTTTACTCTCTGAGTCGTTGTTTAAATTTCCAATCAAATGCCAAAATATATTTAGAGAACGATCGTATACTTAGAGAGATCGCTGTCAATAGGTTATCTCTGTCTATCCCCAACACGAAAGATTTATTAATCCTAAGTGTGTTGTTTTGAATCAAGAACTGCACGAAGCGCAGAGCTATGTGAGTAAAATGAAAAAGTTTCAGAAGAAAGTGAGAGTTTAAATCCTGATTCCCTCTTTAATCGCTGGCATTTACGTTTAAAATATTTACTCGAAATATTGAATGGAATTATTTGGAGATTGCTTCGGACGAGAAGTAATCAGCTGCCGTCGATGACACGTAGAAATGTGGAAATTATTCAAAACATCTGATTACAATTTAAACAATTGTACAAGACAAAAAGACGTTTCAAGTTTACTTACTATTTTTAGACTTCCACGAAGCAACCTAATCCGATCTGGTAGCAGCTGAATTTGCAATACAGGAATTCGCAAGTTTACATTCAAATCGATGTCAAATTTAAACAAACAGTCTTTAAATTTCACGAGTAATCAGCACGTTCACGTTAATTGATCTTAATCCAATAAAGTATCGCACTAATAAGCAGCCGACCCGCTGTTAATATAAATCGACAATGACTGTCTCTTAGTTTAATAATAATAACAAGGAATGTAACTTTGAATGAGAATCTTCTCTCTATGAACCGATTCGTTTGAACGTCGCTGGCTGACTGATAAAAGCAAAAATTCTCCTATAACGAGAGCATCAGAAAAATGTTCTGCGCTTGTGCTTATCATAGCTGAGCTTTTTGTGTACTCCGCTCTTTCAATCGTTAGAAGAACATTTTTCATCTGATTTCTGTACGACTTTAATGAGACTGTGAATTGTTATCTCGCTATCTTCGGCAGAAATCTCGTAAGCGTGACGGTAATGGGTAGGACGACGGCTGTTCTTGGTCGCATGAATTTCCTACGTTGTCAGGAGCGATCAAAAAAAACACTTGACGTTTGTTTACTGCCACACAAAACACGAAGCTTGAATCATACTTCTGATTAATCCTAAAGCAATTGCGACTTATTTTGCAACAGGACAACTTAAAAGAAACTACCTTCTATTTGAATGTACTAGAAGTTTTTATCTTATTTGAATTCATACAGCACGAATTTTACTCCTTGCTAATGTTGTTACAAAGGTATTAAACAAAAACTGATATTTTTTTTATTTTATTCTTTTAATATTAATTTTTGCGCAAGGACAGTTTACAAATTATGTTAATAATTCGCATCTGCATCAATTCGAGGAATATTTTAATTGGATTCCTCAGAGCTAACGAGTTTCTGAATGCGGAATAAATAATCGTAACCAATATAATTCTATCAAGGAGCTTTTGCAGCTTTCAATAAATTTATGACGAGTTTTCATAGAGACGAATAATTTCTTCAACCAGTTTTCTTGAAAGTCGATCATTATCAATTCAGCATATTATGAAGCTCAATTCTCGAAACACCTAAAGTATACGAAGCAATCATGTATTTAGTCACAAAGAAGATTTTTTTATCTATCTCATATTTCTCCTACAAATGATAATATTTTCAATATTTCATGACATATTTCTATGTCAAGTGTCAAGAAAAATCATACAAGCTTGAGGATATTGACTTTTTAATATAAGATTATCGAAGTGCAAAGGAGTAAAACGAGTTTAAAGAGTTTCGCTTGAATTCTTGAATTTAAGAGCATCAATATTAAACCTTTTTTTTTGTGATTTCAGCTCGCAGTCAGTATTGCTCCTAGCGAATTTCTGCGAAATATTTTATTGAGTTTACGAGATAAAACTTTACTGAGAAATTTGAATTTTCTTGAGTTCGAACGTTTCCTGATTTTTGATAAGCTTGAATGAGCCTGTTTTTCAAAACAGGCTCCATGTTCGTAGTAAAAATAATTTATTCATTAATTTTTGGTCTGATTATTTCGACGAACATTTCAAATAAACAAACTTTTTTTAATTCTAAAATATGAAAGCAATGTTTTTATCCGTGTCAAGATTGCTCAAATATTGTTTCAGCTCATGACAACTCTTGATTTCTCTTGATAATCAATGATATACTGTGCTTGAAAATAACTTTTTTACAGTTTCATTTTCTACAAGAACTTGAAGATTTAAATACATTTCAAATGAGTTTAACTCGTTTATTTTCAGGAAAAATGACAGTTTCAGTAGACTCCTTACTGTGTGAGTTAATCTTCATTTCTAGGAATATTTGCTTTTCTTTTTATAGTACAAGTCTTCATAATTCGAAATAGAAAAAGACTACGCAGAATTTCTATAAATTCTTCAGTATTTTGAGATTTAGATACTCTAATAAAAACAGCCTTATGCGTTCTTTTCTTTTCACCAAAAAAACATAACGCGTGGCTAACACGAAGAAGTTTGCTTTAATCACGACGTCAAAAGCTCCAAGAAAACTTGAGCAACATTTGGAAGTTGAGCGCAACGCGGTAAACAACAAAAAGGCGCTATAGTTTTAAGGCCGCTACACATTGCTGATACATCTCACAAATAGTTTGTCTCTTGCTCAACACAACAAATCAGGTTTTTTTCTCTTTTTGCTTAAACTCAAAAGGCAAAGCGAGAAAAAAAAATTAAGAGAAAATATTTATTTTTCATGTCGATTGGCCGCTCAGTGCAACTGGTGATGTTAAAGCGTTAAGTCTTGAATCGGACCGCGGTGTGAGGTTGATATTTTTTTCATTGGAAGCTGCTGTTGAATTAATTAACATGTTTATAGTAATTTACGAGCAGAGCTTTTAATATTCAACTATAATCGGCGATTGGATTTCTTTTCCATAGGAAAGTGCAAAGTTTTCTGTTGGCGCGAGAGTGAAATAAACTCTTATTAATCGTCACACTCTCATGTTGAAATGAAACAATCGAAGTGAAGAATCATAAAGTCGTCGAGAATATTACAGTGAAATACTTCTCAGTTTCCTATTTTTATTGCCGCTTTGTGCAAGCGTACGACGCCACAAAACATTGTGAACTTTTCAAGGATTAATCAGCTTCATAAGAAAGTTTTAATCGAATTTCGCTTATACCTGGTAGGTGCCGATTGAAAATCATTGAACGAAAAAAGTTTTCGACAAACATGTTCAATCTAAATGTTGTTATTATTTGTAAATTTCTGTTTTACATATTTGTGATATTGACAGATTTTTAACAAAAGGGCTCTTGATCGATTGCATACCAAAATTCACTGCTTGATCAATTATACTCGAAGATCCCCTAAAATATTCATCTTCGTTTGAGGAAGACTAACAAAAATTTAAATTTGCTCAAAAAACATCATTGGATTGGCTTTGTGCAAATATTTTATTAAAAAAAATTCAACTCAACGGTAAACCTTGAAGGGAATCGATGTTTACTGAGCCTGGTCAAATAAAAAATAATCGGATTGGTTACTTTTAAAGAAAACTTTCCTAATTTAAAAACTTTGCGAAGAAAGCAAATTCGCATTCAAAATGCGACCGTCGAAAAGTCTTCAGTGTTTATTTGTTTGATCGACGATACGGCGCTGATTTTATTGATTTTCGTGGAGTTTAAGATAAATCATCGCAGAAAGTTTAAAATAACTTGTCGATTGAGACACATCAGAGCGCGACACAATATTTAAATAAACTTTGTAACTCCCATCGAGAATAAAATTTGAAAACAATACGATTGTACGCCTAAACAGCTGAACTTGCTCGACATTCTGACTCACAAGAGGTACGCAAAGTTATGATGAGATCATTAATAATCAGATAAATTACCGCGCAAGACGTAAGCGACGCAAACCGTCTCTCAGCGTCGACCTGAGCTTAAGCTATTAAGAAAAAAATTAACCAACTGTTGCTTCTTGTTTGATTGTCAGGCGTATTTGAAGATTTTAAGAATTTAAAGTGACTACTTCGTTATATAAAATAAACAAATGTGTGACAAATTTGAGCATAAATCAGCGAATTTTCTTTGTGACTGATCAAGGCTCCAGTTTTTGCTTAGAAAAGTTTTCGACAAATTTGGACGAATTAAGACGAAGAGTAAATGGAAGAATTGATGAAATTTCTTCGACGCTGAACAAAACATTAATTTTACTTTAGGTTTAGCATAAACCGACAAGAAAAATAAATAGAAATCTTTCTTTCTTCCTTCTGATACTTCTCTCGTTCTTTAATAAAGCCACTGCATCTGTTTACTCTACAATAAATCACAATGAGGAAAATATTTATGCTGTTCGCTTTTGCGCTGATGATTGAGAGTGGATTCAACCTGTCACTGGACCCAGGTGATGAAAAAAAAATTCGAGTTGAACGCAAACATTATTAAGCTTGAGATTTTAATTTACCAGATGCATCCGGTGATTTAGAGCAGTACATTCGAGATGACTTCACCATCTCACTTCGGCAAATCAGGTAAAATTAGGCAATATTTTTTTGCATTACATATTAACTGAATATTTAAATCGTTCAATTTAGACCAAGAAGAAAGGTCAAGATTTCCATCGAAGCTCTTTTTATGATTGACTTCCCATCAGCAAAAAATAAATTTACGTTCTATCTCGATCGAAAATCGAAACGCGTTACAATCGATATAAATTCAAACTCGCAAATCTTCACCAAACATTTGACAGCTCCTTCGCTCAATGAGACAACAACAATCCGGTCTCTCGCAGTTTCTTTTGCAGGCAACACAGTTTCACTGTACATTGACTGCAAAGATGTCTACACTGATGAAATGGAATTTAATCTCTCAAAGCTCTATCTTAACATGGACGAACCCGACGTAAAGCTTCTACGAGAGCGAAAATATCCTTTGTTCTTGGATCGAAACATCGAAAGCGCATTGACTCGTGCCAATTGTCAAAAGTCATTAAAACAGAAAGGAAACCGTAAAATGATGAAAGACAGTGAGTACGGATACTTCAACGGTAAGGACTTTATGAAGAGCTTTACAGAGACTGAAAAGTAAAACCATAGCAAGCAAGTCTAGCTTAACTCATGATTGTCCTTATCCAAAACAATATTAAAATTGGTATTTGGGCGATTCTAGAAAGGTCTGAATGTTTTTATTTCTCGCAATGTCTCCGTTTGTCGTCTCTTTTACTCTTTTGATGAAGCATAATTAAAAATATTTCCCTAAAATCCTAATTTAGATCAAGAAAGCAATCGAAAACGTGGCCGTAGAGAACACAGAAATGGCAACAGGTACAGCAGCGCCAACCAACTTGTCAACAATTCGCGTCGTGGAGATATTTCTGTCATTCATGGAGATTGTGACGGTAAAATTACAAATCAATTTTCTTTTAATTCAAAAATAATACTGTTTTCTACTTAGAAAATCTATTGGCAAAGATGAACGATTTGATCGCACTTGTAAAGAAGTTGGAGAAGGACATTTCGAACCAGCACGGCGATGTTAAGCGATTGCAGTCGTTGATTGAAAATTGCGCCGGTTGCTGATTATTTTTTTTGTTTAATGTAAATACTCATCGAAATCATTAATCAACACAGTTTCCATAACACGAACGAACCAAACAAAGTTGTCAGATTTGCCTTAAATTTTATTACCTTAACCTGAACTGGAATTTAAATCATTTTTGCCGGAAAACTATTAAACATTGTTGCGATGTAGTATAAAGAATAAAATATTTTTCTAAAAAAAAAATGGTTCTCTATTCAAAGGCGGAATGTGGAAGTAAATATCGAGACAATAAAGGAGAAATTACAAATGAAATTTCAAAAAAATGAACTATTATTTACTTTGACTTACGGTTGCCATGTAAAATTCACAGTAAAAGAATTGAAGTTTTGTTACGTAATTAAATTCTCAGGAAAAATTTCCGCTTTTTGATGAATTCTACATCAAAGCAAAAAATGTCCATTCACCTTAATAACTCAGTTGCCGATTCGAAGAACTTCAGGCAATTTTATTAGATAATTTCTTGATTCAGAACATCAACCCTTCGTCTACTGCCATGAGCACCTCGACCTTTTCAAATGACTTTCATTACATAATCATGATCAGTCGTGCGTAAACCTTTCGAGAATCAATTACTCAAAGAGGTGGCAACGACACAACAATTGTTTGTGTTGTTAAGGAAAATTAGCAATGAGTGATGTTTAACAAAGTTGGCATCGAGTTTACCATCAAAGCAAAATTCGTTGCTTGTTTTTCTCGTTACCAAGTGATAATTAAAGATTTGGCTGCCTTGTTTCTTTGTCAACATTGACAACTGTTGAACGTCTAAACCTCAAAGTAATTTAATGTTGATTCATCGCGAAAACTAATTTGATTAAGTAAATTATCTCTCTCGATTATTGTTGAATTTCAATATTTCAATATGAATTTTAAAGTTGCCTCTGAAATTTCAAAATCCCGCAAGCGACATGAGCGACACAGCAGCACGACGAAACAATGTTGCGCAGTTTTCATGATATTTTCTCAAATCTTTGAATCGATTTCTCGTGTGTTGAGACTTTAAAATATTTTTCTTCTCTTTAAGAACGACGAGAAGAAAAAACACAGAAAATGATTACAGGCCGTCGATTCAGTGCGGTCGCTGATGTTGAACAGTGAAGAAGTGAAAGAAATTTTTTATTTTCGGAGAGGTAAATTCGAGATCGCTTCATGACGGTGGGAAGTTGATCAATTGAGTGAAATAATTTGAGTGCTCGCTCGTGACTCGTCCAGACCTTTGATCATTCACACGTCTAATGTGATAAATTTATCGCTGAGATTCATGACCAAACGATATTTCGAGCAATTTATCAGAATAATACGTCAGCTGGTGAACACCAACCGGCTTAATTTATTCACGAATCTTTCACAACATCGCAGGCTTTAAAGTTAACTTGCTAACAAACGAAACAAAAACGATTAAGTTGTACTGTTTATTTTTGCGATGCGAGTAATCAAGTTATCGCCCTGTCTTGATTTTTTTTTCTCAAGAAAATCTCTTAAACAAAGTCATTCTCACTCCTTTTCAAGATGAAATTCCAAAAAAAAATTAATACGAATTCCCTTAACTCGTTAAGTAAAGCAAAAGCCAAATTTCTTAAGAAATCGAAAATAATTTTCGCCTTCATTTAACTCTTTTGTTCGAGATGGAGCTACAACAAACTCCAGTATACCCACATAAATAAATTACAGGCGCTCTACCCACGCACTACTCGTGTTGCTTACCTGTGTATTGAATCAAATCTCGGCTGCTTTCCTGCTCATTAAAATATTCGAGAGAAGACTAAGAGGAAAGCAACCGAGGAGACAATGTGAATGTGTGTCTCACATAGTTTGACGCAGTCTCCACTATTACTTCTGGGAAGTTGACCACGAGACTAGTTGAAATGTTTATCTAGTGGTCTTAAGAGGAGCGAAACAAATCCATTATGCTTTGTTAATGGGCGACTCTTTCAATTTATAATTGTCCGAAGTAGTCACATCTTAACTGCCGTTACGAAATCTTCCCGATAATCTGAATGATAAATATCTTTGTCGAACTCTCACAATGACCATCATCTTCTTAACGATTAGTTTGATAAGGCCAGAAATATCATTTATCATGAGAAAACCTCTCGAAAGACAAATGAATTTTCAAACGGATAGGCGATACGAGATAAAGGAAACTCTTTAAAGAGAACAGCTTTTAATTTGCATATTCTGAAACAGTTTACCAGACCTTAAAGTGTATAATCACGAACGAGACAGAGCGAGGTGAGTTAATAACGATCGTAATCTACTATGCTTTGCGAATGAAGCGAGCGAAATAAATTATGACATCTTCGTTCATTCTTGTTGGTCACAGTCGTCGGCAGTTGACGCTTAACGACGTGAGATTTGAGAAATAATCTTGAATGTCGTAAACCCGCGGTTTATAGCTCCTCATAACGAACTCGAAGTCCCTTCTTAAAAACAAAGTCTCTCGGTAAACCCTCATCGAGTAATGCGTGAGATTTCTTGCTACAATTTCTCTTCCTTCAACCTTCTTCCTTCTACTCTGCTTCTCTTATGATTTCACATCGCATTTATGAAGAAATCTCGCGCACCGTGGAAAAGCAAGATTGCGAAACCCGAGCATAAACGACAAAACATCTGTGACTTGAAGTGGCAAATTTGACATCAAAGAGCAGTCCGAGCAGCCAAAAACCGAGAAGAATTGTTCCCAAATGCCGTAAATTTTCACTTGTCCATTAATTTCAACAAATTCCGATCGTTGACAAGAAGTTTTCAATCAAATTATGCATTTTTTGCAAAACTTTTGCATGAATGTAAATGCAATTGCGCATTTAGTTTAAAGAATAAAGATTTGAATGCGATTCAACATGGAAATTCGAGAATCGTGCAGCTTGCAACAACAACCAAAGTTGATTGATAAACTTTACCGATTGAGGTTTCACAAAGAGCAAATTGAAAGAGGATGTGATGCTTGAAACGGATTAGTTGCGCTCAATTAGATGAATTGCTGTTCATAGTGAAGTTTTCTAATTGCGAAGATTGGGTCTATCTAGCAATGATGAAGATTTGTGTTGGTAGTACTTTCGTCGGACGCCCTTGAATGCGTAGACCAGTTTTCCTTGATATCTCAAGGCTCGTAACATAATTTATGATTGCCCCTCATGATGTTGCGGCTGGTTACGCAATAGCCTCTGGATTAGATTAATATTAATGAAGTTTACCGTTTGACATCGAAGACAAAAACTAATGGAATGAAACATCAGATTACTCGGCGAGTTAGCAAAAATCTTTTGATAGAAATGAAAACAGATGGAACTTTTAAGATCAAATCGATATAAACATTCCAAAGCACTTTCGGTAGCGCCAGTCACATTTATCAACTAAGCTGGCCATAAAGTCGTACATAAGAATGATTAAATACTCTGACGACGGATGTATCGTCGGTTCCCTAATCTACAGACTGTTCAGAATTAATTAAAGCGACCTCATTCATCTCAACCTTCTTAAGCATCCGAACCGCTCATTCCAAAGCATAAAAATCGACTTCGACTGAGACACAAACACGACCGAATGGTAATAACATTGACAGCTTTACTGTCATCCACCGATACTTTGCGTTTTACGATCGCGACAATTATATTTTCCATTAATAATTTTTCTTGTCACGTTAATTGCTGTTTATGCGAAAAAAGAGTCTCGTTTGATTTTAAATAAATTTTTAATTATCGTTTTACAGATATTAAGTCGCGTTGCGCCTATCAATATTTGAACTGGGATATGTACTGTGAAAACTTATTATGTAAACAATAAATTTTGGCGAGAGGAGCTTTGGTTTCATAAATGTTTCATTTGAGGTGTTAATTAGCATCTTATTCAAAGTAACGTGTTTGACTTTTGCTTAACGATGCTTTAAATCAAATATCCTCTAACTTTTATTTTACTCAAAAAACTCGAAGAATCGAAGTTTCTCGAATTTCATGCTGTTTATGCAATGAGACGGTTCTTTTCAGTAAAAGCATCAAGCAGGGCAAAGAATTTTAAGTCGAAAAATCTCCGCATTGGTTTTAATTAAGTAATTTAATGTTCAGTCCGAAAGATTTTTAATTTGTTTAGCATATGGAAATCGATTGAAACCAGTTGGTAGCAGAAAAAGCGACACTGACAAAGCAGCAGTGATTGCCAGACGATTGCGTGGGTCTTCGTTTCTTTTCGCATTGTCATTTGATGACTACAACTTATTCGTTAAATTGGCTTACAGGTCTTTCTCACATCATTTGTGAAGTGGCTTTTAAGCACGAGTGTAACTTAATCTTGTCGATAGGGCTTGATTGTTTCTATGAATTCGAAATTTACGGCGCTGCAATAATACAAAACTTGCTAACACATTGCATAACGAGATTTTTATCGGAAATTTAATCCTTTTGTTTGTATTTGGAAGATTTCGCATTAAAATTTGCATAAACATGAAGTCGGAAAAATTATGAGACCGCGGACTCCTTAGAGAACAACAAAAGCTCTCATCGCTTTAATCTCGTTTGACTCGGAGTCGAATATGGAATTTAAAATAGTTTAACGATGAAAAAACAGGTAGCAAGTTGCTACTAGCAACCATAGTTGCAATAAATTAAAAAAAGTTTTTATCAATTGAGGAAGTTGTTGCAAGCGAAAGCGGTGTAAATGCATGACTTTATTTTCGAAATGAATTTTTCGATTCAGCGAACTGAAAGGTAAATTCTACGACAAACAAAAAACTCATTAGTGTAACTGATAAAATAATTGAATTGCTAAGAAATTTTTAAATAATTCTCGATGATTTTGAAAATAAAATTTTCTATCCGTCAAATTTAAATTTATCTCTCTTAAAATTGTCGCAATGAGGTTTGTCAATCTCTTCAGAACATTTCTCGTCTTTAAATGTTTGCTCTAAACAAAGCACAAACAGTGAAATATTTTATGTCTACTTGGGTGGAGTGAGTCCACCTTGGAGTTTTGTTTTCACTCGACAAATATTGAATTGTTTGAAATTTGTGTAATTTGACCTTCAGAAGAATTTTCTATGGTTTTGTTCTTGTCGCTTGACGACGCCTCGTGTATTGTTGACGAAAGCCATAGACGATACCATAATGGAAAGCGAGATCATTGAAGATAATCGAAATTTAATTATAGCAAAGTGTCACGTCTTGTGATTTCGAAGTTAAAACCAGTTTATAATCGCATCGTGTCCTTCGACTAATCCTGAAGATTGAGATTTATTATGAAGAGCCAAACAGCGCCTGTTCTAATCCTGCTGCCGAGAGGCATTAAATCTCCATTTGAGTAAAATCCTTCTCCTAGAATCGGAATTCGATCGTTTTAAAGTTTAATAACAATCTCTCTCGTTCAACCTTTTCTTCTTAATCATCAAACATTCAATAAAATGAGGTAAATGTGTTAAAAAATTGTCGAATTCAGGAAACATCGACGATGATAAAAGGTTCTCGCTGCGCTCTCAAATATTTGGGGAAGTGCCGTCGGGTAATAAAGAATAAAGGAGTAGAAGAACAATTAAATACCTTACAACGATTAATTTCCATGTTTGATCTTCAATTTTAGTTATTTGTTAACCAAATTGAAAGTGATTGGAAATAAAGTTTATTTGGGAAATTTCGAAGAGAGGTTCCTTTCATTTGGAAAACATATTTTGTGACAAAACTTAAGCTCTTTCCTTTAAGCAGTCGTTTTTCTTAAAAGACATCCAGAAATTCCTTATGGTCTTTTCGAAACAACATAACCTTTGGCGACGTCTTCTGTGACAACCCCAACGGGAAGCCTTATCTTTGGTTGTCTGAGCCGATATTCATTGTTGTCTTTTCCCAAGAGTGCTAAACATTAAAACTAATAAATAATGTACAATTATCGGACAGCAAACATTCGTGCTTTGATTAGAAGAGATTTAAAGGCTTTCAGATCGCTCTGGAGTAAATATACTTTATTAATTTCATCGCCTTTTCCTCTTCGAACGAAGTGATGATTGCTATAGCAGCAAAAAGCCACGGCTGCCACTCCGAATTTATGGCAAATATAAGCGCGAGACAAACAAACCGAAAAGAAAAAAGTCTTTGCTTATGCAAATTAGACTCGATAAGCATATTTCTTGTTCGTTTGGTCGGTCGTTCGTTGGATGAGATTGAAGTAGGTCTCAACATAACAATAAATTTAGTCGGGGAAGTCGGAAAAAATATTTTGGATTGAAATTTATTAGAGTTTTTATCATAATTATAGACGCAATATCAATAAATCTTTAAGCTTCATTACTTTCGAATAAAATCACATTAAAAAGCGATTGGGAATGTTTGGTGGATTTGCTAGCCGATTAAGATTTTGGCGTGAATTGATCCGCCTCTAGCTGCCGGCCTCTTGGACCCGATTAAAACTAAATTAAAAATCTTTAGCTCAAAAAGAGATGACTTTTTTTTACTATCTGAAAACCTTAGCATTGTTTCTCATTCTTTTATTAATGGGCGTTAGAAATATAAAGCAAAAAGCATCTGCGATGCCATCTAAAGTCGAAGATAGAGTCAGGCGGCCCGGTAATAAAAATTTCTATACAATTCACGGCGCGGTGTTAAGATTTTTGAATTCTCATTTTTTTTTATTAAGATTTTATTTCATGAAATTGGTTAGTTCTTCCCACACGTTGTTGCTTACTGTTGTTGATTCTTAGGTTGCTATCGAAATATTTTTCTATGATTCCATCTTTTCCCAGATTTAAAGAAATTTTTATTATTTTTATTTTTGCTGAATTGCAAGCGTTTTTTGAAGCTGACGACTTTGTTGGCCAAAATTATTATTCATTTTGTTTCTAGAATTGGAGTGAAGTAGCTACTGGAACAAAGAAGCTGAAAATCATCTCGAGACTCTTTATTATTGCCTTCTTGTTCTGTATTTTGTAACATTTCGATTCGAAGAATTAGTAGATCAACCCACGCTATCGTAATCGTTTGTTGCACAGTGACACAAGCTCAAATATTTTTGGATTTCTTGTTTCTCGTCTTGACTTACTTTGTTCGTCAGTCAAAATCAAGCGAACATATCCACAGGTTTCATTGTTTCTTTTTCTCGTTTGATGATTTTGTCTTCAGCAGATGACGTATATTAGTTGATGAAAGAGATTTGGATTCTATTCAGATTTAGCGACTGCCATTTACAGTCACGAGATACAAAATCTGTGCGAATGATTGAATAATTGGATGTTGTCTTCACAGCGATTTGTTTTCTGTGTGGCTTTAACTTAGCATCTCATAAATCACTCAAATCAAAGTTTAGATTGAGGCGCCACGAGACAAGCTGTTCAATGAATATTTTATTTGATGTCATAAAGTTCGATTTGTGTTTCATGGTTGAATCAAATACAGAAATAAATTGTTTCATGATTTCTTTCAATTTTCTCGTTTCAGATCCATCATAGCGATTATTGTGTCATCCATCGTGTGACCAGTGCATGACCTCATCATGAGGCACATTTTCCTTCTCATCATTGTCGCCATCATGGTGAATGACGGCTTCGGCTTGTCGCTCGATCCAGGTGAGACTAAATCTTTAAGCAATCTACTGAATCACTTTGGTTAGACGAAACGTGTGTGGCGCAATATTTACATGCTCGTGATTCCCTCCGCGCTTTGCCGTGTTTATTTTCAAACGATAGCCGTTCTGTAACTTCAATCTCTCTTCTCGTGGGATGATTAGAAAGAAAACATATAAATTTTTACACAAGAAACAACATAAATTAGTTTTGAGAAACTCCCCGAGAGTCGCAACGATGTTTTGTATTTTCGGTTTTAAAGGGAAATGAGACGAGACAGAGAAAATAACTCGCGGGTTTTAAAATGACATTAGAATGGACCATAATTCTTATTGCCTTCATAGAATTTTTTGTGATTCTCCTTCGATAAAAATCATAATTAAATCGTTTCTTTTCACGATTGAGCCTTTCCCATCCCGCATTAAAATTTGATAAATTATCTTCCCGACACCTCCGACATTCGAAAGAATTTTTCATTTCCAGCGAAAAGGCAAGCAAAGATTTATACGTAAAACAAGGCTTTTTGGGACTTTTTTTTTGTTCATGACGAGAACTGAGCTCGACACGTTGGATTGATTGATGAAGGCAAAGCAAGCATGAGTAGTCAACGTATTTAAAATTTTAAGGAAATTTCCATTAACGGGAAAGCTTTGTATGTAATGTTTACTCTTTTTTTTATTGGTTTTAAGCTTATTCAAAAAATGTCAGAATGAAAAAAGTACATAAACGAATCAAGATTCAGATTAATTTCTTTAGTTTCTCTCATGAAAAATCACGTCACGTAATTCCAAAACTCCTTCCAAACATCCACGATACAAATTGACTTTATTTGTTGAGCATTAATTTATGTGTATTAATTATCGAAATCCAAGAAAGTCAAATTATTTCTCAGCCGGCAGCTAATGTCGCGCTGTTTCATTGTAATTGACCTTTAATTAAAACTCTGAGCACTTGTATAAATCACAGCTTGCGTCGATGTCTTCTTGCTCAAACAATCACAGGTTTTCTTTACTCAAAGTGCTTCGAGCAAATTGATTTACCTTTGATGGTAAATTACAGAAAATAATGAAGGAACGAATTTCGAACAAAAGTGAGCGAGAAAATTTCCCAGCGATAAGCATCGATAAACAAAATAAAAAAATCTACGAATGATATGATACGAGCTGGCAACATACGAAAAACGCGAACTTTCCTTGTCACCTTCGTACGATGCTTTATCATTTTCGGCTTAATGCAAGCGCTTTTTATAAAAGTGAAATTTCAAGACTACGAACGCAAATCAAAAATCTCGTCCTTGAGGCATCGATTAGAATCACCACGATTTCTTATTTTGGCCTGTTATCGCACTTATGTCTTAAGATTAAAATGAAATTAAAAACATCTAATGGGGATTTTTTTAGTAAACACAGAGATAGAGAGGGAGATATGTTGAGCATGTGGCATGATGTTAAACTAGATTATCATCAACATTCTCAAGTTGTTTCAATGCGATCGCGTTTAATAAAAGACTCATCAGTTGATATAAGCGAAATGAACCATCACTTACCACTTGCAGACTCTATTAAGGTGTTATCGACATCAATCCCTAAGTCTCTTATAAAACATCAAACCAAGTGTTGCTTTTCGACACAAGATAAATTACAGACTCTCGTACACTTGAAAATTACAAACCGGCGCTCTCCAGAATCATGAGATTGATTAAAAGCGTCTCTTTGGTTTGAGACGACGGTACGAACAAGACAGTGAATTCTTCCTCATTCCAATTTTATTTGCTGGTCTTCTTCATTTTTGAACTTGACTTTACCGTCCAAACAATCCCTAAATTCAATGAACTGAGAAGATGTGTTGAACCCTGATGACCCGACTGCTGAAAAAAAAGAATACAATCTTTAATTTGTGCATAATTTACGCATGAAGGAAATTGCTGAAAGTTTCGAAAAAAAAAGTTGAAACATGATTTATGCGTTAAAGATTTATCCTTGAGAATTTAAGAGTTTTAAAAAATTTCCTTCGCTTGATTTCTTTTGCAGTGGCATCGTCTGATTTGGAGCAATATATTCGAGACGATTTCACAATATCCCTTAAGCACATCAGGTAAAGCGTTGCTACGTACTCTTTTACGAAATACGGGGAAATAAATTTATTGGTTTCTCTTCGATGTTTAACAGGCCCCGAAGGAAGTTCCGAATCACTCTTGAAGCGTTGTTCATGATCGACTTCCCTGCAGCCAAGAACAAGTTTTCATTCTTCTTAGATCGCAAGGCGAAGCGTGTTACTATTGATATCAACTCCAATGCCAAGATTTTCTCCAAACATCTTGACGTTCCAATGCTAAACGAAACGACGACGATACGGTCGCTTGCCCTTTCGTTCTCACAGAATGTCATCAGCCTTTCTATCGACTGTAAAGATGTGTTGAAGGACGAAATGGAATTCAATCTGTCAAAGCTATATTTGGATATGGACGAACCAACTGTGAAACTTTTCAGAGAGAGAAAGTATCCATTGTTCCTAGATGGGTCAGTTGAGAGTGCTTTGGACAGAGCAAGTTGTCAGAAAATGTCCAAGCGAAAACCTAACCGTAATATCGTAAAGGACAACGAGAAGAAGAAATATTTAGAAGGTAAGAAAAGCTAAAATGACATAGCTAAAACGCTTATTTCATGGAAGGCAAAATATTATTTTTCCTGAATGTGAACTGAAGATTTAAAAAGGTTTTGATATGACGGAAGTACCCGATTGTCAAAGATCTGATTTGATAGATTAACAATGATATCGAAATTTCTTTATTGTTATACAAGGACAAAAATATAACATATTTGTAATACAAATTACTTATGTAATTTATTGAAATCATAGGATTTGCTAGAGAATAAAAATCTCATTTCCTTCTAGGTTCAGAGAAGAATAGAAAGCGCGACTTGAATGCTTATTATCGAAACAATGACAGAGATGACGATCGAATCAATAATTTGCCGGGTCGCGGTGATATTCCAATCATTCACGGAGATTGTGACGGTAACAGTGAACAAAAATATTTAACGATTTCAAAAATTCAAAACTGTCATCTTTTTTACAGAAAATTTATTGAGAGGCATCAACGACTTAATTGCTTTGGTGAAGAAACTTCAACAAGACATCGCCAATCAACACGGAGACATTAAACGACTTCAATCGCTTATTGAGAACTGTGCAGCTTGCCAAGAACCGCAGAACTTACGTCGTCTCGATACTTGTCAATACGCCAATCCTTGTTTCCCCGGTGAGCAGACCTTTGACAACTTCTCCGAGTGGTTTGCCTTAATTTGCATCTAATTAATTCAAATTTCCGTCGTCTTCTCGATCTTTAGGAGTGACCTGTCACGATACGTCGAATGGAATGCGATGCGGACGCTGTCCAAGTGGCTATGTCGGTGATGGTAAAACTTGCAGACCCGGACAAACATGCGATGACCGGCCATGCTTTCCGTGAGTTTGACTTTCCCGCACTTTTGGTCGTAACTCATTACTTGAACATAAATCTAATGACGTTTAATACACAGTTAACGAGAACGTAAAGATATATTTACGACGATTTCGAATACGAAAGGTCCATTGACTCATTGATCGTGATTTTTAACTCGTTCATCTTCTTCTCACCATATGTCGAGGACGGAACCACTTTCGATCTCGCATAACAAGACGGCTCTTGTCAATTTCCTTCTGTTCCTCTGTTTCTTGATATCAAAACATTTCAACAGAATTTATGGCAAACAGCGTGATATTGGTGTCGTGTCTTTGAACGTTCCTTCTTCCTCAATATTAATTATTCAATCTCTTTGTCGCTTTTGTTTTCAAACAAAGGACAGAATATTACAATGGGATCGAAGTTCTCTCTTGGCGATTAGAAATGTTTAATAGAATTAACGATCATTATTTTAACTTTTATTGCACCAACTGAGCTACAAGCTCGGACATAAATTACTCTCATAATGCTTTCAAGAGAAAATTCTTTGTTTTGAATGAATATTTTTTTCTTTCGGAATTTCGTGTCTTTTGTGATTTTTATTAACTGAAAGGAAAGTCAATGCATCGGACAATCTAAGCCTTCTCATTCAATTTGTAGAAGGGACAACGTAAATGTTGTCACAAGATTATATGAAAGAACTGAATTAAGGTTCTAGTATTGTGATTAATTAAGTGAGAGTATCACGTCACTTATGTACGAACTCTTCTCCATATTTTGCGTCTGTATGGCTTTGAAGCTGTTGCAACGTCGTCTTTATGTTTTAAGGTTGATCGAACGCGCTACACGAGCATGTTTTATTGTTATTCGCTGTAACACAAATCAAGTTCGCCCACGCTGATTGAAGCGCATTCTTTTCTCTTATTTCTTCACGAATAACTGCGAAGTTCGGACGTAGAGATTGAAAACTATGAGAGCGCTCTGAAGATGTGTCAGTACGTTTTAGAAAATATTCGGATGCCTCACTTTCACGTACGGTTGTAATAAAAGAGAACAAAACAGACTCCAACAGATGGTGTTGAGTTGATTCAGTCATTGAATATAATTTCCATTGACAGGGCATGGAAATTGCAGCGACTCGAAACTCAATCCGATAGACATTAGAGTGAGTAAAATTGTTATTTTACGACATTTCTCTTGTCTAATAATGTCGATTCCCCCGAAGACTAAAAGAGACAGCATATAAGGAAGTTGGAACATAAAAATATTCCGTTTTTCACGAAATGACCATTTTTCATTCCGACCAATAAATATCAATAATTATTAACCTTCGAAAAGGGTTTAAAGACCGTTTGGCGACGACGGCCGCTTGTTTGGCGATTCCGACAGGATTAAAGCTAACGTTTCCATGAGAAAGACCAAACGTATCTATGAAAACACAAAGAAGTATTAATGAGCTGCACGACTCGATGCCGTCGAGCCTCGTCGTCCTACACAAGTCTTGAAAGTAGAGTGGAAAAAAACATTATTTAAGGAAAGGCTCCGTGCTAAAACGAAATAAAAATTTATTGTACCATAAGTCGTCGCACATAAAACGAACAAAGAAGAGCAAGAAGACAATTCAACGTGAGAAAAGAATTGTGCATTCGCTTCGACGTTCTGGGCGGTTGTCAAAATCACTTTTTCGGCTTTCGAGCTGTTCACACAAATGTTCGCTCGCCTTAATCGAACCTTAGATGCTTATCGGTCTTAATTTCCGTGCATGATACGATGAGAAAAGACTACGAATTTAAAC
The DNA here is from genome assembly GCA_033063855.1 of Smittia aterrima. Lineage (NCBI taxonomy): Eukaryota > Metazoa > Arthropoda > Insecta > Diptera > Chironomidae > Smittia > Smittia aterrima. Next base: position 19,109,385 of record CP093831.1, read on the forward strand.
GAATTTCTTAACGTTCTTTTCGCTTTTTTTTTTGAAATATGAGGCCACCGATACTCGGATGGCGCCGAGACTGTTAATTAAGTGTGACTTATTGTTCTTTAAATTTCGTCTCGCGGGGATAAGACTGAATTTAATCACAAATGCATTTTTTTTCTTTAGTGGCGTTCAATGTGCCGACACTGTCGAAGGCGCTCAGTGCGGCTCCTGCCCACACGGTTACGAAGGAGATGGAAAGATTTGTCACCAACGAAGAAACCCTTGCGACCAGAATCCATGCGCGTCAGGTACAAAAGATATTCATGTTATTGCTACTTGATAAAAACTATTTTATTAGGATTAAGAGACAAAGTTTCAAAAGAATTCTTTTCATGAGTAATGTTTATGAAGTAAAGATACTTAAATGACTAAAACAAATTTCGGCTTTTCATGACATACTTAAGACTCTAGGGATGCATTTGGTGCGTGAGAAGTTAAAAGATTTATGAATGTACTTAGTCGTGTCATTGCTTGAGTAAGTGACATGAATGCTTTAACGCACCAAAGCTCCTGAGAATCCTTCTAACAAGGCCACTCATTTTAACAAGAGAAATAATAAAAAAAAAATCAATTTGCCTAAGCTCTTTGGGATTCATAAGAATCTTCACATGATTTTTCAAGGGAATTTGATATTTGTGACTTTTTTCATTCAATTTCCTGGTACTATACCTTAATCTAAAATCACTCTGTTGAAGCAAACGCTTAGAACCGCCCGAGGACGCTGCGAAATCCATTCTATAGAATTTATTTATTGTTGAGTGAATCTTTTAATTGATGCTTCTACCTCGTGCCCCACAAAAGCAATTAGCTTTTCAACTGCCATCGACATTAAAGTTAAAGTTCAAATGAATTTTTTATATTGCTCGAATTAAACTTTAACGTTGCTTAGGTAAGTTGATGAAGGTGAAACTTTTTCTTTTCCTAGAAGTTTTTATTTATGCATTCATGGGTTTGTTTATCCTTTTTCCTGTTTATTTTTATTGGCGAATCAAATTTGTTTAGGTTGAGTTGGAAAAGGAGCAGACATTAAATTTAAAATAACGTTTGGCTTGTAGCGAATTGCACTAACCTAACAAGTTTCTTGAAAATTGAAAACGCTTTAACTAACGGTTAAATTACTCGACTAATTATCACTTCTCCAGTTCGACAACTTATTCAATTCGATACGATTTGATTTGAATTCATTGAAAGCATCTGGTTTGATGCGGGACCTTGTTTACAGACGCGAGATAAAGAAATCAATTTTGATTGATTGAGTAACGAATTTTGTTTCGCCTTAAGGGCTTCTCTTTTCGTTTCTAACTCGAGCATTTCGAAACATCAATCTTAAAGTTTAAAGTAAGAAAAGATTTATGACGTCGTCAAGATCTTAAAGTGATTTCGGTATAATGAATGAGAGACTCGTGTAAAAAAAAACAATCAAAAAAATTCATTCACTTGCTAAAAGCTTTAGCCTGAAAAAACTTGTATCGTAAAACATCCTTCTCTCCTATTTATATTCAACACATTCAATGTTTTCTTAGAATTTTATGTGGGATATTCTCGGGAAAAAAGTTTTTGAGTTTATCAAGAATAACTTGGAGAGTTTCCTTAGAGATCTCTTACACTACAACAAACAATGTCCTTGATTTATTCTCTGAATTTTTGCCGTAAATTGTTGATGTAAATAAAGATTTTCAGACGCCGCGTTTCACAAGAATCTGAAGAATTCGTGAGGAAAATATTTAGCTTTCTTTGATTATTTGTATAGACAATGTCAATTTGACATTATCCTGATTAGCGTTAAGCTTCACTAAAATTACTAAAATAGATGAATGTCTTCGTAAAGAAAACAATTAGCTTCTCAAGAAATTTCTTTGTCAATGGAATTCAAATTTCTCTCACAACACATCAATTTGTTAAGCAACTGAACCTTTATTCGTGTTTACGATGAGTTAATCTCACAAGCCGTCAATCAATCATAAAATCTCCTCTTCTGTCTTCCGAATCATCTGTTGCTTCACAGCATTCAAAAACGCCGAATGAAGCTATTAAAGACGGTTTAAATAGTTTCGTGAAAGTATTAAGACCGATAATGAGATTATTTTCATTCTCGTTTTATTGTTTTTGAATCCCGGTTAATGAGACGAAAGGCATTTTTATGATCGCTAGGCAGCAAACGAGCTGATAAATTAGATTAAAATGACGAAAACAAAATTAAGACATAGCCAAAGTCTGTGCTGGATTAAAGAAAGTGGAAGTAACATGAAGTGATATTTATTAACTCTAAATTACTATTAAGTTATGCACATGAAATTTATATTTTTGGTTCTTTCCCAGCAAGATTAATGAAACAAATTTAGATTGAGATAAATTATTAGGTCACATTAACTTTGTGTAATTTAATTTAACTTTCGAAATTTCTTCAGAATTAGAAGTCTTGCTGGTACATCTAGTTCATTTTCTGGTTATTCACTTTCATGTTTATTTTAAAGGTGTTCCATGCGTTGAAACTGGTCAACATCCATTCTACAAATGTGGCTCTTGCCCATCCGGATGGACTGGCAATGGAACAGCGTGTCATGACATTGATGAGGTGATAATCTCTTGCTTAAATATGTTAATGCAATATTTATCTGATTCGCTTCTCATTTTCTTCTTTTGCCCTTAAATGATCGAATAGTGCGACTTGATCGAGCCATGCGATCCGCGAGTTAGATGCACAAACTTGTCGCCGGGTTTCCGTTGTGAGGCTTGCCCATCAGGTTATCACGGCTACCACTCCCAAGGGCTTTATATGTCAACAGCTGTTGACCATACATTCCAACGCCAACGTTGCGACGATATCGACGAATGTCGTGAGGGAATTGCTCGATGCGGAACAAACTCGAACTGTGTCAACACTGATGGATCTTACGAATGTACATGCTCAAGAGGTTTCAGCAGGAATTCAACTATTGGATGTGTCCAAACTCCTGGAATGTGTCCAGATGGAACGATCTGTGATAGAAACGCTGCTTGCCACCACGCTGGAGGGAACCGATATCGGTAAATACATAAATCATCCAAGAAAAACTTCGATTTAAATCAATTTTCAATTTAGATGCAAATGTAAAGTGGGCTGGGCCGGCGATGGACATCACTGTGCAATTGACAAAGATCTTGATGGATGGCCCGATTACGATCTCGGCTGTGCTGATCCTCGTTGCAGAGCTGACAATTGCATAAGCATTCCTAACTCGGGACAAGAAGATGCAGATAATGATGGAGTTGGTATGTGAATCGACTAAGAATTAAATTCTGATTTTTTACGACTATTTATCTCAACAGGTGATGCTTGCGACCCCGATGCCGACGACGATGGAATTCTCAATGATCCCGTAAGTTTTCGATTCATAATCAGAGCTTTTTCTTGCTTTGTCAATTTTTGCCAATAAAAAAGATAAATGTTTCTGCAAAAAGGATTGAATGAGAAGCGGCGAGACAAAAATGTCGAATTCTTTGAACTTGCTCTGCTCTCATGAAACTGAAAGAGACTGTTTAGCTTCGTTGAATTATTGAGGATGAAGGTTGTTGGGATGGAAACAAGTATCAAAAGCAATTCAGATAAACAGCTGACGATTTTGATTTTCATTGCTTTTCAAGATTCTGATTCTATTTTCGTCTTATTTTATTTCGATTAAAGGTCAAACAACTTTATAATAAAACTAAATTTTCAGGATAATTGCCCATTGGTTTACAATCCGGATCAAGCTGATACTGATTCAGATGGTGGCGACAAACAAGGAGATGCTTGTGACAATTGTCCAATGATTGCAAATATTGATCAGTCGGATGTCGACCGAGATGGTATTGGTGATGCTTGTGATCCAGTGAGTTGAAAAAAAATATATAAAATTTCAAGTAATTATTTTTCAAAATATTCAGGACATTGACAACGATGGAGTTCTTAACGCACGAGATAATTGTCCAAAGAAAGCAAATAGCGACCAGAAGGACTCCGACAACGATGGACTTGGTGATGTCTGCGTAAGTTCAATGCTCTTAGCTTATTGCGTGGTTCAATACAATTCTTACTTCTCTCTCTATCCACAGGACAATTGCCCATTTATTCCAAATCCAAACCAGCAAGATAGCAACAACAATTTAGTTGGTGATGCTTGTGATTCCGGTATCGATAGAGATCGAGATGGTATCCAAGACAGCAAAGACAATTGCCCAAAGATTGCGAACTCTGACCAGCTCGATACTGATATGGACGGAAAAGGAGACGCATGTGATTCGGATATTGATGATGATGGAATTCTTAACGAGCTTGACAACTGTCGACTTGTCTATAATCCAGATCAAGAAGATGCTAACAGCGACGGCGTAGGAGACATTTGTGAGGAAGATAATGACAAAGACAATGTGCCGAATTATCTCGACAACTGTCCCAATAACTCGAGAATTTTCTCGACCGATTTCCGAACATACCAAACTGTCGTCCTTGACCCAGAAGGTGAATCACAAATTGATCCAAACTGGGTCATTTACAACAAAGGTGCTGAGATTGTACAAACGCAGAACTCAGATCCAGGCCTTGCTGTCGGTTACGATTCTTTCGGAGGCGTTGATTTTGAAGGAACTTTCTTTGTGGATACAGAAATTGATGACGATTACGTGGGCTTCATTTTCAGCTATCAAGACAACCACAAATTCTACACGGTCATGTGGAAAAAGAACATTCAAACGTATTGGCAAGCTACGCCATTCAGAGCGTCAGCTGGTAAATAAAGAATGTTTCGAACGCTCAAGATTGATTGAATATTTAATTATTTGTAGAGCCTGGCATTCAGCTCAAACTAGTTGACAGCAGAACTGGACCCGGTGAAATGATGCGTAACAGTCTCTGGCATACTGGCGACACCAAAGATCAAGTCAAACTTCTCTGGAAGGATCCAAGAAACGTTGGGTGGAAGGAGCGAACTGCTTATCGTTGGCTGTTGCTTCATCGACCCAAGATCGGACTCATTCGTCTTCGAATTTTCGATGGCGAGAACATGGTCGCTGACTCTGGAAATATTTACGACAATACATTGAAGGGAGGACGTTTGGGAGTTTTCTGCTTCTCTCAGGAAATGATTATTTGGTCCGATTTGGTTTATCGTTGCAATGGTAAGAAAATTCAATGACCTGTGAAGTTTAAACAATTTTTGATTTCACAGATAACGTTCCCGAGACGATTTATCGCGAGTTGCCACCTCGTTTGCAGAAAGAAGTTCACATCGATTATCGAACATAAATATTTCCTTGTCATCCCGAAAATCAATTGAATTGAAGTCAAGTTTAATTAACCAAAAACATAATCTTTTGAGCAATTCACTAATCCGTCAATTGTTAAACAATGTTTACTTGCCCAGTGTTACGGAACATGAAAAATTGTTTTATAAAGTATGAGAAAGTTTGTTTCGTTTAAAGTTTGAGTAAAAAATAAAGTTCCATTTTTAAAAAGTTGAAAATAACTATCTGTTCAGTGACATCTCAATGTCCTCACTGCTCTTGTTTCTTGTCTCAGGCACGTAGAAGATAACGAAGACCATTCCAATGATTGTACAAGCACCGAAGATAAACATACAAACGTAGAGTTCTAACAGTGCCACGAGCGTTGCGAAGTATCTGAGTAGTAGGAATGATAAAGTCCAAAGAACTGCTGTGCAGAATGACACGCCAAAGCTTCGAATCTATTGAAATAAAGTATTAGAAATGAATAAAGCTCAACGCTTCTCTTACTTTATGTGGAAGGATCTCTGATAGCATAACAAATGTCAATGGCAGCAATCCTATCGACGCGACGAAAATCACAAATGACAAACTTGCAATCGGCACCCACGCAAACTCAGTCATGTTATAGTAATTCTTTAAGTATCCGTGCGCTCCCATCGCAAATAAACCGACGATAACACCGAAGCACGTCATCGCATAAAGCAATTTACGCGACATCTTTCCAACGACGAAAGTCGAAACGGTAGAACCCGCGACTTGAATAATTGCGACGATGATTGCTGACATATTGGGTGAGAGCGATGATCCTGATTCCATGAATATTTCCGATCTACAAAAATATAAATTGTCAATTCAAATAAAATTTATTAAATAATCAATATTTACGTGTAATTGATAAATGCGAAACATCCACTTAACTGGTTCGTTGACACGAGAACTAAACCGATAATAAGAGCTTTTCGAGATGCTGGCGTGTCTGAAATTGCAATAAATTAAAGGGCGAAATGATGTCATTGACATTTAGATGTTTACTCAATTTCTTAAATATTGATTCCCTTTCAATGTTAGATTCTACTTCAATTTTCTTCGCCATTTCCATAAGTTCGTTCTTCACTTTTTCCGGAACTTCTCTGCCATCTCCACAACCACGTAAAAACTTGAGTGATTTTTCTGCTTGCTTGGCTTTTCCACACTTCAATAAATGCTGAGGTGTCTCAACCAGAAAAGCGAAGGTCAAAGCGAACGCAATTGGAAATGAAATCATCAGTTTGGGTACAAGAGCGTAGCTCAAATAGTTTCCCGCGATAAACATCAAAAGCGTTCCAAAATTTATTGAGAAAATGAAAAATGAGCCGAGCGTTCCTCGAATTGAGTCCTCAGCTATTTCTGAAACGTAGAGAGGAACGAGAACAAAAACGCCACCAGCAGCGAGACCTGAGAGAAACCGCCCGAAAAGAAGCACTTCAACTGTCGTTCCAATCATCACGGTAACCCACCAAACCTTTAAATTAACTTTGCTTTAATGTGAAAAATGTATTTTTATGATTTATACTTACGATCTGAGGAATTGAAGTCATCAAAGAAGCCCAAAATCTCCCAACTGACTCTGATAACCATCCGAACAACAAAGTTCCACACAGAGCACCTAGAGCTAAAATACTTCCAACCCAAGAAGCTTCTGACGAGCTTATCGCTCGAGATAATGGCGATTCTTCTGTTTGCAAAAGAGGAAGCATTGGAGATGCCCATCCTATGCTAGCTCCGACACCTAACGCAATTATGTTAACTAAAAAATTCATTAAACTTTACTTTAACGTTTTAGGAGAAGTAATTAACACTAACCAGCTAAAGCAGCGTAATATTGATTCTTAGCGCTTGATTCTGACATTCTATCTTCAATAATTTGTCGCTTCACTCTCTCACAATCTTCAAAACTTTTCTATCTAATCTTTTCACTTCAAAATTCATGCAGCATCTGAACCAAACGAATCTCACTTCACTTCGGAATAATCTTCCTCGAACGTAATTCTTCACTTAAAGTAAACACCAATGACAAAAGAATGTATTTAAATAAACTTCATTCACATGATATGCGATTCCAAAGTAAAAAAACTTACGAGTTCAAACACAAAAGCCTCAACTGAAATGCCTCAACTGAATTGAATTTAAACAATGTTCGCAAATTGACGAAGTCGCTCTTTTTATGAAAGAGTAGTTTTTATTGTAATTTCGATTAATGATAACACAAAAACTGTTTTGAACAATCATTGTGCGTTAGTGCGGTAGCATTGAACTTGAAATTTGATTTAAGTTTATCAGACGTGACGGTATTTTGTAAAACAGCCAATCAGAAACTTCGATGGTCAAGTTCATTCTTAACTCCGCCGCAATCAAATATTTTATATTACGTTTCAAAGCCGCGAAAATACTTGAAATTCACAAGGCAAACAAAATTCGAGTAAACACCGAATTCAGTTATTTAAGTTGATTAAATCATGAATCCAATCAATCATCGATTGGATCCAATTAAAATTAGGCTGTTACATTAGGTTAGACAAAAAAATAGATTATGAGTTTTACCAATTGTTGCTAAAGAAGTGATTGCAGAGCGTGTGAGAAAGGCGATTGAGCGCCTTTGTTTTATACATTCTTTTCTTGTCTCCGGAAGTTCTTGTCTAGACTCTTGAAAGTGATAGTAAGATGAATAACACAAATATCCATCCCCATTTATTCTTTATATGTAGTAAGAAACTTGAATATGATCATTTCTGAACTGCACAACAACAAGATTATAAGAAGCAATTGCACCGAAAATCTGAAAAAAATGTTCAAAGTTAATGTTCTGATAATTTAAAACTCACTTAACTGAATACAAAAGCTTCAGATCAATTTTAAATAAAAACGTTGAAATTCTTGGTAATTTAAGAAAATTTTCTCCACTGTCCATTCTTTTAATCTGTAAAAAAATAAGTTGCCAATTCAAATCCAGTTTATTCAATACACTCACTAATCGATATTTACCTCAACTTTAACTTTCTCTGTTATGAAGAAAAAAGATAATGACGCAAAAAGGAGCGGAATATTTTCCGGAAGGATAGCTAGGAGCTGGATTAATTGTATTTCTCCAAATTGATACAAAAATTTGCTTGAGTACAAATAGCCGAAAGCTAACAAATTTATGAAAATCTCAAGAGTCATCATCAAAAAGTTGATCCCGTAACAATTGCTTAATATTCGAAGAATTTTCCAAAGTAGCAACTTCAATCTTTGCAATTCTGCAGAGTTGAATTTCCCTTGAGATTGTCCTTCGTTGAAAGCTCTGAGCTTCAAATAGATAAATCCAATGATGAAGCTTAGATGAAATTGATTCTGAACGTAAGCGAAGTTTGCTAACATGGCCACAGATATTTTACAAGTTCGAATGAATTCATCGCGAAACATCATTACGTAGAAAGACCACATAAAAGTCAAATGAACAACGCTTGCAACAAAAATTGTAGTAACTATTGACTTTGCCTTGTTTACATTAAAATTGCACTTGAGGGAACTGCCAAGTTCATCGATGAGCACACAAAGCTTCCGCCTCTGAGCCCTCTGATAGAAAAGCGATGTAAATACGAACGTCACAAAACACGAATATCTAGTGGCCACTCTCATAAAATGTAAAATTACGATAACAGAGTCATCTAATTTCCCAGAAATTTTCAACTGCTGGGGCTTGTAATAAACGAACGGATAGAGCACAGTGAAAACAGATGAAATCAACATGGATTTTATGATTTCCCCGATATTGAGTTTCTTTGAATCTCTTCTAAAACCAATGAACTTTAGTAAATTTAAATTTATTCTTATAAAGTTTTCAAGCTCCATTGTTGCCAAGGATTAAATTTGATATAAAATTGCTCGATTTAAACTCATAAAGCTCAATCTAATAAACTTTGGTCATTAATGAAAAATTCATATCACCAAAAGTTTCATAACTCAGTTGAATCGAGGATTGAATTAATCAAGCTCAACTTTTGAAACCTTGACCGCTATCAATCTATGTCACCACATAAAGATAACAATAAATATTTAAGCCTAAAAGCTTAAAGGGAATTCAAACGAATAAATCTTCCGAGGCTCTTCATTAGGACAGCAGATTTCGAATAGGAATTAAAGGTAAAATGTATACTAAAACTCATTAAGATGAAATTTTGTTGCTAATTGTTTTTTTTTGGTCTGTGCCATTAAGTGATTAATGTTTTTCAATTTGAGTTTCTGAGTTTCTTTTGTTTTAATGATTCAATGATAATGGTTCAGGTCACTTGCTTGATATTACTGAAGCACGCTGCTTCAAGTTAAGGTTCAAAAATTGATTTATTCTACAAAACTTTAAAAGAAATTAGTCAAACTTAGTGTTTGAATCTTATTTTTTTATAATTTTATTTTAGCCGAATAGTAATGCCATCAAGAGTTTAACTTTAAAAATTCAATAATTTTTCTTGCTCCAAATGACATAGATAATGAAAAGAAGGAGTATTGATAGAATTGAATTTAATTCGAATTTTTATTTGAATAACAAGATTTATGATTTCTGAGTTTTACTACGATGAGATTGTTTATTTGATTAATTTTAAATTTGACATTCATACACTTACTCAGATAACAAGAAAAAGCAAAATGTTGATACCACCATTGGTAATGAAAAACAATAAATTTTCGATAGAAATCATAAAAATATGTTTCAATTCAATGTCGACAAATTTATACAAAAATTTAATTGAATACAAACTAACAAACAATTGCTAAATTAGAAAAATGTGAGAAACACTATCAAACGATTGCTCTCTTCCAGGTCGGAGATGATAAAATAATTCGTTGATAAAGCAATCACGTGTATTACAGTTATAATAATCGAAAATACTAGAAAAATCAATTTTACTTTTCTCTCTTTGGCGTTTTGTTGAGTTCGCAATGACGCGTGAATTTCATTCAGCGCAAAATACTTCAATCTTGTTGTCCTCCGATAGAAAAGTGAATAAAGAATGAAAATTATAATTCAAAATGTTCGCATGAAAACTGAAGTGATTGCGTGAAGGCCATGACTGAATCGTTTGTTGTCCCAAAAGATTCAGTTTGTATCTTGCTCACATTATTACTAATGAAATCTATTTTATATTCATTAAACATTTATGTTGTTTTAAGGTTCAACATAAATGTTTGTTACAAAGTTTATATTAATTATCCACGTTATTGGTGGAGCGGATGCAATTCATTCATTTTTGCTGTTTTGTTTTCGAGTGTGAAAAGCTCGAATTTATTGTTCCCTAAAATAAGTGACTTGGTATTGAAACTTAAAGCGTGCGTTTAAGCAGCTTAAATTAAGCTTTTTAAATCCGAATTTCGTTTTACCATTGGATGAAATAAACTTACAACTGTAACGAAAATTTCGGTATATTTTATTTCATTGAATCGTTCCAAAAACGTTTAAATTTTCGATACGTTTTTACTTGTTTAGATATTTCAAATATTTTATTCAAAACTCCATGGAGTTTCATTAATTTCTAATATTTGTGTTTTGCTTTTCATCTAATTCAGGAGAAATTCTTTAATGTTTGAAATAGCTTTTACAACATAGAACGTCAGAACTTTCTTAAATATTAAATTAATTTATTTTTTCCTAGAAAATTTCTCCCACAACAAACTGAGTTTTTCGGTACCGATCGAAAAAAAATCAATTTGTATTTCTTTTGAGCCACTTCATTGAAGTGGTTTGTATAAAAGTTTCTCTTTTACCTTTATATCAGTTTCTTAAAATTGACCCGATGAGGTTTCTCAATCAAACAAAATCGATGCTTAAATATTGATTTCAGACTACAATCGAATCCAAAAATTTACAAAAAAAAATGTATGTACTAAATTTAATTACTGACGTAGTTCCTAATAAATCACGATTAACAATATTAAAAGCTTTTTGAAGTTTTTTTTATAGGAACTCTATGTTCGTTGAAATTTGTATCGCCTTTTACGTAGTTTCGTCGACGATACTGCATAGAACGATGATATTACACTCACTAAATTAAGAATACCTTTCAGTTGAATAACTCCTTTCTTAGTTGAACTAGAAAAATGCTGCTGCATGATAATTTCTGAAATAAACTTAACAAGGAGAGACAATATAACTTTTCTTAAGCTTTAAGCTTAAATATTTCAGCTTGTATTTGGTCAGATTTGAAGATATAATTGAAAATATTTCAGTGTTCATTCTTTTAAAACGAGAGGCAGAATGGCTAAAGGTTCATTGTTCTTAGGATTATCTTTGTACAAGCTCCAAGTTCTCTTGTTTAGATCAAAGATTCCAACGCAAATCGTTTTCAAGAATTCTTCTTTTCCTGGTTGATCTCGGAAGACACAATGAGTCTTTGCGCTCGTGTCGCCAAGCATTCTAATAACATCTTCTTTATTCTTTGGAGCCTTGAAGGTTGTGAAAGTTTCATGTCGCTCAATCGAACTGTCGATGATTAAGCCCTCGACTTCTGGTACTATAGTCAAAATTAAATAGAAACAGAACTTTAACATAAGCTTTGAAATTATTTTTCAGTGAAACTTTAAAAACCTTTCAAACGTAGATAACCTGAAAGTGAAAATAATATGTATAGTAAGCGATTCTTCAAACTAATAAAAAAAAACTCACGATTGGTGTGAATGATGAACTCCCCAGGACTGGCAGTGAGAATATTTAATTGAGATTCTTTTTCATTCGGATTCATTGGGGGTCCCATTTCTGCGTTGTGGAATAAACGATTGCCTTCTTGTCTAACGAGATAAAATAAAACTTAGTAGAAATTTCTTGAATAGATTTTTCTTACTTTAAGAACGTCATATTAATAGAACATCCATCTGCCGCACCAACGCCGGAATCTCTCAAAATTTTCTGAGCTTGTTCAAAGTTTTCAGCGGACAACAAAGCTCTGTTTGTCATCAATCATGATAAAAGTAAATAAACGAAATTAAGTAATTAAAAAAAACACCTTGGACCGTGACAAACCTTGTGATGAAATGACGTGCTGAAATTATAAATGAAAGATCAGAACTGCTTTATCGACAAAACAATTATTTACGAGTCTTTCCACTGAAGAGTTTCCTTGCGCTCAAAGTGTTGATCGCAAAGCATAAGCCGTGGTGATTGTAGTTCTGAGTATAACCAGGAAGATGACCAGCATAGCAAAGAGACGTGAACCGCTCTTCAGTCACATTATATTTTCCTTGTGGTTTATCTGAGATGATATGAGCCGATACGAAATAAAAGTTGTTCAGATTCTCAGACAAAGCGTCTTCTGTATGCCCCAAGGTTTCCTTTGAAAAATTATAAACATTGGAAAATTATAAAAAAAACTAATAATGAATATACGTTATTTCTTACGTTTCCAGGTTCATTGACAGAAATTGTTGAACATCCAATAGGAGCATCTATTGAATTATTATTATCGACAACATTCGGTATGATCTCGTCCATATGAAGCAAGAAAAGCTGTTGAAAAGTAAATTCTAAGTTATTATACAAATAGTTTATTTATTAGTCATTTGAATGGTTGTTTTAATAAATTATGTGAACATAGACTTCTAATTATTTTTGCATTTAATAAAGTCGCTGAAAACTTAGCAAAATGTTCTCGATGTCCTTCTCTCGATGTCTAATGAGATTTAAAGCACTTAGTGCAACTCAGAGCGAGAACAGTTGTGCATTTGAATATGTCAATATAGTTGGCATTTGCGTGAAGCGCACGAGTAAATAATTTAATTACCTTGTAGAATTCCACTTTCGATCCATCAGCAACTCCTTGCAGCTCTTGGATGTATTGGGGAAACGATTCCGTGACTGTCGTGAGTGTTTCCTTGTAAACTCTCTCTGTGAAAACGTTGCGAGAAATTTCATTAGTTTAGAAGGTAGTAAAAAGTACATCGAGAAAATTCTTACGGCCTTCTGGAGAATTGTAGAGTGGGATGAATGCTTCGTTAAGCGGTTTGAACACGTTGACGAATTCACGGATGAGAGAAGCAAAAGTTCGACCCTAGATAAGAAATAAAATTTTTCATATAACCAACCAAATAATTCTATTATACTCAATTTAAAACCGGGTTATTCACGTATAAACAAATTCGTTAAGTATAAAGGAAATCTTGTGCAAAGAGGTGAAAAATTACAAAAAAAAATTTAACCGAGAATTCCGGAACGCGAATTAACAGTTTCTGACAAAATTTAGCGGTCACAGTCATGGCTTGTTGTATTATTAACAGTTTCTCACTTCTTAAAACGAAGTACTCACAAATGATATTTATTGTCTGAATGGGTTATTTTGAGAGTGAAGTTACTTTAATTTAAGCTGGTCGAAAACATAAGTTGCAAATAACAAGTGACATATCTTACAAATGCCTCTAGGAATTTAACAAAAAAAAAATCAAATGGCCTTAAAGCTACTTAGGTTCACTGAACTCGAGAACTTCCCACGTTTAATTGAATTATTGGATTAAGCACATCAAGTGCTGCACTCGCAATTCGTTCACAATCTGATTAGCAAGCGAATTATTTGAATAAATCAATTAATCAATCGACTTCTCGACATAGTGCGTAATAAAATGAGAATCTCGCTAAACACGTTTGGCAGCATTTGATTCGGTGAAGAACTGACTCAAGACTAAGCAAAGACCTTCAAAACGAAGAGAATATGCCGGCTTTAAAGCTCTGACCTTGCACTTAACGTATGGAAAGGAGAAACGACTCGACAAGTCGTTACAAAGAAGATGTTGCGGTCTGAGCTCAGTCAGCTGTTGCTGATGCCTGACCTAGTTAATAAAATTTTTCGTCTGTTGAAAGCTAACATTGTTTTAAAGAACTACTGCAACTCTTGAAAGCTAAAATAATTAGTTTTCGTAAACTTCGACTTTAATTTGTTGACAAATTTTAAAAGAAACTTTTGATGATATTATCACCTTATCTTGGCAACACGAGCTCAAATATTAAGTTAATCTCATTTAAGTTCATGAAACTCAACAAATCATCGCTGCACAAACAACTTTTAATGATTTAACGTTATAATGACGTCAATTAACGTCAACAACTCATCAGATAGAGACATCGACAAGTCATTGCAATAAATTCAAGCTAAATGCAAAGTTGAAGTACACGACAAAGATATTTGATATTTTTAACTTTCGGATATTTACAGCCAAAGTGAGAATCATTTGTGCAAACCAAAATTTCATTTCTCTCACCACATCGTATCCACAATCGTAGTGAGTTCCTCGAACGTAAATAATTGGAATCGACTGCCGGCGTTCGAACATGTTATATTCTTTCTTCGTTGTCACTGACATTTTGACTTGATTGCTTCACCACGAATTCTTTAGACAATTTTTGAATTGTTTGAACTTTTAATTTCTCTGAAATTTAAATTCTTTAAATTTAAATTTTTTTCGAGACTTGATCTTTGAACGACTCGACCGTCTCGACTCAACAAGCTTTAAACATCGACTGTGCTCTAGTGCAGAAAATTACAAAGTTTATATTCTTTTTCATTTTTTCCTTCTAATCAGATTAGAAATAACTCAACGACTGTATTGAAAATGTGGAAGGAAATATGAATGTATCAGAAAAACAAATACAACGACGTCGTGAGAACTTTGCGGCTGGATGAATTAAAACACGAGAATTAAGTGAAACCAATAAAACAGAAGTCTAGTCAATTAATATTCACTTTACACGCTTCTAAAACAGGTGATTGGATATGGAGAATGTTCCGCTATAAAAGTTAAGAATAAGATTTTGATTTTTTCTTTCTCGAAATTTCTGTGACGTCGGGGAAATCGAAATCCAGCAGTAGCTCGTAGAATTAAATGCCATGAACGTTTTAATTAGATTTCAACAACGATTACGTCTAACTGATTGCGTCACTATCACAATTTGCAAGTTATGTCTCTTTTCTAATCAATATTTAGAACTCAGAAAAAAAATTTCTTATCATGGTCGACACCGAATTTAAAAATAACTGAAATGAACTGAAAAAAAAACCATTCACTATGGCAACGTAGTTTTATCAACAATTTTTCTCGAGAACCGCAAAATGCGTGAATTTTTTTTATCCAAAACGATGATAAGAAGAAAATATTTTTGTTTGTTTTAATTTTGAAACAAACTGTGTTTTACTTTTAGTGTCACGTAGCTTGCTTCTTTCTGAAATCTCTTTTATCTTGAAATTACCTTAAATTTTACGATTTGTGACATTAACTTTTGCTACAATATTTTAATTTGATATGACTAGTCGTCAATAACGACCACCAACGATTGTGACGATTAGTGAATGAGCGAGTTGACTGAAACAAAATATTGACACAACATTGAAAACAAACACATATTTAATCGATTATCCTGAAATGTCATATCGATATCACGACTATTTGTTAACCTTCGAACTCATTTAAATTACTAACTATGCACGATTTTTATTACAAAATTCATCAAGTGCATTGGCCCAACAATGTTTGTTTTATTATATTACACTACAGATATGTTTGTCATCCAAGCTGAACCTCAACAAGTTTCATTTCTAAGGCAATTGTAGATAGCACTTCAATTCATCCGAGCAGGAAAGCCAGTTAACGACATTTACTTCCGCCAATGTTTCTATTTACTAAAAAAAAATCAGTTTTGGTTTCAGTGTTCTCAAGATTTTTTTTTATTAAGCGCATCGATGAAACTTTAAATCAATTTAATAGATTCTTTGCTTCATTCTTGTGGTTTATTTAAAATAATTTAATGATTCTAATTGCTTTTAATTATTCCTCGAACTGTTAGAGTCTAATATTTATAAAGGCACGTCAATCTATAAGCAGCTGTATTTTTTTCGGTGCGATCTCGCGGCGGTTACAGAAACGACGACGACAAAGTACGGAAAAGCAACAAAATGATCGATTATTAGTATTTTTATACTTAAGAACTTCACAACGTGGTAGCTAAAACAAAATATTGAAAGTTTTAGAACAATTTTACCGATTCCTTTATGTTGTGACAAACATTTCTCTTCGCGCTTTCATGCTAAAAGTTTCAGCTGTTTCAGTAAATACTTTTATATTCCTAAAAAATTCGTGCCGCATTCCTTTGCATTTAACATGACAATAGAATTTGTCAGACAAGAAAATTATTTTCTTAGAACGAAACTTAACAATTGATAAAAAGAACGAAAAAGGCGATTTAAGAGATTCCGAAAAAAATTATTTAACATTGGAATGTTGTGAACCATGCGCCACCAATTCTTCAAAATGATAGCCAAGGCTTCCTGGCTTTCGCTTATCAACAAAAACAATCTTGATTTGCCGTGACAAATGGTAATAACCAAGTCTTCGATTTTTAACTTTTCACTGATAACAAAATCGAAAGGAAAGTTTTTTTTTATGAGAAGCACACTTGACCATTTAAAGTCGCAACCGCAGACTAATAAACAAAAATTATTTTCTAATTCGCTAATCCTTAAAAATTTTTAAAAATTATTCCAACTCAGAAAGCATTGTGTCATGTTTGTTTTTCTATTCATTGGCAGTGTTTGCAGAAGAACATGAGCGTGATCGGTTGTACATTAATGCGGCCTTCTTAGCGTGAAGGTGACGATGCATGTGCACGTGATTCCGATGACACAAATTGAGACACTCGCTTTCCGAGTTGGTCCTGTGTTATTTCGCTAACATCGCCTTTTTGATTGGCGGAAGTGATGAACAAGAGTGTCCTGCTCCTGATTGACTCATGACGGGGCAATGGCTGAGCGATGTTGTGGTTGAAGTCGCCAGCGGAGTGTGAGTGTTCTGTCGCCGCACAGATAATGATTTCTTTTGACGAGAAATATCCTTGCGCAGCTCTGACAATTTCTTCTCCATATCTTTCTTGCGCTGCAATAAAATAAAATCATGAATTCGTTAGCAATCGATCGAAGATAAGACTTACCTTGATTTCGCCGTCTAACTTCTCTTGTACAATGTAAATTTTCTTTCGCAAATCTACAATACTCTTGATTAGGCGCTCAGAAGTGTTTTTCAAGTTAGCCTGACAAGAAAGATCCTTTCGTTATGCAAATCGACGAAAGAAAATGATTTTGGATGGAAGGAAATGAGTTTCGGATGAGCGATCAATCGAATGTGAAATGAATGAATCGAATGGAATGGCGAATGAATTTGTTCTTACCAAAGCAGACGGTCTACTGCAAGTAGGCGCTGATGAGTTAATGCAATCAATTGCTATCGCTTTCTTAGGACAATTGTCCTGTGGTCGACCAGCACAAGGTCTATGCCTTGTACACCCTTCTAAGTGCCAATCTATTAGAATAAATAACAGAAAATTTAGAACAGTCTATCTGTTGATAAAGCACTTACTGATATGCTCTATCTGATGGTAAACTCTTGCGTGCTCTTTACACAAATCTTGTCCATTGTTCTCAAGCTCTGACAAATAATGCTTTCGTTTGTGATCATACTGCGAAAGAATTGTTTAATTAATTAGAGTTCTTACAAAATGAGTTATTTGCCCGAAGTGACTTTGACCTGCGACTTATTGTACCGTCTCACCCTTTACTTGGAAAGAGTGATTCTTCTTGGAAGTCTACTTCGTTGCATTTTCACAGTAATTTTATTATCTTTTTAATTAAATCTACAGACGGTTCAAGTCCTTAACCCTTGTTCAACCAAAGTTCGGGATTTTTTTTTGAATTGATGACAGCATGAAAACAGT
Organism: Smittia aterrima; assembly: GCA_033063855.1. Classification (NCBI taxonomy): domain Eukaryota; kingdom Metazoa; phylum Arthropoda; class Insecta; order Diptera; family Chironomidae; genus Smittia; species Smittia aterrima. Next base: position 19,127,419 of record CP093831.1, read on the forward strand.
AGTAAAGTCACTCTCGAAATAGGTCAAAGGCACTTCCCTCTCGTCGCTGAAAGCGACCACTTAGCGAAAAAAATATTCTTTTGAGAGGGGAATCAAACTGAACTACATTTCAAAATTATTTCGAAACTTCGTAAATAGGTCAACAAACAAAAACTCCCCCATCACCTTTTCCTTTCTATCAATTTCATCCGATTGCATTTGAGAATACTTCAGATGAAGATGATTGAAATTTGTATCGATCTCGTGGCGCTCTTTAAGCATTTCATTGATGCAATTGATGAGGTTGATTTCTGTGTTTTAAATATATTGATAAATTATTTTAATAATAAAATTTTTTAAAAAAAACTTTTTTAGAAACTTACTTTCTTCATTTGTATGAATTCGATCCTTAATTTCGCACAAACTTGCTGGCGATATCATCGTTCGTCGCTCACATAAATCAATAATCCACTAACAATCCACTCAATATACTCAACCTATTGTGCTACAGCAACTAAGTGTGTTCACTAAGCTTGCCGTCTTTAATTTTCTTTTCACAACTATACAACTTGCAAACTAATGATCAATTGAAAAGCTCGCGCTAAAGAATCTTCAAGTCATCCACAAAACGGCGTGAAATCCAAACTGAAAATGGAGGAAGAATATTCCTTGTGTCTCTCCTATCAGCTCTAGAATATCATTCGCGAAAAAAGCACACCAAAAAGAAATAACCGAAAGTTTAAACAAGAACATAACAACGCGAATATTTTCAACAATATCAAAGCAATGGCAAGCATTTGTGTTTGTCGGTGTTTCTATTTTTAAATAGATCATAGTGCAGAGGGTGATTCGATTCAGGAACTTTTATTAAGAGACAGTAGAACTTTTATAAAAGAATATGGAGTTTGATAAACACGCTGTTGCTCGTGATCGGAGAGAAATCATGTTGTATCATGTAAAAGTAAAATCCGCGGGGTTCGTCCCTAATACGTTGAGGTGACTTTTCTTTAGGATCAAATTTAATAAAAATAATATTTTACAAGAACTTTTCATTTTTGAAAATATTTCCTGCCAGATCATCCCTTTGAAAGGTAAATCAACACAAACAAAGCAAAGGATAATAGATATGGAGTTTTCGTTTTTGATTTAATATCCTGAGAACAAAGAAATAACAAATAAATATTGGAATCGTCATGATGGCAACGCGCTATGTACTTGAAAGTTTGTTTTGCAGAAACTTGGTTTTCGGAAATTTTTCGTTAATTTTCTGTTCGAGCCTACACAAGTCAGACGTTTCACGGAAAAACGTGCTGCAAAGACATAATCAAATCCAATCGTCTGCTTCGAATTAACAATATAATTGAACTTTATTACTTTGCTAATTAGAATCGACTTTTAAATTACCTCACGTCAATTGAATTACACACTCAATTATGAATCGATAAGAGATCACACTAAATCACGTAGTAGCGTTTGATTTATGATAAAACTATACGTTTGTATTTTTACCAATTGTTTTAATTTGTTTACAATAGCAGTTCAACAAAAAATTCAGTTTACAATCTTATTTGACAGTTATAAGTTAAATCAAATATCCAAGATAACAAAAAACGGCTCTCAAACCGATTTTCAAATCTACTTAGTTAGTTTTCGTTTAGCTATACAAACTTCTTATCTTGTTATTGTTTTTGTGCACAGTCATTTTTACCGAGAGAAATAAAATTCTAGCTAAAAATACAAAGTGAAACTAATAAAATGGATTTTTACCAGCTTAGCCAGGAAGACTTTCAAGTCATAGAAGAGAAGATCACGGAAGATAAGAGTATTTTGAAGCAGAAAGATGCTGTAAGTATTACCACTAAAGAGTTTTAGGAAAATAAAATATTTCCTTTTAAGAACAATCGATTGCTTCTACACTGGATGTGTCTCTCAGGGCGTGAGCAAGTTGTTGATTTCATTTTAAAGAATTCTACACAAGACATCGATGCTCAAGACGATTCTAACGCGACTTGTCTCATTCTAAGCTGTCTCGGTGGTCACATTGGATTAGTTCAGCTCCTCGTTGAAAAGGGCGCTAATGTCAATCACAAAAAGGAAGGAGGTCACTGCGCATTGCAATATGCAGCATCTAAAGGTTTCAAACCAATTCTCGAATTTCTTCTTGACAAAGGAGCTGATGTGAATGCTGTGGATGACAGACAAGACACTGCTCTGCATAGAGCTTCCACTCTTGGACGAACAGCTATCGGTAAAATTCTTATTGAGCGTGGTGCCAACGTCAACGCTCAGAATCGGGAGGGAAATACCCCGCTTCATCTTGCATTAGAGGATGAGCAACAAGAAATTGCCTTTCTGCTTTTTGACAACGGCGCTGACCCAAAGATTCTCAACCGAGCTAAGCAGACACCCATAGATTTATGCCAACCCAACATCAAACGTCAAGTGAAGGACAAATATCCCGGCGTCAATGAAGACATTTGAACTTAATAATCCATAATTTTACACATCAAAAGAATTTAAATTCTCGAAAAATTGGCAAACTTTGTTATCATTGATTTAACCGCAATTGCTGCGCTTATCAGTTGCGGTCAGTATAAAATTTATTCAAACTATATAAAGGGTCAAAATCTTTTCATATTCAGTATTGAGAGCGGTGAAATGAATCAGAGTGACTCGAGTAATATTTTTGTGTTCATCAGAAACACTCAGCTAGAGAAAGTTACTGAATTTCTGGACGGATATCATCGCAAAACAGCTTTGTATGAATATAATCAAGCGACGGCCAAAAATGTTTCAGCTGCTAAAATTTCATTGAGAATTCTTGCTGAGATCGAGAAAGCAGCAGACGAAGCTTACAACGATAGAAATGATGATTTGTCTATTGATCTCATGAATTTGGCTAAAAAGCAAATTAAGATTTACGAAAATTTGGTATCCCGAGGGTTTCCGCTTGGACCACACGAAAAAATTGGAGTGAAGCTTGAAATGGGGACAAAGATCCAACTTAGAAGAATCCATAAGATTTATGTAAAAAACGCTAACGTTCGACACTTAACAACTTTAATATCAAAATCGAAGTTAGATCGCGGCGGCTTCGATCGTAGTGTTTTTCATCAAAAAATTACCGAAGCGTATGAAGAACTTAATGAGATTGATTGGATCGCGTCAATGTTACGAATCGCAGCCAACTCTGAAAACTTGAATGTCATTTTCATTTTTGATTTAGAGAGAAGTGTAAAATCAAAAGAAGGATACTGTGCTGAGCTGAAAGATATTTACATTAATATGGATGAAGTAAACCGACTAGAGGCACTGGCAAATCTCGCTGGAAAATTAACTATTTTTGCTTTGCAAGAAATTTATCGTAACGAATCAAAGCCTTATTCAGAAGAAAGTGAATACAAACAACGATTAATAGAAATTCTGGCTTTTTGCGAGAGCAAAAAATCGAACGAACCTTTGATTGAGAGTGTATTTAAGTGCCCACCAGATTGCAGGGAAGCTGAATTAATTTCTCGAGTCCCGCAACTGTTAATGTTCTACAAATCTGATGAACAAAAACTAAATGAAGTCAAATCAATTTTTCCGGAACTTTTTGATTTTTATAAAAATAAAACAAAAGTTGATTTCGATCACGAGCATCCGATCATTGAAGCACGTTTTAAAATGAAGGAACTGAATGAATTGATTGGAGTCGCATACCAATTACAAAGCTTAGAAATCTCACTAAAACTTGATGCACAAACATTCACTCTTGATTATCAAAAAGTTTCGCTCGTTCAATCGAATTATACACATTTATCAATGCGGTTAATTTATCAGCAGCTGAGCATTCAAGAAAACTTTGAAACAGCTTTTATCTTTGCGAAACTCGACACTCTGGAAAACGAAACAATTCTTAAATTGATTGTGGAGTCTTTTAGAGGTTTGACTGAGCCCACTTTGATCTTAGAATGTGATGAGCAAAAACCTGAAAAAGTTCTTAAAATCATCAAAACTTTCAGAAGTGAAAATATAAACGAAAGAATTGTCATTTTCCACAACATTGAATCAATTGAGGTTGAAGACGTGGAGAAGTCATCAATAGAACATTCTTGGAGTCATTTAACACCAGAAACTCAAGAAAAACTTTGGTACATGAAAGTCAATTTCCAAGGAGTGCAAATTTCTTTGAAAGATATTCTTCCAATCGACTCACTAGCGCTCAATTTAATTCCATTGAAGCTATTGGTGGAGAGAACTATCAAAATTGGAGAAGATTTGCAATATCCGATAATTCCGAATTACATCAAAAGATTTTTCCTGCCGGAAAACAGCAAAAAAATTGAAGATAGTGAAAGTTACACAATCGAGTGGAGTTCGGAAGAGTTAATTGAAATTGCCAAGAAGAATCGACAAGTTATTTTGTTTAGTGATGATCCTGGAATGGGGAAGACGACTGAGTTTAAAGAAATGGCCAAAAGAATTAAAAGGGAATTTCCCTTATTGTGGGTACTGTTTGTAGATCTAAAAGAGTATTTTGAGTTTTATGAAAGAGACGGAATGGTGACAAAGGTATTCGAAACAAGCGACGATGTCGCTAAATATTATTGCGAAAACATTTTAAAGCTTGATGATTTCCAATCAAGAGTTTTCACACAATTTTTAAATGAAAGTCGAATCGTTTTTCTTCTTGATGGATTTGATGAAATCAGCCCGAGTTTCAAGCAATTCAACCTAAAGCTCTCGAATGCAATCAGAATAAAAACCACAAACGCACTCTGGGTCACAACTCGGCCACACCTGGAATCTGAACTAAAAGATACTTTAAAAACTGAAGCAATCAGGCTCAAACCACTAAACTACGAAGATCGTTTGAATTTTATGAAACGTATGTTAGAAAGCAAAGGTTTCGAGGGAGAAATTTTAGACAAAAAGTTTCAAAAGATTGATGAACTTTTAAGCAATTTACGAAGGAACTCTCAACTCTCTGGAGCGGTATCAAATCCAATTTTGCTGCGAATCATTACTGAAATCTTCGAAGATGAAGTTGGTGATTTAGTAACCAACGCAAATTTCTATTCAGTTTATCAAAGTTTCATCAAGAAGATCGTTGATAACTTTTTAAAAAAAGGTTATCAAGCGATCTCTGATTCAGCGGCTTTCCTAACTAACTCAACTGACATTATGGCGTCGCATCAGAAACGAGCGCTGGAAGTTATTTTTGCAGCAGCAGGCAATGACGAAATCAGAGAGGCGATTGAAAACTGTTATGAAGACTTCGAGAACCTTTCAGTCGAACAAATCACTCGAGTTGGCTTTACAGTTTCTGACAGCAACAATCGACTTCAATTTATCCATCGCACCTTCACAGAATTCTTTTGCGCTGATTTCTTCTTCAGAAATCTCTTCGGAATTGATGTATTTAGAATGAATGCGGTTACTTTGTTATTTCATGAAGCATTTTACGATCTGAAAGGCACTTCCGGAATGATTGGAACTTTCTTCGAAGGAGTTATTGAGGTTTTGAGTCATTTGAGTGACACCTTGAGACTACAAAGCATCAAAAATATATTTAAAGAGAAATTTTCGGTTGCAGAAATTCGATTTGTTTTTCACAATTCTGTGGAAAAAGGACACATCAATATAATTAAGGTTCTTCCTGTTCATTCAGAAAACAACGAACAACTTTGGCATGGAGATGAAGGAAACGTATTCATTATCGCGGCTGAACATCAAACAACTAAGTTCATCGAAAATCTAATTTCTCTTGCTGAACAAGTATTTGACTCCTCGACTTTGGGCAAAATGATTATTGAGCGTGACAACAAAGACGATACCATTTTCACTGCTGCATTACACAATCGTAATCCTGAAGTTTCACAATTCTTTCTAAACCATCCAAAGATCACAGCTGTCCAGAAATGAACTTCAAAGTGAAGAAAATTATAAATATAATATTACCAACAAATAAATATATCTGCTATGTTAAAAATTTTAAATAAATTTATTTATTTCTCAAAAGAAAATTTGGCGGAAGCTCAAAGAATTCACGATCCTCGCATTGTTTATGACCTCATTGTGTAACTTATAAGTAGTTTTTTCACAACACAAGCACTTTCCATTTTATTGTGGCACGCTTCAAAGTTCGTCACGCTCACTTATTTTGCATTTGCTTTAAAAGCTTCATTTTTCTACAAATCGTCGATAACCATGGTTGATTTCTCAGTTGTGACATTTGTTTTATTGATTAGTCTCTTCTCAAATGAAGTAGCATCGAACGGACAATATCAACAAAATTTTCAAGCGGACCAACGAAGTTGGCGCTATTTTCTGGTGAGATTAAAATGTTTGGTTTTAAAGCTGATAAAAAAAATCTTTTCCAGAGGGTTTTCAACAAAAGATACTCATCATTAAGCGAGTTACTTTACCGCAAAAAGATTTATTTTAGTAACATTCGGAAGATTGATGAATTCAACCGAAAATATATAAGGAGCAACATGTTCTTTAGATGCGCTATAAATCGTTACGCTGATTTGACGAATTATGAATTTGTCAAACAATTTACAGGATTAAAGTTCGAAGGAATTCCTGAAGAAACCAAAAATACAGAGAGAACTTTTAATACCTCAAATGCGACAGTTGATTGGCGAGGAACGGCTGTGACTTCAGTCAAACGACAACAAAACTGTGGAGCTTGTTGGAGTTTTGCAGCGGCTGGTGCTCTTGAAGGTCAATTGTATTTGAGAAAAAATGAGAGTCTCGAATCGTTGTCATCTCAGAATTTGATCGATTGTGTTGAAGCTTCTGATACGACTGGTTGCGAAGGAGGACTAATGACTGACGCTTATGATTGGATAAGCAAGAATGGAATAATGAGAGACTCTGAATATCAATATGAAGCTCGAGATAATAATTCGTGTCGATATAATTCGGAAAAGAAAGTCGGCTCTTGCAGTGGATCACAATCACTTCCTTTCGGTTCAGAATCGGCTCTGCAAGAAGGTTTATCTCAACATTTATCTTAAAGATAATGTTTCTTACTTAAAAAAAATTTCAGCTGTTTCAAAGCTCGGCCCGATTTCAATAGGGATTGATGCATCATCGGAAACTTTTCAATTTTATTCATCAGGAATTTACTTCGAATCAGATTGCGATCCAATGGGAATTAATCATGCAGTTCTTGTGGTGGGCTTTGGATCAGAAGAGGAGGGACTTGATTACTGGATAGTTAAAAATAGTTGGGGAGTAGGTTGGGGAGGTAAGCAATGTTAAAAATTTAAATTCAAAATTTATTGACTTTGTTCAACAGAGAATGGATACTTCAGGTTAGTTGTACATCACTTTAAATTCCTCATCTATTCCTCACGAATTCAATTTTTAGGCTTGCCAGAAATCGTGAAAATCACTGTGGTGTGGCGACTCTTGCTTCATACCCAATCGTTGAATAGAATTTAAGTTTTTACGATGTAATCGATTCGTGATTGAACAGAAATAAAGAAAATACTTCAGTTTTAGATTTAACATTGTCCAGAAATGAAGTCTTTAGCGATTGTGCTTATAGTTTTCGTTCAAATTATTTGGGGAATTAACGATATAATGCGGGATCATGTGATTAATTCATCAAAAGTTTATGAACATTGGAAGGTTTTACTTAAGATTCAACCACCATGATTTTTATTTAAAAGAAAATTGTTTCAGCCTAAGTTTAGAAAACAATATTCGAATGAAGTGGATGAGGCAAGAGCAGCCAATACAATCCAGAATGAGTTTATAAAAATAAAGGAGTTCAATATGAAGTTTGAACAAGGATCCGTGAGTTTCCGAAGGAAATTATGGAAATATTCAGACGTTGATTACTCGATAAGGAAGAAATTGCACTCAGGTTTTCGATATACTTTTAATACTCCTAAAAAAATGAATTCAGAGTTAAGTCGAAGACAAAAACGAGGAACGATCATCAACTATCTTAAGGGCCCCAAAAGCTTCGATTGGAGAACTCATAACGTGTTGAGTCCGATTCAAGACCAAGGTTTCATTTGTTCATCATGTTTTGCTTTCACTACTACTGGTGCAATTGAAGCTCAAATAGCGATATTAAATAAAAAGCACGTTAAGCTTTCTGAACAACAAATCATTGACTGTAATTTCAACGAAACAGAGGGCAATTGGGGATGTGATGTGATGAGATTTTATTTCAAATATTTTATTTGCTAATCTTTTTTCTTCCAGGGTGGATGGATGGCGCCTGCATTCGACTATGTCATTAACAATCCAGGATTAGTTACAGAGGTCTCTTACCCTTACGAGGCTGTAACAAATGTTTGTCGCTTCAACTCTTCTAATGTAGCCGCCAAAATTAGTTCTTACGTTATCCTGCCAAACGATGAAGAAATCTTAAAAAATGCTTTATCGTCTGTGGGGCCGATCGCTACAGCAATTGACGCTACTCTCGATTCCTTCTTCACATATTCAGATGGAGTATATTTTGATAAAGCCTGTAGTCAAAATTTGACGCACGCAGTTCTTCTTGTTGGTTATGATACGGACCCTGAATACGGTGATTTCTGGATATGTAAAAATTCATGGGTAATTTTTTTATTTTAATTCTCGATAATTTTGAAGAACAATAGTTTCACAGAGCACTAGTTGGGGAGAAGACGGATATTTTAAAATTAAAAGGTCATAGTAAAATTTATTTAACACAATGTAGTGATGAAGAAAATGAAGTTTTTTTCTTAGGAATGTGGGAAACCATTGCGGGATTGGAAATTATGCCGTTTATCCAGTTTTGTAATCAAATATTCATCCATCACTGAAGGCAGGGTTGAGTGAAAATATGCTGTTACGTATAGGTGTTATAAAATATTTTTTAATATTGCAACCAATTTGCTGGATTCTTGATCATTATCGTATTAACTTGCTCCTCGCTGAAACCCTTCAGAAGCATTTTTGGTTTTACATTCATCAGTAAGTGGCCGAATCCATGCCCTCCAAATTCAGTCTACAACCAAAGTTATATTTTCAAAAAAGAACTAAATTCTTGATTTAGTAATTTTTACCAATCGATGTTTTGTGTGTATATCGTGACTGGCAAGGATCTTGTCAAGTTTTCCGTGATCAACGAGCATCTTAAGTCTATCAACTCTTTGGGCATCCGAAGGCATATCAAAAATCGGATTTAACTAAAATAAAAAGAAATTAGAAAAAATTAAACGAAGTATTGCTTACAAGACCTGATACCAGGAAACTTCAGTTCCAAACAAATCCAGCTGACAATAACAGCCAATGTCAGAGAAATCGATGAGTTTTTCATCATTGAGGAGAGTTCGATCAAGATGAGACATTACACACTTATTAACATCACCACCAGCTTCCAGATAAATCCTAAGAATTTCGAAAGGAGCACGAGGATCTCTCCCTGGATGAAACGAAACTCCACACTTAACATTGCTTTGAACTTCGGCTGTAGCTTGAATCGCACGTCGCTCGAAATCAGTGATTGGATAAACACTACCAACCTCACCCATAAAACCACACTTGATGTTCACACTTTCGCTTTGATTTAATTGAACTGTTACACCTTCAAGAAGTTCTCGGGTGTAAATTTGAACCATTTCTTCGACAGTCAAACTTAAAGTTTTAGGCTTTTGCGTCATTTCCAAATAGTGGCCAGTTCCAGCGACAACATTCACTCCAGTTTCTTTTGCAATGTAATACATCAACTCCAAATTCCGATTTATTCCGTGCGTCGTGTTTTCTACAATCGTGCCACCTCCAAACTCTTTGAACTGCTTAACATCATTGATCACTGCCTGATGCGTTTCATCGTCAGCAAAGTTAATATTATAGTGATTTCCATAAGGATATTGACGAACAAACCCAACATTCTTCAAATGAATCTTCTCATTTTCATTCTGAAAGAATGTCGACAATGCCTTTGGCGGTTCACAATAAAATTTATGAAAATCCAAGGAGAAATGTTCATGAGTTAAAGTCAATCCTAGTTGCTCTGGAGAGATCTCTCCTAAAACTAAAAGAAAACATGATTTCTATCCAACAAATACTCAAATATTTACAAACCAGTTTGGATCTTCATATTCTCAGCGTAAAGAACAGTTCGAAACTGAAAATGAATTCACTAGAGCACCGAAAATAAAATTATTCTTGATCGTTTTACTTTATTTACTGACAGTAAAATATACAGTCACACGTCGCACAAGGGACAAAAGCGAAAGTGATGTGATACCGAATCGAAACGAGAGCAAGTCTATCTTTTTATCAAAAACTCACATTACTGAAAAGTCCACTGAATAAATTTACAAATACATGTTTGAGCACCGTGCCGCGTGCAAGAAATTGTTGATAATTCTTCTAGAATTGAAGCCACTCAGCAGGATTTTTGATTGTAATCGTGTCAATCTCTTCTTGTGTAAAATCGCGAGTTTTCATCTTGGGAATAATATTGTTAATGATATGAGAGTATCCGTGACCACCAAATTCAATCTTGAAAGAAATAAAGTCTGTAAATTAATCAACAAAGCGTTAATAAATTTACCAATCGATGCTTCGTATGGATATCATGGCTCATTAGAACTCGATTTAGTTTTCCGTTGTCAAGAAGGATTTTGAGTTTTTCAATTCTGAGAGCATCAGATGGCATGTCAATCTTTTCATTCATCTGAAAGTGCGAGCACTCGAGACCAAAGAAATCGTACTGACAGTAGCCACCGAAATCAGCAAACTCTAGAAGCTTTTCGTCGTCCATAATCGTTCCTAAAAGATACAAACCATTCATAAAGCCGATTACTTAGTATATTTATCTTACTATCCAAATGAGACATGACGCATTTATTAGCATCTCCTCCCGCTTCAAGATAAATTCTGGAGAAAAAAATAAGTTTCATAAAAGATTAGTTAATATTTTTAATTTTTTCAATATCACCTCATAACTTTAAAAGGAGAATCAGGAGAATCGCGACCGGGATGGAAAGTCACACCGCACTTTTGATTGATTTGGACTTCGGCAGCGGCTTGAATCGATCGCTTCTCAAACTCAGAGATTGGATAAGCTGAGCCAATTTCCCCGACGACTCCACATTTAATTTTGACCGTTTTACCTGGTGATACTTCAACGTCGATTCCCTCTTCAATCTCAACTGTATAAAGATTAACCATTTCTTCAACTGAGAGCTTGAGAGTCTCAGGAGTTTGAGTTACACCTAAGTAATGACCAGTGCCCGCTATTATATTCAAACCAATTTCTTTAGCCGCGTTATACATTAGTGGCAGATTTCTATTGATTCCACAAGTCGTGTTCTCAACAATCGCGCCTCCCCCAAATCGTTTAAAAATTTTCAAGTCTTCCATGACTGCTTTATGAGTATCTCCATCTTCAAAGTTGATGTTGTATTTGCTTCCATAAGGATATTGACGAACAAATCCTGCATTTTTCATATGTAACTTTTGATTGATTCCATCGTTGAAAAATTCGAAGAGAGGCTTCGGTGGCTCGCAATAAAACTTGTCAAAGTTAAGGGAGAAATGCTCGTGAGTCAAAGTTATTCCTAATTGCTCTGGAGAGATATCTCCTAAAACTATTTCACAATTATTAGTTGAACTACTTTATAAAGAAATCATTTAATATAAATGTAACATAATATATAAATCACCTGTTTGAATTTTCTGAACCATCTCGAGAGAAGTCAAATGATTGAATGAAGAAATTCAGTCAAAAGAAGTTGAAAGATAAGAGCTTATCTCTACAGCATATTTATAACGAATCAGTATAAACACATGACTTATAAGTGTTTGAAAGGAATTTATGGATTTCGAATATAATTAAAGCATGAATCGAACTACATTTAAGGTTTGCTTGAGGGCTGAATATCTGAATATGATAAATATTTTCTTAACTACATATTTTTTCTCAAAGGAATATCTCAAAATTTGAGACTCAAAATATCTTGTTCAACGGTTTTCATTCAATTGCAATAGCCCAAATTGACGGCGTATACAAATTGTTGCGACGGCACCGTTAAGCTTGAAGGCAAAATACTCGAAATTACTCGATTTAATATATTTTTCTTAGTAAAACCTTTTAAAAAAGCGTCACCGAAACTTATCTCTCACTACGAAATTGATTTTTAAATCACACTTAAAAAGTAAACTCGCAACTGTATAGTCATTTTCCCCTCAGTCAGCTGTGTTGCAAAAATGTAAATAAAACTTTTTCGTAAAAATAATTTGTTTAAGCTCTATGTGCTTTGTCTTCAAATCATCGAGTTTAGAATATTATCAGTGACTTTTTGATGCAGATGTAATTTCATGCAAAGCTTATTAGGAAATTGATTAACAACGCCCTCAATTAACATTAGTAAGTTAATATAGTTTTGGTGTGGTGAAACTATATTGTTGACAATATTCAGTTTTCAATAAAAATTTTCCAGTTTCACAGAAATTCCCTTGGAAATTCCAAATTAAAAGTCAAAGGATTTTCAAAACAAAAAGCTGAAATCAACATATAGAAGTCATTGGATTAAAAACTTTTGATCTTGAGATTCTCCGTAACGTCCATATCAAAGAGCAAACGTAAGTAAATACTCAAGTGAGCGATGAATCAATTGAAAGAAACTCCTCGTTTGCAAAAGCCGTCAAACATTTCTTATTAATGAACAATTACGACTCATATTGTTATCGCGCTTAGTCAATGATAACCAATATCAACTAATAAAAAGCATGTGATTCTTTTTAGTCGAAATGGGAAATCAAAACAGCAGCCAGAAGAAGAAATCTTCACCGACACACCAAGCTGAACCAATAGCCGAGAACGCGAGTCCTACAAGAACAATGGGCATGATTCGATCACCTTCGGGTGCGGACTTCCAAGATAAAAATCAAACCAAGTTTACACCAATCGATGAACTTGCAAAAATTCTTTCAAAAAAGAATGAACGAGAAGGCAGCGGCAATGGAATCAGTAATCATGTCTTTGCAAAGTATGTTTTTCCGAGTCAACCCGAGCTTGGCTTGCGGTTGTTTCAACATTTTCACACCTTATCACACGCCAAGACAGAACATCTAGGCACCATAGCGTTTCGTCAACAGTGCGAGCGTTTCCTTTCTATTCTCGACGATCAAAAAATTATTGAGTTATATGTGAGAATTTTCTGCTGTATAAACAACGATGATAATGCAACGAAGGATGGAGTCAAAAGTCTTCTTAGACTTTCGTTTAAGATTGCTATGGCTCATTACTCAGGCGACGTTCAAATCTGTCCAAGCTTAGAGAAAACATTAGACGCAGTCATTGCTACTTGCTTCTTTCAAGAACCTCTCTCCGTTGGATTCATCTCTAGATGGTTAGAAGAAAATTGTCGTCGTCTGATTCTTCCAATTCACCGATTCAGCTTACATTTACTAACAACGAGCTATCGGAGTATAAAACTAAATGACGAAGATCATTCAGGTCCAACTGGTTTGGAACTTGCAACACCTGTGCTTGAAAAAGGCGCACCTTTTGGAAATTCTCAACCTCTTTTGACTTTATCGATGGCATGGCTATTAGCAGGAACTTTAGCGCCTTCTTATTCAAAACCACAATCCGTGCCCGTGCCTAAAGAGGAAGACTCTTCAGCGAACGTGGCAGTATCTCCTACATCGGCTCTTCCGTCGCAACAATTGTTGAGCAAACTCGTAGCTGCTGTACCATCACATTGGACGTTACTTTTTGACACTCGTCAACATGGCAATGGAGCTAATCGATTCCTTCATCACGTTCTTGGCTATCGAGGCCCAACACTCGTGATTCTTCACGCCCGCAGCTATAAAGAAGATGAGCCAGAAAAGATTTATTGCATCGCATCTCCCACAGAATGGAGAGGTAAGAAATCTAGCACTTTCTCTCGATTTAAGAAAACTCTCTAATAAGTTATTTATCTGGAAATGTTTTAGAAACCAATCTGTATGTAGGTGGTGAAGAAAGTTGTTTGGTTCAACTACAACCAAAGTTTTCAGTTATGGAAAAAGGAAAGAACATCCTCTTCCTCAACACTCATATTCGCGGCTTTCCTAAAGGTCTTAGAGTTGCTGTTGATCCGCGAAACCCCATCATATCTGTCAACGAAGACTTTGAAAAAATCGACATACATTCAATTGCGCACGTCTTGCTAAATATCGAAGTGTGGGGATGTGGAGATAAGTCATCGAGAGAAGTTCAACTTGACATTAAAAAATGGCAAATCAAGGAAGCAGAGCGTCAACGAACCGTCAAACTTACTGCAGCCGATTGGATCGATAATCCTGATCGTTACTTACTTGAACTCGGTGGAAGACCTCAATATAACAACTCTAACAAATAAAAACTCTCTCGATCTTCTCCCGCGTGTACTTAACTTGTTTTATGATTCCAAAACATCCTGACTGATGTGAATGTTATTTGGTGAAAGCTTTCCGATTAATTAATGAAATTCATTAAAAGTTTTATGAGCAAAATTTGATTTTATTTTAATTCTTCTTCGTCAAAATTTCATTTGCGTATTCGTCATAAAGGAGAACATCTTTAAGAGCTAGAAAAGTTTCTCAGTGCAATAAATATAAGGCTTAATAAGTATTCGTTGCATTTCACGATTAAGTAGTTTTGTTAAGTAGTTTTACTAATTGCTTAATGCTACTTAGGATCTTAAATTAGAAAAAAAAGGTTTCCTTCATATTCTAAAGGTAAAGTAATTAACTCAATGAGCAAACTAAGTTCATGGCACTTAACGCTACTTCATGACTCTCAAGCAATCTTTCTCCAAAATCGAATGTGTTTTACAACAAAAATCAAATAAAAAGCGACGAATTTTACTACTTTGGTAATTGCTGTATATAATCAGAAATAATTTATATTAAAACCTTAGTCTAGTGTTGCAAAAAAATCGTTTCTGAATTCATCTAAGTGTTTGGGGGATTTTTCTCATGAAGAGGTAAAGCCATGCGGCGTTTAATCTCAATGAAACTACTTTATTAAGCCACTTCGGTCTGAAGGCCACGACGAAAAAGATTTCCTTCTTTACACTTTTTGGAAATGATTTCTCTCTCTCGTTGATTAAGAATTTGTTTACTTAAAAAGGCGTTTCTCGCTTAAGTTCTAATTAAATACAAAGGCGTTATCAAAATTCATAGTTAAAATTAATAATTCTAAAACTTCTTAAACTTTTCTATCGCAAACAGGTTTTTCCTAAAAATTACTTTTGATTTTTTAATTTTTCATTTCGCTTAGTTAGGAATCAAGTCAAGGCTTACGATATTTTAATCTTTAGGCACACACACGATAGAAGCATTAGTAACGCGACACAAATTTTTCTTAAGCTTTCGGTTCTCCGCTTTGAGATTATTGACTAGAGACTGATACATCAACTATCGTTTTTGTTTACTTCTCAACACCGAGCATTTTTGCCGCTTCGTCAGGTGAAGAGCTAAACATTTGATTCAAGACACCTTGGTCGCTGATGCCGAGAAGATTGCTGAGCAAATCAGAGCCGGCTTGTTGCTGTTGCATATTGAAGAACTTTTCCTGGAACTTCATAAAGAGTTCTTTGTTAAACGGAGTCATCATACGATTTATTGCGTCGTGATCAGGTTTTGGTGGCATCATCTCCATCAATTTCTTGTTGTTAATCATAGCGAGAGTTGACGATTCATCATCAGACATGTCAGAAGCGCTGTTGTTAATACTGGATCCATTACCGTTGTTGTCTCCATTCTCTAATTTCATGCTTTGGAAACTCATGTGATTAGGAGCATTCGAGTGCTTCTTACGATGACGCAGCATACTGTGCTTCAAGGTGAACTTTCTAAAGCAGACATCGCAGTTAAAAGGTCGCTCGCCACTAAAAAGGATATATTATTAGAGAGACTCTTGGTTTTGAAAATTACTAAAGTTCTTACCTATGAGTTCTCATGTGTCGACGTAAATCTTCTGTAGACCAAAAGCGTCTCAAGCAAAATGCGCAAATCACTTTACGATTAGCATAGTCGGGATATTTTCCCTTCTTGTCTGCATGTTCTTCATCATCAGGCGATGCATGTAGACCGTCTTCTGTTTCGAGCTGAACCTTTGACATCAAAACTGCAAAATCTTGAGCATGCGTCACCTTGATGTGCTCCAAACAGTTGACACGGTCAACGAAAGAGCCATCACAGAGATGACATTTGAAAGGAAGATCGCTCGACATGACTGGAGCTGATGAGTTTGGGGAATTGCTTTCTGCTTTGATGTTTGTTTGCATTTGAAGGGCTGCTGAGAGACTGTAAGGTGCGATTGGCTTCGTTGATTCTTCGACAACAGGCATTTGTTGTTGCGATGGTCTAACAGGCTCTTTGACTGGTTCTGGCATTTCATCGATTGGCAGTTGTAATGAGACAGCTGACTCAACATTACCATGCTTTCTCAACAAATGACGATCGCAATTGCTCTTCGTTGTGAACAGCAATGGACATTGCGAGCATTTGAATGGCTTTTGACCTGTGTGTGTCAAGATGTGACGACGTAATGAGCTTGACCATGGAAATTTGCGTTGACAGTAAGGACATGAAACTCTATTGGGAGCCAAACTGTAAGCTGATTTCTTCTTCTCTTTATTTGAACTCGATGGATGTGGGTCATCAGTGCCTGAGTTATTGCTTTCTGAAGCACTTCCCGACGCGACGAGACCTTCTTCATCACTCTGATCAGCCATTGGTGGCTCTGGACGACTGTTGAAAAAAGAAATTAAAAATTAAAGTAAAATTTTAAAAAAAGTTAAATATTTCTTTCTTACCTAAAATATTTTGAAAACATCATTGAATTTGTTGCGTTGTCAACAAGCTTTGAAATTGGAACCAAATCATTAGTCTCGTCTTTGCTTTCTTTTTTTATCTCCTTTTCTACTTCTTTCTCATTTTCACAGTCGCTCTGCGACTGATATTTTGGACGACTGTCAATGCCTTTTGCGTTATTGCACATCTTCTTAGCTTCTTCCAAAATGTTTTCAGCAGTTTTTCGGGCAGCTGACATCTTTTCATTGCTATCAGATGATTTGCTTAAATCTTCAGCATTGAAATCTTCATCAATGACCAACTCAGGATCTTCATCATCATCTTCCTTCAATAGGCCAGGTGAGAAAGATTTTTCTTGTCCATCTTCAGGTGTTGGCAGCTCCGTCAACTGAGTTTGCAATGGCATTTGCATGTGTGGGTATGACATGCTCTTTGGGCTTTGACGAGCCTTCAATTGTTGAGCGAGAATCGCGTATTTGACTTCATCAGAAATTCCCCCAAACCCCGACGCATGTAATGTAGGCATCATTGGAGGTCCATTCATAGATTGAGATGGAGGTCCACGTCTCATCAATCCATGATTTCCACGTTGACGTTGCGCCCAAAACTGAGGATGCTGTTGCTTTATATGTCGCTCCATATTTGATCTCAAAGTAAATCTCGCTGAGCAATGCTCACATGCGAATGGGCGCTCTGTGCGATACCGTCGTTGCTTCTGCTTTGGCATCAATACACCATTCTTAATGACCATCTTGACGGGTCCTGTGTGATGAGAGTTGTGATTTGGTGTAGATGACTTCTTTGGCGATTCTTGAGGTGTTGGTGGAAATGGAGGAATAGGAATTGAATTTCTGACTGGCGACATCGACCGAGAGATTTGCGTTGGAGGGCCAGTTGGCGATGAGTCAGGTGATGCAAAAGGATTGATAATCAAACTCCCTCCTGACATGCTTGGCGGTCCTTGATTTTGGGTCGCATTAGTTTGGGGTGGAGTCGGCGACATCATATCTTTCGAAAAGAAGTTTTTCATCGTATCGTTCAAAAGCATTGGATTTTGCAAGAGCAACGCTGGGTGAATCGGAAAACCAGGAGTTGGAAAACCGAATGTTCGATACATTTGAGCCAAGTTGAACATTTGAGCTGGATCCAACTTCGGAAGAGCTTCACTCAAAAGTTGTTGTTGTATTAAGAGATTCTTCTCCAACATTCCGAGATCAAATTTGGGAATCTCAGGATGGTCCAAGTCGTCTCCATTATGTTCTAAATCATCTTCATCGTCTTCATCAGAAGCATCGTCGCCATTGTTCATGAATGAGTCGGTTTTCTTGCTCAAGTCCAAAGCATCCATTGACATATCGACGGCGCGATGAGAGTCATTCATTTCTTCTTCAATGTCATTCTCGAAATTTCTCTGTGATTTCAATTTATCCAAGCTCTTGACTTGAATGCGAGACGGTGAGTCATCTTGTGGCTGAAGAATTTCCTTCAAGTGCGAGACTGGAGTGCTACGTCCGCTCAAACTATCATCATGAGTGCTGCTTTGGAATCGGTTTGTCGAGTAGAGAGCGATTTTCTTACTGTGATCTTCGACACTTGAGTCTTCTGATGGATGATAAATGATTGCTCGCTTTACTTCATCTCGAGTTGTTTTTCCGTGACGATTGCGCAAGTGACGTTCGCAATTTGCTTTGGTAGTGAAAGCGTAATTACAAAGCGCGCATTCGTAAGGTCGATCACCGTTATGTGATCTCATGTGACGAATCAACGCTGCTTTGTCATTAATGGAATGCGGGCACATGTTACAGCGATAAGGACCCGGACCTGCAGCACTCAAGTGAATGCGGTTGTGGCCTTTCAATGCTCGAAGGTTTGGAAAAACCATCGTGCAGAGACGGCAAGGGAATTCTCCTCGAAGCTTCATTTTTCGGAATTCATGAGTAAAAGCATCCTGATTCTCTTCTTCTTCGCGATATAATTGTTGATCCTTTTCTGACATAGGCTTCTCCAATCCCCCAGATGAAGTTGCTTTAATCATGGATTCAATATCAGCGAAGTCACGACCTTCAGAGAAATATTGATAAAACGGAGGTGTCGAACGAAGCTCTTGCTTGATCATCATTGGCGAGGTGAACGATTTATCAGCATTTGACGATGGGGTAGAGGGAGCTGAAGTTGGAATTGACCGGTTTTGAAGTGCCAAATTAGCAAAGAAATCTTCTCGTTTCACGTCCTCTTCAGATGATTCACTATTTGAGCGTTTTCGCTTTGAGAAGTCTTGAGCAGCAAAGTTCTCGCTTTTACAATCTTTCAAATGAATTTCAACAGCACTAGCGCAAGGAAAAGCTCGATAGCACAATGGGCATTCAAACTTCTGTGTTGTAATTGGCGTTCGAATGCTTTGCTCACACAAACTTTTGGCAATGAGTGGAAAACTCTCGCTAGTGAAGTCGACGAAAGTCAAGTCTTTGAAGCCTTGCTGAATATTGATAGCTTTGTTATTACCGCAGCGATGAGCATTGAGTGCTTTATGACTTTTGAAAACCATTTCGCAGTGACGACACTTTGCAGGAATCGTCGGATGTTCCTTGTCCATATGATTTTCTAAGCTGATCATGTTAGCGAAGTCATTGCGAATACAAACTGGGCAACAGAACTTCTGTTGGCTGTTAGGTGACATGATATTGTTATTATTGTGATTTACAGTTCTTGAGACTTTTCGTCGATTTGTGAGATCATCGTCGGTGCTTTTTCGTTTATGTGGAAAATTTTGGTTCGACTTGATCAAGTTTCTTGCACCACCACCATGACTGCTACCGCTGGAATCTGTCGATCCATCGCTTTCGTAACTCTCACGGTCGTGTTGTTGCGGTTGTTTGTGAGTTCTCATGTGTCGATGCATATTGCCGTTCGTTGTGAATGTTAAGTTACAATATTTGCAATTAAAAGGACGTTCGCCAGTATGAACGAGCACGTGACGATCGAGCGAGGAAGCAGATGAAAGAACTTTTGAGCAGATTCGACATGTGAACGAAGTTCCGTCGTCAGACGAGTCGCGGATGTTGTTATGATTGCGAATGTGATTGGTGAAATCGTGTTGCGTTGTCGAGACGGTTTCGCAGATAGGGCAAACGTACTTTGTCTCTTCAGACGCTTTCGTTGTGTCATTTTCGTTTCCAAAACTTTCAGAAGTTTCAAGACTAGCGTTCAAGTTCTCTTCAGAGCTATAGTTGTTGTTTTTCGTTGCGTTCATGATTTTCTTTTGCAGCATTTTGTCCATCAATTGTCGGAGATTAGCGCGACGAACTGTTGTTTCTTTGTCTTGAGAGTTGTTGTTGACAAGTTTTGTCTTTTCGTTGTCGATTGTGTTGTCTTTGCACGTGTTGTTGTTCAGATAATCGTCGTTTTCATTCTCATCTGATTCGATGTTATCACTTTCGTGACTCGTTTTGAGTGCGAGCGATGAATTGGCGTCGGAACTGAGCGTCTTGTTCGATGAACTCACTTCTGCCGGTTCAATCGATGATTCAGAATTAGTCGATGCACGCCGTTCCATTTTATTATTGCCTGAAGCTGAAAAGATAACAAGAGAGAAAGACATACGCCGATTAACTTTTGTTCTGCTCAAACCTCAATTTGTGTTGAATCTTATCAAATGAATTTCTGTTATCGGGATTGAATGATTTTGCTTTGTGTAGCACAAAAGATGAAACGCCGTGGTGTCGATGCGAACGTTTATTACGATGTTGGCAATTGTTTTGTGACGATAACTAAATGAGAGCCTCAATCTCCATTGGTTAAAAAAAGTATTTCAATTGACTGTAGGTTGAGATACTTCTTAACTGCAGAGAGATTCTTGATTATAATATAAGTTTGTTGAAGCGTTTCAATGGAATTCAACAAATCAATTATAATTTATCAAAATCAATTGATATCAGCGCAAAAGCCGCAAAAAAATCAAATATTTCCTGTGTATATTTCAAAAATGTTAAATTAGGTAAACACTTGAGCCCAAATTCTTAAGAAATTTTGTTTAATTCGATAAGAATAATCAAGTGACCTCCTCAAAGTCCTAGACTTTGAACTAGGTTTTACCTATTAATGAATATTTTGGTGGAAAATTTTGTTTCTTGGAAATTCCATAAAACGTTTACTTTCTTATCAACGGATAAATTACTTTCATCGATACATTGACTTTTCGCGTGTATATCATGTAATGACGCTAAAGATATTCAGTCACAAGTTAAATATTTCTTATCGTTTCGCAATGTCTCGGCTTTCTTATCGTCAATTTTCCCGCTTCTTTAAACTCATGCATCGAACTCTGCTTGTGCACAGATAACGCCCAAAGCGGTGAGAGGAGACTTACTGATTAAAGCTCAAATGAATTGATGAAAATACAAAATGGATCTTGAAGTTTTTCCATTTGAATTTGATAATTTGATAAATAAATTTACAAAAATGGAGTTATTCTCGGAATTGTATTTATCTCGTCCCATATGTTTGTTTTGCTGATAAAGTCGTGTTAAAAATACTTCACAATCAATTTTCGCGACTTTAGCGACCAGAAAATAAAACCCCGATCGAAGCATGTTCACGCTTCACATTCAGATATCTCCAAGTCAGAAAACGTCTTGTTTGGAGAACGGCAAGTAAACTTTTCTTATCTGCCCGGCATTCGACTCGAGAGCATTTTCGTTCACGATTCTCGTCTCCACGCGCAACTCTGCTCAGATGATTCGTGAATGTTGATAAATCGATACTTACACCCGCCTCTCGAGCTGATGGCGTTGTTTGTCTATTTTCTCGCTACCTCGACATCGAAATGCTTTCAGAGTGAAACGAACATTCAAATGATGATGATGACATTGAAATCAAGCAAACTTCGATCTTATAACAAAACTTAAATTCGGTTATTATCGTCAGATTTCATCGAATCTCTGATGAATTTATAAATCGCCGTTCAATTTTCATCAAAATGATTTTTTTTCTGAAAGCTCATCACGATGGAAGTCGAAGCGAGCTTTTTGTAAGCGTTGCGATTAAAAATAGATTTCCATTTCTCTCGGCTGCGGGCTATATCGATTTTCCACGAGATTTATGTAAAGTTTTTTTTTACATAGTTGGCAGTTTGATCGGGGATTTATAAAAGGCATAGGTTATGCCGCATAGCGAAAGAGTAAGTTCAATTGTTTAAAATCTAAAATTAGTGAACTCAATCCTCCCGCATCCGAAGTCAAAGCTTTAAGTTTAGCTAGAATAATTATTAGTTTTATTGCCTCTATCATTATGCCATTAACTCCAAGCTTATTTCTCGTTCGAGAAGCTCGTTTGGCCTGTCTAGAATGGCAGAAAGTTTTATGGGAATAAATCCAAAACAGAAAGCCATTGCGTGACTCAAAAGTGAACAAAATTCTTTTTTCTTCTCATAAAAAATTATGCTCGAGATGTTTTACCCTCAAGCGACCGAATTTTCCAATTCAATTTCTCTTACAAAGTTTTCTTCTTCTTTAGAAGAAAAGTTTCAAGTGTCCTCGTAGCATTTTGCAGTTGAGACATTTTCGATTCAAATGTCGCATAACATAATTCATGAAACCAGCCCTGCCTGTTTTGCTGTGCTGTGGCTTACAGGAGAAAAATAAAAATGGCAGAGAATGTGACTTGGAAAGACGCCAAAAAATTGTTGCTATGTAAATCTTTTCTTATTTACTTGAATCGCTTTCAAAATTATGAAAACTCCCTTCTGCTCTCATTCAGAGATATGGTGACTATGGGGTTTTGAATCCAATATTCATTTTCCATCATCGTTACGTCTAGTCACCACAAACATGAACGGGAAGTAAAGCAAAGCACAAGTTATTTTATTACCAGACGAAATGAGAAAGAATAATCACAACTTTCGTCTCAACAAGAATTTTTTCTGTATAATTTAGTTTCGGAAATGAAAAATGAGATTTTTTGGGCAGAGGCAGTGAACGTTTGAGACAGACAAATCACTTAAGCTAATGAAAAATTTTCAAGGCGGTTGGATCATTGAAGATAGCGAAGAGACAACAAAGAACACTCCAGTGCGTCATAAGAAAACAAAATGATTGCTCCCCGAGCGACTTTGTCATCAGCAAATTGCCGTGGCTCGTCTCATGAGAAGATACAATTTTGTCAAATTAAACATCATTTTGCGGTCGGAGGTTGAATGGAAGATGCAAAAACATTCCCACACCAATTTGCTCTCAACGACATCAATTCAAATTCAATTTGATGTTTTCTTTTCTCTCCGTCTCTTCCTAAACTTTTTAATTAGAAAATGCACGCTAGACTAGTCGTCGTCGAAAGCAACTCCATGGCAACTCGTCGAACGAGTCCAATGGAATCAAAGTCCGGAAAGGAATGATTCAGCGAAAAAATCCTCGCTCTCCCTCTCGAAAGAAAAACTACGATGGAACCTAAAACTGTAGCCATAAATTTGTTTTCCGATGAAGAACGAGGGGGAGCGAGAAGAGGAAATTGGCACAGTCGCATAAAAACGCCGTAGCACCGTAACATGGTACTGGAAATCACCTTCGGCAACTCATGTGGGCGCGTTCGTAATGTATTCTCTTCACCTTCCCACATCTCTCAACCCCAGAAAAAAAATGAATAATGCTCTGAATATCCATGAGGAAACAGACAAGAAGGTGGCGTACGCAGCACCATAACGTTTTCTTTTTGCTCGAATTAGGGAGAAAACGTAATGAATTCATCCTGCTCTGAGTCGCCAATAGCAACATCAACAAAAAAAAGAAATAGCGCTCTGGAGGGATTCAACGCACACCAAGCACATTCATTATCCTAAATATCCGGTTGGATTCATTGTTTCCACCTTCCGTGTCAGCTCGACATATTCGAGACGAGAGAAATGCGACGTTGATGTTCTCCCCATCAAATGATTTCTCAGTAAATCGCGGGTGTATGATAAGCCGCCATCGTCATGTGTGTACACAGCAAACCTTTGAGAAAACATATTTTCCTAACATGAATTTATTATTTCTAACAAACATCAACGAACATCACAGGAAAATGAAGAATTTGCATGACGTTTTCTCTGAGCTTGGGGTGACTTCGTTTTGATTTTTGTTCAGGAAAACTAACCTTCTGTTCACCCTTCAATCTTTTTTCTCTCCCCATCAGAGCAATCAGGAAAAAACAGCGTGGGAGAGGGTGAAGTGAACGCGGAGCCGTTGTTTATGTATAAACAACATTCAAAAAATATGGCGAAACAGGGAAACGCTAGTAGATAAAAAATAGATGAGAAATTTTCACTTTTTTTTATGCTGTTCCCTCTGCCTCATGAAATATTCATGGGGCAAGGAGAAAAAAAAGAGTAATCAATAACGCTCTGCAGAGGGAAACAAAGCATTAAAGCTCCTTCCATCATGGAGATGATGATAAAGCAGTAGAATTTCATTTTTGATGACTCACCCGCGCGCGAGCAGTGGAGAAAATGAAAATGAAGGTTCGCTTAGTGTTGCATTTTGCGAATATTTCAAATTTTTATTCCGGAGTAAACAAAAAAGTCATTTCGCAAGTGTCTCACTTTTCGATGGGAACAGCAAAAAAAAGTTGAAATTTGAACTCGAAATTTAGCTGGAGGGAGATTGTTAAAAAGTCAAAGTCAGGAGACTTTTATTGCCTTCATTTGGCGTTTTATGGTCCCTCCCATGCTCATAAAAGAGAGGAGAACACAAAGCGTTGAACAGAATAATCAAGCCAGTAATGAAACAGCAGAATGAAGAACACGAAGGCTTCAGAACATTAGCGCAGAAAACAGAAAAATTAATCTCGCTTGGGCACCGAACAGCGAAGTCTCCCGCTCTCACTCCCTTCCTCCGTTTGCTTTTATGTGAATCTTTATTGATTTGTTTCCATGGAGACTCGGTCACCACACAAACTCAGCGAATGTGTCTTCCTTGCTGTCGAGAGAAAGAGAAACATCGGAACGAAAGAAAAATAAAATCATTAAAATATTCTTCTCTGCGTCTGTGTGATATTCACAATTTCATTTTGGGCTCGCTTTATGTGCACATAAGCTCGGGAGTTGATGGAATTGGACGATGTTCTTCGCATTTTTACATAAAGTCAAATTCGAAGGAAAAAAAAATTGAGAAAGAACGAGAAAAATGGAAGGAATCGGAATAAAGAAGAATTTAAATGAAACTTTGCGGCTATTGGGGTGACTAGCGAGAAGCCTTGATGAACAAATGTCAAGTCTTTGTCATGAGCGTCAGCTTGAACTTCGATCGAACGTGTAAATATTCCGCATTTTAGTTTGTCAATCGTAAACACAACAGTGAAGGTGATTCAGTAATCAGCGTCGAATCTCCGCATAGCAAATTGTTCTGGGCTATTGAACCTTTTGGAGTTTTGTTTTCGACGTTTTTTGACTGCCAAATGAGTCTCGTGATGATTACTCGATAGAGAATCGAAATCATTGAAGCACAATTTGTTGAAGAAGAACGTGAAGAGGAAACATGAAGAGATGAACAATGAGTTAAAGTTTTTTTTTCCCATCTGCATGTCGTCTCGAATAAATTAGCACCGACTGAAACTTCTTCGAAATATTCAGAGGTGTGCAATAAAACTTTGAGCGACACGCATCCTCCTCTCCATCATATTCGTCTCCAGATTCTGTGGGAACTTTTTGAAGGAAAGTAATATATTTTATGGCTCTAGCCAACATAAAGAATCGAACAACATTAAGCAAACATGCTGGAGACGAGAAAGAATTACGTTCACTCTGGGATGAGACTCTGGTCTTTGCTCAACTGGAAAGAACGCTCACTCATTGTGTTGCCGCTGCAATTTGGTTCAGTTAATGTTCGTTTTTCCTCCTTTCTCAAACAGGAAGTGAACATTAAAACGCTCTGACCAAAGCAGCAGATTTTCAACTGCGCGCAGGTGGATTTTTGTTTTTATTCAACAAAATTATTTTGCAATCATTCAAGCGTGCGTGAGTCCACAGCGAAAAAAGAAGGAAACTTTATGTTCTCTCTCGTTGGTTTCATGTTTTACCATTTATCATAACGTGGAGTGAAACAAAATCCAAAACGACCAGAATTTTTCCGTTTTTCTGATGAATATCACTTTTTTTTACATTTGAGGGTGGACGACTAATGGTATGAGGAACCATAAAGCTATAAAACAGAGAATACAAGCGAGAAGGGTGGATGGGTGGATGAAGTAAAGAAGAAAGCATATCACAATGGCGGTCGGAAAATAAATCCCATTAGACTTGGATTTTCTTCGTTTCCTATCTGACAGTCGGGCGAACGTTTCATCATGGAGACGAAGGGAATGAAGACAGAGAAATGTTTCCATCATGTTGATAGGCCGTAATGAAAATAATAAAAGAAAAGCGTCGCTGTGGGATAGAGAGAATGATAATCAAATAGATGGTTGAAGTCTTACAAAGTTTTCCACCCTCGTCTCACCCCAACTCTACTTTTCTTCTCTCACTAGAAAGAACAAATGGAAATGGATTTATGACAAGGCGCGCTATAGGGAAAGCAGAAAACATTTTCCTTTCAAAGATGTCGCAATTGGTCGCGAGGCGAGGGAAGGGAAAAACGTGGAATGGAGATTTGCTATTCTCTAACGTGATTGGACGATCTCTTAATGAGATGAAGATTGTAGTATATCACGTTTGTCGTTGAAGCTCAATATTAATTTCTAATGCAGACACTTTATAAATAATAAATGAAAAAATCGAAGGCTCGATATCAACAGTTTGCAAGCGTTTCTTGCTGTAATTCATCAAGTGGATACTTGATTCCGAAGACTATTAAGTCATTTAGTGCAAAGTAATGACAGACTTCAATGTAAATTCAATACAAATACACCAAATTGTCGCCAGCACACAAAGACCAAAAAATTTTTTTTGTTGCTAATTGGTGTCAAAGTATTTTGATAATTTAAATTTTATAATATTATGGTAATTAAGATTTAATTTATAAGAAAAATTAATTTGACAACATATTTATTTACGCTCATAGTGCGCAATGCATTAACCAGTTTAATAAAAAAAAAATCTTTGATCGCGAGATCATAAAATTAACCAGTCACCAGTCACAAAAATCGAATGAGGTCATAAATTGCAAGATTTCAACTTCTATATCCACACATGAGTCGTAAGCGACGACGAGAAAACCGAAGCGAGCAAGAAGAAATAAAAAATGGAGATTGTGGGAAAGAGATAGCGAGATAAATTGAGATTGTTTCTCCCATCCACAGCCAATATTCCACACACATCACCGCTCTTTATCGTCGCTTCTGCTTTTATGCTGCCTTTTCAGGCTCTTTTTCTTCCAGCGTCGAGTGGGTGGTAACATAAATAAATATGTGTGTAGCATACACACTCGTAAATATTCGTTATGTATATCATGCTCTCCCCTAAGAGCATGCGAAGGGTTTCTGTGTTTTATGCAATCGTTGAGATTCGTTTTCTCGTCCAATCAGAGTCCTTCAAACTGAATATAATTAATTGATAGGAAACTCTGAGCTTCTTGACCCTGCCGATCGTTTGAGGCTGAATTTTTTTCGAAGTGTTTTCATTTAAAACTCGTGTGCGTAGTTTAAACGATCAAAAAACATTTTCTTTATTATCATTTTATATTATTTGGAACAGGTGAAATTAGTATTCATCTACCGAAACCATTAATGTCGCTTCATACAAGTACGAAATATTTCAGTTTTTTTTTATTCGTAGACGGTTTGAAATTCCATTTATTCGCCTTTCAACCCCTCACCAAACGACGCACGGCCGTCAGGTGAGGCTTTAATAGTACTTTGTGTTTGTTTAATTTCAAAGAGAGGCAAAAACATACATCAGAGGCCGCTTATCGATTATAGATTAAACTTATGCTGCCTTTTTATGATCGCACACAATTCTTTCGGGTTTCTTTTCATGCAAATTTTATTGCTTGCCTTTCGCATAAATTTTTTATGCTCTCGTGAATTCTTTTATGTGAGTGAATCCGCACCCAGAAATATTTTTTGCTCTCATCGTTTTCGAGAGTTTCCATTGCAATGGTCGCTAAACGCTAATTGAATTTTTGAACAAATGCTATTTCGCAAAGATACTTTTATGGTTTATATTGAAATTTTTGTTTTCAAAATATTTCGACGACACTCACGACTTGTGCCGAACTTCTATCAAAATTACTCATCTTTCAGAACAATTTAATTCCAACCAGTTTTCTTTAATCAAACAAACCCAACCGTGTCGAACGAGGATTTAAAGTCTGAATATGTGAGTGACCTCATTGTTTGGCCCTGAGTGCCTTCGGACAACAATTGAACTGGAACGCAAGCATCCTGCGAGCGACTGGTTTTTGATCTCTCCCTCCTGTGGCAACAAATTCTCTTAGGGAGCATTTCATAAATCGAGGTGAAATTTTCCTGTTAAAAATAACTTTGAACTTCGACATTTCCAGCAACTTGACATCTCTTAGTCTTGTGGTTCATAGAGATCATTAAAGCGAATCGTGCTTGTCGCCGAGGCGAAAAGTGTGAGACAAATTATCATCACATTGTGTTAATCTTGTGTTTATGCTGCCGACACTGTGAGCACCGGCAATTATGTTGCTCAGCAAATTAGCATAAAAACGAATTCATTAAAGTGCCGTGGATTTAAACTTCTAGTTCCGAGCAATTTCTTTACACAATGGGAGGGAGTTTGACAAATTGAATTTCACTTTTATTTTCTGGAGTGTTCGTTGGAAGTGGTGCGAGTAGTGAATTATTAATCATGTTTTCAGTGGGGTGTAAAAGCTTTCCAGAGTCGCGGGGTTGAATAAACTTAAATTGAAAAGGTCAAAGTCAAGTGGAATCGACGAAATAAGCTAAAGAGATTCATTCTGAAAATCTAATTAGCATAATTCCAAGCTCCATCTCGACGAGCGAGTCTCCCATTATATTCCTAACAAAAATGATAGATAAAAATGTTTTTTTGTTCATCCCAATGGGAAACGCAAAGCCATTTGATGCTGAAACAACTAAAATCATCAGGAAAAAAAAATTCCCATTGGGTCGACGCTCAGACAAATCATTCTTTGTTCGTTCTTTAATTCAGCCATGTTCTTCCATCCGACAATTCTTTAATCTCTTTCTGAGGTTTCCATTCCTCTCATTCTCGACGCTTAAGATTTCGCTTTTCATGAAATGATTTCGTAAAAAAATGAGATACAAGTCGAGGCACATGATGATTATTTATTTCGACGTCTCGATTCGGTGATTCCATAAGATGTTTCTTCTCTGTCGTCTCTCGACTTGACTTTATGTAAAGCAAATGAGAATCGTTAAGAAGACGAAACAAATAATGAAATACAGCGAATTTTCATATAAGAAATGAAATAATGATCCAAGCCAAAGCACAAGACTTGTAAGCCCTATAATAATAAAATTACTCTCGAGTCGTTATTATTCGAGTCTGTATCCATGTGAGACCAAGAAGACAGCGACACAAAATGTTGAGTCTTCTTCGTTTCCATTGATTGTTCTTATATTTTAGTTGCGCAAACATGATCAGGTTGAATCTCCGATTTTCTCACTCTTCGTTCTTTGGGTTTGCCATATGTTTCAAACCCTTTTACCACTTACAGTTCAATGTCAGAGGATGCTGCAGGTCAAAGACTTAGCGACAATCATTTTTCAATGCACTTTCTTATCATTAAAACGAAGGGATATTGAAATGAACTTATAATTTGAGGATAAACGTAGCAAAGCAATGTTTAATTGCAGCACGCAACTTCCAACACTTTCATTGCTCTTCGCGCATTATCCGCAAAAAGAAGCGTTTTGAAGAAAAGATATAAAACTCACTCTTATAGTTTCTAATTTCCCCAACCGCTTTTCACTTTTACTTCTCGACACTGATAAGTGTGATGTTGTAATGAGACGCCTCTTCTTGATTTTTCTTGCGAAATCGCAGTTGGCACATCTGAGCTCTGGCTGTGTCGTGTGAGCGACGATCGAGACAAAAAATGATGTTTTGTCACTTTTTTCCTCTCGCTGAACAACACCTCAACATATTTTTTGTCATCGTCGCGGTGTTCAGTCGAGAAATAATTGAGATGACGATGATCATCAGCCCAGGGTTAAATTTTTCAATTTTTCTCGCTATGTTGAACATGAATAATAACAACACTCACATCCAGTGAGCGCAAAAACTGTGGAACAAAACCACAATCACACAAATGAAAAGTTTTGAGCGACAAGTTTAGAAATTCGATGAGGGGAAGATCAGAAAGCGGTGAGCCACCAAATCCGATAAGAAAGAACTGAATCAAGTTTACGAAACCGCGACTTTCCCGCCCTCAAACCCGCTTTATAATCGAAGGTCATTGCAACCTTTTAATTGTTCCAACAATCGCGGTTTTAATTGTATCGTCGCGTGTAAAGTCATCGCTTAATTTGTGAGAAGAGATTTGTTTTTCTTGTGAAAGATGACACATAACAAAAGGCGCGGTAAGTTCCTCTTGATCTTAGCATCAATAAAAGATAAAAATTAATATTTTCACAACTCTTTATCATCAAAGCGTTTAGTCATTATTGTCGAGATAAGGTTGAACGTTTGAGATGAGAATATCGAGCAGCCGCAGAAAAACCACCGTGAAGATCGCAATTGCTGATAAAATTATTTCTTCTGTAATTTACTTAAAATGTTTTTTCTTTCATTGACCATAAAATTTTAGGAAATCAACTGCATTTGAAATCTGGAGCCATCAATTTTTTTATATTAGTTGATGAGGTTTACAATTAAAAAATAACCAATTTTTCATCTTCAAAAAATTGAGAAATTCAAGTATTTGTCTCAAGTGCGTCATCGTCTGCAACTTAAAAGTCGCGAAACTAAAGTCAAACAAACAATTTTGCAACCGAGCGGAAATTTATTTCGTCTCATTATCGACGCTTGACGTGAGCGATGAGCTGTCGAGATTCAATATTGGGTGTAGATCCGAGGGAAGAGCTCGTGAATACTCAGAAATATTTACCGCCCGATAACAGAATCGTAAGAAATTTGAAATTTGTGTCACTCACCATCGACTTTTTCCATTCTTTGTCGTCTTTTCGAAGAATTTTTCCCGAGAAATGTATTTCTACACACGAATGAAGAGGTTGACTGATAACGAGAACTGTTTGTGATCAAATATCCAACTCGTTCTTCACGAATTTTTTTTTCGATTTCTTGTCAATTAATCAGAGCTTGTGATTCTTTATCAAGTTTTGTTCTTATCACCCTTTTTCTGTTTGATTTAATTGATGAGCTAGCAATTTGATTTCATCCTTCGATTTTTATCTCTATGATTCATTTATCAATTTAAATTTTTTATTTTCACAATTTTCTCATTTCATTTCACTTAAAATCCTAAGGCACAATATTTTTTATTATTAAAAAAGTTTTTTTTCTCTTTAAATTAAGAATATTTCACAATAAAATAAAAAAAACTGTTTTTATTTTAGATCCACGGAGACGAGAGCTCGAGATGTTGCCTCTACAACAGTTTTCAGAGATGTGACACAATGAGAATTTTCACATTATCGATACCTTCTTTCGTCCGTCTCACGGCAAAGCTTACAACAAGCAGACAAGAGAAGAAAGAAGAAAAATATTCGTCCGTGTGCTTCGTGTACAGCTTAGTTTGTAGTTGTAGAAGAACTGAAACCCCGAAGCATCAGCGGGAAAACACAAACCTTGACGTGAATATTTCCGAGCTTTCGCTCGTATTTTGATCGAGAGAGCGTCGAGAGAGCTCGTTCATCGTATTGTGTATATAAGACGCACACAATCAAACTGTTTTCCTGCTGCTTCTTTGATTCGTGTCTTTAACACGGCAATTTACATAAGCGCAGAGGAATGAAAAATTATTTTTCCATTCAGGTACAAACAAACACAACAAGATTAAAAATATTTATTTGTTTTTGAACGAGTAAGAGAGACCGAAACTCCTGATAACATCCATTCGATGAATGTGTTTGTTTTGCAGCGACTGTGGAGCTTTCCGATCTATGGTCACGTAAGTTGATGCTATAGAGAGGAGGACGTTCGGATTTTCTTTGAATCGATTTACAAGGCATTGGAAGGGGATTCAAATTATTTAATAATCATGAGTTTTCATCGTTAGCTTATTGACTTCTTGTGGAGTTGAATGATTGCATTTAAATATTTTGATTGTTGCGCAAATGAATATATATTTTGTTTTCAAGCTAGTTTCTTTCTTCTTTGTATATTGAATGAGGTCCGGGGAATTTTCTCATTAATATTTATCAAAATTGCAAAACTCGGCCTCGCAATCAAAATAACTTTAGAGTGAGTAAGAGTCTTCCCTGTTCAGACAGTTGCAGTTGTCGTTAAGATGCCAGAGTCGTCAAGATGAAACATCCATTAACGCAACCCCATTAATTGCCTATCAGCCCGGCGACAATTGTCTTCTCTCAGCATTAGAATGACTTCGGACCTGAGAAAGGCGCAAAGGAAAGAAAAATTATTTAAATATGTGGCGCAGGTAAGTCGTCGAGGAAAAAATGGCATGTCTTAGTTGTTTAGCTTCGTCGAACAATTACATAATTGCATAGTGGAAAGAATAATCAACACAAACACGTCCCCGAACAAACGTAAAATTTGTTATATAGGGATTCCCTTTGCTGCTGATGCGCCGGAATCTTAAGAGAAAGAAAAAGGTTCAGTAAAGCAGTTTGGTGATTTATTAATTAATTTTTTCATCCTCGTCTCGGTGTCCATCGATGATGTTATAGAGGAAGTGAACGTGATACCTTCATGAGGAAATTGAATACCTGCGAACCCTTCTGTTACATGAAAGAACATGTGATTAATAAAAATATGTTGACCATCATCCCGAAGCTTCATTTTAATGTCCAAGCAGATGAGTTTTTAATACTTTCACGCATCGGTGATCGGTGAGAAAAATTTTGCATCGTAAACGGTTTTAATTGCTCGGTCGTTGGTCCATCTGCAGCCTTCACCTGAACCGCTATCATTCATTTGATTCAAGTTAAAAATATTTACACAAACACCTTGTAGCATTAAGAAGCGCGCGGACCATCGACCGCTGAATCGAAACGAAATTCAATCATCCAATTCCAATCGAATATCATCTGCTCCTTCATTTCTTTCCCTCTCTCGTCTGATATAAAAAAACGAATTTATTTCATCTTAGAGTGATGTTCTGTAAGGAAGGCACGACAAAAAGAACTAGCAAAGACGAAGAGAAGACCAAAACGTTCGCGTCTGGATGCGGGAAAGACCGAGAGAGAGCAGATGTACGCAACATCATCATCATGATTTTATTATCTCTTAGCCGCTTCTTCTTTGTATCCGTCGTCTTTGTTACAAATTCTATTTGTTTCCTTGGCACAAGTTGTCGATGATCTCGAGCAAAAGTCATCAATTTTCTCGATCGCGATCAGAGATTAAGAACTAAAGCCTTCATTAAATTTGTAAATTTCTAGCATTTAAATATTTTTATGATGGTGCGACGACGAATTCTTGTTGTTGATGCTCAGCTTTTGAGGTCACAAGGCCACAAATTCACCTGGAACGTCGGCTTTTATTATTCAAAACATCTAATGTGCAAATTTTTTTTCGAAACGAAGCGTTGTCGTCTGTGGAAGAAAAAAGAATTAAACATTTTAAAGACAGAATGTGGAGAAATTGTTAATCATTTAACCAATTTGCGAAACTTTAACCCGAAAAAAGCGAATCGACGATAAACGAATTGAAGGTGTGGCTGGTGCCGAAACGATGTTTGAAGGTGCTTAAACCACGCACAGATAACAGTAACAAACATGTTAAGTAGAGTGGTAAACCTGAAATCGAAAAACCAAAGTTGATGAATTCTTAAGTAAACATTGAATCGCTATTGAAGAATCGCTCGACAAAAATCAAAATAAAATGTTTAATGTGTCGAAGTTGATAAGTTGATGTTGAAAAAGTGAG
Source organism: Smittia aterrima (assembly GCA_033063855.1). NCBI lineage: Eukaryota > Metazoa > Arthropoda > Insecta > Diptera > Chironomidae > Smittia > Smittia aterrima. The sequence continues at coordinate 19,161,164 of CP093831.1, forward strand.
TTCCAAATTCGCTTGTTGAGAGTTTGAGAGACGTAAAAATATTTATTTTACGTTAAAGACGCTACTTTCAGATTGCACCTGCTGATCCCAAGATTCTTCAAGTTTTAATTCTGTTTTGTCCACAATTTGTTAATTAGTTTAGATTAAAACATTTTATATTTCGCGAAGATGAGACTAGACATCTAGATGCCTGCGACTCTAATTTGAATAATTCTCGAAAACCCATTTCTTCGGTTCCAATTTTGTCATAGCATCTTGTTTCAAACGGCCCAGCATCGAACATGAGACGAAACCTCAAGGAATGTTTGACAACAATTTCTCATTGAAATGAGAACGGAGACAAATTTAACATTGCGATGTGTGTCATGTCGTTTTCGTGAAATGCTTGCGGATCTGGTGACCGAAGCGAAACTGAAGAATCGAGGGAGATTTACTTCTCTTCTTTGCATGCAACTTGCGTTTTCTCGTGCCGTGTTACACATTTTAGTCAGTCTAATTGCACAACGATGTGGGCAATTAGTAGCGAAACACAAAACTGACCTGGAAAGCTCAATGAGACGAACGGAAAGCGAGACAATGGATGAAGAAACTGAACGCTCGTCTCACTGTTAAGCTTATTTGAATACTTCTTCTAGAAATGCATTTCTACTGGTCATAAATAACTGACGACAAAGTCGATCGAGCGTCTTAAAGGTGCTACCGTTTCCCATCCCATCCAGTGACCCTTCTGTCGTTCTTACTCTTCTTCACTCGACGCTACATAAAAAAACTTTGTCGGAGTCTTTAATCCTAATTTAATGTTTGCATCAGTCCTTAAAGATGTTGCACCTTTTTCTGAATCTGTCCTTTGTCTTTTTCCTCGTAATCGACACTCTTTTTGAATAATTTATTAGTGCGCTCTCACCCGTTCTTTCACTAGATGGCAATGAAATATGACATTTCTCAGCGTTTTCTTGTATCTCGATAAGAAGAAAACACTCATTGCGCTTCCTCTCTCTTCATCGACATTCCAAACATCCGAAAAAGTCAAAATTACCTTTGAAATTTGTGACGAGATAAACAGGAAGGAAGAAGTCCTCCAATGCTCGTCGTTGATGTGGAAGGGATTCTTGCTCCGACCGATGTTGATGAAAATATTTACACTTCTCGGTCGTACCTTGAATGACCTTCGAGTTGTAATGGAAGAAGAAGTTTTGATAAGCATCAGAGGAAGCTCCTTGAGCTCTTATCTTAGATTTCCTCTCCTTGTGAACGTTTCTTCAAGCACTTAGTGTGAATAATTGAACAGTTAGAAATGTCGATTCAACATTGGGCTTCGTTTAAGAAGCCGGACGAGAGAAAAAAAGAAGACAAAGGCCAACAGGAAAGAAGAATTTCTCCCCAAACCTTAATTTGCACTTAAATGGGTTTCACAATGATTTTCTAATTGATTCCCATCGGTGACGTTATTGAAATCGAACTTATAATGATATGGACGACGATAAGTTCAAACGGAAGTGGTTGTCAATCGTCATTAAGTCTCTCTGCTGAGTCGGAATAATTATTTTTTCTTTCGCGGAGAAAACACAGTGAATATAGTCCACGTTTTCATAAAGCTCTGAGATTTCCTTCTTTTTCATTTAAAAGTTCGCAATCGGGTCAAAATCAGTATAAAATTAAAATATCAATGCGGATTGAACAGTTGACGCTTACGAGACGATCGAGTTTATGAAAATATTTTCATATCGCACGGTTTCTCTTCGAAGACTTTGTTGCTTGCAAATCGAAATTGAAGAAAAATCATTATCAGCGTTTTCAAATCTTTAAAAGGGAGGAGGGGAAGAGCGAAATAGAAATAACTGCACACGTTTCCATATTGAGAAACCGCAACTGTAAATTGTCATCAAACACTGAGCTACACTTCTTCGATTCATCGAGTGAAACCTTGAGACATAAACCGGCAAGAGGCATAGTTAAGCAGTGCTGATGATATAGCTTTAAGTTTTCGTTACCATTTGAATCCTTTGTGGCACAATATTCAGACGCCTCTGACTGAAAAGATTTCTAAACGCAACTGACGACACATTAAGATGGTTTTGAAAATACTAAAACCAATAAATCCCTCCCGAAGGCAATCAACTTATAAACTATAAACGGCATTATCTCGTAAGACAATTAGACTTCTTTACCTGTTTATGGAGACGTTTAACTCATGAAAGAAATTATCTGTGACAATAAATGTTTTGGCTGAGAGTGAGGGAAAACTAGAAATTACTTCTCGAATGAACGCCAACCAGAAATCCGACTTGAGGAATGTTCAATTAGCTTCAAGAAAAAAAAATGATTTTTCTTGTTTGTGTTCTCTTCACAGCCATTTTGCATCCGTTAAACGCGTGATTTATCACAAAGACGAAACAAAGTTCGGTTAAATCGAAGTCGAGAGAGCAGAATCAAGCACTAACCGCGAGAAAGACAAACACAGATATTTGATAACGTCAGCGTCATGAATTATAAATAAATAAAGGTAATTTTATTTTCAATCATTTGAGGTTTGATAAGAGAAGCTCGTTTCTTCTTAAGGCTTGCGTAAAGCAAGTTTATTTATAGTTCCTCGCCTCTATTTCATGAGAAATCTTATTTTAATAAATGTGCGAAGAATTTTTTTGGATAATTCATCATAGCAATCAGTTTTTTCATCAAACACCAACAAGAAAAAATTCTGAATTCGCTGATTAGATTGTACGAGTTTTTAGCTCTCGTCGAAAATTCGAATTCCAAGAAATGGCTTAATCATCGACCACGACGACTTTAAATGGGTTTCTTGAATACTTATGTTCATCTTATCGTAGTGAGGGAAGTTGAAGTCGATTACGAAAGACTGGAGCAGCAACAATGTTGAGAAACTTTTCATTTCGTGATAAGACCGGCTCGATTTATCCGTGAGTGATTGCGCATATAAGAAGACAGACGACAACAGCAAGCACACAGACGTATTGATTGCATTACCGCGATGATGAACAAATAGAATTGAACAAATACGCCAACGTTTTATCATTTTCTCGTTTCCAAGACGATGAACGAAGATTTACGGCGCAATGGATGATAAGAGGAATCGTGCCGAAGAGTTTTCTAATTTACGGAAGTCGAGACACTAAATTTTGGGTCATGCAGTGAAAAGATTACCTTTACTCGGTTTGAAATGGAGACACAACTCGTCAAGGGTTTAAAAGCAATTGAAATATCTTCATAGAGCTCAGGTAAATTGACTTAAATAGCTAATCACTTAAAATAATTAACTAAAGGTCTGGTGGTTAATTTAACCGCAGTTTGTCAACTCTTCGAGACTCACGGATGATATTACTTTCATTAAAAGGCAGCACACGTCAAGCTTAAGAAATGAAGCTCAAAAAATCATATCCGGTGATGTGAGTTTCTTTTTTGTCCAAATACATGAGACACATGAATGTAAATACGAAGAGAAATCAATATACGCGGAGTTCTCAACTTTTCTGAAGTTATTTTGTAAGAAACTAAAAGGTTGGGAAGAACTGAAACAGCTTTAAGTTTTAAGCTTCAATTGTTTCTGATCACAAAGTTTTTCTCTCTTCTGTTCAGTATTCATAGCAATCATCATCAGCAATTGCATACGTAAGCACCGTCAGAAATGGAAGACGATGAATTAAGAACCGCCATCAGAGGCAAAGTAAAAAAAAACGTTTCATCCAACGACAATTGGAAAATTTAGTGAAATGAGAAGGAGAAGAAAAGTTCGTTAGCCTCGGCTTGTCTTAATTGAAACTTCTCCATTGAATTTCATCAACCTCCGCTTTGTTTTTTTTTTTTGATCGAGCATGATCGAATGTCGTTGTCGCTTATGGACAATGAGAGAAATGGTAATTGAACAGTTACCATTATTATTTACATTATGATTTGAGGCCGCGATCGAGATGGGAGGAGGAAGCTCATTGTGATCACATTCGAGATTTGACGACAAACGAACGTGATCGCAATAATTTTACATTCCTTCGATTGCGCAAATTTATGTTTTGAATAAACACTCTTCGATGCTCACATATCTTTAAAGTTATCAAATATTTTCATTGACAATCTACTTGATCCTTCTTTATATGTAATGTGAGTAACTCGCAATGAGTTAAATTTGCTTCTACTTCGTCAGCAAACTACAAAACATTCTCACAAAGACATTATGATGAGACTAGCACAAAAACGACAGAAGCGTCATATCACTTGATGCAACTTTTATGAGCTAGTTCGCGTGAAACGAAGACTTGGAATGTATACTTCGTTACAAGCTGAAGTTTTTTTTGTCTCACAAGAATGCTGACCGTCGAATGCAAATTTAAACAGCAAACTTGAGATTTAAATGAAAAGTTTGCTCGATTTTGATGGCGAAATTCCTATCCGACTTGGCAGCAGATTGGCTTACACATCTCATCGTAAATGTCTCTTTATTCGAAAATTTATTCAGATGAATGCTTATTGACTCTTAATTCCGAGCGAGCATTTCTCTTTTTCGTGGGCTGATAGCAACGACCCGGCCTGAATATAAAGTGTTTCTCGTTTCTTGAACATTTAAATTCACTTTAATCCCATCTCTCGCTCATCAGCTTCAATCAGAATTCTCAACCAGCAGCTCATTCGCGCTCGTTCATAAAGATTGTCGGCAGAGGAAGTCGTTGAATTCTGAGACGTGGACGGCTATCTCGATTGAATCATGGGAAAAATTCTCGAGTATGAGCTGGCTTCTTGAATTCCCTTCGATTATCTCTATGCCTTCCTCTCTCCCATTTCATGATCCATTACAACTATTTGACGACCAGTAAGAGTCCGAAACTGATAACTCATGAAAATGTCATTAAAAATCCCAAGTCGAACGAATCGTTTTCTGTTTCGAAACCTGCTGATGCAATCTCACTCTGTAGACTTCCAATAACTGTCGTCAACGTCTAATTGCAGTTCGGCTTTGTCTTTCCCCATGAAATCGACGCTCATTGGACTATTTAAATGAACTGCACGCTTCGAGTTTCATGATTGTTTCAGCAACTGTTTGTCATGACCATCTTAAATGTTTTTATGAGTTCAATTGCAGTTTGAGACGTTGCAATCGTAAAATCCTGAATAATAACTCGATTATCCTCTCACATACATATAAGCGATAAATTTTATTGAGTTCGTGTACTCAGTTGAAGTAACTGGACATATTTCTTGAAGAACACGAATTCTGAAGTTTAAACAATTCACCTGTGTAAAGCTTAAACATGATTTCATAATTTATTTCCAACAGCATTCAAAGCTCAAAAATTAATAATTGCGAAGATTAGTTTTCGATGTTGTTGAGCCTTTTGGAGGCTTTTGCTGATCGGTTCAACGAAACGTTGAATCGTGATTTTCCATCACGCTTTCATGCACACTCAGAAAAGCGGCCAAACAGCTTGCTGTTGAAGAAACACAAAAATGGATTTGAATCAAATGCAGTTGCAGTCTTAGCTCAACACTGATAGAAATATTTAACAAATTTTTGAAGTTTCTAAACTTTTAGTCATCTTCAAAAGTTTGATTGACAAATTTTGATAGAAAATCTGTTCCTTTTTATGTCACAGATTTTTTTCACTCCGTGTAGATTAGTTTCAAGATATTTTCTTCTTCGCTTATAACACGAAACATTTTCGAGACGTAGATATTAATTAATAATTAAGCTGAACACTTGCTTACTTCATATGCCTCATCCAATCATGTATTCTCACTTTCCATTTTGTTGATTTCTGATACATTTACCTTCGAATTGTTACTTAACATCGATTTTGATTCGTTTTCGTTTTCTGTTTACTGCAGTTTCGTTTTCAGCAGCGTAATCAGCAAAAAGAGGATTATAATAACTTTTTCACTTTTCATGACGTGCCCATCACGTGGAAAATCTCTTGAAGAGCTTTTCGTTTTCTAATTCGACTGCATTGTGCAACGGGTAATTAGGTTTGTTGTCGCTTCGGAGGCTTGAGACCAAATCTGATGAGAAACAATTATCGTTACGAGATCGGATTGGAAACCGTTCTTGTAATATACCCGAATAATTATTGATATCTTAAAAATAAACTATTCACAGCATAAACGGTTCACGAAAGCGTCTTGCAGATCATCGGGAAAAACTGTTCGCTTTTTTATTTTAATTAATTACGCCAAATCAAACCTTACTCTCGAAACTATTCAGTTTTAAATTTAGGATTTCAAGTTGTTCGGACTTTCAACAAAATCGACGTAAGTGAGAAATATTCAAACGTTTATTCTTTGGAGAATGTTCAAATCTTATACAGGTCGAATATGAAGTTCATTTCAAATACATCAGCAATAGCTGGAGACAACTTGTTAAGCCTCCAATACTTGATCGGTGCAGCGTCTTAGATTATTCGCTCTGATTCGGTGGTGTTGAAGAAGTTGCTGCTCAAATTTTAGGACCAGTTGAAGGTTAAGCCAACAAATTGAATAATGGAGTGTTGAAAACGAAATATTACCTTTAAAAATAGATCCGCCGCATTGTCCAATGAAAGTTGGACATAAGTTCCGCATGTGGGACTTTACGGATTTTGTCGCAATTGATAGTTCCAGATATCCTAGAGGTGATAAACAAACGTTAAAACTATCAAATGACATCGATGATTTGATTCTTGAAATTCTAATAAAATACATCCACAACTTCAAGTTCTTAAAAAATAGCTGGCGGCTCCTTTTTACTGTAAAAATTTTACAACATCATTTGAGAGAGCTCGTTACGAAGTCGGTTCCTCAGAAAAACTTAGATTTGAGTAAATTTTTCAATTGTCAAAGGTCTTTCATGTTTCTAAATTATTTTCAAAATCAACAGGAAGCTGGCGGCGCAACCTTTATGAATCTAAGGGATTGATCGTTTTGAAGCTCAGACCCAATTTCATCAATTTAACCTGAAACATGCAAATTCAATAAATAACAAAATATTTTCGTTTAGTTGCACAACTGTTTTTTTGTTTTAAATCGTATTAAGCTCGATTTGCCAGTCAACAGAATCAAAGTATTAATGATATTCAAAAAGCTGATGAAACTAAAGCTGAGGAAATAAAGTCACACAAGACTAAAAAGTCGATTAGGTGAGAGGAATGATTCATGACAAACAAAACTAACAATTAACGAATAAAGCTCATCAAATTATGATTCGCTGAAGGCAATTAAAAAGTGAAAACAACAGAAATCACTCGGAGAACGAGTTTGAGAGTCTCAATGGCATTTATGCTCATTGCAGCGCCGTTCAATGATTTTCCAAATCCGAACTGCAAACGCACTGATTGAACGATTTCGAAAGTGCATTCTTTTGTTATACAATGCACCGAAGTCATGAGCACATGAGAAACGTTTGAGTTTAAAAAATATTTGGGAAACTTTCGGATTTCTGAGTGAAAGAAAGATTTGAAGACAGTCTCAAAGAACTTGCTGACTGAGTCATCAACTTTCTTTCTGAAATAAAAACATTAAAATCATATACCACGACCAACAATTTCGATAACGCATTTCTCACAGCCACGCTTCTAAAAAAGAATAATTAAAACAAGAATGGGAGCGGGTAATAAACTTCAAATGGTTACCCGCGATAAATTGTCTGCGAGTTTTTCTTGCTTTTGACTTCACAACCAGAAAGAAGTGATAACGTGACAATTCGTCGGTTTGAATTTTTTTCGCTCGACTCCCGACTCGTTGAGTATGCATTTGGATTGTGGGAAAGTTCTCGGCTTTTCTATTGAAAACTTAAGTTTTACGATAGCGACGCTCGAATGTTCCTTGATGCGTTAAATTGTATCATTTTCGCTTTAATTATTCTGCTATTTGGCTCATGGGTGCTTGCATTCAATCTCAATGAAAGTGATTTCCCCTTCTCACGTGATTAGCGCTTCTCTTTAACTTCGATAGTTCACCAAGGCGTGAATACTTAACTTTTCGTTGAACATTATTCAAATAAAACTATTTTATCAGCCATAAGAAGGAAAAAAGAATGAATTTTCGTCTAAGAACGGACGTGGAGGTTAACGAACGAAATTAAATACTTATCAAGTCTTTGCACAGTACGTCAGAGTTGCTAAGGAAGTCGCAAACGGTCGAATCATGATGATTTCCTACTTCCATCGAAAAGTTTGTTAAAATTCTACAAAACAGATTCTCGCACATAAAACTTGATCTGATTTAGTTTTCATGAACCATAAACTGACATTTCATTTCCAACCAATGATGGTATGTTAAGAAATACCTTATGTACTAAGTTGTCCGTTTAATGTCGAAACAAGTTAAGTTTCTTCATCCATAAGAAGACTACATTCACGTTCATTTATCATGGTCAAGCAGTGATGCATGAGGTTTTCTTAAAAAATCTTTAGCTGGTCCTCGATCCGGGACAGCAAACAATGAGAATGAAACCCAAAACGGTCAACAAGATACTCTCATCACATTTGCATCATCGGCGCTGAAAAATATTTTCCCAGGACTTCTCAGGTAAAAAAAAAATTTGAATCACAATATGCAAATTGGTCATTTTCTTTTGCAGTCTCCCTTCTGTCCGTCGTCCCGTTCAAGGAACTAAAAGGTTTTCTTTTGATACCATTTAAATGTGTTTTACTTGCAATGAATCTGTTTTTCTAAGCGCGAGTTCTTAGCAGGGTGCCACTTAAGGTGGAAGAGTAATTCGTTGTCGTTTCGAAGAACTTGCAAGAGATCCCAAATGAAATTTCATTTTCTAACGATTTCTCATTCCTTCAATAATACATCATACCCTGTCCACTCAATGTCCAGCACCCCATTGAAACTGAGAGCAAAACAACTTCGTAATGAATTGGCTCTTGTAACATTGTGAAATCTATTGCCTGACTCGCAACAGGCTTGGAAGGCTTCTGACAACCTCTGACCTTTTGTTCGTACCTTTTCGTAAAGGTTCACCTCACTTTTTATACCTGCGCCGAAAAAGGGTCAACGAATAGTATGTGAGAGTCTAATTTCAAAATTCTTCATTCGGCAATGACCAAGGGTCAGTTTATTCAAATTAGGAGGATTTTTTATTGCGTTCATAATTAATCTATGATGAACCTTTTTACCTGCACTGGACGCTGATCTAAATAATTACAAGCAAACCGGTTTTTCCTAGTTGCATCTTTCGCTGCAGGACGACGGAATGTAATTCAACTCAAGATTAATCGCGACTGATAAAATGTTGACTCGGGAAAGTGAATCTTCTATCCATCTCCACTTATCTTAATTAAACTCTCAATTGATCGAATTTTTCTGATATCAAGCGAATTTATGCAGCGATGAGTCTGCCGAAAGTAGAAATGGTTTCAAAACGCAATAAAGAAAGAAACATCTGCTCTATCAACTCATCACACAGCTCTTTCTCAACACACACGGCAGTGGAAGTGTAATCAAAATAATGAGGGTGTCTATTGCTCCTTTCTGTGTTGTTCAGAGTGTTTAAGAAACAAGATCATTGACTTTTGAGCCCTACGAGCGATTCTCGCAAGAAGTTTGCCGCGTAAATTCTTCTCAAGATTGTCTAAGATCGAGAAAAAAAAAACACACACAGCATATGGCGAATTACAAAACTCCTTTCCGAGTGCTTCTCGCATTTATAAAACATCCCCAGACGTAGACATTAGTTTTTTTACCAAAAGTGTATCAAAGTTTAAGTTGTTTTAACGAACTTTTCATTCTTGTTGTTCTCGTTTCGACGACAGAAACTAATGAAAATCCGTTACGACGGTCAATTCTTAGAAAAGGATAACCTTTAATCATACAATTGACCAAGTTTCGGGTCGTCCGAGATACTAACGGTCAAGAAACGAACTCAGAAAATATAAATTGGATCATTTTTAATTCAAATATGCATGGACAATGTCCGAGAGAAACCTGATTTATTGCTTAAGAAGGAACAAAGGAAGAAATCCTCGTTGGACAATATAGAACACATAACGAAGTCTTTCCTTTACATAAGGGCGGGCTTTAAGAATTTCTTCTTTTCTAGAGAATCTCGTTTTCTATTCATAAGCAATCGGCCAATGGTCATAGTGCTCTGATTTAGTTTGCGCCAAGAATTTCTTTGGTTCACTACGGGTCATTGACAATCGGATGCGAGAGACGTTGAATAAACGGAATTCCGTCATCATCTGTCAATAAACTGATCCGCATCCGCTCTAAAAACAAAGCGAGAATATACCGGAACGATGCGAAGCCACACAAAACGACGAAAATAAAGCCGTGAAATGTCATCTCTTACGCGGAGGGTTCTGATAAGGTCATCGAGCTCTCTGGACCATGAACAGATGGATCATTAAACGCTAGCAATCAGCAATGGTTCCCATTCGATGAGCTCGCGCATAATCCAACTTGTTCTACATCATCATCTCTACAAATGTCAAATATTTACCATTCCATCTCGTTAAGGTTTATTTTCGGCAAAGCGTTCGCTATTGTTTGATGAAACTGGGTGTGCGCTTCATAAAACATCGTCGAGATGCGTGATGATTCAGTTTCATATTCTCGTGTTTTATTTGTCCATAATTTCTTTCATGAATCATAAACTCAACTCGAGGGATTTTATTGCATCATTTTTTCATTTCCCAAATTGAAATCGGCATCAAACGTTAGAGTTCGACTCCCTCTCTTTGATTGACAAGGGTGAAGTTGACTTCGTTAATCTACTTCTTGCCACCCTCCTCTGTCTCCGGCCTATCCTACAAAGCATTTTCTCCGAGTTTATCTCCCTATTAAAAGACTCTTTGGTGTTTTGGCTTGTTCATTTCATCATTTGTTATGATTACTTGCTAAATTGATTGCGTAGGGTTAATTTGAGATGATGAGTTTACATTACTATTAGATTATCAGCTAAGTTTGTGACGCTACTCGAGTTTGTAATGCTTTTAAGAAAAACTAACTAGTAAATAACAACAGCGGTTTAGGAAACTCTACTCACCTCTCAACGAGCATCCCTCCCCTCCAATGAAAACCATGAACAATCTCAAGCTGCTGTAAGGAAATTAATTGTATATTCATGATTACGAGGGTGCGAGGAGGGAGTTTTGACTTGAAAGTTTTGTTAATTGTGGCATATTGAATGAGGTGACGAACGAAAAGATTCTTAACATCCGTCGATATGACGTAAGAACATTGCTTAAAGCAAAGAAAGTGGAATGACCAGAATTCTTTATCTCGCTTGTTTGTATTCTAAGATTATGGTTCTTTAGATTTCATAAATCAACGCATTCTCGTACGGCCAGACGACGGCTTATATCAATGTTTGCACTTCAAATTGCGTCCCTTCTCTCGGAATCTTTCTCTTCCAGGTAAATCAATCCTTTCGGATTGCATCACAGATGGACCCTCTCGACGATAAATTTACCGAGGATTTTCAAGCAAATCCTTCAGAGAAATTAATGACTTTTAACGGTAAAGATAAACTATTGGCATCACCATTGGGCAAAGGAGTTATTTCTTACATTTCCGTACTCTCTCGATCCATTAAATCGTCGCATCATTCACAAGACATCAACGACCCTTTAAAAAAAATAATTATGCTAAATCGTTCCATGCGACTACCTGACGCCCAGAGTACAATTTAGGGGACACGTATGTTTGCGTTCTCCTAGATTCATCACGGCGATTCGATGCATGAGATGATGATGAACGATACAGAACAGTGTTGCACAATATGATGAAGACTGTTCGGCTTTTATATTCTCACCCGAAATAAAAGCGTTTCGAGAGTCCATGCATCGCTGAATTCTGAATTCTTATGTCGAAGATCCAGAAAAATTATTCAAACGATTCCCTCATGTTCACGAGTTCCGGTGCGAGAAGGAGAGACTGCCATTTGTGAAGAAGAATGCAAAAGAGAAAAAGTCATTTGGAAAAGTCAGACGACGTCGTCTTCACCATCATCTATCTCCCCGAAAAAAATTAAAAGAATAAAGTTTAAGGTAACATTCACCCATTGTTCTCGTCGAAATTCTTCATGCATGAGATGACCTCCAAATGGAATCTTCGCGCTTGAATTCTGTTGGCAAAGCTAAGAAGAAGCGACAAGCCGTCGATGTTTAATGGAAGCGTCGAGAAATAGTCGAGATGATGCTGGTTTGTAGTTAATGGTTGCGTATTTTGCATTTTTAATTTACGATTATTGTTTTGATGGCGATGAATAAATTAGGTGATGAGACGGACACGTTGGAAATGACTCGCATTACCAAAGTCTTTTGTTGAAGGTGATGCGCGTAGGTCTATCATTGGAGTTATTAACGACTTAATCATCAAAGCTTCTGTCTACTTAGATTTTTTCACAAGAATTTTGACATCAGGTCATTGTTGACTTCAAACTAACAGAAAAAGAGAGGATCTTCTATTTGTTTTAAAGATTGACAACGATGTAAATAGAGAGTGTTGGGCTAATCGCGAAGGTGTCAACTACACTGCTTCCTGACCGGAAAAATCAATACCACTTCATTTGCATGAACACTTAGAAAATGAAAGTTGTGGCGGTTTGGGTAGACCGCTTGCTGAGTAGATCTCAAATATGACTGATAATTTATATATTTCGCGTTGTGCTCGAGCATTGCGATTTCACATGAAAAATTTACCCATCGACTACCGACACGTTGATAATTATTGATCCGAATTCCAGCTCACAATGAATCCCCAATTATTCACATTCTTCGTTTCTCGTATAATTTCATTCGAATTCACCCCGGTCATTATCATTCCGGTGGAGCGCAAAAAAGGAGAAAGATTGGAATCTCGTCGTAATTTGAGGGAAAACTAATCTCTGCGACTTTATTTGTGTTAGCTTCTATTTCTCTTGTTAGCGGACATTATTGACCGCTTTAATTATAGTAATTTTCTTCTGAAGGTTGTGCTGCTGTTGAACGAAACGAGAGAAGAGAAAATGGCGTCGAGGAAAATTATTTCCATCCCACTACTTTTATCGATCTCAAGAAACTCTTTTCTCGAAAACTTTTCTTCTTTGACGCAAAAGAAAAGAATATATAACAAAGATATATAAAAAAATCTCTAATCATTCAACTAAACTTCAATTTTCTTATAGTTTTCTAAAGAAAATTATGTTGAAGAACTTTTGCCATCGTGTCCTGTCCAACGAGGGAACCTTTCAAGAGAGGCATATAATCGAGAGCAATAACTTTAAAATATTTATAATACTCGAGAAGTGGCTTACCGATGGCAAAAAGAGCTGAAAACTTTTAGGATCGCGTAAAAGGAGTAATCGTGACTCAAAGAGAAGGAAAGACGAAAATGGAGAGAAAATTTATTGAATAGGGAAATGAAAATGAAAAATGTATGGAAAGTTTTGTTGTTGGCATTAGGAGGAAAAGCTTTGCTGAGTTCCATGTGGCCGCTGTTTGTGAACGACGAAGAGGCACAAGATAAATCGTTCTCAAGCGAAAAGCGGAAAAACACATCGAGGAAAGTCCCAGAGCGTTTGCTTTTTTTATGTAATTTTCCAACATTCTTAGCTCGGCTGTTTTTTACGTCTCCATGGCACATAAACAACGCTGCCGTGTTCAAGTTCTGAACCTTAACGAGAGGGAAAATGCTGAATAGAAGAATAAAGTTTGTGGAATTACTGAGAATAAAACGACAGACGACAAAGAAGTGGAAAACGTGGAAACATTAGAGGAGAAGCGCATGGAGTGAGGGCGAGTGGCTCGTGGACGTAATGATACGGAAAAGTTCCCAAACTTCCACTCTGCAAGGAAATTCTATGAAAAACTTTTCTCCTTGTTGGACGAGAAAGAGGCCGGAAGCCTACGAGAGCTTGGGAAACTTGAATGATAATAACTTTTTTGTTCCTCAAAAAGAAAATAAGAAAATGTTTCACGTAGAAAAGTGAGGGCCGCAACAAGGGCGATAATGGGAGATTTTCAGGAAATATCCGCAACGGTCAGGGTGCAAAAATCGCGTTGATCATGAAATTTGAGAAGCCGATCACGAAATTAAATCGATTTACTCATAAAATTTTCAGAAAATGATTCCGTGGGATTTTTCCGAGCTGATATCATTTTCATCAATTTTCTTGTTATTTCTAAGGTATACTCCGTAAATAATTCTATCAGTTGATTTCATTCGGCAATTGTAAAAATAATCGCCACGATTTGGTTTCTATCTCTAGCTTCTCGCTTTGATTGGGTTTCATAAAAAGTTTCTGCTTCTCCTGAAATTGATTCAAATAAACCTCAAACAAGGAAGCCCTTCAACTACTCGCGAGAATGATTCAGAAAACTCATTTTCGCATTTTCATTTCAGATCACAATCGTTGAACAAAAAAAAAAGCTGAAAAAACTACAAGTTTTAGGGTGGATTTTATTTTTTTATTCGTTATTCAGTCGATAGGGAGTTGAGCGAAAAGAGTCGAGAAGGATATTAGAGCCGGGATATAGGAAGAGATAATTTTGATATTTTCAAGCATTTTTTCCTCTGCATTTCATGCTTCAAGCGGAAGTTCGAGATAGACAGGTGAATATGTAAATAACACTAGAAGGTTTGTTGTATTGTTGTTGCTTCTTTGCTTGCCTTTTTCAACCCCAGCGAGCGTTAAAAAAAACTTGGATCGATGATGGTAAAAAAATATCTCTCCGTAGCTTAACCAGACGAGAATTGTTCACTTCTCCTTGCCGTGACCTCATCAGAGTCGTGTCCATTTGATATGCACGCTTGTGTGGGTTGAACTAAGCGCTGTATAAAACGGTGATTTCGAGAGAAAGATACCTGAGGGGGAAGTGAAGTTAATGTTGTAAGGATTCAAATCGATATTTTGTTTCCATTTTTCCTCTTTGCTTCTTCTCCCCGTTCGGAACCAAATCCGTTTCAGAGTGGAATGAGATATTCGTCCAAGAAGATGAACGCAACAGCGCAAGATCTGAAAATTTTCTTCTTTTTGCTATTACAAGTTGAGGGAAACCCAATCTTCTCTCGTTCTCCTTCACACTCGAGTAGCTTTTCTTAAAAATGTTTTAATGTTAATTGTTTCCTCAGAAATAAGAAACCTCAGAAATTAGTAATGGGGAGAGTTAGAAGATGACGCCACTGAATTTGCTGTTCTTCATTATAAAATTGTTGATTGATGCTATTTGACAAATCGATGTAATTTTACTTTGCGAGTCTGCCTAACAAATTCTTGATAATGAAAGATAAAACGGTCGCGCGTATTTCCGATTTTTGTTCCTCCTCGCACACACGAATCGAAAAGAAAACTTTTATTTACCATCCGAAATATGTAAAACTTTTTTTGTACGGTGTCGTCGAACTCTCGTCCGTTTTCTGTCTGCCGTCCACTCACACCGCCTCGCATCCCGAGCCCAACGAACTAGAAAATAAATACAGAAAAACTGTGAATAAAAAGGAATCAAGAAAAATTGAACAGATGATTACTTGATATCAAACGGACGGAGACGATGAAGGAAGAAGAGACTCCAGAGGCAAAAAAAAAAATAAGAGGAGAAGTGAAAGAAGATTCATCATAACATTCTTCAGCTTTCGAGGGCACGCGTGCACCTTTCAAATGTTTCTAATCAATTTGTGATGCAACAAAGTCGTAAATTGACCTCTGGCCCTCCGCACTCCCTTCGAGCTCTTATTTTCCTGCAACCGCAATTTGAATCAAAATGAAAATTGAGCCCGCTTGAGCTGACAGAAATTGCACATAATGCAAATTAATTCTGTCGTCATTTACACTTTGAATAAACCTTCAATTTCTGAGTGATCCGTGAAACGAGCTCAGAATTATCATAAGTTAATGACGAGGGCAGACGCTTCTTCCAGAAAATCAACCGCCACTATTCATTTAGATCAAACAAAATTTACATGTTTACGTCCGGAAGTTGAGTTCAACGATAGCTTGGAATTAATACGAGAAATTCATTGATCCCGGGAAAGGTTTGCCTTGTTTGACGATTCTAAGAAATCATCGATAGGAAGGAAAAAAATTCCTCAAACTTAAAATCAGCTTGAAGACTCATATGATGACTCAACAAAAGTCGTTGAAAGCACTGAGAATGGAGTAATTTCTCAAAGTGCTGAGTGAATTAATCTTCATTGATAGAACGAACATTCGTTTATCGATCAGATCAACAAAATGTTGTTGACATCATTAGATATCCAGGGTAAACAAGCGTCTCTCTCCCTTCAAAATCTGAAGCCACCGAGACGCATTTTTTTCTCGAATGAGATAAGAGCGCGAGGAAAAACACGACATATTGAAATAAAAAAATCGTCGACATATTGATGATTCATAAATAAATAATGATTCTCGAATTTTTGATTTTTTTTATTCTCTATTTTTGATCCCTCAGTTTGCTTTCGTATAAAATACAAAGAATCAAACCTATGAAAGGAATCGAGAGCAGGTGGTTCTTCTTTTAGGCTCGTCGCAGATATTTTCAATTGCGGAGCTTGCGCAATTCATCTTCGTTTTAACCAGTAAGCCAGAAAAATTCTCGAGGCACTAGATGAATAATGAGAGGCACTGGCTCATCCCAAATGCAATTGTCCGTTCATTAAGTCGATAAAATTATTCATCGGAGTTCAAAATAAATGCTGATTATTCAATTAGTTTAAGTGGCAGTCGATAATTGGGAATTTTGTGAGTTGCAAAGATCAATCAACTTAATTAAACGTCGCCATTCTTTCCTCTCAAAATGCAACTGATAATATTTCGTTGGGGAAGTGCGTAAGTTACGTCAACATTTTTCGGAAATATTAAATCTTTTTATTGTGTCAAATAAGTTTTGACATTAAATCATTCTTTATCTCTTAATCATGATATTATTATCGTACAAGTCCCATCAAAAGAACAAGAAACCGCAAGATTTTTTTTACATTCGCCTCGCAAAGGCAAAGCTATCATGTAAACATATCGAATGAAAATGTATTGGCAGCGCGTGCTCGAATCTGCAGCTGGAAGAGTTCGCAATGTGATCAAGTTTTCTTCTTCTCGTCATGATGCGGACAATCGTGAGAGAAGAGGTGGAGATCATGATTGAGCATATTGATTTAAATGTTCGCGGCGTGGAGAGGAGAGAAACTTTTACGAGAATATTATGATAATGCGGAGGTTTTGCACCTTACAAACCCACTTAACTCAACATTCTCATGTTTCATTGACCCAAGTTGTGCGTCGATGCAATGCGAAGAAAGACATTAACATTTTATTGCCGAAAATACTTCAATATTTAAAGGTTGCGAAGGTAACAATTAAGGTTCGTTCAGAGACATCAAACATTGACTTCTTAACTCTCGTTATTTCGTTGGAAAATAATTAAAATTCTGGTCGAAGAAGTTTCCGCCAGAAGAAAGAGAGATGCATTCAACGGACCGTAACTATTCGTTCAGTCGACAACATGCGTCTTCTTTAAGAAGGGATATGAGTTAAAAATCTGTTGTATAATTGAAATTATGCAATTGCTACACATGCTAGTCGATGACCTATTTCTGCTGCTGTTTGTTCCGCAAAACCTGCTAGCCGTCAACAATCTGTCGAGACGGTTAAGCGATTCCTGTCGCAGTCTTTAGTTGTAATTCTTAGCTTTTAAGTGCATAAAATTTTATTACTTTAATCCTCTTCATTTTATTGCTTGAATTTTTTTTTATCTTCTGCCTTCCCATCATGAAGATTGTTCTTCTTAAAATTATCTTTTACTTTTCTTGATATTTTATAGATTCGCTTCGGCGGGCACGTGCTAGTGTGCCCACATGTCATTTAAAAAAGGCGCTGGAATATTTTTCGAAGAAATGTGTAAAAGAAAGAAATTAGATCAAAGTTGCCTGATGGCCCATCAGTGATGGGTGTCATTAATGCTTTTTCATTCATTTCTCTCTACGCATCATGCAATTTTTGGTGTTGATCAGATATCAGATCCATAGAATAAGAAACGTCATCAATAATTGATACTGCTGACGACAGTCTTGGACGCAAACGTATTTCTTTTTACTGACAATTCGTTTCAGGTCGCTGAACGTTGAGCGAAAGAGTCTTCCTGTATCGTGCTAGATTCGTTCAAGGCGCAATATGGCTGAAAAAGACACAACAATTTAGACTGGTTGTTCTTTACTCGTTTTTTTAACGAACTTTGGTTCTCCTTCGGTGCTTTATTGCAAGAGGGTTCATCATCGCCCTCACATCTCAGAAAGGAAATTAACGACGACGGTTAGAAAAAAAGGCACAAGGATGATGATCAACTGTAAAGCTTCGTTTGCTTTCTGTAGTCGCATGCAAGACACAAACAAGAAGAGACGTTGAATTAATTTTTTTTATGGCAATATAAAAGAAATGCATAGCAAGAAACCCATCATTACAAGAGAGATTGTAATTATTGCGGTCTGACGTTTCGTCTTTGTGTGGATGTAACATGAGTAGACTTGGAATTGGAGACCGCGGTGCATCGGCTAAGTAATCATGATCATTAGAGATTCATTCTAAATATAGTCTCGTGCCAAAGCTGTGTTCACTTATTTGGAACGTTATGACTGAAACGCGAGATGATTCAGAGTTGAAAATCTGAGCAAAGCTTTGCACGGTAAAATCGAGTCATTGTCCGAGTTTAGCCCTAATTTTATCGTTTTCTTGCAGTTTAACGTGATTTGGTCTCTGTGAAGCATTAATATCAAAAACAAGTTGCAAAGTAGCTGACGATGAATTCAGATAAAATCAGTCTGTTTGTTGAATTGTTTGTTCATTAAAATATGAAATCTTGTCACGTAAAGAAAAATTTCTTTTTCTCTCCTCTGAACGTCGTGAGCATGTGCGAAGCATTTAATCGTCTCGGATTGAAACATCAGCACGATTGATGGATGTCACTTCGATTGTCTTTCGTTGATCACCCCATTTGCTTCGTAACGACGCTCTCTTCCTTCATTTGTTTCTCTCTCATGAGTCTCAAGTTGAGACTCTCAACGATGAAGCTTCATTTCAGGTCAACGACTAAGTTTTGTGTTTCAGGAAATCATCCAACACACACGGACGACAGCTCGTGATTTTCAATTGCTTCTCAACTTTGACGATTATGCTTTGAAATTATGCAAACGATGCTTCAAGCTCTCTCTCGGGCTCATATCAGGTTGGCGGAAGTCGACATGATATTTGAATCAAGTTGACGTGTTCGTCTTTCAAGTCATTGGACGGAGATTAACAAGCAACTGGAGAGCTGCAGGTGAAATAACTTGGAACTTCCAAGTTGCAAGAAACTAAAAGTTCCATTTACGTCAATGGAGTTTGTTTATACTAAAAACATTATAGACTTCAAATCAAGCTTAACGGCATTCCATCAGAAAAATCTTCCAACGAGCAATTCCGTTTCACTGATAAGTAATTTCACCGCTCGAAGCTTCATGATAATGAGGTTATTGAATTCTCGGCCGCTCTTCGCTTTTAATTAAGCATGAAAAATTCGCATCGATTTGCATAAAATTTTCCAAATTCGATGGATTTCAGTTGTTGTGCAAAAACCCAATCACTCCATATGTGTGCAAACATAACTCAAACTATTTGGGTTACAAAGCGAAACATTTCGAGCTCGTTCGCTTTAATCTTCGACGATGTGTCGCAAGACGAAGAAAAAAATGGCTTCATTTTCGATTTTGGCTTCGTTGGAACGCGAGAATCATTTCGTTGAATCCGCTTCGTCGTCGTCGCTACGAGCAGATCACGTTTCAGCGACAATACAATGCGATGTCTTGTTGAAAAGAGAGAAGCTCACAAGCTCACAACATCTCCCTCCACTTCTTCTCGTAAAATCCAATAAAATCGATTGAAAATCAGGTTTCTTTCGTCGTCTCTTTCGCGTTACATGGCCAATTGTTTATTCTGTCTGCCACTCGACCGCAGATTTCTTCTCGGCGAAACTCACGGAATAAGCGATTTCAACTCAAAATGGAGATTCATTGAATCGCGTCGACTTTTCAATTAATTACAAGATCGAACAAATGCTAATTCAGCGATTGTCCAGATTCTTTGACTCACGATTTGTTTTTTGTCATTGGAAGGTGATTGGCTCGGAATGTTAAATGACACATAAGTAAGGTTTTCGTTGGAAAAAAGCTGATTTCTCTCTAGACTGACTAACATCAACGTTTGTTGTCCCATTTGGCCATATTTAACGTGTGGAATCTATCGATTCATTTTTTTAAGCCCAAGACACTCTCTTCTTATCTTTTCCAGTGATTTCTTCATTGACAAAGCTTCCAAATTTTATCACGCACGGAATATTAGAAAATATTTATTCACGTCAGTTTTGCAGACTTTCAAAAAAATCGAGACTTAGCAAGATTGAAATCAATTACGGGACTCCAATCATTCGTCAGGTACCATGTCGAATAAAGAAAAGAAGAATACTTTGTAAGTGATCTGTTTGTCACGAAAAACAAAGTTATTTACAGACAGGGCAAGAAGGATGAGAAGGGAGATGAAGTGTTTGGGAAGCAATCATAAAGTTTTCTTGAGTCATGCGCATAGTAATCTATTAGTAAGGAAACGCAACCGAAAGATTTCATTTTTAATCTTCTTGTTGTCTTTAACTTGTTGTACTTAGAATCGATTTAAGTTTTCATTTTGTGTATAAATTATGTGCTCATTTAGTCCTCAGAGTAGAGATAATAGCAAAATTGCACCTCACGTGGAAGTAAAAGCTTTCGACATGAAATGAAATTTGGAAGTTTGTGAACCTCACGAGCAAAAACGATCAATTACCATAACTTTCCCTAAAACGTCGTTTCAAGATCAAACGGATCACGTGTCTGTTCCCAAATGATTTCACGGCCTAAGCCGCACCCACCATCAAAAAATTTCCACCGTCGCAAAAACTTTTTCTGTACCAATCCCATGAAAATATTTTTTCCGTTCCATTAGCGATGAGAGATGCGTCGGATGGATAGAAGGGAAAACAAATCGCTTTGCGTCACTCGTAAAGAGGGATGAAAATGAAGTCGCGCCACACCCTAAAACATTTTCTCTTGCTGCTCTCGTTATGAAAAAATTCGTGAAAATCATCTTCCATTCTTCTCGCCATGAAGCGTGAAAGATCAATAAACTCAAAAAAAGCTATTTTCGCCAAATTCGATGAAAAATGATAATTTACTGAAGCTTACTCCCAATTAAAATCAAATATTCTTATTACTTTTTGAATCAAAAGTAAAGCAAATTATTAGCTGAGTTATCACACTCATTGGGGTCAGACGAAAACTTTAAAGAAAACATTATTTCGTGTCAAAAAAGTTTCAATTTAAATCAGAACGGAAGTTGATATGACTGAGAAACAATGGAAAGAGACTGAATAAATAATTGTCATTGAAATGTGTTATTGAACGATAAGAAAGGAATCATTAGTTTTTTTTGCTTCGATAGATACAAAAATCTAAAAAATTATAATACAAGTTAAATTGTTTTTAGCAGAATGTGGAATTAATCAAATAATTCCTTCTTGATTTAAATTATCCTACAAATATTTTAAAAATGTTTTCAAAATTAGTTAAATTAGTTAATTTTAAATCAAAAAATGATTGTGTTATAAAGATAACTAGGTTGAAAATAAAAGTCAACTTAACGCTTTTAGTTAATTACAGAAAATCGATCCGTTAGCAAAATATTTGAAATTTTCACTTATTTTGGTTGAAAGGTTTCAATGTTAAGCTGACTCACCAGATGTCTCTTTTTAATAAAAAAGCGACATCTGGTGAAACAAGCACAGTACAAGCAAAAGTAAAAAATCTTTTTGCAAATTTAATAGCGGCATTTTGAGAAATATAGAACGAAAATCCTTAAGCCGGTAACTTAGGTTAAGGTAAAGAGAAACTGTCAGTACCTCGAAATAATTGGCCGAAATAAAAATATAATCGCTTTATTTATAATCAAGTAAGTTTCAAGTAATTTTAATTAAAGAAACCGCTCTCAATGTCTCTTGTGTTTAGTAATTGGTCAGACTAAAAATGGACCCATCATCGTCAAAAGATGAAAAACTTACGGAGACTCAGCAAGATCTTCAAAACTTTTTCCCGAAAGTCATTGAAGAAATCAAACAAATAAAAGTGATTGAACCTGGGAATCAACTTCTGCCTTTGGCGCGCATTAAAAAGATCATGAAACTTGATGAAGATGTTAAGATGATCTCAGCAGAAGCACCGCTTCTTTTTGCCAAAGCTACAGAAATCTTTATTCACGAGCTAACTCTTCGCGCTTGGCTTCATACAGAAGACAATAAGCGACGGACACTGCAGAGAAATGATATCGCTATGGCTATTTCCAAATATGATCAGTTTGACTTTCTCATTGACATAGTTCCCCGAGACGAAATAAAGCCTAAAAAGGAAGAAACGAAGACGACGGTTCAACCCGAAGTTTTTTACGTCTCGCCATCACAAACGATTCAAACTGTCACCGTTCCTCAGATATCCCAAACTCCTACACAAACAATCCAACTTCAAAATGGAATTCAAACGACTTCACCTCAACAAAATATCATTTTGCAAAATCCTTCTCAGTCACAGCAAATGCCGACAAATCTTATACAAATTGGCAATAATCCAGGACAACAAATTCAGCTCGTACAACAGGTCATGTCAGCGAACGGAGAAATCTCTCAAATCCCGGTAAGTACGATAAGTCGATGCCTTCCAATTATCAATTAATTTTTAATTCAATTTTAGTTACAAATGACACAAAACCAGCTTTCGATGCTAAGATCTCAAATGGGTGGTCAACAATTGCTCGTCCAAGCACCGCAAACAATTTTTCAAACGCAATCCGGTCAGAATATTGCAATTCCACTTGCATTAGGCAATGGACAGCAAGGCATCTATCTAAACCCACAAACAATTCAGTCAGCTCAGCAGCAATCAGTTAAAGAAGAGCAACATTAGCATATAGCTGATGAAATCATATTTAAACTGCTCGTTGATGAGTTTGAACAACAAATTAATTTCGTTCTTCGGGCAACAATATTAGCAAATTTTTTGTTAAAACGTTCAATCATTCAATAGAGAAACAAGCGTCTCAGCTTAAACATTCAAATAAAATTTAAAGAAGTTTTGTGCTGACACGAACAAGACTTTAATTAAGCTTATGAAATTACTGCTTCGATAACAACTGATGGTGGGTCTTCAGTTGATTGAGTTGCGTCCTTTTTGGTTGCCAATGAAACTTCATCTTCCTTGGACTCCGTTTTTTCCCCGTCCTCCTTATTTACTTCTTTTGGCTTATTTTTTGTGTTCTTCGACTTCTTTTGTTTCTTTTTGGTCTTTGAGTCATGGGGTCGAGGATTCCACAATGTTCCTGTTACGTGTGTTCGTTCGCGGTAATTCTTCTAAAAGATTAATATGAATTTCGGTCTCTAAATTGTTTTATATAATTTACGTTTTGATTGGATCCATTGCCCATAGAATTGTTTAGGAGATTTCCCATGGCCATCGAGAGCACGTTAATCGGGTTACTGTTTAACAAAGAGTTTCCCATTGCAGAAAGTGCTGCACTTTGTCCATAAAAGTTAGAGTTACTTCTGGGCCCATTCAATGTGGGATTGAGTGGTGTAGTAACATAAGGCTGCACCCCCGGTTGCCAAATGTCATTTGCATAACAGTTGTTGCTCCAATCGTTCTGATAGCCGCCACTATTGTAGCGTTGACTCAAATTCATGTTAGAAGTTTGTGGATGAGATTTATTGTTGCTTCCGTTCGTTGACTTTGAAACGCAAACTGAGTAGCCTTTGATGACAAAATCTTGACCACAAATTCGTTGTGCAATAGTTGGGTCTGTGAAAGTCACAAACGCATATCCTTTAAATTTCTTTGGATATGAAACTTCGACGATTTCCCCGAACTGTGAAAAAAAATCTCTAAGATCTCCTGCTTTAATAGCTTCGTTGACTCTCCCGATAAAACATTTATTCTCCAGATATAAGGAACTCTGGTCCTTATAATCGGGCAGTGCAAGTCTTACTTGCTGTCCTTCAATTTTGTGAGTTACTTTACCGAGAGCTTGCATCTGATCCTTATAATTTTCAAAGCGAATGAAAGCGAAACGTCGCGAAGTTCCAGTTTTCCTATCGCGCTTAAGCTCTGACATTACGAGTGGACCATACTTCGATTCGAAGTAGTTACGCAAATCAGCTTCTTCAGTCTGTGGTGATAAATTTAAAATAATGAGATCAACAGTTTTAGGTGACGACGATACTGTTGGTTTAGCTTCCACCGGCTTAGATACACTCTTTTCCGGTGGTATTTGTGCCCAATCTTCTGAAACTTTTGCTTCAACCAAGTTTTTGGGGAAAACACAGAAATAATTGATCTTATCACAACACCATCCATCGATTTCACTTGAAGGACTTGCTCCAGGTGGATGAAACTTCGATTCTGAGTCAATTTTCACCGCCCGATAACAATTAGTCAAGGGATTTCGAAATCTAAGGCCCGTGACTCGAGGAAAAATCGATTGAATCGTGGACAACAAAAGCGTTCCATCATTTTCCAGCGGTACTTCACACTCCTCATCTACGAAGACAATTTCTTAGCACAACTACATTTCATATCAAAATATCTTTACCACCAAAGTCTTCGCTGACACGTATGTAACGCGATAGTGGATTCATTTTAAGTCTTTCAATTGAAAAAATCCTTGTTTACTGCGATTCGCACTCAAATCGTCGTCGCTTAAATTTTTACGTTAAATCAACTTTCAATAAAATACATTTTTCTCGTTTCTTAGGAAGTTAATTGAGAATCCTTTTATTCAAGTATTCAACAATTAACTAGGGCTTACAACTATAGATACAATATATTTGGAAATTCTTTCTATTTACAGAGTTGTTGTTTGTATCATTGTGTTTTTCACTCTGGTCAAAACAAACAAAATGATGTTTGATGGTGAAACGATTAACAATTTCTATAGCTAATTAATAGCACTTAGTGTTAAGTTTTAGTATAAGTAAAACTCTTAAGAAAAAGGATTCCATTAACAATGGGACGTAGATTAACAGAGATTGAGCGGCTTAAAGAACATCAGCGTTCATTATTTATGTTTGATGAAACTTATTACGAGGAAATTGGAAGACCATACACAAGAAAGCAAAGACGAAGGACTTTATCAATTGAATCACCTCGAAGGCGACTATCTTATCCAACTGAGATCATTAACAGAGCTCGGCCAATGGCAAATCGTTTTTCCGACATCATCAAAGCTATGATCTTTATCCGAGAAGAAAAAGAATTACGAGAAGGTGGTCTCGTAGATAATGAGATATATCGGTTCGTTCCTTTTCCGGAAGCAACATCTTTTCGTATATCTCGCTCGGAAACTTCAATTGCGTTGGATAAAGTAACTGGAATTTTAAAACTTAATCAAGGTGCTTTCAGAAAGTCTGTCGTACAATCCGAAAGTTTCGTAAGTTTCCTATTTTAAAGAAAATTTTCCTCCGCTCCTATTCTAACATCTATTTCCCTGTCTATTTCCTTTGTACAGGTATTTTTTATTCTAACTGGCCAAGTCCATATCTCATTGAGAAATGGAGAAATTGAAATCGACGCTGGATCAATGACAACTTTGTAGAATATTCGTGGCAATCATTGGCGGACAGAGGCAGGTGCGAATACACATTTCTTCAGTTCTGCTAAGGAGTTTCGTAACCGCTGAACCATTTTCCCGTTAAACGATTGAAATAAAATCTTTTCCACTTGCGCTGGATCAATGAGTTACATCAAGATTAACAAAGGACAAGATTTCAAAATAGAGAACCGTCTTTCAGATGTGGCAATATTTTATTATCATAGAATCAAATAATGTCTGTGATACTTTTTAAATGTCATCCTTTATTTTATTCCTTTATCCGTTTGCACAACGATCACATAATACAATAAACTTGTTGACATCATTTCTGGTAGTTTTTAATTCGTTGAATTCTTGTTCACATTCGCCTTCAAATGAATAGCATGAAAGGCGTCTTAATGCTTTGAGATTAATTGCAGCGTAACGAACAATGGCAGGAGAGAGTTTTGTTGCATATAGACATTTTAGATTTGGCATTAGTTTCATGAAATCTATTATTATGGAGGCTGGAGCAGTACAGTCCATATGTTGGACTTTGAATGATGTAACATTTGTGTTTCGTTTTAGAGATTTCAGCAGCTCACGAGTGTCGTTCATCTCAGCAGAGTTCTTAAGGAATCGAATATTTAATGACGTTAACATTGTTAATGAGTTCCAAACTTTAAAGATTATTAGAAGCTCGTTTGAAGATAATTCGATTGACTCATTTTCGTGATCGTAGAATCCCCATTCATGAGGTCCTCTTTTGATTGTTTTTTGATGGAAAACAAATTTCAATTCTTCAATGTGTTCGCCTTGAGATTTCAAGAACTCTTCTATGTTATTTTGTGTGGATATTGCAGTGTCGTCAAGACCAATTGTTAATGATCTTAATTGAAGATTTAACGACGATGATATGTCGTCAGAAAACAAATCATTTGCGACTAAATAATTAATTTCAAGATGCTTCAACTGTGCGTTATGCTTGAGAAACTCGACGATTGCTTCCCCAACTCGAAGAGGACTTAATATATCACATGACAAAAAGCGAAGTGAAATAGACTTCAGCGATGGTTGAAATGCGATGAACAAATCGAAAAGATCAAGTGTAACATCAGAAAGCACAAGACACTCAAGTTCCGGTAAAATAATTCTGGGAGATCCACTTAATTCGCGAATGTTGATGCACATGATCTTTAGATTTCTCACCGTCGAGAATGTTTCCATCATTTTAACAAAGCTTTTTTGCGATGAAATTTTTCCAACGTTAAGCGAAACATTTGACCATTTCTTATCTCGAAGTCTATGAAGTGTCGTGGAGCTAATCTTGAAATCACTAAAGGACACGATCTCATAGTTGCGACTACTATTAGCAATTTCCACTGGAGGTTCCTTATTCCAGCAATGCAGACGAATTACAACATTCTTTCTAAATGTCAAGCTCGAACCAATTGTTAAATTCCAAAACTTAGAGACCAGCGTTGCTCTTACTAGATCGTTGACCGGTAAGTGGCTCCAAATAAGTTCACGAATTTCGTCAGGAAACACATTTACTGGATCTGTCTCAGACGTCATGAATTCAATTTCTTTCTTGCTCCCGAAAAAATTCATCATCAATTTGTTTTTGTTTTTGTTGACGCAGCTGATAATTCAATTGTGAAATAAAATAAAAATCTCGATTTGCTGTATAAATTTCCTACTTACATTGATATTAGAACAAATGAAGTTTATATTTCGGTTATTTGTATCTGAATTGGCAATTTAAATCACCATTAAATAAATTTTAGAAGAATATCAGAAAAAATCTATAACCCAAATGAACGAGGGGTCTTGATCAAAATCGAGGGGTTCTAAAAATTTTCGGAAATTTTATCAGAAGTTTAATGTTAAAACTTAAATCAGCCTTTAGATCAGCATCAAATCACTTTTTCAATTTGCCCGTGAAAAGAAATAACTCAACCATGAGGTAAGATTAAAATTAGATTCATTTTTTTATTATATCTAATAGCAAAATTCTAGACTTTCGGAAGTTGTAGAAGCCCTAAATAGCTTTGCACCTTTAAGCTTCGCTGAAAAATGGGATAATGTCGGCCTTCTTGTTGAACCAAGCAGTAACATCGAACTCAAAACAATTTTGCTTACGAACGATTTGACTTTGAATGTTCTCGAAGAGGCCAAAACAAAGAACGCTAACTTGATAATTTCATATCATCCTCCAATTTTTAGCGGTCTCAAGCGATTGACGATGCAAAACTGGAAAGAGCAAATTATTGTAAAATGCATCGAGAACCAAATCGCAATTTATTCGCCCCACACGTCATGGGACTCATGGTAATTTTTAGTTTGTTTTAAGAATATGTATACATAAACTTTTTTCTCTTGTAGTCCTAATGGAGTAGGCGACTGGCTTGCAGAATGTCTTCCTATCATTTCAAAAAGCCCAGCGCTTCCCAATCCACTCAACTTGTCCTTTGGAGCTGGACGTATTTGTCAAGTGAAGGGAACTTTATCATTAAAAGAAGCAATCGACAGGATCAAAAGTTATACAAACATGCCGGATGTTCGAGTAGCTATTCGAACTGATGGATCGTTAGATAGCAAAATTGCCAACTTTGCAGTTTGTGCAGGTTCTGGAGGCTCAGTTTTGAAAGACATTAAAGCACCGATTGATCTTTTTATTACTGGAGAAATGTCTCATCACGAATGCTTGGACGCAATTAATCGACAAGTTAGTGTTGTCGTTCTCAATCACTCAAATTCAGAGCGTGGATATTTAAAAATGTTCAAAGAAATTCTATATTCAGCTTTGAATGGGAAAATAGAAGCAACAAAAATTGTCATTTCTCAAACAGATGCAGATCCTTTAAACACATATTAAACTGTAGCCGGTTTTTTTTTCTTGGGAACTTTTCTTTTATTTGATTAATTAAATTTCATTCACAATTGGAATGCGCAAGTTAAATGCCTTAGAAATTAAATGAAAGAAGATATTTGCGAAGTTGTTAATCAATCAAGTTAATGATTGCATTGATCGAAATAAAAAGGAAAATACTTTGATGAATAAAAAAAAATTGACTCTGAACACGATCTTGGCTTAAGGCCTCGCGCCCCATTTGCTTAGAACTTTCAGTCCCATCTCTTGATACTCTGCTTTCGACATCCAAAACTCGTCTTTGTTCTTGTTGAGACCTGCAAGGACGGCACCACCGATGAAAACCATATCCTTTCGTCTGGGCGGGTCATCGATACGAATCTTGAACTTGGACAGTTTGTCGATATCATTCTTAAGAACCCGTTCCAGATAGAGCTGTTTGATTTCGCGCTCAAGTCGTGATGGAAGCCCAGGATACATTGTTGATCCTCCCGAAAGAACAATGCGCTTATACAACTCTGGTCGCATGTCCATATCCGCCGCTTGAATCGTGTTGAAAACGAGTTCAGCAATTCCTTGACCTTCAACATTTATTAAATGTGGTTGGAAGAGGGCTTCTGGTGCTTCAAAGCGTTCTCCGCCTACCTTGATGACTCTTCCATCAGGAAGCGTATATGTTTCTACAAGAACTGTAGTCTCAAGAGCCAGTCTTTGCTCCATTTCAATATCGTAACCGATGTAGCAAAGTTTCTCTTTCATCATCCTAACAGTCTCGAAATCAGCAGAGTGATTGAATGCGTAGCCACGAAGCAACAAAAGTTTGATAAGATACTTTGTGATGTCTCTTCCGGCGATATCCAATCGCTTCGTTAGATGTGGCAGTGCATACGACTCGTAAACTGGACAAATGTGAGTCACACCATCTCCAGAATCAATTACGACACCCGAAATCAAACCTTGAGCGTAGAGTGTCAACACAGCCTGAATTGCAATGTATGTCGAATCAAATCCGTACTTTTCAAACATTACTTCAATCATCTTCTCGCGATTCTTTAACGGATTGAGTGGCGGCTCAGTCAAAAGAATTTTTGTGTTGACCGGGTCGATGTTCATCTTCTTAGGTCCAAAAGTGTAGTCCCAGACATGACACATATCTTCCCAATTGCGGACCATTCCATTTTCCATTGGATAAGAAACCTCGAGCATTGATCGGAGCTGTGATGCTTCATCGCCAACCATCAAATCCTAGGAAATATAAACATATTTTAGCGCTCTTGTTCAAAATAATACATGAAACTTTGGAAAAACACACAGCAAACTACCGCACGCGACTTACAGGCAACGTAGAAGTTCCAGCATCCTTTTGTTAATTAAATTAATAATTATGCATGAAAGCAAAATCAGACAAAAATTTGTTACAAAGAAACTTTATTAGTAGGGACCAACGCAATCTAAAATTTTAGGTCTTGGAGATAAACGAATGAAACTATTCTCGAGTGGATCACAAAAAAGGGTTTTAACGCAACAGAGAACAACGACCGAGACTTACATCAACGTGTAAATTCTGCGAATTTCAAATTATCAATAAATTACGAAGAGATCCAGGAGAAAAGAAAATATATGAATTAATTAATGTTTTCAACGCCGAGACTCACTTTTACTTCAATGTCACCGATCTTGTTAACAGCACGGATAGTGGGTCTGCCAACCATTGATGGAAAGATGTGAGCTGGAAAGTTGCTTCCGGCATATCCGCACTTCACGAACTAAAATTGAAGGAAAATTTTCTCTTGTTATCTTTTGCCCAACCCAAATTGCAAAATATTAACGTTATTTCGATTAAATGCTTACGCCAGTTCCATTGTCGCAGACGATAACATTACGCCCTTGGCTATCCATTGTTTTAAACCTAAGACTGCACTCAACTCGTCGTACTTTATTAAGAAAATTTGAAGAACTTGCGACGATTTGAGAATTATGATTCAGCGGCAGAGACAACTCAATCCTAGATTAGTACTTTCGAAAACAACCGGAAAATTGATTTTGTCTCCTATAATTCACGACATATTTAAAAACACCCAAAATACTATAACATCATCAAATCAGACAAATCATCAGATGAAAAAATGTTTGCGTGAATAAAAGTGTTCTTTTTTTCCACATCTTGATACATCTAGATTTGAGTTATCTCTGGCAATTCTACTCCAGAAAATTTAAATTTACTCGACTGTTAAAATTTAATAATCTGGAATTTTATTGTTTAATATTCGATCTAAATAAAGATGACGCAAAACAAAAACATTTAATTAAATTGTAATAATCATTACATGTAGATTACATGACTAGTAGAGTTGGTGAGATACGCTCAAAATTTTTTAGATGCTTGAAAGTTTGAATTCATAAAGTCGCTTCATTATCAACTTTATTTAATTTCAATAAAGTTTCCAGTTCACAAACAAATTTATCTCTTTTATGGCTGGAGCGTGACTCATGGGCTTCCAAGAAAACTTCTTATTTACCCTCGCAAATTCACCTGTACCATTCAAATTCATTTACTCAAATCAAATAAAAGTCGTGTAGGAGATTACATCTCGCAAACAAGGTGCAGAGGAAGCCAGAATAACTAATGGATGAACAGGTGTCAATTGAGGATATTGAGATTTTTCCTCGCTCGGACGCACGAAGATTTATTGCAGTCATCTTCATCTTTATCCGACTCGCGCAATATTCTTCTACCAATTTTGAAGCTTGAGAAAACTTCTCGAATTTCTTTAGATCGTGAGGAAATTTTATTCGAGAAAAGCATAACATCAGGAAAGCAATTCGAATTCCTTAAAAGGAAAGTGAAACTTTTTGATATTTGCTTCAAACTGTGTGAATAAAATGGCAACAGATAATAACATTTGCGAATTTCCTTCTCATACGTCGACAAGCGAGAACGATCACAAAAGATATTGAACATAAAATCCCACTCGTATTGCATAACATGGCAAGAGAAGAAGACAAGGTGTGCGAAGAGAAGTAAGAAAATTTAATTAGCGTCTCAGCGAGTTTAATAAGATTTTCATTGTCGGGATATAAGAAAAGTTGACGTTAATGTGTGAAACATCGAGAAAATATTCCTCAATAGAGTAACACCTTCGTCGCTTTCTAGCAACCGTAAATGTAAACTTGATGCTCTTATCCGGGCACCTGATGCAATTGTTATGTTCTCTATTTATACGTTGTTTCTACCGGAAATTTTCTTTGTTGAGAAATAAGTCGGTGGCCTTTAAAGTGAGCAAATCTTAAAATATTAAAGGAATGTCATAAATTGCTTAAAGCCCTAACTTTCCCGGAAATTCTTTAGAGCCCCTTACGGCGAATATCTCCCCATGAAGATTTAATGATAAATATGAAGCATGTCGAGTGTAGATAGATGAACCGCAATAGCAAACAGATCTCTTTCGTGTGTTTCAATGTACGGAAACCTGTTGAGTCTACCAAAGAAATATTTAAGGTTTCGTTCGGGTCACACGCTTACAACTCTCACCCTCTTTCTGCTGAAAGATATTTTGCCTCAACCAATGCGAATGTTTGCGATAGAATCTGATGAAGCACTCCGATGAGTCGTAATGTTTTCGGTCACATGTGAGAGTTCAGAAAGTTTGGCGTGATGAAGCGGAAAACTTTCTTAATCTTCTCCTCGTTTTATTAAACACTTCTGATGTCATTAATCGTTTACTTCAATGTCATAGATAACAACATTACTAGATGCGACACTTCGCCAATAACGGTTTGAGAGAGGTTGCATTGTTGTTGTTTTTTGCTTTGTTTGATTCCGTTTCGGAATGGGCCGAAATGTATGATTCCGGATCGGAATCATATATTTTGCTCCATTCCGGATTGGAATCAAGCATGCTTTTTTCGCTCGTTTTGGGTTGTTGTTGTTGTTTGAGAGAGGTTGGAGGAAATTCAACAGAAACTCAGCTGTTTTCTCTAAAACCTTTGAAGTTTTATTCAAAATAAAAGTTTTACTAGTTCGCCTAGCCCCTTAAGGATTTTTTGAAAG
Source organism: Smittia aterrima (assembly GCA_033063855.1). NCBI lineage: Eukaryota > Metazoa > Arthropoda > Insecta > Diptera > Chironomidae > Smittia > Smittia aterrima. The sequence continues at coordinate 19,193,654 of CP093831.1, forward strand.
AAGTCAATAAATGAATCATGTAAAAAAAATTAAGAAACCTGTTGCAATGGGGAAGTTTGGGAATCGACCTAAGATCAAAAAGCTATCACTTATTTAACAACAAACAGATTAAAGCTGACAGCAAGGGAAATATCTCATCGCGTTAATAACAAAGAGCAATAATTCTATTAAAAACTAATAATATTAACATCAACGAAAAAAACTATGCTTGATTCCAATCCGGAATGGAGCAAAATATATGATTCCAATCCGGAATCATACATTTCGGTCCATTCCGAACCGGAATCATACAAAACGAAAAACAACAACAATGCAACCTCTCTGAACTTGAGTGTCGCATCTAGTTATGTTGTTATCTATGTCAATGTTATCACATCAAGTCGCGTTCCTTTCGTCCTGCGCAAGCTCCCAACGAACTCTGTTGCAGTTGTTTCTACACGAAGCGAGACGCGATTCAATTCCTCTTCATTCATTGTAAACGTGGCTTTCACTGGGTAAAGTCTTTCGTTCGATGGATTGTGGATCGAGCGAATTGTTGTGTGTGATCTTTGATGAAGGAGAGTCCAGGTTAATTGGATGACTTTTAATGATAGTAATTAGGCTCGTGGTCAGTGAATCAAAAAAGAAAATTAAGTATGGAAGATGTAAGAGTGAATTGCGTGAGCAACGCGGAAGTGTCTAAGATAAAAATCGTAAAATAAAGTTTATTACGAAGCCGGACTAAATAATAAATCACTCGTTGTCATTTGGTGGCGAGAAAGTGATAACCTCCCCTTTTGTGGGAGAGTGGATGTTCATTAAAAACTCGTTCCCGAGACTAGAGTTAATTGAATTAAATCAAATTGTTGCTAGGGCTTGACGTCCTGAGAGCTCCTTGAGTAGGAAAAGTGGAAAAATCTTGAAATTAATTTGCGAAATGAGTGGTGAAACGTAATTTAACTTTGCGGTAAGTCAATCGCCCTCGAGCGAAGGTTCAGTTGTGATTAAGCTTAAAGTTTCAAGCTTCACAACTCAAAATTCACAAGGATTATAAACGTTGACGATTCTTGGAACCCTATTTAGAAAAGAACTTCATTTGACGTTCGTCAGATGAAATTTTGTTGGCGTAGACCTAATCATGCTTCTGGGCTCTCACTAATTTGATGTCGAAATTACAAGAGAGCAACGATGTTCGTTGCAATGTATTGCTGCATAAATATTTTTCGTTCTTAACGAGCATCGTTGACACTGCGAAGCGCAAATTGATGTCACCATAGTGCGAAAAACGATTCGATTTTCATTTTGCAAGTCAAATCGAATGAAGAGCCCGCTTCTACTGTTAGCGCTAGCGACGTCTGATAATTGGAATGAAATTTTATCAAATTTCAATTAAATTAAAATGTAAACCGAGTAAAGAAGACCGCCCTCATCTTGAGTGTCATACTGAAAACTCGGACGCATGGAAAAGTGCTGACATTTACAAAGTTGTTTTAACGTTGATTGTTGAGTAGAGAGATGGGCAATTTTCTTTTTTTCCCATTATCGTCATCGCAAACTCTTTAATATATTTCCGCTCGACAAGTCTTGAAAGAGCTTTGCAAAGATTGCCATCGGATATGAGAATCTCTTCGATTCGCCCTCGTTCACCCTTCAAACTAAATCTCTTCGTCAATAGATGGATGAGAGTTTTTATTGGAATCGAAAGTAAATTTGTTTTGGGCTGCAGTAGGTTTGAGGCGATTAAATTTTTATAACCCGATCGTCGTTTTAGTCGACAAATGTTTCCTTAAATTGAATAACACTATAGTTACCTTCGAACCTTCCATCAATCGCATGAAGCATCCAATCTAGAAAAGTAAAATGGAATCGGCGAAAAAAATCGGGCTCTTCGTAAATTTTTTATGAAGCAGCCGAAGTTTCTATCTCCCCTCAATCTAAAAGACTTTTCTTTATTATTAAAATTGATTTTTATTCCACCTCGCAAGAAAGAAATCATTGAAATATGAAAAATTTATTCTCAAATTTCATTTCTTTTTGAGTGTTCCGTTTTTCTTACCTCCATTCGATAATATTTGACCTTAATAAGGTTTCATGGATGCGTGGCGTGCTGCTCAAATTATCAGAAAAGTTTAAAAATTTATTTCATAAAAAAAACTCTTTTCCTGCCGCTATTCTCCTTTTAACCAATGTCGAAACATTTTAGCACGCTTTGATAAAGTGACATTCTTCAACCATCAGACGATCCTACATCATTCCTAAATATTTCCTCCTAAAAGCAATTGAATTAATTGAAAATCGATTGTCGGTTCAATTCTCTTACAGTAAGTTTTCGAGTTGTTAACGAAACAATTGAAAGGTGATTTATTGACTTACGACTTTGAATGATTTAAGAGGATGCTGGTTACATGTAAATTTGATTTGATGGAGAGTTGAAGATGAATCGATAAATTTGAGTGACTGACAAGATACTGAGAGAGTAGAAAAGTATGGAATAACTTTGTTGGTTATATGAATTAGTAATTTCCTGTTCTTGTTAGCTTTTATTGTTTACCGCGTAGAACTAAACCAACTCGCCACCCTCTAGCCATGAACGTCCCGAACAGACACAAATGCTTCATGAATAAAGAAAAAAGGCCACAGGACGGCGGTTGATGAGAGACAAACAAACTTCGATCGGCCGATCTATTTTTGAATGTTTCAATTGTGAGGGAATCTTGATGACGCTTCATCGCGTCAACGCTTTATCGTGTATATTTGAAAGAAAGAAAAGAGAAGAAACTTGAAAGCTCTTACGTCGACACATTGAAGGCGAAAACTCAATTTAAAGAAATTTCTATCCGATTCTGTACTACTCAGTATTTTTTTATTGTAGTATTGAATTCTTATTTGACTTGGTAGCTTTGATTTTAAGCGGATACAACAACCTCAAGGAGATTTGTAAGAAGCTTGTGGGACTCAAACCTTCCCCATCATTCTCACGAAGAACTTCTTGACGTGTCCTTGAAATTCTTTCGACCTTACCTTCAGCGATTCCTTCACCGAATTGTGGTTGAAGAGAAAAGTAAAAGAAGTAAGCAACTTTATCGTGATAAACTCGACGTTTAAACTAATAATGTATCATAAACCCGACGACGGATGGTAGAATATTCATTGGTTAAGTGTTGTGAATATTTCAGTAGTAGTTAAAAATTTATGTCAAATGAAATTACCTTCCTCTTCACTTACAAGCCATACTGGTAGCGTCTACACATTTCTTAATCTCATCATTCTATGCGCTGCGGCATTTGTGTTTATCTAAATAAGGTTTAGACTTAAGGCTCAATCAAGAAAGGAAATGCTGTTTAACTTTGTGTGGGATAACACAACGTTGATGCGTCGTGGGTGGATGACATCCGCTCAATCCTTTTTTTTATCGCCAGGCTCAAATAGAATCAACAGTTTGCATGCGAAGAAAAACAGTAAAATGAAAGTTTCAATACGAGCAAAGAGGAAAAATATTGACAACAGCTGGAACAATAAAACGTTTTCAAAGTTTTTTTTTCGATGGACGCTTTGGATTACCTCCAGGAAGTTTTTCTATGCTGAGCAATTCAAATGGTTCTTTGTCAAGCACCAAGTGTTTACTTGACGATGCTTCATACAAGAACGAACTTCTTGCGAAGAAAAAAGTGAATTATTTCCCTTTGATATCATCGTCAAGAGCCAACGAAGAACTTCCTTCCTCATCAAAAAACAAACGGCCGCATCAGAATGGAAATTGATTCGTCCTTTTGCTAACCAACAAAGCTTTGTGAAGTTGGATTCTTAAAGCTCCTGCTAACCACTTATGGTGTGAAAAATTCGCTAAAGTCTTCAACTTAAAGGTTTCATATTAAATATGGTAAAGGCTTAAATTACCTAGAATCCACTAGATGTATTCAACACTCTTATTAGTCACGCGGTGTAAGAGAATTATGATTCTCGTAATGACATTGATAATGATGCCAAAATTATGAAAAGCAGGTATATTTTGCTAGAAATCCGAAGAACAGTGAAGCCCTTGGTGGTTCAATTTTCCAAAGATTGAAGGACGGAAAGGAAATCTGAATTACAAATCCGAGATTTCCATCCTATCATTATAAAATGTTTTTCATCGGTTGCCTTCACCGAGATGAGGAGATGGAGAAATTATTTCCCTTTTATAAATGCAATGTTTTGCTCAGGGATCGGCTCTCAATTGCTATCGGCAAATGAAAATCTTTGTAAGTTTTCCAATCTCTGCTTTGCACTTCATCATCGCAACCACTTGAGTGAATGACTATGGTAAGAAGTATTAAACTGGAAACGAGCATTCAATTCAATCTGGATTTTTTCAAGCACATTGTTCGTTTCGTGTTCTTTTATGAAATTTATCTGTCAATTCATCGAGGCGCTTCGAAGAGGCGAAACGGGTTTCATGAGCTTTCCCTTTTCATGCCGTCAATCGAGAAATTAATAAATCGATTTACCATCACATGTCTGTTTGTGCCATAAAGTCAAGCTGAGTGAAGGAATGTTTACTTTCGAGAAGGCCGTGGAGCTTTAAAGCCTGACGGAAGCAGATATGGAAATAAAAAATGAAATAAGAAACAACTGGATTTTTAAAGGAATGAATGGTTGATATTTTCAAAAATTGTATTATTTGAGTTTGAAAAAAATATATAATTTAGCGGTCGGTACTTGCGCGCTATTCCGAGCTTGTACATAAATATTTAAAGAGTTCGTGAACGAGTTGGGAAGCTGCTCTCTGACCTTTCCCTAAGGCAATTTGAGTTTTTTTAATGACTTTCCTCCTGATTAAATCTTCCCTTGACTGAATGGTTTTTCGATTTGAAATTTAATAACAAATTAAATTCATTCAAACGTTCATATTGAACGATGATGCGATTAAAGATGAAGGAACCAAGCAAACCGGATGACGTTCTCAAAGTTCCGATGGCTTAAATTTTGTTGTGGGCTTTGAATCATTCAATTCAAATGAATGCTTCATTAAACTCCTTTGCTTCCTATCGCGTGTGCTTTGAGAAAAGTTTTTGATATTGAACCGTCATTACATTGCCTTCAACTTATGTCGGCGAGTAGAATTGAAATCAGAGTGAAAGTTTGAAGCTTTAGAAATGCAATCAATCCGAAACCGTTTTGCATAGGAAGCCAACACAATACGAACTTGATTAAATTTTGAAGTTTTTATTTGCAGGACGTGACGTCAAAATCGAGAAACTCGTTTAAGCATTCAACCAGTGGCCAGAGAGAAATTGATGTGGAAGATGTAGAGATATAAACGGCTGAGCAATGATTTTCAATTTGCCATCAGAGAGACCTTCGCAATAAGCTTATAGTGCCATTGCTAAAGGAAAGAAAGCTTCGAGAAAATCTTGACGTTGCTGAAGTTTTTATTTCAACCGACTGAGGATAAAATGTCTGCAGTTGCAATTGTTTCATCGTTCGTTGTTTCATGCTTGGGTGTTCTCTCGAACTGCTCTATAATCGTCTTAGTTATATTGACAAAACAAGTAAGAAACCGAACAGCGTAGAGAAGGTCAATCATTTCTTATTCATAACGCACGTCATGACTTTTTATCAGTCAAGAAAGGGAATCAAGTTGATACAAAGTGAAAAGAAATCTCGTCTACTTCTTAGTTGATTATTAACTTGATCCGTCTTAAGAAATTTTATCCTGGTCCATTAGGAAATATATTTCCTTTGCTAACTTTCTCAACAAAGATTTATACAACAAGATTTCTAATCTAAAAGTCAGTTTTAATATTGCAAAAGTTTCCAGTTGTATGAATACAAACTTTCCTGTTTTCCCTCTGGATTTTAAAAAACTAAAGAAATAATAATGTTCATTCTTCCCCAGACTCGGTAAGACACATCAGCAGAAACTGTCGCTGGCAATGAACTGCGATTCTTTGAAAGGAAATTTCAAGAAAATTATTTCATGCAAGAGACAATTCATTTTAAAGTCGCTTCTCTAAATAAACGAAGAATCAAAAAAGTTTTATCCGAGAATTTAAAATGTTTTTAGCGTCAAAGTTTCAACGTTTCAAAGGAAATTTGCATGAGCTCACATCAAATTGTTTTCGATGAATTTATGGAATTTTTGACGCTCCATGAGCGAGATTTGAAAACTCAAACTCTGATAGACGCATTAATCTATTTCTGTTACCGCCGCAAAATTTCTTGTTTTGAAACATTAGCCGTCTCTTGCTACTCAGACAATATTGAAGTAAATGTTAAAAAAATACTGGAAAGTTTTTAAAGCTTGCGGGATCAAAATCTCTTGATCAGAAAATTTGTAAGAAGCTTTTCAGTAAATTTCCATAAAATCCTCTCTCGACGAAGACCTCAGTTAAAGTTTAACTAATAAACCGAACTCTTCATAGTTCACGTGAGAACTCTCAAGCAAACGAAAGTAATTGACGGGTCGACGCGATAGCCGAGCTCGCTGTTTTTGTTTTGCACCCCAACAAAAATAAATAATTCGCTTGATGACTGAATAAACGAAACAATGAATAAGAAATGATGGCAATTTGTATCCATTCTCGCTACTCTCGATGCAAATTATGTTACATTTAAATTCTAGTTAAATTCACCCAATCGAATTTTACTGCTACACTTGAGCATTGTCTGCTTGTCTCTGTCATTCCTCTATCTGTGGGTTCTCATCAATAATTCAATAATACAATCACCATTGGGTCGATTCAGCTTAAAGACAATTCCCGAGTCTGCAGCAATCACAACAGCAACATCAAGTAACAGCAAAACAAATCATTTATTTCAACTATGGGAAGGATTAGGAGGAGACATGACAACCCAATCGCCCCCATTCTTCGATACTGTGTGCAGTGTTAATGATTTACTAATCCATTTGCTTCAACCAATCGGATTATGGACAATTAGTTGTATAAATTTTGATAGATACTACGCAATCTGTTCGCCATTGCACTACAACACTCTATTTACCACCAAGAAGGTAGGTAATTGAAGTTTAATGGGAGAGAAAATAGGTCGCGTGGAAAAACTTATTTAAAGGAAAATCGATAAGTCAACACTGTCAGTTGATTAAAAAGCTTCACAAGGAACTTTCTTGTTTATTCTAACTCTGCAAGTAATTAAAGATCAACAAAAGGCTTCGTGGGCGGTTTAGTTAATTGAATCGAAAGTTAATTTGAAAACTCCACAAAGTTTCAGAGCAGTTTTCTTGAATGAAGTTAATTTTCGAGAAAAATTCGTTTTCCACGCGAAATCATTTAATTTTTGAGCTCTTGTAAGTCTTAGACTTTATCGTTTTATCCTCGAGATATTTATGATTGGAAATGAACATTTTAGCTCGGAAACTTCCCCCACAGAGTTTATTAATGCTTTCATTATCTGATTCTCGTGGGGAACCTGCAAAATAATTCTGACAAATATCAACGAGAATTTAATGATTTTTTTTGTGTGTTTGCTTTTATTCCTCGTTTTTCAATCCACAGGTAACGATTTTTCTATGTACCGGATGGGTTGTCATCCTCCTCACAATCTTCCCTATCTACCTAATGCTTATGTTATCAGATGACCGTCATGCGATTGTTGTTTGCTGGTTCAAACGAATCGACATGAGAGTAGATCTACCATTGAGCTTCGATAGAGAATATTATTGGTTTGAGGTACAAATCCTCTTGACAACACTGGTTACCATCTTTTTGCCAATTTCATTGATCGTGGCATGTAACATTCGTGTTCTTACTATTGGTAAGTACTATAAAAATAAAAACATTTTACTACAATTTATCTCGAGAACAAACTTAAAAATGAGTGTCGAAAATAATTAAAATTTACTTAAATTTCCTTTCAGCGAACTATCAACGCCACCGTATCGCAAGTGCAATCTATGAATCAGTGCTTTCAGCACAAGTCGCAATCACTCACCAGAAGAACCCATTCCCGCCAATGCCAGATTTGTTTACTCAACCATTTCCTCTTGCCGCGCTCTACCCACCCAAACCAAATCCATTCGAACTGAGGAAGAAAAGCCAGAAAGCGGCGATTGTCGTTTTTGAATTAATCGCGTCTGTCGTCATTCTTTATTGCCCCTACTATCTCTTCGTCATCATCTTTAGTTTCTATAGAAAAAGTCAACAATCACCGTCACAAACAAACTCAAACAGCGAGGCTCCAGGGATTGTAATCAACATTATAATTTGTTTCGTTCAGTTTCTTATGATTTGCTCGCCAACCATCAACGCAGTTCTTTACGGTTTTAAAAACAAAACAATTCAAGAAAATTTACGGAATATTCTACGAAAACGAAAAACAAAGATCGAGCTTCACTATGAAATCCAAGCACGAACACCGAGCACTTGCGGATCAAGAAAGGCGAGCTTAACAGAAGTGACCACAAACAACTTGTATCAACCTCAACTCAAGCGCCAGTTATCGGATTTCTTTTTTGGAACTTCGACTTCACTTACATCTCACTTGAACGATGATTCCATGCCATTTCATTCTCATAAAATTCACCGAACTCCGTCAGATTCCTTCTTCACAACAGCTAGCAGTGACCGAAGAACATCGCGAGATTTTCATCATGAATATTTATCGCCTAATTTCGATCCTCTTGGTAAAATGAGTATACAGGCTGCTTCACAATCAAGTCCCCCTATTGCAATCAAGATGGGAATGACGCCAAGCACGAGCAAAAATCTTTTAAGTAATTTTAAGAAGCTTTTGGTGGGAAGTAAGAGTGACTTGGAGAATGGGAATGCGACTTGCGAGAATCATTTTCCTCAAATTCTCATCACAAAGCACAGCGATAGTCTACTCAACGCACAATCAACAAGTCGTCGGGAGTCGGACATTCAACAGGTCGCTGCCGAAGGAGAATTGGCAGAGAAAGAGCCGCTGCTGACGACGCAAACTCGCTCACTCGACAACTTCGATTCAAGTTTGAAGACGAACGGCCAAAAGTTCCAGACACTTTAACTCAGCTCTCGGCTGGGGCGTCTTGTTAATTAATTTAGGGCTAAACGTAGGCACGAAGACAAGAAGAGGGTAAATTAAAATTTGAGTATTCGATATGGAGTGAGATAGACAATCTAATTTGCATAAAAACAATCACACGGCTCCCACTGCGCCTCGCAATGTATACGAGCGCGAAAGCTTTACGCTCGATTGTGTGCGAAGGAGAAAGAATTGTCGAGAAAAATCAGCCGCCTCTCTACGTCGTCGACACCGACCTTTTAAGAAATACAATTTTCTCTTACTCACAAATAAATCTTCCGCCATTAAATTTTCCCTTTTTATTTTATTTTTACGGAATTGGAAGAAATTTCCCAATGGATTTGTATTATGATAAAAGTTTTGTCAATACAAACATGGAGCAAAATTTGTTTCTCGCTCGAATAAGAACTAAAGACGATTTGCATTGCATTTATTTGAGAAGAAGCTTCGATCAATCGACGTAATTGATGCGAGACTCGATAAATCATCATCATTCGCTCCCGGAACAACTCTTGAAAGTCTTTTTTGAACGACGTCGTAAACATGCGAATGAAGAACAAAATTTAGAAGCGATTCAAACTCATTTGACGGTAATTTTCTGGGTCGTTGATTTTAAGTAAGGTCACGAGAAGATAGGAAAGATCCGTGAATTTTCATTAGATTTAACACGTGACTGAACTCACAAATGCAGCCTAAGTTCATCAAAAATCCATTTTTGTAATCTAAAAAGAGAATCAATATTAGACAATCGAGTTTGTGAATTTATTGAAAATAATTGATTACGATCGAAAAAGAGATGGCTGCTGGTTGAATCCGACAAGGACTGAAGGAATGGAATATAGAAATAAATTAAATAGAACAAATATTTTTCGAACAATTAGAATCTATCGACATAAACTCTCGTCTCTGTGTTGAACTCGATGTTGTTAAAGCTCTGTTGATAAGAAAATTCTTTCCAATTCCACGCTCTTCAAAGTTTTTGAGGCGCGCGCTTCCTCCGACAGAAAATTAAAACGAATTCCTTGTCACAGTTGCGTGGCCTCGAGCTCTTTTGCTCCTCACCCCGGCAACAGTTAGTTTCAATTTATCTTTTGAAAGGAAGAAACGTTTAGTCGAAACAAAAGGTTTAATTGGCAGAAAATAAGTTACAAACTTGTCTGCTATAACAACGAAAATTCACTGTTATTTGTATCTCCATTTTTTTCTTACTTTTGTTGCTTCAATATTTTCGAATGATGCGTCAAAAAATCGACAGATGACTTGCAACAAATGTTGCAAAATTAGCATAAACATAATGGAAACTTGAAATTCTGAAGAGCATGAAAGTTTATTAAAAAATTCGAATAGATTTTCTTGCTTGAGAAATCTCTTTAAATGTTTTCAGAAAAGTTTTGCTCAAATGAACCTCTTCTGTATATTTCGGCAACAACTTGAGTTTGTCATTCTTAGCGTTACGAAAAATCGAAAGATTTCGAATCACAAAAAGTCAAGAGTATTTTATGTGAATCCATTTGGGATATTTTTTTTTGAAAGTTCAAATGTTTCGGGTCAGATGAGAAGCTTCTTCTTATTATAGCATACGTTTGGAGGAAACGTAACTCTTTTTGTCTTATTAAATGCTTTCCAAGTAAATCATTCTCAATCTTGCTTCAGGTTGATGAACAAGCAAATTTGTCAGGTTGATGAATGATATCATTGAATCTAACCCTCGTTTACACGAGATTGTGAGATTTCCGTTTTTCCTTTTTCTAGAGTTTCTTTCAATATCGCTTTTACCTTATCTAAAACGCGGTCGAATCTATCGTTAATCATAATGTGAACACCTGAGCTTTAAAATGGTCAAGCTGTTGCTTGCTTCGAAACGAGAGAAAAAAGATTCGAAGGCCGATGTTTATTTAAATTAAGATGAAATGATCTGAATTTCATGCCATTACTTTTAATTGAATAGAAACAAACATTCTCTTGAAATATTTTTGGAGACTTAGGTTGTGGGACCACAACCATTCTTCAATGTCCTCGAGATTCCTTCAGAAAAATTTAAGCTACAATTTTAACATTTCTTTTCAAGAAGGTCTTACAGGTTTTAGATTTTTAAACTTTCTATCGACATTGCTGATTAAAATATAAACTTTTTCCTCGCAAAATAAAACTTTTTGCTCACATAATGAAACTTTCTCTCCTTTGCACTTCATGCTTAATAATTTATTTTTATTATTCTGCGTCAACTTGCATAAGGCTTATGATTGTTCGAAAAAAAAAACTTTCACGTTTCTTTCTTTTTTTCTGATGAAAATTGAATCACTTAGTGGAGAAGCATTGAGGAGCATGGATGGAAAGATAAAGAAGAAACAGAATTTTATGTTCTTATCATACAACCAACAGATTTTCAGTCAATAGCTCACAATCCGCAAGGAAAAGAAAAATCAATATAATAATAAAATAGCTTTCCGGTAAAAGTGTCTCCTGTTACCTATTTACACAAATATTTATGACAGAGTTCTATTTTTATAAATTGATCAATTAAGTCATTAGTATTTAATTGAAGGAAAAGTATTGAAACTTCAAAATCGTCTAGAGTTTTGTTTGCTTAAGTCATCAGACAAATGACAAGGGTGGGACGAGCTATTCTCGTCGTTGACCGCCAATTGTTTACAAGAGAAAGAATTTAATCATGAAATTACAAAGTTTAAACTTGAAGATTAGTCTCGAATTTATTATGTTTCCCGAGCTATCGTGACATTTCCACTAATGGATCCACTGAAACATGAAAACTTTGTTGACTCATCGTTTATGAAACACAAACCAAACAAAAACTTCATTTCAATGTTGATATTTTACCTCAAACGAAGAAAAACCTAACAAAAACCTTAAAAGCTCTATTTACTTAGGAGATTATGAAAGCACATCCATCCAAGGAGCTTTTCACTAATTACTAGTGGATGGGCCAAGAAAATGTTTGTTGTTAATTTAAGAAGCAGAGAATTAAATGAATAAAGTCGAAATGTGATGAGAATAAAACCAAACAGCTATTTATTTAATTTTTATTTCCCAAGTCATTTTGTTGTGTTAATTGCTGCCAATCAAAATCTTTCCTTAATCAACTACTACTTACTGTAAAATTAAAATTTCATCAACAACTCATCAAGCCCTGCGGGGAGAACAAAAACAGCAGAATGACAAGATACAGGAGAACTGAAAACACAAACATCAATCTAAAAGCTCTTTTCGGCTTCAAGTTTACTTTTATTAAGTGATTATTCTTCATAGATAATTTATGATTGTATTATAATTCTTATAATTAGAAAACTTTTCAGCGTCTTGTTCCAGTAAATTGCGAGAGAAAAGAGCGAGACTATTGATTTATGTGAAGTGCTATCGTCGTCATTAGTGAACGGAATTAAAATTCTTAGCGCAAATTCTCAATTAAAGTCCCGTCGACTTCAATACTTATTTGAATGAGATGGCTAACCAGGCGATTGGTCGGGTTCTATTAAAACTTTTAATTTAAAAGTACATGAAACATATATCAAGAAACGACTTCTCACCCTGAAGAAACTCTAATAAACTTTTATCATTCTGGCCAGCCTTTGAAAGAAGTTTTCGCTGCTGTCAGAAATTCAAGAATTAAGTCACAATTAGTATGACAACTAAATCAAATTTTCCGCTCACTCATTACTCTCCCGTTAATGGATTTAAGCTTTTAAAAGCTTACGGGAAGTTTCATCTAAATTTGCATAATTTAATTTGTCTACACACTTTTGTGACTTAATTTACGAACCCTAATGTGTTCCCATATTAATAAATATCATCAGGAGTCTGTGTATGAGTAAAGAGATTGTTTGCTTGAAATGAAAAATTCAAAGCCTTCTTAAAATATATTCTTTAAGAATTAAAGAGAGCAGCTATAGTCCAACTGAGTCAAGAAGCATAAAACACACCTAATCACATTAAAACTAATAGATTACTATCGTGTAGTTACAACCAACGTTACTCTAAAATGCCTGCCGTGCGTTAACCGATTCCCACCGAAATCAGGAAAATTTTCTCAGTTCACCCTTAAGCTTAAGTTCTGTTCAGTCACTCTGACATTTTATAATATATTTAATATTGCAGTTGATTTATGATCGCTCGCTTAAAGTATTGTTTCGTATCGTCTTAAAATATTCCCTTTTGCGTCATTGTTGATCGGATACGTTCGTCGTTCGTGACTTGGTGTCTTGAGACAAGCGACATAATTCAAGAAATGATTCTTCAGCAATAAGGCTGACCATCTGAGAGTAAAGAGCTTTTGAAGGAGCCGTAAAGCGACAAAGTTTAGATTAACCCGTAATCTTCTATTTAAAATCAACGAGATGGTCAACCTGAAGTATCAAAGAGTATATTAATCACAAAAAATAGATTCTATTGCTAGTTGTGATCAGCTTTCACGCTTATCGACTAGGTTTCATGTTTTACAATAAAAATAAATCAATTTTTCAAAAAATTGCTTCAGCAAGCTTCATATTTCCCTCAATCCTCTCCAACGCAATAACCTCATCCTCTTGAAAATAGTCGAAGAGCTAATTACTTTTTCGATGGCCAGTTTAATGGAGTTCACTTGAGCGACGTGAGAGAGTTGTTGAAATTCTTTTATTATGTGCCGGTGGCGACTGATGATTCATTGTTGAGTTCTTCATGTTCTTCGCTAGCGTTCGTGAGTTTAATGGAGGCAATGCGTTTGGGTTTGCAATGCGAGTTGGAGTTGAGATCATTCGCTGACGACTCAATGTGGAAGGTGAACCTCGAGAGTAATATTGACTGTTAATCGAGCTGCTGCTTACAATAAAGTCACCATTTGAGCTTCCTGTCGAAAATTGAAGTGGATCTTGATACTCGCCAGAAATTCCCGAATCGATTTCCTCTGAATCTAAATTACTACAAGTTTCAGCGATAAGCGGCGATGGGTCAGCGTAGTCGTCAAAGTCAACAAAACCATTATTCTCGAACGGTCCCTTAATTAAAAGCCAAAATAAGCCGACGTGAAAACAAAGAGAAATCAATAACTTACTTTGTTCGCATGGATGTTTAGAGTATTTCGCGTTGGTGTGGTAAATGTTTTATTCAAATCGTTTACACACGCCTGATAAGCCTTTCTATTGTAGTCAACAGTCTCGTAGTGATCATCTTGTGGATATGGCTCGGAAATAAAATGTTGTGTTGTTCCATGCGGTGTCAAAGTGGCCCACAAAACTGGCAAAGGTGGGTTATATGCGGGCATCAGCTGTCCACTTCCCACGACATATCCGTGTGTTTTAGTATTCGCGTTAGGGTCGCGTTCCCTGGAGAATGTCATTTGGTGCTTTAAATTGCTGTCGTAAGAGCAGTCGCTGTCACGGCATTTCAAAAGAATGATCGACAAAACAGCGCTGACGAACAAAACCACGCAGAGAGTACAAATCAGAACGAAGAACCAAGGTTCTTCAATGCCCAAATTTGGGTTACGGGGCAATTCGATGTATTCAATATGGTCGCTTAGTCCCCCAAGCGAAGTTTCACACATGAATGCTGCGAAACATGGTTGGGAATGATTGTTTCCTGGCAAAACTGATTCAGAGGATTTAGGAAGGAGAAAACTAGGTAATGGAGGTGGTGGAATCGATAGAATTGCATCAGGCGGTTGTACGTAAACACAATCCAAACATGTCGAGGTATCCTAAAAGTTTATTTTCAGTTAAATCCGATTGCATTAAATTTCCATTTCACTAGAACTTACAAAAGTCATGACGAGAGAACACTTTTTTAAAAATGACTATGATGCAAATTGCCTTTTTACAATAATTTTCACGAAATCGTGAATTTTGAAATTTCTGCACAGAACAATAATGAAAATTAGCCGTACGCATGCGCTTATAGGTAAAAAGGAAAATCAAGGAAAATCGATAAAATCCCGATGTCACTCGAGGAGTAAGTGTTTAAATATACTTTAAGTTCAAATTAAAAATTTGTTTGGAATCAATGAGAAATATTTAAAAAAAAATCATTTGCCAATAATATCAAAAAATACTTTAAAATTTTAATTTAACTATAAAAACAGTTGGTTTTTAAATTTTTGGTTCAACTTGCTTTCATTTTGCTTCGGTTGGATACTCTGTCACTCCGGCCAAAAATACTTTTCTGGATTCTCAGACAGAGGCTTTCGTTTTTAAGAAAATATGCACTTTGGAGGCTTTTTACATGAAGCGGAAATGGAATGAATTGATCACTCTTCAAATTTTTATTTATTTAGTATGATTTGCGAATAAATCTTTCATGTAAGTTCTCTTTTTCTCATAGGTTTCTCATACATTATTTCACCCAATACGAACAATATTAAATTTAAAGAAATGAATTTAAAATAGGTTAATGAAACGCTGCCAACGTTAATGAAGTTGATATGAAGTTGATATTTATTTTTAAAAAATAGCCGCGGGGTTCTTGTAGGCCGAAAGCCGGAATCTACCAACTATCTATACTGATTCTTCACCAATTCAACAGCAAAAAACATTAATTTGCTTCATTTCAAATTCTATGGCCAATTTAATCCAAACAGAATGTTTCAACATTGGATCGACTGTGGCAGTCACGACGTGCTACGATGAGTTAATCGAAGGCCAAGTGATGGCTTTCGACTTGAACACGAAGCTTTTGATCTTAAGTGAGTAAAATTTAATTTTTTCAGAATCTTTTAATGTTTCTGTGAGTCGCGCGGCGTTTAAGTGAATACTGAGAAATACAGCTACCTTTGATGATACCGGCGAATTACCAAACGCTTGTCGAAATAGGACATTTATTGAACGATTTTATGACACGAACAATTTTCTTTCATTTACTCCAGAGAGTCCATACGAGGAGAACTCAAAGCCGAAGAACGACGTTTTCATTGTAAATTTGCTTTTTTGCAAAGATATTAATGTGAAGAAAGAGTTAAATGGAGCTGAGAATCACAACCAAGAACCTCAATCCATTAATTTGCAAAGAGTAAGTAAACATTTATTATTGTAGTAACTACGGTCGCTAACTTTCTCCTTCCAGGTAAGCAAAAGAATCCGCAACGAAGTAGAGAAGAAGAAGCGAACGGTAAGCGCGCTCAAAGCAAACGTCAGTGAGGAAGCCAGAAATCTCTATATGTGGCTCGCAAAAATGCTGACAGACGAGCAGGTCTGCTGGAGCGGGCCTGATATCGTCGTTTTCAATGATGTCTTCGTAAGACCGCCCTACAAACCCGAAAACGTTGAAGTGACCACTCATGGTAAACAGCGCGAGTTAGAGTATGTTCGAAAGCTCGTATTGAATCGACAAGAGCAGAATAACACCAGCAGCAGTTCCGGAGCATCATCAGCTTCAGCAGTTTAAATTCCAATCCATCTTATCTTCAACCCTTCTCCCTCATTATCTTCAGTTGCAATGAACTACTGTTCATTGCTGTTCGAGCTCCCATTCCTTATTACGAATCCTCTTCTCCCTATCCAGCTCGCAATAGTTCATTTCCCATGATCCTTTTCGGTTTCAAAATAGAAAAAAAAAATAAAAAAAAAAATTAAGAAAAATCTTTTTATTGTGACGTTAGGAATACATGTCACTTTAATATTTTCGTCGTTTAATGATTTCAGGCTTCCAGTTAACTGGATGAGTCTCTTCACTTGCTTCTTCGTCTTCGCGATAAATCTTAATAGTCTTATCTGCTTCCGTTGTAATAAGACGCGAACCCGAGTTGTCAAATGTCATTGAGAAGATTCCAGCCTCGGAGTCCATTGAACCTGGTTGTACAGCGGCTTGAAGTCGTTGAAAATTATAGCCTGTTCGCCAATCCCAGAAATGCATTGTTCCATTATCACCTCCTGATACAAGCACACCTTCAGGATTAACAGCCATGCAATTCACAATCGTGTTGTGTCCAGAAAGATTTTGTATGAAGTTGCCCTCAGGACATCTCCACTGTTTAATGTTATCAGGGCTAGCCGAAGCAAACATATAAAGAGTTGGATGTAAGACAACCGCTCTGACACTTTTCTTATGATTTGTGAGTGTGCACATGCTTTTTCCTGCTGCTAGATCCCAAAGACGTACAGTCGAGTCGTGACTACCGGTAATGATTTGAGGATTAGCGGCTTGAGTAACAACACTGGCGACAGTATTTGTGTGACCAGCTAGTGTGTGGATGTTAGCTTTTGTTCTCATATCCCAAACACGAGCAGTCGAATCTCGACCGGCTGTGACAAGAACATCAAGCGTTGGGTGAAGAGCCATGCTATAGACTGCTGACAAGTGTCCGTGATAATGGCGAACAACCTTGTTATATTCGAGATCCCAGCACTTGACTTGCCGATCTTCTCCACACGAGAACAAATAAGGATGTCGAGGCGAAATGGCTAGTCCTCGAACTGTACTGACATGACCGGTGAGCGAAAGCTTTAATTGACCAGTGGCTAAATCCCAGATCTTAATGACCCGATCAGCAGCACCTGATGCGAACCATTCATTTCCAGGTTCGACAGCAACACAGCGAACCCAACCAAGATGTCCACTAATGACTCGAGAGAGTTTCCACGGCGAATGCCATTTTGGACGAGGAATCGCCGATGGTTTTTTTGGAATCAATTGCTGCTGGTTGCTTTGATTGTTTGCTTGTGCAAATGGGAGAAGATTGGAAGATGATTCACTTGAACTGGATGGTGTTACGAGTGCTAATTCATTTCCTTTGCTTTCTATCGCCGGAATATCTTCAGATTTGTTGAAATATTCCGCTTTTTTGCGTTCGTGTTCAGAAACAGCAACTCGATGGAAAATTGGGCCATATGAGTCTCGTGCTTTGATGCTGAATCTCAGTTTTTCTCTAAAATAATAGTATATTATTGGATTATATGACTTTTAAACAATTGTTTACTTACAATTTCTCATCATTTTCAAGCGGCAAAGATTGATTACTGACAAAGAAGTCGTGACTTCGCTTAAGCGATCTGAAGACTAAAGTATGTACAGAGTGTTTTTGAACTTCCTCCATTTCTTATTTTTCGAGTAGTTTATTTTTTATTTTAATGAAACTATTGAAAACGATTTTAAAGTGAGAAGTAGCAGAAGTTGAACGCCACCGAAAAGTAGTCGCGTGCCCCGAGGAAAACCGAAAACAAGAAAATATTAAATTAAGAAATTCGAGTAGTAATCACTTTAATTCAGCTTATAAAATATCACTATTCGCTGCGTTTGATTCTTTTATATCCAAAATATATAAGTTCAAAGTGGAAAATGTGAATGTGAGCACGAAATCTGAATAAATAGCAATCACAAATTTTTATTTTTGTTGTTGTTGCTAGTGTTCAAGGCTTTCTTAAAAAAAAAGAAGAATCGCGTAAAGAGGATAGAAGAAGAAAATAAAAATGAAGCTTCAATCACCGATACTAGCACTGCTTGGATTTTTCATCGCGATTGCTTCCGGTCAGTTGAATGATTCTCATGTGAAAAATCTCTAAATCTAACATTTTTCACATTTTAGTTGCATCATCGCTGCCAACACTGAATGAAGACCATAATGAAGACAATGAGCATGATAAAACTGTTCATCCAAACATGACAATCACTTGTGAGGTTTTTAACGAAAAGGAGTGTGAAAAGAGTAAGAAACCTTGTGTGGCTACTACGGAGGTCTGCAATGATTCGAATGGAAAGCGTCAAGGATGCTTCGCTCTTTGGAGCACAGATAACAGAACCGAAATTCCTAAAGTTGAGATGAAAGGTTGCTTCATATTCCACGACGATTGCGATCAAAAGGAATGTGTCGATTTTAAACCCGACAAGAACGCAGGAAAAAACTTTTGCTGTTGTCAACACGATATGTGTAATAAATTTTTCCACTGGCATCCGACAGAACCAGCAACAACTGAGAATGTTACTAAGGAAGAACAGCCGGATGTGGTAAATGGTACAACAAAGTGGATATGGGCGTCCTTCTTACTTCTTTCGCTAATTGGATTCTGCGCGGCATCGAAATATTTGTATCAACAACGCAAGTTCAACGAGCTGCCAACGATGGAACCTGAAATGTCAGTCTCATCTCAATGTCTTGATAGAAGAAATATTGAGTTGTCGGAGATGTGTGCTCGTGGTCGATTCGGGACCGTTTGGAAAGGCAGAATGAGAGGACAAAGACCTGAAGACGTCGCTGTTAAAGTAATTTTAACTCAAGATAAACAATCATGGATAACTGAACAAGAAATCTACAAGCTTCCACGAATGAACCATCAAAATATTTTACATTTTGTTGGAGCAGAGAAACACGATGAATTCCCAGATGGTAAAATCGAGTTCTGGCTTATTACGGAATATCAAACTCTTGGTTCACTTTGTGACTATTTGAAATCGCACAAAGTTTCATGGCAAGACTTGTGTAAAATCTCTGAATCAATGGCTCGTGGTTTGATGCATCTACATGAGGAAATTCCTGGTACACGAACTGAACAGCTGAAGCCTGCCATAGCTCATCGCGATTTTAAGAGCAAAAACGTTTTACTAAAATCAGATCTAACCGCTTGCATAGCTGACTTTGGTCTCGCTCTGAGATTCCAGCCAGGACAACCTGTTGGTGATGTTCACGGACAGGTTGGAACGAGGCGTTACATGGCTCCTGAAATCTTGGAAGGTGCCATTAACTTTAACCGTGATTCTTTCTTGCGAATCGACGTTTATGCATGCGGTTTAGTGTTGTGGGAATTATTATCGCGTTGTACAGCCCATGGGGGACCTGTCGGAGATTATCAGTTGCCTTTTGAAGCTGAACTCGGTGTACATCCTACACTTGAAGAGATGCAAGAAAATATCGCAGCTAAGAAAATTCGCCCGCGAATCTGCGATGAATGGCGAACTCATAATGTAAGATTAAGTTTTAATTCATAAAGAATTTTCTTATAAATACTTTGCACTTTTAGGGTTTAAATGCTATTTGTGACACAATAGAAGAGTGCTGGGATCACGATCAAGAAGCACGCTTATCATCATCATGCATAATGGAACGATTATCACAACATTCGCGCTTCCATCAAATAACGATTGACACAACAACTACAAATAACTTTATCAGCATAAACAACACCAACGATCAATGATATTAGGAGAACTCAAAAAATACTCTAGACTGACCTAGAGACTCAGAAAGCGGCAGCAAATTCATCGCTGAATTCGACTTGCTAGTAAGTTCGTGCACAAATTACACGGTGAGTAACGTTTTGGAGCGAATCAAGTTGATCCTTTTGATGGAAATCATAATTTTAAGTGAAAACAATATCAAGAGAATGTTTAAGGTCGGTAGCGATTAATGCTTGCGTAGCATTGACTTTTTGAAACAAGAACCAAAGTAACGCATTTTGGTCGCACCACCTTTAGATTGTAAGTCGAGAAGAATATTTTCCTTCGTGTACTTTAAGTTAATTAACAGAATGAAAATATATTTCATCATTGGCAGATACAGATGACGACGACTAAAGAATCAAGCGGAGTTTAATATGTCTAGTAATTGGAGAACTATGTTTAAAAAGCGCGAAAGCTGAGTAAGATTCCCTGTAGACGATATGACTGACAAACAGATTTCTGCGATGTATCAATTTGAAACTTTTATTTCATAACAAAACTGATAACAATCAAGAACTTTTTTTTCATCGAAGCAAATATTTTAAGCTTCATGAGCACAAATTGCAATTCTAAATAACTTTTTCATCAAAATTTAAAATCGGCTGAAAACTTTATTTATGTGACTCGTGCTGCTTAAAATGATAAGATAGAAGTTCAACTATCGGCCATTTTATGGTCCAAACTAATTCTTCCCCATAATATTTTTTCGTATGTGCAAATTTTAGTTTGAAACTAGAGATAAAGCAAAACAATAATATTTCAACATGATGGATTCGACAATTACGTGTGACAACCGAATTTAACTTTGACGACGAAAGAACAGAATTCAAATTTTCATTCTTGCTACTTAAAAGTTTAAAACTTTTAATAAATTGATAGTTGAAAACTCGTTCTTTCCACTTCGACAACTCAAAGGCGTTAAGTCAAAGCATTTCTGAAGACAAGGAAAATCATTATGCATTTCACTCTTTTCTCTTGTTTTATCAAAAAAAAAATCCATGAACGTGAACGAACTAATATTTTTTGATACGAATATACAGAAAACTTTTGACGTGCGTGTGCCAAATTTAAAATGATGATCATCTATAACATTTCTCGTGCCGGGGAATCAGTTTTGTCCCAACGAAACTTCCTCTTTGTTTCATTGTGTTTAATGTGAAAACATTTAGAAGTAAACTGAGTAAAGATACGCGATTTTAGAGTTTAGAGAGGATGTTAAGATAAGACGAGACGAAGAAGGAAAATGAAAGAAATCAAATGTTAATTGCGCAATAAAGCAGGACGTAGAACTGGTTAAAATATCTATAAATGTAAAAGTGAAAACTGAAATATTTTTCAAACAAAATGCGAAATTTGATAATAGAAAAGGTGCTAAACAACGATCATTTGAATTGCAAAACGAAAATTAGAGATTATGTCTTTTTTTTTGTCGTAGAAATAGAGAAGATCGATTTAAAGGCTGATAACTAAAAAGCGAAAGCACACTTTCTAATGATTTTACGTTGAAACTTTTTCACTTTATTTGTGCCATAAAAGAACTTTTATCCCGTTGCAAATATCTGGGGAATCCAATGTTGACATATTGAAGTTAGGGGACGATCATCACTTGCGACAAATTATAATTAGAAAACTCGAAATCACACAATTAAAATTATATTTCAGGAGATCCAGTGACGTAACTCCCGGTTGTCCCCACTAATACATTTGAATCTTAGTAACTTCCTTTATTGATCAGTTCAAGGTTGCGTATCTTTTTGTTCAAAGAGATTCTTAACGAAAACAAAATCAGTAGAATTATAAGAAGAATCAAGCACATATAAGATGGAAATTTTTATCAGTTTCTTAGAATTAAGTCGTCTTTTTTTCGTGTAATTTTACTAAACACATTTTATCAAGAGGAAAACGAAATAAATAATTTTTTATTTAATATTCTTGTCTCGTTTACTGGTTCATTCTTCATTCTCTAAGGTCACAACTGGGATCTCTCACTTTTTTGAGCAGCACACAACTCCTTCATAAGAAATTTGTTTTGTTTTACATCGAGAGAGGTAAATAATGATTTTGCTACGAAGCATTAAAATCGGAAGGAAATAAATGACATTCATATATTCTTGACTAATGGTTTTATCGCTATACATCTACCATTTCTCTTGATCTACCCCGAGCTTATTAGCTTTAAGCTTTAAATGAAATTCTTTGAAGTCTCGCCGTGAGACCTGTTAAGACAGCTTCCTCAACGTAAAGAAAGCTTCACCTCTTGCGAGGCGTTGAAATGAAGATTAATTGTATGTTTCGCAAGTTGACAATAAATCTTTTCGTCTCTCATTTACGATTGGTAAATGTTTACAAATGAGGTCACATTTATAATCTCTCTAAAAAGATCCTGAATAAATTTTCAACATACGCTACAGCCGATTCAGTTTTGTTTTGATGGACTACCCGCTTCCCATTTTCCTTTAAACATTTGCATTATTTTCGTAGTGAAAGGAGATGGCGGAGTTTGATTAGAAGCTTCAAGATTTACGACCGAATCGTTGTTGTTCACGTCTTCAGATTCGTCGAGTAATAGACTCGTGAATGAGAACGAGTTGCTGGTGTTTTCTTTGTGTGATGAAGAGGACATTGATTCAGGAAGCTGGTCGGACTTTGATGAGTGGCTACTTTGACTGCTGCTATGTGAAAGAGAGTTTATCAAATCTTCTCGATCTCGTTGATCAATATCGTCAGAATTTGAGTTCAGATCAGATTCTTCATTGTTATTAGATGAGATGCTCGATGATGATATAGAAGATGAGACTGAGATGTTATCATCCAATATCTCGTTGTCAACAACTTCAAGCGACGAAGAGTAGTTACAATTCTCATCACTCGACGTTGAATTGTGCTCGTTGACCTTTGACAAAAGCTGAGGATAAAAGTCCTTTGCGGTTTTGTTGTTCGGCTCGTAGTCTAAAACTACGAAACAGTTTATTCAGAATATGAAGTCTTCAACAATAGAATTATTCTTACTCAGCTTGCAGTACTTCAAAGCATTCACGTAATCTTTCTTCATAATCGATGTGAGAAATTCCGCCAAAAGCTCAGTTGGTGCCGATTTTTCATCTGTGTACTCGCTAATGCTTAAACTCTCGTCATCGTTGGTTGTCGTCGGCACTATCGTCCCCATTAAATTTCCGTTCACCTCGTCCAAGTTTGCACTCTGCACAAGAAAAGAGAAAAGCTTTAATTTCGCTCACTCCGGAGATTGCTGCCTCATCATGATCGCTAGCAATAAATTATACAAAATGAAATCGCATTTTAATTAATTTCATTGTGCGCTTCTGCCTTTTATGTCGTTTTATGTCAGGGGCTTTGCCAAATAATTCGAACCAATGCTGTACACACTGCAGACTATTTGAGATTTGATTCACGCGGACCGGTAAACTTTCTTAACCCCTGATGAAACTTTTTATGCTCAATGTCGACTCACATGAAATATTACGGAGGATAATTGTAATTTAAGATAAAATTGCTATTAAATGCTAATTATTATAGCAATTCGAAAGAGAATTTTTATGACGAAAAGTAAAGTGCAACCGAAAATTTTATTTTCACTGAATGAAAAATTTTCACGACCTACTTGAACTATGGTAAAGCAATATTTGATTTGTAAACGCGATAACAACAATTTTGTTAGAAAATTATTCGCGAAAGCGAATTTTTAAACGCCAAGGTTGAAAATCAATAAATTATTAGCCAAACGAAAGACTATGAAAACACTTTCGCCATGGCGAAGAACTTGATTGAAAAACTCATTGTTTATTTACATTCTCGCTTTTCCATGACTATGACAATGGTTCCACAAATCAGATTTGTCGGTGATTGAAAGGACGAGTAGAGGGCGAAAGTTGTATAAGTTGCCAAGCAATTGAAAGCAAGGCTTACCGAATTAGCGAAAATCAAAGAATTCATTTAACTTTATTGTTTGGGAAACTTTTGATCTCAATCAAAACTCGATGTGAAAAACTACGCACTTGATTATATTTGGAAAATTGGATAGCTGAGAGATAGAAAGAAAAGCTGTTTTGTGGCCAAAGCTCCGATGAAAACTGAGTTCGCAGAGAAAATTCAACTAGAGTAGAAGGAAAATCGGAGAGAGTTTTCCTCCAGCGAGACTTGTTGAGCATTGTCCTCTCTCTGAATTCAAAGCACGACTGTCGTCTTATCTCTTCTTATTCATTATAAATTCACCAATTATTATTGGTAATTTCACGTAAAACCGATAATCAAAAACAAAACTTTCAGGCACAAATTTTTATTTCTTTGGAAAATTATTAAAAAATCAACAAACTTTTTATTATTTTTTTACTTAAAATTTTACGTCAGCTTTAACATTCCTGTAGTTTCAGAGCCAGCGGTCATGGAACAGAGTGCGAGTTGATAACAAATCTGGTCAGACTCAGTAATAGTTTTCATCAAGTTTACGATTGCGACTCCGTAGTTCTTGACTATATCATGACACTGAAAATAGAAAACAAATTAATATGATGGAAAAGTTTGCCAGACAAACTTAATTAAATTTTTAAATTTATTTACCTTTGACTTATATTTTCCAACAAACTTTTCGCAAAGTTTTTCCTCCATGTTCTCAAAATTTGTCTCTGTGTAAGGATCTTCAAAGATTTCATTCAATCCCTCAACTACTCCTTTGCAAATCGCACATTTGTAGATATCTTTTTGAATTTCTTCGACCATCACCGATTTATATTGAGGTGCTGGGCACAGTCTCATTTCCTTACATGCTTCCGATGGTTCTATTGTCTCAATAAAGACCAAGATCATGCTTTTGATTAATATAGAAGAAGAGTTTAAAATATATAAATAACTATTTAATTCTGATTCTAGATTAATAGTTACTTGAAATAAAAGTCAACAAACTGGTTGCATTGGTTTGCGATCGTTTTCGGCATAGTTGAGCAAATGTGGCGAACGATGTTCTCGAGTTTTTTATCAGTCGCCTTATCGTTTAGTTCATCATCGATTTTTTTCATCACAAACTCACACATGACACATTGTGGCATCTCGTTTATTTCGTTGCTATCCTCTTTCTCAGTCATCATAAAGATTTCTAAACCAGAATCGTAGTCTTGTGAATCAATTTCATCGAAACTTACACAAAACATTAGTTGATGACAAACTTCTTCCGGTTTGAGTTCTTCTGCTATGAGATCAACTATTTGGTCCGAATATTTATCGACAAAGTGTTTGCATTTGGAAGAAAACTTCTTCAATCGCTCACATGAGTTTTCAAGCTCTCTACGGATTTCCTCCTAAAGAAATAATTTAATTAAGATTCCAGCATCAAAGAAATGTTGAAAATTTAAAAAAATTACCTTTGACTTCATGTTGATAACCCGAGTTTCGACAATTTTCACGACTTCCTTGCAAAGTTGGCATTGCGGATTTGAAATCATTACAGCTTTCTTCTCATCACGGTCAAATCCAACATCGAAATTGCCAATTCTTGCATGATGATACTCGGTTTTGTTGTCCGTGCAAAGTTTGATGAAAATGCAAGATTCCTGAGGCGTAAAATCAGCGAGAAGCATCTCTATTACTTCATCCGAGTAAGCCTTAACAAATTCCGTACACTGGCCTACAAGTTTATCGCTCAAATGGGAGCAGAGTTTCTCAACAACATTTTCAATATTTTGCTTCGTCATGTTTGATGCGACTACGTCTCTGATTTCTTGGAAAAAGGAGAAAAAATGAACTTAAGAATTTGAATTTTTTTTGCGACATATTTTTGAGCATTCACCTTGGATAGCCAGCAGACAGAAGGCACACGTAGGTTTCTCATCAGCTTCGAGAGAATTAAGTTGTAGACTTGGAGGACAAAGTTTAATCTTCGGGCAAATGTTCTCTGGTTTGATGTTCTGATCGATTATGGACATCATAGCGTCACCGTAAAGATCAACGAGAGCTTCGCATTCACCTTGAATTTTTTTTGGGAGCTCATTACATGCTTTCTTCATTTCATTAACGATTTCTTCTTCTGTTGAATTCTTTTCCAATGCTTCTTTGATTAGTCGAACGAAGTATTCACACGTTGAACACCAAGAGCCATTTTTGTACAATGTGATGGAAGAATCTTCAAGTTGAATTGAATGATCCAACAGAATCATTGGCATTGTTGGCATTCTCATAACCCGATCGCTACTGTTTCGAGGGCAGATATTAAGCAAAACACAAGCTTGATTTGCATTAAGGTGATCGACGAGATATTTATAGATGATATCGGAATATTCGTAAGTTATGTTTATGCATTCGTTTGAGAAAGAACCAGCCTGATGACAGAATCCTACAAGAATGTTTTTGAATTCAACTTCTGATGTATTAGCGACGAAAACTTCGCGAAGATGTAGAACAGCTTGTTCGCACAATTTGCAGGGAATTCCAGGATCTGCTGTGTGGAAGTTGGTGATGACGATATCTTGGTTTTGTTGTTGATTGCACGCTCGTGCTGATTTACAAATGGATGTTCTTTTCAATTTTTCTCCGACAAGCTTGTAGATCTCTTCAAAATTTATCATTACTATGCTTGAGCAGGAATCAGAGTAAGAAGACATTTCTCCGCAAATCCCAAGAATAATTTCTAATAACTCGTCGCGATCCATTGATTGAATGTTCTTCTCAATTGTTGATCCAATGGTATGACACTGAGAGCAAGTCAGTGGCAAAAGTTGGGGTGTAGCCACAGCTTTGCTCAATTCTGCATTATTGCAGAAGAAAAGTCTTGTACAGACCGCAATAGGATCCATCGCTGACTCTAGCATTTTAATGATTTCAGGGATATTCTCTTCGACCAGCTGTTCACATTTTTCTTCTAGTGAGTTCAAAGGAATTTTATCGCAAGTCCATTTTAAGCTTTTAATGACTTCGTCAGATGTTGCTTCCAGATACTTTCTCGCTTTTCCTACCCATTCTTTGCAATCATCGCAAATTATACTTGAATCATCTTCTGTCTTATGTGTTTCCCATATAGCACTTATACAGAAATCAACTGCACGACATCGTTTTGCGTTTCTACAAGGAAAAGAGTAAACAAAGTTAATGAGTCATCGTACAAACAAATGAAATCTGATCGATTGTGGGAATTTCTTTTGTGTGCGTTTAGGGACTAAAAGTCGATACGAGTAATCTTTACTGATAAGAGATTACGTGCATGTCTTTTGTCCATGATATTTTTCTTTGCCGCAAAGATATTTTCGCAGTAACAAAGAAATCTTTATTTTGTTTATCACGACGCAAATCGATGCTAATTATACTTACATCACATTCTTGCACCAGAACTCAGGGCCTTTTGAACATTCTGCAAGATTTCGGAATGGCTGCGGTTTCAATGAACTTGGTTCAAGAGGATTAGCATCAGTCGTCGCTGGAAATTCAAGGAAAATAAAATATTTTTTTTGTTCTAACTTTTTCATTCTTACCAATTATTACGACGATCAAAAAAGAGATAAGTTTCATTTTTAATTTGCTTTAATCAGTAAGCTTTTAACTTTTGTCCGTTCTGCTTAAATAAATTTTCTTCGATGAATTTGTTTTTGTTTTTATTTCGTGAAGCGCTTTCTGCTGTATTTTGTAATTTCGGTCAAGCGATGGTTGCGCCTCTATTGAGATGTTTGAAAAATACGTTACAAATTCTTTAGTAAGGAATTTACAATTTAGAAAAGCTCCGTTTCATTGAAAAAGCTTTAACATTCTGATATTCTGAATATATAGAAGAATATATAGATTTCCTTAAAAAAAGAGTTGTTTTGAAATATCGATGATTGATGCTCAATTCTCGACAGCTGCGAATGTGAAAAATAACTTGGAGAAGATTTCCACCTGCTTATGAAAATCGTTTTCTTATTGCCACAAAAAGATTTGAGTTTTACTATAAAAAAATGAATTTTTTCAATTATTTTTCTCCAAATTTATATTCTTTGAAGGTGAGTCGATTCATTGAAGGCTAATTTCGATTTTATTAGCCGTCTGGTTTCAAAGAAATTTATGCTCTCAAAGCTGGGCGAGTGCGCTTACCGTGAAAATCATTGTCGAATAATTTCATTTCATTCTTCAATAGTTTTTCCGACTCGACATTCTCGAACGAGGAGCTTTTCTTCTTCCTCGATAAAAATCATAACTTTTAATCAGCCATTCCACTCGAATGCACCTGAAAGAATTTTAATGACAAAGTCACGCTTTTGGTTTTTTGTACATAACATATATTTTCATACACACAATGAGCTCAATTTTAATTATATAACTTGCGTTTTTTTCACAATTTTTCATTCTTAATCGACGGCGTCCCTCAAAAAATTATCATTTTTTTTATCTTATCTCCAAGTTACTGTCCTTCAAGAAACATTTCTCGATTCTCGTCGCATGCGAAAATATTCCTAATCACACGAAACTGCTCAGTTTCGAAATAACCGTTCGTAGCGCGAATAAACGAACGAAAATATTTTGCAATGCTGTGAGCTAATTTATGTTTCAGACAGTTTTACGATGTTTGCTTGCGTATTTTTATCATCAGAATTCTTTTGTTTTTTGATTTTTTCATCTCTTCTGTTATATTGTGTAGGTGTTTTGTGTGTGTGTATGTTTGTAAGCAAAGTTTTCATAGCTTTTCGCGAATTTGAATTGTAATTTTTTAATGACCCTGGTTGCGATAGACACGACGCTGAAGGAAGATTTCTCTAAAACGATCAATCTTTTAGAAGACGCAACGCAATTGAGTCGCACGTGGAAAATGATTAACACAGGAAGGAGGGGAAATTAACAAACGAACTAACTCTTTAAGTTTTTTTTTGTCTTTAAAAATATTTTTCTTCATTTTTTACGCTTTTAAAACATTTATTTGTGTCTATTTTAGACAATTACTATTCTCTATTATTTTCCTTATTCGTCTTCTTCTTCATCTTTAAGTCTGCTGAAACAACCGTGAAGATTCTCTTTGCGCTTTAAACAAACAATTTCACGTATTTAAATTTAATTCAAAAGAATTTTTCAGAAAAACTGGTTTTGAGTTCGTTGAAGAATAAAAATAGAATCACATGTTTCAAAGACAAATCATCTTCACTTAAACTTTAAGGGACGAAATTTGATATCTTTATCTTTTGAAAAATTACTCGAAAACGTCTGTAAATAACGTTTCG
Organism: Smittia aterrima; assembly: GCA_033063855.1. Taxonomy (NCBI): domain Eukaryota; kingdom Metazoa; phylum Arthropoda; class Insecta; order Diptera; family Chironomidae; genus Smittia; species Smittia aterrima. The sequence goes on from CP093831.1 coordinate 19,222,957, forward strand.
GGTTTTATTCTCTCTCTCGCGAGCGAAACATCAACAGTAATAACTAATCAATGGAAAAAAGTCGAAGTTTTCCTCTCAGCTTTTCGTCTTTTCTCAGCGTTTATAATATTTGTACCTAACATAAAATTAATAGATTGTCTTTTTAATTATTTTTCGCGTAACTTAGGTCCGCCCACTCACTTTAAACTTATCAACAATCTCATCATCGAGTTCATGATCGCGAATGCAAATGATCTTTCATTTCCGAACTTTACAATTTGCAAACAAATTTTTCTAGGGCTTCCGATTTGAAATTTATTCAAAGATCAAAAACCCTTCCTCGAACTACTCTCGTATCATCTTCGGAAGATGATCCACTTTCATAATTTTCCATTCCGCAATAATGCAAAGGCCATTTAACTTTCGTTTAATCTTATTTCGTCTTCCTTATGTACTTACAACTTCTTCAAATATCAATTGTTAAAACATTTTAAAACACGAATCATTTTGTCATGGAAATTTTCATTTTTACAGATTTTTAGTTTAGGTACAAGAATCGTAATGTCAATCTTACTCAATAAAAACTAGCGACTAACTCCTAACATTTTTATTCTTTTTTTTTGGGGCAAAACGCTCAGTTTTCTCATTCACTTTTGAAAATAAAGGTTTTTGTGATATGTGTCATTGTTAATTTGAAAGAATTTTCATGACTTTAGGTAATTAAGACGAAAAAATGAGAGCGTTTCGTTTCTTAAAAATCACAACACACGAGCACGTTGTCATATTTGTATGCAATTTTTAATTATACTTAGACCTTAACTAGACTTATGTTCACAAAGAATTCGTCTTGCGAATAGAAAGTTCTCGGATCTCTTTCATTACAGGTACGACAAGATTGAAAAGACTTAACAAGGGGAGGCTTGAGACTTAAGAGAGAAGAGATTGTTTTGGGATTCTAATCGAAATTATTTAACTTTACGTGAAAATCTTTCGCGACCAAAAATATTTAAACTTCCTTTTCGCATGCGAAATTGTTTTGTTTTTCATAAATCTAAGCTTCTTCTGTTTGATTGGAGTTGTCTACATGCTAAAGTTTTTTTAGAATCAAGTTTTCTTTATTTTTATTTTTTTCGAAATAATTTCTTTTATCCCATTAAGTCTCTTTGAATATTGCCGTGAAAATTGAGCTAGTTCACAAGTGTTTTTGCTGTTTTGATTTCTCGAAGATATAAAATGGTTTAATCGATACCAGAAGAAACATTTTGTAAAATCCGGTGTGCTCTTTCCCTTAAAAAGATTTGACTTTCTTTTTTTAAAAATATTCCTACAACACCTTACAACCATTTCTGTCATCAAATTCACTACTGAACGATTTAAGGACTACCGAGTAAGATTTTATTTTTTTCGATTTCTTAATTTTTTTGATTTTTGAGCACGTTTGATTTCCTTCATGTAAATGAATAATAAAAAGCATTCTAAGTTGAACACCGAACTTATTTACTTATTCAGCATCAAATAGTTATCAACCATCAAATGTTTTTTTGGATTGTCTTTAATGTAATTTCACTCTTCATCTATTACTTAGAAAAATTTACGATGATAAGGACTGATGCTCATTTTCTTGAGGCCGATGAGATTTCATATGAGCGCTTCGACTCTTGACTTTATTGAAAACTCTATGAAACAAAGGAAAATATTTTTGATTTGGATGATCATTATAAAGTTAAATTATATTAAGTTGAATTGATATTTTTGTGAATAAAAAATTAAAGGATAAGAAATATTCAACAATCACAAATTTATTTTTTGTTCAAAAATAATTTTAAATTCGTAAATTTCATAAATTAAAGATTAAACTAGTTACTTTTTTAATTGTTTCAACCAATTGATTAGAAGTTAAAAACTAAAAAAAAAAAAAAACTTATTCACTTAATTTTAAATTTCAAATAAAATTTAAATAAACTAATTTCTTTAACTAACTTAGAGTCAACAGATTTAATTATTAAGTGATTTTGAGGACAACTAGTTAGGGTCTTACTTGCCGCACACCTTGCAGGGAAAATCTAAATCCTTTATGCTCGCTCCCGGCTGAGTGCTGCTGTTCAACAAATTACCGATGGTCGACTGATTTACGCTCCGCCCGATGCAATGAATGCGAGTGTGTCCATGCAATGCGACTCTCGATGAAAAACTCTGAATGGCGATAAAAATAAATCGCGGGGATTAAAATTTAAGGCTTCATTAGCGCGAACTTAATTCGAAAAATTATGAAATGACAAAAATAACAAAAAAAAGAACTCACGGCTGAACAGTCGGGAACTTCGCAAACATGAGGCCGTAGTTCTGAGTTGTGGTTGGCAGCGGCAGTTGAATTAATCTGTCCGTTGTTATTTCCGTTTTGAATCGTTAAATTACTCGAATTATTGTAGTCAAAAAAATTATTATCGCATTTTGCGGTCTTATTGTTATCTTTATTGTGATCTGTTGAGATGCAGTCACGGTTCGGTGGAAGATGCGTGGATTTATATTCACTGCAAAGCTTTTTCCAGCTATAATACAGCTGAACGCAATCTCCAGTTGTCTTTTTAACAATATCTTGAGCAACTCTCGTGAAGTCCTTTCCATACATCTCTAGTCCTTTAAGGAATTGTTCAATCTCAAATTGATTCCATGACTTTTCAGAGTCATTTTCGGGGTTTTGAAGGAGTTTAAGGATCGCCACGTGAATCTCTCCACGATTCTCAAGAAGAATTTTCAATGCTGAATCAATCGAATGCAAACTAACAGCCGATGACTTTGCTAATTCAACGAAGCGATCTAATTGACGCTCATCTTTAAGCACATTTGGCTTCCATAACAAAGTCTCAAATGATTTGTCATCTTCGTAGAAGAAATCGTTTTCAAATGGAAGCATCGCTTGGTAGTCTGAACCGATATTGACTCTCGGCTTCTCAAACAAATCAATCACATTCATTCCATCATCTATGTCACTCAACTTGTCTCTACAGGTTATTTTAAAAAGGCCTGTTCCAGATCGTTTAGGATTCAACATTGGCGATGGCGTGTAATGAAGTTGCGGCGAATTTTTCATGTCCGATTTGAAAAGCTCTTGCCTTTTAGTCAACTCGTTTGGGGTTTGCGAATTTTTCTTCTTCGCTTGCGTAAGCAGAGCGCATTGCAGTTGCGGCGACGATGAAGATATGCTGGTCGGACTCATAAAAACCGAACTGATGTCACTTGCGTGATCTGTTTGAACGCTCAGAATATTTTTCTCGCTATTTTCACAGTTTTCTGTTTTAATTTTCTTCTGTTCGGGCGGGGAAAATGGATCGATATCGAAACTCTGCGTTGTGTGTAATATAGTTTGGTTTTGAGTTACGATTGGCGACATATTTGGGTAGCGCTGACTACTAAAATCTCTTGGAATCGACGACAGTAAAGGATCGTCAGAGTTTGACATCATTTGGGATTGCAACGAGTGACCGGAAAGGAAATACAAATCAAGAGTTTCAGTCGCATCATCGTCTTCATTTGGAAGAATTTCATCTAACGCTTCCTTAACTTCCTCAGCCGTCGACATTGTTGCGGAGAAAAAGGCCGCAGACAATGGAGACGACGAGTTACGATCATCATCCATGTCAAATGCTTGAGCTTCATCAAGGAAATCCAAATTCTGATTGAAGTCTTGAAGCTTTGCATTGTTATCGTCAATGAATGACTTCGAGTTGCTACTCAAAAAACTGTTGTCGCTTTTAAACAGATCGTGCTCATCCAAAATGCTTTTGTTAATGTGAAAAAAGCTTGTGTCTTCGAGTACGGATTTGCTGTCATTAAGAAGCTCGTTTTTCAACTGAAGAATTCGTTCATTTTCGGTAAGATTTCCATCATTTTTCGAGAGAAACTCTGAGCTATCATCGAGCATCATAGTCTTTGTCTTTTCATCTTCATGGAAAAATGTATTTGCGTCGGAAAAGTTGTGGGAATCGTTCAAAAACGGAGAGACTTGAGCACTCGTTTCGTGGCTCGCCGGAGGTGTTGGATAAGCCAATGGTGATGAAAGAGGTGATGTCGACGTTGTTGGAGACTCGTTGCTGCTACAACCATAAAGCATATAATCCTTTGAGTTGAGCGAACCAAACTCTACCAACGAGTCTGGCAGTGGCGAATCGAGAACTGCTTGTAGTTGAAGAGATGGTGCGAAGCTTTGAGTTTCGGATAGCGAAGTGTATTCACCCAAAGAGTCCATATCATCAAGTTGATCAGACGGTGAGTGGTCCTGAAGTAGCTGAATAGAATCAACAGCTTGCAAGAGCATCGCAGTGTCATTGACGTTACGACCTTCGTTGTTTAAGAAAGAAGACGAGTTGCTTGTTGAGTAAGCGAGTGTATAAATGCCGGAAGATTCTGAGGAAATTGATGCTTGAGATATTGTAAGAGAGAGTGGGCTGGATGCTCCGTTAGACAGAACAAGCGAGGGCGCTGAAACTTCCGGCGAAGAAATCGAAGAAGCGGGCATGAGCACTCTTGTTGTCGCCTGAAGCAATCTCAGCTGTCCTTGATCAGAGTTTTCTCTTTTTACTGCCACCTTCGTCCCTCGTTTCAGAAGCTCAATCAAAGTCGCATCTTTCTCCGTCGAAAGCTGCGAGCTTTGAGTCTTTTGTATTTGGCATGTTGTAGGAGTTTGTGGAAACACTTGTTGCAAAATCGATTGCTTCGTGAGCCCATTAAGGGAATTAGTTGAGACACCAGATGCGACGATTGTTATAGTGTTGTTGCGAGAGTTGGAAATTGCGTTCACGTTCTTGATGTTCAGGAATCCATCGGCTTCAGCTAAGCGACGTGTTGCTGAGAGAGGAGCGGCGGGGATGGCAAAAGCTCCCTTAAGAGAAACATAAAAATATTAGTTTCGTTTCTTATTTCAGCGCGACTTCATTTTTATCTTACCTTCAAGTCTTTGCTTCTTTTATTTATGATTTTCTCTTCGATCAAAGCTCTCACACCAACACTTGCTGTTTGCAAAGGGGGTCCCGAATAGTCTTTCTTGTCTGACTTCTTTGTTTCATTCTCCTTCTTAAAGTACCCACCATGAAGTCTCATGTGACCATTTAAAGCCGGAATGTTCTTAAACTTTCGATGACAGAGATTGCATTCGACAGGTTTCTGTTCGAGCTTTAGTCCGTTCGATTGATTATTGTTGGGAGTGGCTGGTTGAGAGTTTTTAGGACTTTCTTGATTTTGGGTTAGTTTCGGAATGTTGAGCTGAAGCTGCGTCTGACGATGAAAGAAAAAGAAAGTTTTTTTATAGCCAATTGAAGCATAACAAGAATCGATTGATTTCTCCACCGCTTACCTGCATGTTCCATGTTCTTGGCCGTTGCGCAGTTGTTTTCTGACCGCTCGCTTGCTTCGACTGCTGCATGATTTGACTAATCAAATTCAATTGCTGACGTGTTAATCCTTCGTTATTGATCCCAGTGGGAGAAGCAGTCGGAGATTTCGCATTGATTGTGGTTATTGTGTTGCCGTCACAATTCATCTGGTATTGAATACATGTTGCACCGTTCGGTGAGCTCACATCTGCTTGGGAGATTTCAAAGTGAATGAAAGCAGCTTGAGATAAAATCGATTGGGTCGAGAGGATTTCGTTAAATAATAAATTACCGCTTGTCGATGAACTGGGATTGGTGATTGTTGAAGTGCTTGTGCCGTTCGAAGTCGTGCTGTTAGATTGAACTTGCGATGATGTCGTCAAAACTAAAGAGCTATGATGATTCTCAGTATGACGTCGTAGCGACCTAGCATCACAATACGATTTGCCGCATCCATCGGCCTTACATTCGTACGGCTTTTTATTTCGATGTGTCAACATGTGACCATTTCTAAATTTGTTGGAAAATTTGTTGGTGGTTAACGAGCGAGCGAGTGTACGCTTTGCAAATCAAAAAGAAAAAATCTTACAAATGATCCTGTCGTTTAAATGCTTTCGAGCACATTCCGCAAACATATTTTCGTTCATCGCTGTGAGTTAATTTGTGCTTGGCTAATGCCGATGCATTCCCAAACACTTTGCTGCAGACCTATGAGTGATTTGATGAGTCAGAGATGATGAATAACAAGATGTAAGGTCGTTGAGTTACCTGACACTGTTGTGGTCCACCATGTCTCGTCGGCGAGAGTGTTTTCGGTCTTTGCTTTTTCACAATCGTCGACGAATTCAAACTCGAGGTTGTTTGAGTATTCGTAGCTGCCAGAGTTGTCATGGTGAGTGGCTGCTGTGTTGCAACTACTATTGATGTCTTTTTTGAAAGATGAGATGCGTTCAAACCGACTGTATCGAGTACGTTAGAAACTGAAAAGCGAAATAAAATGAAAATATTTCAGAAAGGTTTAAGACATGTGGGGAAGTGGGGGAGGATGGAAGCTTCCGTCTTCGCTCTAATTTGTTTTTAAAATTCTACAAGCAATGTGGCTGAACATCCAGTTTATCATTTCTGCTTCAATGACAAATTTACCTGATTCACTGTTATTTATCATCGTGGTCACGGAACCACCGGCTTTTAAACTTGATTCGCTTGTAAATGGAGGTCGGTTGTCATTATCAACAGTTTCAAATTTTGAATTATTTTCATCACGCTGTAAAGAGACATCAAAATTCAAGAAGTCTCGTAGCCAAAATTATTGAATTGCATGTGCTTACTCGAGCTTTTGAGGCATTCGAATCAGACACAGGAGCGTTGGTTTCACGGAGTTGCAATGTGACCGATCCCTCAGCGCCCATTAGAGCGCTGCTTATTAATAGTCGAGGCGCCGATGGCCCAGTTTGCGATAATCGTAAACTCCCTTGAATCTATTTGACAGGATGATAGATGAAAGAAATTGATTATGCAACTAACACTCTGCGAACACATCATCGACATACAGCAAAGCTTGATTGACATTGAATCAATATTCTAGTTGGCTTGAAATTATTGAAAGCAAGTGAGAGCGTGAATTACATCATTGCATTAATAATCAATTTCAAGCGTCAATTGACTATTAATAAAGATCTAAAGATTTGCCACGTGATGAACTTCAAATAATTTAAGTAAAAAGTTTTTCACAGTAAGAAGTTAAGAAACATGAAAAATTATTTCTGGAAAAGTTTCGAGTCAACAAGTCAATCTTCTTGGAAAACACTTCAAGAAGGTGTGTTTGTCTGTCTCGTATCTTGGTAAAATGAAAATGTTTTGTTGCAGGAAGAAGACTCAAGTCTATGTATTTGGCAAGATTCCCTAACTATCACAGTCGCGACGATGACATCAGAAGATTAATTATAACTTATTTTCATCCCACTTCAAAACACAAAAGACAACTGCAAATCTTTCTGTTTTAACGGATAAAGCTTGTAAATATTTGAGGAATTAATTCAGCTTCGGCGAATTAATCTTTTATTTTTATTCCTCTGAGTGCTTAAGGCTTTTCTTTCTATATTCGTAAAAACTTCATCGAGACATTTGTCATTAAATCTTGGAAGTCGTTCAATGCTTGCTTTTCTCTCATTAAACATAAATACATTTTAATAAATCGACAACATTTCTCGAAGTGAATCGAGGTGAGAACTGCGAAAAATGAATTGTAATAATGTTGAGAGCACATTTTTTACTCGCGGAATTTAAATGACGAGATTTAAATCACAAAACAAAAGAAACATTTGGGTTTCGCAGAAACTTATCAGTTTATTTTAGCATGAAAATTAATCTTTTTAAATCTATTTCAAATTTATTTTGAACTTTTTACTAAATTGAAACGCCGCAATATACTGACGTGGAAATCGCTGTAGTGCTCACAATTTTCTAGCGAAGATTGAAACATCTTGAGACGCTTTTCAATTTTCCCCTTAAACTTCCTTTTAAATTAAATATCAAACACGATTAATTTCATGTTATCAAAATGATCTTGGTAATCAAGTTTGTAAGTACTTTCACGTTCGCAAAATTTCATTTTCTTTACTCCTTCTCCTTCATCGAAACGTGAGTCTTTAACTTATAAACACATCACTTTGATGCTTTAATTGGGAAGAGAGCATTTTTCACGAACCAAATGCCTCATAAATTATTTATGAAGTTTCTCTGGTAACTTTAAAGAAAGACTTTTCGCACTCACCTTATTCATTGGCTCAGTGTTTGCTTAACTGGATTTCCAGGAATCTATTATTTCTTTTTAATCCAACGACTATATTTACACGATTCTGTTCATCATTAACTTCGGCGTTTATTCTTGCTGATTATAAAAATATTCCACATTCGGTGCATTTATCTGTATCTTGCAAGAAAGAAATTTTTATGTAGTTATTATTTTTGCTATTATCTATTTCAGAACAAACATTTGACATTTAATGAATGTATCTTTTCGCGATGAAAATTTTCAGAAAAAATTATTTTCGACAGCAATCAGCAGATTTTCACTGAGCATAATCATCTCAGCTTTTTAATGCCTCTTGTTTTATTTTGTTAACAAGTAACGTAAATATCTAAAAATCGATTTCCAATTGTTTTTTTTTTATTTTTTTGGTATTTAATACAGTTTTCAAATAACGGCTTTTGTAGCTATTTACACGATTTGTCATTCATGTTCATTAGGATTCACAACCTAATTCAAGAACGATTTGCTAAATACACAGTAAAAAGAGATGTTAGTCTCTAATGATGAAAATGAGAAAGAGAAAGGGGAGACCAAACTATTTCACAAATTGAATTATCTGCGTTGCTCGAATATGGCACCATTGATTTGAACATCAATAAGAAAATCTTTCCATCTCACGAATGCGCGACTTTAACATGATTTATTTATATACCTTCTCATTTTATGTGCTCTTAAATTTCTGAAACAATCTTTTTTACATAGCAAAACACTGACTGCTTCTTATTTCCGTTTCGTGTTTATGACGAAGAAAAGAAAAAAAACTTCACAGCAGCCGAAAAATGTGGAGTAAATATTTATTTCTGCTACGCATGTATTTTCTCAACATTTTCTTTCTTTCCTCAAGAGACGATTTTAAATGCTTTAAATTTTATTTCCTTATTTTTTCTTCTCTTTCTGAACATTTCACTCTTCTCCTCTTTAAAAAAATTAGTTCATGTCTCTGATGCGTTTTTTATTTACATTTTTACTTTACTTTGTTAATGAACGATTCACAACCACTGATTCAGATTATTGATCTCCTTTGCCTTTTGATTTCACACTTGAAAAATTGCGTTCTTCTGTCGAAGCTTAACCTCACCGACTGCACTGCGTAATCCCAAGAGAATAATTCTTTTTTATTATTGAAGCTCGTAAAATTAGATAAAAAGAGAAAATAAAATTTCTACTCGAAAAGATGAAACGTGGAAATGATAGACATTTAAGTTTTAAGTAATGCGAGATTATGCGAGATTCATTTAGTTTTTGTGTAGTGACCTACATCGCGTTATGACATGAGCTTTTTTCAAGATCAATAAGTTGAAGTAAGTGAGGAGTCAAGGGAGATGTGAAGTAAACGACACAGAAATTTTTCTCCCTTACTTCAATATTGAAATTAAAACAAAATGGCATAAGCGCCTGAACTTTTTCTTCACGTCGTTTCTTTTCGCAATAAGAAACTTCTATTTATATTAATATTGCAGAAATGTGAATTTACTTTTCGCTATGAAAGATGATTCATTTTACATTTTTTTCTGAATTAAAGTTGAGCGTTTTAATGAGAACTTTTATTAAAATGAAAAAAGAAAATATCAAAAATCGAGAACACACACGAATCAACTGTACGATTTCAGACGAACTAATAGAAATCACTGAGAGAAACGGAAAACTCAAAACTTTTGCCAACGGTGACATGAAAATTTTTCCATCTTCGCGCAAGATGAGAGCATAAACATGTACCAAGTTACTATCACAACGAAGGAAAATGAGAGAAGAAAAAGCTTTTCTCTTGCAGCATCAAAAATATCACGCATGCGGATGCTCGCCTCTCAGATCCTTCTGTTTGAATTATTTTAAGCAGTTTATTTACAACATGGAATATTGAAGCCGTCACGATGTCTGGAATGACTTTTAAGATCGAAATCCGATGTCGAAAGTCTCTTGAAGTCATCAAGATTTCTTCTCGCTGCATCATCAACCATTTTAGAAGTTTTGACGATGCTTTCTTAGTTTCTCCATTATTTTGCACCTGTCGATGGGTGGGAAAAAAAATGCAAAGTAACATTCAAGAATTTATGAAAAACAGCGAAATTAATGATATGAAGTGTAATTTTAAATTACTAATTTAAATATATTCTTATCCTAACCTTTATGTAAGTTTCATACCGAGAGGTTAGACAAATAATATTATCTAATTCGTAACACCTGAAGCTAAAAACTATCTTATTAAAACAGTTTATATGATAAATATATAAACAATAATAAACATTTAATATTCTATGTACCAAATCAGTTAAATTGGATGTAATGCTATAATTCTGAAAGAAAAGTTATCTATCAAGCTTATGTTTTCAGCCAACTGTATGAGGCTAAAGCTTTTTTTAGAATGTCATGAAATTTTTTGAATACGAATTTTAATTATTCTTTCCTGATACATTTGGTGCTATTCTGATCATACTATAACTTTTCAGACATATAAATTTATAATCTGATCAGACATATAATCTTATCGCTTGAATCCATCGTACACGAAAGATCTTTGAATAGACAATTGATAACTTTAAATATTTTTGGACAACAAGATGTTTCAGAAATTTTAATTAAAATATATTCATGTTAATCTATAAAGTTTTTCATTTTTACTAAAGAAAATTTCTGAATTAACTTCAAGTTAAAGATTTTTCGAACGAAATGATACAAACTCCATTTTAAATTTTTATGCATTTCATGCTCACTACGTGATCTGTAAACAAATTTAAACGTCGACAATAATTTGTTTCAAAGCGAAAAAGCGAACATGAAAGCGAATGCATTTTCTTGTGAGGTAAGGAAGAGCTGATGTTCTGATCCAACGAGAGATTTTCTGTTTCTCTCAAAGTCGTGAGCATATTTTTAGGGTTGTTCATCCGAAGGATGGAACACCCTATAGTGGTCGCTTCGTCTGAAGTCCGCGGTCCGTCTTCCGTCGCCCGTGATTGAGAAAACGAGCTAGCGAATTAATTTCTTCACCAGTCGATAGAAAATTTTAATTAGAAAATCGACTTTTGAGGATTTTTGGCTAGCTCATCAGGATCGGGCCCACAACCTAGAATCTCCATACAAAAATTCGATTTTTAGTTTGAAAATAATCTTTGACGAAAACGGAAGCACATTTCTGCTGTGACTTGTTCAAAAGAAGTGATCAGCATGTTGAATTGAGTGCATGGATCCTATAGCTGACCAGATCTGGGTCCACCTCTTGCCAGTGCTCCAAACTTCTTTTCCTTTGGAGTTAGAGCTTTCATTTGTTCACGTGAAATGATCAGCTGGTTGAAATAAAGCTAATAATCCCTAAAAATCCAAGCTTCACACATTGGATCCATTTCTGACCAGTTAACCCAGTAAAGTCTCACACCCTGTAACCAGTCCAACGGATGAAAAACCCTACAGTAAATTCGTTACGAACTTCTACTGACACTTGTTCTTTTAATGATTTATTCGTTTTATTAATCACTTCCCATACCACAATTCGAGAACATAAAGCTTTTCTTCTACGAGCTCCAGAAACAAATTATAGAGATTCACCCAATCGACTTCACTCACAGGCTGCCATAGGTTGATTCGCATCTTTATTACTTCTTCGATCATGAATTTTGTATGGGGATTGATAGATGTCGATGATTTTCTTTTTTGAAGAAGTTTGAAATCTTCAGATAAGTCGATTGCGTTACTTTCGGAAGTTTCTAATTTCTTGCCCACAATTTTCAGAAGAGCACATAGCGTCTCAAGCGTGTTTTCGTTGCAAAATGTTTCATCTAACATGAGCGGAATACACTGTCGAATGAAACTTGAATGCAGAAAGTCGATCGAGTAAAGCTCACCGATAAAACGAAATAGAGCGATTGGACGTCGAAGTTTTATATGACAAGAGTCGCTCGATATTTTCTGACTTTTCATGGTTTGCTTTTCGAGAAAGTTTTCTACTTTCTTCTTCGACTTCTCGAAGATTTGGTTTTTAAACGTTATCATTTTTTGACTGTCCTTACAAATCGGCACACTTGAGAAAAGAACCTTTGAACAAAATTCTGCAAATATCTGTTGCGAATCATTGTTGATCGCGGCCTCGAAAATTACATCTACACACTTTTCTAAACTGTCTGCAGTATTTATCTGAAGTAACTTGGCCTCATAGACGATCATTTCAATATTCGATTCTGTAAGAATAGTCAGAAGATTACTTAATGTCGCAGCAGATTCGTCAGCTGTCTCAAACGGAAGCAAGCTGTTTTTCAAAGTTGAGAAGTCCATCTGGAAGAAAATCATTTTAATTAATGAACAATAAACGTATAAAATCTTACCATATTGGAATCGTCCTTTTTAGAGAATTGTCAGATTTACATTACGATGTTTATTTTCTAGGAGGTGTGACGTCTCGTTGCTAAGGAGCTATTCAGCTAGAGATTTTTCTACGATTTTTTTTATGAATCGAGTTTGTCAACTCTTGTTAATGTATTACGTTACTGATGAAAGAATCAGCACTTTTGTGATGAATTTGCTAAGTAGTAATTACTTGTACTTCTTTAGTGTGTTAAAAAAATTGATCCCACAAAACCATTCAAAAGTTTATAAAATCTTCCATATCGACTTTGTCCTGTGGCCCAAATGTGTACATAGAAATGTTTAAGGTTTGTAATTGAAATTAGCACCATAAACCCTTTTGAGGTATCAATCATTCAAGAAACAAATATAAAATCGACGATTTCCCTGCAAATATTTCGTGAAGCTCCTGGCGCTGATCGTGCGGTGGTGTCGGAGGCCGTGGACCTTAAACCGCCACCGTGTGATATAGTTTTGTTTGAGATTTGGAAAACAACAAAGTCACATTGCCAAGAAATTTCTTCTAAATATGTCAAGCTTCGTGAAAGTTAAGAAAGAGACATCAGCTGAGATCAATGGATTAAAAACTTCAATAAGAAATGGTAGGGTGACATCGACCGGCAGCGATTCTTTGGATTTCGTGATCGGCGGAGGAATTGAAGTTTCTTCATTGGTTTTGATTGGTAAATGTTAATTTTTCTCTTTTTGAAGCACAAAATGATGATATATTTGATTTTAGGCGAAGACTCATATGGAAGACACACTAATGTTCTTTCAAAACTGTTTCTGGCTGATGGTTTTCATCATAAACACCAAATTTATTTCGTTAACTTCGACGACGATCCGAGGAAAGTTGTGAGTTTTTAGTTGAGTTACATAGTCAGATCTTAAGATGAATAACTTTTAGATCAAAGATATCCCACCTGGCTCTGAACAACAGAAAGAAGTAATAATATCTGATGCTGATACAAATGATTTGCGAATTGCCTTCAGATATCAAGCATTGCCAAAGATTGATTCTGTGCAGAAGGGAAACATGTCAGGAGTCAGTTATGATTTATCAAAAAAAGTTGAAGCAGAAATAATTGATAAACGTGAAAACATCCATTTTTTATCATTCGAAGATTTCAATAATCGACATAAATTAAACCATCAGTCTCCATTTGAGATGATACTCGATGACATACGCAAATTGTCACATTCAAATGATAATCTTTTGAGAATATGCATCAATTCAATGGGATCGCCACTTTGGTATAGTGAGACGTTTACCGAAGATATTTTAAAATTTCTTGTTCAACTGAAGTCAGTTGTCCGGTATAAGGAAAATATTGTTTGCTTCATCACGATGCCTCTACAGTTAATTAAACTAATCGACGATCAGCTGATTTTCAAAATTCGGAAACTTGTGGATGTTAACATTAATCTTGAATCGTTTGATAATGTTGAAAAACAAACAAATGCAGTCTTCAAGCAATATCATGGTCTCCTTCACGTCAAGAAACTTCAAACAATAACAGCTCATCAATCACACAAATTGGAATCATTTGATCTAGCATTCAAATTGAAATCTCATCGATTTGTTGTCGAGAAACTTCATCTTCCTCCTGAACTCGGCGATGAAGATTCGTCAGCACATCGATCATCAATGAGTTGCTCAACATCTGGAGGTGGAAATAAATTAGATTTTTAAAGACGAAGAGGAAATAAAAAATATTTTGTACACACGAAACATCTGATTGAGTTTATGATTCGCTGTCAATGATGTGTCCGGTGGAAAGTCGCTGATAAGAGAATAATTGCACAATGTCTATGTTTAAAAAAGAAAATTTAAAGATATTTTATTCGCCGATTAAAATATTTTAAAGATATGAATAAAGTTCAAGGAATAGCTGAAATATCAAAAAAGCTTCCGCTTAAAATAATTGCGCAAATAAATTTCGGTGTTTTTTCCCCCGCTCATCCACCGTTCCACTCGATTCCAATGATTTTTCAATCGGAGACTTTCATTTGCAGTGCGAGAATCTTAGAATAAACAAGAAAAAAAAGTTTCGTTAACAAGAAAAAGAAAAATAATTAAACAAGCAGCGCGAAATAAAGTTTTAGTCGAGCGGTCCTTTGTCCATTTTAGTGTAGATGACAGTAGATAGCTTAATGTGTATCAAACAGTAGATTTCGGGTGTGAAAAAATTTTCAGTGGAAAATTCAGTGTGTGTCGAGGAAAGAAAAAGATGGCAAATCCTCGAAAATTTTCGGAAAAAATTGCGCTATTGAATCAGAAGGAGGCAGAGGGCAATGCCGAGTTCGAGCGGATAATGCGTGAGGTGTCGGAGGTGTCATCAAAGGTAGTGAGACTTAAATCGTCGTGTCGACGAAATTCTTTTCGAGCGAAGTTTCAACTAGAAGAGAAAAAAAAATAATATTCCCAACTGAGATCCGAGAATTTGCGTTGTAGTAAAAAAGCAATTTGACATTTGTGTTTGAACAGAAACACTTTTTCTTCTCTTTTCGGTGCTTTCAATCGAGCTTCTAAGAGAAAGGGCAATCGTCACGAGGATGATGAAGAAAATGCGCGTGGAAATGAGTCGGATTTACTTTCATCTCTTCATGAGACCCCAAAACTCGGAGAAGAAAATGCACAAAACAGATTTTTCTTTCCGTCGGACCGTGTTGTGCAATTGGAGCACAACAGAGCAAATACACAGATTTTATTTTTCACATAATTTACGTCTGACTTGAAAAAATTTGTAACTCGATCGGGAAGAAATTAACAGCCGACAAATGAAAAAGCAAAGCGATACGAGCTCTTATCAATATTGCCAAATAATCTCTACAATGGCTCACCATTATAGTCTCGGAGCATTATTAATTGTTATGCTGGTATGTGAGGCGCGTAGAGCAACAAGTAAAAAAAGTCTTCATTTTACTTCCTTGCTTTCGGGAAGAAAACAACATAACATTTCACGGTTCCCAGAACTTAAAGCTCCTCGTATGAGTGTGCGAGCACACGGACAATCCGCGCGCAAAAAAAAATCAACAACAGAAATTTTTATTCCTCGAATTCTAACACACATTCGTACGCGAAATAAGCGAACGGAAAAAAGCTGATAAATAAATAATGAAATCATACAAAACTGGAAATAATAATTAAATGTCATGCTTAATTGTCGTTTTTTTTTCAACGGACTGCTCCTGATCAACACCAACGACGCATAATCATTAAAATTTCCATGTTTAATTAACTCTGAGTAAGACATTAAAATTCTAAAGATTCTAAAGAAGCAACATGGATATCTAACACTTGTGGAATAAATTGTGCGAGTGAGTTGTGCTTATGCCCTTCCTCAAGCTATCGGTAATTACGTTGCGTTTGGATCTCAACAAAGAGACTCATCAACTTGTAAAAAATTATCGATTTTCTTAATTTTGTAGTCGGCGAACTGTCGACCATACCAAAACACAAAAAACTTGTTCCAAAGAACTTTTGTGCTGGTTCATATTAACATCTCCACAGAAGGGAAAAAAAATCTCTCACGAGGCTGTTAAATAACGCGATTACCATTCGTTTTATTCTTCTGTATAACTTGGTTTGGGCTACGACTCAACAGATGTTTGAGAAGCGTTAAAAAAAAGTTAAGCTCTGTAGTCGATTGGTTTCGATTTTCGATGAGAGCCCCTGGCGACCGATAAATAACCAGTATCGAAGCTTTCGCGGAGAACAGATCGAAGAAGAAAAAAAATTTGTTTTAGAATTCACTCGCACCACGCTCAAAATTAAGAATATGCGAGGCCTTGAAAAACGAAACTCTCGTCAGGTCTTGTACGACGCTTATTGATACGCGCATTCACGTGTGTTTCTGTATGATTTGATAAAGGGAACAAAAAATATTTCGGATCGTAGCTCGCGTTGTTTTGATGATGATGATTGTTGTTTATTATTAATCGCTTAAGTAAAACACTTTCCACAAAGGCTTTTAACATTCCCCTTCTCAACACAAGTGCAATTGGCTGTCTCAGGTTCATGAGTTCATATATTTCGTTATTTATAAGTTTTAAAATTTGATTGGGAAGTTTTTGCATAATCGAATAAAATGTTCTAGGAACCAGTAGTAACGACTTTTAAGGTCTACAACGATTTATTATTTTTCTTAAAGTAAGCACACCACTCAATTAAAATACGCAATTATCAGAAGCTGTGATTCTAAACAAACAATATAAACAACGCATTGGGAGCTTAAAGGTCTCGTAGTTCAATTTTTAAACTTGTTTCTTAACAAACGGATTGTCCCCAAATCGCCACGACAGCTTTCTTAAAAAATTCTCCAAAGCACTTTCAAATGTTCGGAAAGAAAATTAATTCCTACAATCATTTCTCCTAAATTCAATTTCAATTTATTTTCGGCTATTCTCGTCTCAGCTTCAAGATGATGCTCACTGTTTCGCAATACGTAAAGAAATAGAATATCGACCTTTCGTAGAATTGATTTAATTTTGGAGCTTTTCCTTTCTCCTTTTGGCGCGAAAATTCCCACTCAGAGCTTTCGAACAAGAAAAAAAACAGAAACGTGACAATGATTTGCATTAGAGCGATTGTATAACTGACTGATGTACCTCCAACTCTTTTTTATAGGTAACACAAGCGCCCCGAAATACAAACTTGATTGCGGCAACGTCTGCATTTATCTCCCGATCATTGCCGAATGTTAATGCGCCAATTATTGACATAAACAATGCAAATCTTCTTGATAACAAGGTTAATGCGTAGAGATTGATTATTGCTCGCTCCCAAAACAATCGCAAGCAAATTAATGCATAGTAGTTGCTTTAGACGATATTCCCGTTTATTCACTCTCGATTTTGTTGTTATTTCTTCATGTTATTTAATAAGTAATTTTTTATTTGTTTCGAGGAAAATAGTCGTCACTATTGGAAAGAGAGAGAGAGAGAACACGAGAGAGAGGGGGAGTGGGAGGAGAGAATCGTTATCAAGCTATAATCGTGCATGAGATTAATAAGTTTTCAAAGCTATTTCAAGGGGCTGTTCGTTGTTGGGAAGTGGCCGGTTTGCCATGAAGACATTATGAGAGATTCAATATTTTCGTTATTTCTTCACGTGACGCTCGAATTGGTCCTCTTAACTCTTTCCATCACAAGCATCACGAGATAACAGAAGACATAATTGCGCTAACTCGCTTCTATTTTTAATTCTTTAAACATGTTGTGTACATTTTTTTGTTGTTGTCCGAGTGAGTGAGAGAGTGCAACGAAAATAGATTTGGATTAGCACCGCTGACTAAAGTCGAAGAAAATGTGCTCGAAGCGCGCCTCTCTAGTTGCTGTCGACGATGAATTTCGAGTTTTTCTCGTTTAATTTGTCGCTCACACATTACGCTTGTTTGTAATAACGATGAGGTCTTCTTTGCATGACAAAACAAACAACGGAAAAAATATTTCTACGTGAAACTGATAAGAACGGCGAAGAGAGAGAGGCCTGGCTTTGTTTGTGTCAGTCAGCACTCTGTCAGCCAGCCGCTTCTTCGTGTTTCAAAGGTTTTGCCCACTCACAAGGAGTGACACGATTTCTCACTTGATCTTCGTATTCGATTTTAGCTTATACAACAAAAAAAAAGATTTCTTGTTTATTTTTTTGCATTTTACACATTATCGATGTTGTGTAGACTTTTCCCAAAAGCTTTTATCTCTTTTTTGTAGAGTTTTCTCGTTATCCCCAAGGCATGTAAAATAAAGTAGTTGAAATAAATGAGGGGAAAATGTTGAAATAAATGAGAAAAATGTGGAATAATTCAAGTTCACCGAAGAGACACATTGGTTAGGGAGGAAAATCACCTTCGAATTTCCGTTTTGGAAACTTATGAAGAAAAATGAATGCGGTGGAGAGCGACACATGTAAACCGACTAAGCAAATAAATGGCCATTAGACAATGATTTCTTAGCACTTTGTCGTGATTTATTCAAGTATCTGAGTCCACTCGCGCTCTCTGTTGAATAATAAATCGAAATGCTGACTTTACTAAGACGTGATAACGCTTCAAGCAGCAGTAAACAAACAAACAAGCCCGATATGTTTAGTTGCACTATTACTAGTGACGTTGTGATAGGCTGATCATCTCATGAGTTTTGCCTGGAAGAATTTAATCTAAAGTTGCTCTCGATGCTCAGTCTACAGTTTTAAAACCCAACTAATTTCTATTGACGCATGATCTTCATGATTTAAAAAAAAACTAAGATTGAAAATTACAAAGATTTTTTTTCCAATTTCGACTTCACAGGACGAGCCAGTTACTACATTAGCTGGGCTATTGACTACTTCAGGATATTCAAACGATATTACAAAGAACACAAACTCGAGTGATGGAAAAGGTTCGTCGAGGGAGTCTCGAGGTAAGTCCATTTTCATTCTCTTGATTTTTAAATTTTTCTTCATTTACCCGTAGGACGAAGTGTGGGTGGAGGTCCGATGCGATCGAGAAGCCGGAATATTGATACATCACCATATAGCAGCAATAACACTGCATACCTGAGCCCACCGGACGAATCAAGTTGGCGACGAACATCATCAGACTCCGCGATTCATCAAAGCCTCGCACAAGCTCAAGTAGAAAGCAAACCATTTACTTTTTGAATTTTTGACCGAGCTTTTAAATATTCCAGGACATTCACAACAACGTTCACAATTCACTGATGCTTAGTCCTCGTGCTCATAAAAGATTGTCAAGTAGCCAAAGCAACAGTATGAAGAATTTACATCAACATCAACAACAGAGCCCAACGATGAATCAGCAGCACAGTCACAGTCAACAAAACATGCAACCAACTTCGTTTAACCAGCAATCGCTCATTCATCAGCATCAACAGCAGGCCATTAATCAACAGCATCTGATAAACAGTTTGCAACAAGACATGAAATCACGCTCCGTATCAAGGCTGCCAGGAATTAAGTAAATTTGTTAGCTTCTACTTTCTAGCTCGGCTTCTTACGTTTTCTTTTGATTTTAGTGTTTATCCATCACAAAACGAAGACACTCTCCAAATACCAATTGGTAACAGTACTGGATCTCTGCCTGACTTGACATTGGTGCACTACCAGCAATCGCCACTGTCAACTCCTATCGATTTGGAGCACGATCAACTAATTGCTGTCTCCAGCAGTTCCTTCAACACGGTAAATTATAATGACTTTATCCTAAAGGGATCTTAAGAAAATGATAATTTTTTAAAGAACTCATCCTACTCAATGCCAATGGCAATGAGCACGAATCAGTCGTCTCCATCGAATCAATTGCCGAGCATGGGTCAACATCAAATCTATCATCAGATGGTGCAACAGACAGCGACAAACAATCTCGAAGATTTCAGTCCGAAGCATTTTAACAACAGTAGCAACTCTAACACTAACAGCAACAACAATAAAAATTCTTCATCTAGTCAGGTGAGGATTTCTTGAACTAAATTTATCGGCATATAAAGCTTAAAGCTTCATACTAAGTATAATCTTTCCTCTCCTTCTCAGGGTGCATCAATACAAGGAAACAACAATCCAATCTACACGCAACAATCAAGTCCTATCCCGATCGACTCTCACCAACAACGCCATCAGCAGCATTCGCCGTTGCATCATCAAAGTTATCCTAACAATCAAATCACCGCCGAGAAAATGATGAGTTACCGAAACGCCAACGCTGCGTCGCCGGCAAACCTCTCATCATCCCAGGGCAATTTATCCAAGGTTTGAAGCATTTGAAGCTGTACTTTCAGCTGAACAATTATTAATATAAAATTTAAACAACAGAATAGTTACCGAAGCAGTCCCAACAGCCGACCCAGTCCAGGGTCGAGTCCGAGCAATGTGCCTGGACTGTCAGCTAACTTTGATTCAAATTCAAGTGCGCCATGTAGTCCATCGCCACTGACGACGGGAAATAATGGGTGCGATCGATCTTTCTTACATGAACTTCTAATTAATCATTTACTGCATGTTTCAGACAATTTGACTCGTTCGCGTCCGTCGATAACTTCTACATAAATCCAACAATTCAGCAGCATTTCGAACAGTTCTCATTAGTAAGTATTTAAATACCGTCGTCAAGTGCCCTGTATTGCGAGATGTTGAGAAGTTTAGTCAAATTCGCAAAATGACAGAAGAGTGGTCAACGTGACATGAATCAATTTGTTCATATTCATCAATAAGCGCGTCCTCCAAATCATTGCTCGCTCTAAAATAATTAACCCTTAAAGACTTTGCTCATCATCCTCATACTCTCATTTTGTTTTGTGATGAACAAGTGTTGTGTAAATATTTTTCTGTACTTTTTTACATGTTTCGAGCAGGACACTCTCGGATGTCACCGTATTCTTGTTAATGTTGTGTCGTTGTCTCGTTCACAAAAAATATTTCTTTCTCGGTTCTAATATTAAGAAACGTGTCTAGGAAAGACGCGTGCGTTCGACCCCAAACGACGAACTCACGCTGCGACAATGTGAACAAACATTTGTATTTTTCTTCTCTCTTCTTTTTCAATTTCCTGATGCTCTCAATCAAGGATTGGACGTCGTTGGTACAGAGCCTTGTCGATTCGGGCTGTACCATTTCCGCGGAAGTTAAGGTTCGCGACCGAAACATTTCAAATCAAACTTAAACTTTTTAATCTTCTCAATTTCTTTCACGAAAGAGTTTTTTTCTTTTGTTACTTTTGAAGTTTTTTTTCTTTCTCTTGGTAGTTGCAAGCTAATTTTGCTGCATATTCTAGTTTCGATGGTAGAAATGTTCATAAATTGCGTTATAACCAATTACATGATTAATGAACATATCTTACCTAAAAAAATCTTCAACTACCGATCAATGCTTAAAGTTACGTTCCTTTGATGACTATTTCCTTTTGTAGACTTTTTCATTTTTTAACGCTTTTGAAAAGCTGGTTATGGTTAGCTGGATATCGAAAGCTTCACATTACTTAGCTTTAAGGAGTAAACAAACTATTCGGCATTAAACAGAATTTTTAGAAATTTTTAGAATTGTTGTTGGATGTTCATTCGATTTTCCATTCATTTCATTTTCAATAATCTCATTTCATGCTTACTGTTGAAAGCTGTGCTATTTTTTCATTTTCCATCTCGATTTTAATGTTTTAAGTCAGATTTACTTGATGATTATGTATTTGGCTTATTTGGCTTCGTAAAATTCCTTGAAAGTCTAAAAGTAGCTCTGACTGAAATGATTTTTTACTGGCGTTAAGAACATAAAAATATTAATTCACTGTCACGTGCTCATCTCACGTGTACTTCTTTCTTTCACGCAACTTGCAGGTTGACTCCCCTCTTCCCGACTATATTACATCGACTACGGATCAAAATTATTCACAGGTTGGTAAATATAAATATTATTATTTCCACTATATTCATATCTCTGCTTCTCTCTGTTTTTCTTTAGATGAATGACAACTATAATGGAATGATGGATGAAAGCCCGAATCGACAAAGTCCAACAAATCGTTCGAGCACACCTTCGCGGACCAATGCACAGAACAACCACAACTCTAACCACATGAATCATCAATCTCCGGGCAGCAACAGCAGTCATCAGACAAATAATGGAACAGGAAGCCCGCATAGTCCGCTCAGCAATGACTACGACAACATGAGCTGTGACAACTTAAGAAGCAACCTGATTATGGGATCATCGGCACTAGATGGTGCCTTACTTAACGGCGTTGGAAGTGGGAATGGTATTAATGATATTATGCTAGGTGGTGGTTTAGGCAGTGATTCAAGCTCAAAGCTGATAACATCGAGTAGTGCGTCACATCAAACATCGCTTATGACATCGCAAACATCGCCATCACATCATCTCAATAACACTCAAACGACTGCAAGCATACCGGAAATTGTATTTTCAGGTTAGCGAAGCTTCTGAAAATTATGAGCTTTGAATTCATTAAATTTTTCGCAGATTACTCGTCTGGTTCTGAGTTTGCACGTGACTTTCAATTTACTGTCGATAACTTCCTTGAATTGGGAACGACGGAGTTGCAGATGTTCGAGAACGCCAACATCATCGATCCAACAATTGAAGATAGCTTTAGACGTGATTTATATTAAACTGGAGTTTTATTACAGAAACTTTTTCCTTCTTCAAACAGAATTTCTTTTTCATCAACTCTAGTTAAGACAACTAAGAAGAGAGAGATAACACATCCTTTATGGAACAAAGAGACAAAAACTTAATGATGGAACTTCTAAGCTTAAATCAAATCAACGATCTAATCGACCGTGTGGTTAAAAAGAAATTTATGAACGTTAGTTTACTCAAATTCCTTCTCGAGAGAAAAAAAAACAACAATGATTGATAAATAATTCGGAAACACAAGTGAAAAGTGAATCTATTTTTGTAAATTATGAAAAAATCGTTGCATTTTAATTTGACAAATTACGAAAAAAAAGAAAGAAACAATTCGGGTCAATTAGCGAGGCCAAAAACCAATCCAATTAAAAAGAAAGCTTAATTTTTAAAACATGGATCCACCGGTTCTAAAAAAACTTAAAACGAGAAAGATCGAGCATTAGCGTGGGTGAGAATTTTTTTCTTAATGTTGAAGAGCTTCAAAAGCTCTCGGTAGCTTCAAAGTCTCTTATTTCAAGAAAACTCAAAGTTTACCGCTCGCGACACTCACGAGCCACCCACATGAAACATTTTATTGCATGTTGAGATAGAACACAAAGGATTTAGGGTATTTGATGTTTTTCAATATAAGAGATTTTAATGATGTTTTCTGTTTCTCGACATTTTTTTATTGTTTAGTTAGTAATAAGACAAAGTAAGAGGAGTGCATGGTGCACATTCGAGACTCCGTCTTCAGAATTGACAAGTAGATATCATAAAAGAAACGATGTTCTTTAAAAAAAACGATGTTTTTTAGTTTTCGTGCCTCCCCGAAATAATGAAAAGTGATTTTTAGTTTTTATCCGAATCTTGCCACAGAAGTTTTAAAGCTTTCAATAATTAACTTGAAACTTTAAGGAAGCAAAAAAAATGGTTCTCGAAAGTCTCATCAAGTTCGTTTCCTCCGAAAAAAAATTAAATGTTCAAATCAATTCTAAGAAAACTTTTTCCAGCCAATTGAAGTTTAATTACAGACACGACGATCAGAACATAAAGCAATGGTAAATCTGAGGATTTTTCACAGCTTTATTTTCTGGCCAAACTCGTGAAAAGCACAAATTCAAATCTTGATTGGAAAGAAGATGAGTCAAACGGTGTTACTTTAAGCAATTTTTCTGTAAACTCCGATTACTAAAGTCAAGATAAAAAGAATAAAATGAAAAAGTCTTTCAAATTCAAACAATTATTTTATATTATGAAAATTTCTACATCGAAGAAATGGTGAGAGAATAAATATAATAAATACATTTTAGGGAACCACTCTGTAAATAAAAAGGTGTGCGTCGAATTTTGCACAAAAACATATTTAATGCAGCCGGCTTTTGAAGGTCACATTGATCATTCCCTATTTGTTATTTCTCTTTCCTACTCAACCCCTATTGCTTGAACAATATTTTTTAACACATCTGACATCAAAACTTAAACGAATTTTAGAGATTCTTATATAGGTTTGTGACATCACAAATTAATATTTCTTAAAAATGGGCTTCAAAACTAAAATTTGTTTGTTTATTTTGTTTGTTTTTGGTGTCGCATTCCAATTATTGTAGGGTTCCATATTAAATTTTAAATCCGTATGCCCCTGTGTGTTCAATGTTTGACGCAGTTTGAAAGCTCCGTTTGAGAACCTCAATTGCGTATTGGAAAAAAACGACGGAAGATTCTACGAAGAAAAAAAAATCGGAAAAACGTGTTCAATTCCCTATAAATTTGAAAAGAATTAAAAGGCAACGGAAGATAAAGGTGTGGATCATCTAATTCAATTGAAGTTAACAGAAAAATCAGATTCTTTAGTGGAAATTCGGCGAAATTTTCCATTGTTTTTATTGACCCGATTCTGCAACAACAACGAGGAGACCTGCACGTAGCTTGCTACATTAAAAACTCTGTAAGTCGGACTAAACCTTTCCTTGGCTGCAAACATTAGGTTTGCTTCAGATCAGGAGGAAACGAGCGATCCTCGTTTTACAGTGAAGCGAATTGCGTAAGACACGGGCAAGGTCGCGTGAGACATTTCACTGTAAAGTTACTGCGTATCACAAAAATAAACATACACGGCGAAACGATTCTCTAACATCGAGCGACAGAAAAAAAAGAAGTAAAAAGTAAGAAAAGCCAAAAAAGAAGTACGAAAAACCGAAAGTTGTTTTGAAAAACAAACTCGAAAAATGGAGTTTCAAAAGAAGTATGATGTCGACGCTATGCTGAATGAAGTTTCGGACGATGGAGATGTGTCGGACAATATTGATACCGATGTTGACAAGGCGGTTGCCGAGAATGGTGAAAAAAATCTGTTAAAAAAGCCGCTTACTGTCGAAGAACATCGAGCGCTTCGTCGTAAAACCAAAAGAAATTTGAATCGTCAAAGCAGCAAAGAAGGAACTTTGGGCATGGCAGGAACGCCTAACTTTGTCGCCCCACAGAGACGCTGGAAGAATTCACGCAGATCACGCAATGGCAATGGAAGTCGTTTGACGAAAAAATCTGGCGGAGGTCGCGGTAATTGGGGAAAAGCCGGAAGCGAATTACTTGAAGAATATGAAGTGCTTGATCAAGCTGACCCGAACTTTAACGAGGACTCAGACGTTGACAACATCGAGTTCAAAGAAATTGTGTGCACCGACAATCCAAACACTGAAGATGAATTCTTGAAAAACTTCGAGCAAGTAATGTTGGAATATTTTGAGCATGGTGACACCAGTGAAGTTGCAAAAGATATCGACGATTCTATCCGCAGTGGAACACTTCGTCCATTGGTTATCCGCAAGGCTATCGAAATGGCCTTTGAGCATAAAAATTCACACCGTGAAATGACAAGCGTGCTTATCAGCGATTTATACCAACGCTGTTTGATTGGTTCTGATTATGAAAAAGGATTCGATATGCTGCTCAATAACTTGCCCGATCTCATCCTCGATACACCAGAAGCCGCTCATTTACTTGGCAATTTTCTCGCCCGTGCTGTCGCTGATGATTGTTTGATGCCGAAATATGTTCATCAGCTTGCACAGAATGGTAAACATTCACCGAAGAATGGCGTCGGTAATGGTCACAATGAAGACACAGAAGTTGTTGCCAGCCGAACATTAAACGAATACGCAAAGCATGCGCTTGACTATGCCGAAGGTAAGAAGAATATTATATCAATTAGAAATTATTTTTCTAAACAACCAAAATTTTAGGACATTTGACAGGTCAGACTGGTTGGACCCATTTGGACAATGTCTGGGGTGTAGCTGGTGGTCTTCGCCCTGTAAAAAACATTACAAAGCAAATGGAATTGCTGTTGAAGGAATACTTGCTGTCGCGAGATCTTAAAGAAGCTCAGCGTTGCATTATCGCTCTTGAGGTTCCGCATTTCCACCACGAATTGGTTTATGAGGTAATGATTGGCTGTAAAAAATATTTAATTGTAATCAAGCTAAATTTATTTAATATTTATTTGTCCCCAGACTGTCATTATGACTCTAGAAGCTGTCAAAGAAGACACAGAAGAAGCAATGGCTAAGCTTTTGAAGTCATTGGAGCAAAGCTGCATCGCGACCATGGAAATGATTGAACAAGGATTTCAGCGCGTTTATGACGACTTGCAAGACATCTCTCTTGACATCCCTCTGGCTTACATCATCTTAGAGCGCTTCGTTCAGCGCTGCTACAATCTCGGTGTCTTATCCGAAAAGATGATGAAGAATTTGCCAACACGGTGAGTGTATAGCCTTATTAAAAATAAACAATTTGTGCAGTCTGTGTAAGAACATTGGTAGTTGTGCGACGAGTCGAAGAACAAAATACTCACGACATGTGCTTTTCGTGAGTTGTTTTTTGTCTTCTCTACTTTGAATGCCGGTCGGAATTGCGCAATTCAATGTCTAAAAAATTTCCACTTCGTTGTTTTGTCGATAAGCGCGATAACGTAAATATCCCGGCGTGTTCATATTTGTTTTGGCAATTTTTTTTAAAAAAAAAACTAATGTTACATGAACCAGAAATGCAAGCTTAGCTTGAACTGCAATACTTGCACGTCTCGTTTCTATTTTAAGAACTGAGAAAAAAGTTGCCGGCCTTTTACCTACATTTGAGCGCCGCAAGTTGGAGCGCAAACAAACTTGTAAACAAAATCAGCTCTATCTGCTGTTAAACAGTGAATTGCGACTTTGTTTCACGCGGTCGAAAAGATTATTTAATTTCGAGGTCACGCAAGATTTGTTGTCGTCTGTCGCTTGTTTTCTTCTTTCATATGAACTGCCATCGAAACATATCAAAACTTTTCAGTGAAATATTTATGCATACCTGATGTAAATGTCTGTCTGTGTCCCCGCCTCGGAACTTTTCATGCAATTCAATCAAAAGTTTATGAAACACAATCGATAGACGCTCGTTGTACTCATTGCACAACTCTCTGTTCAATGACTGAAATTACGGCTGCTCATTTCTATTTTAAGGAATAATTTCCTAACAGCGAAGGATCCGAAGTTGATTCGTCCAACTTTAATGTGTTGAAAAATATTTCATTCGCTAATAATCATTTGTTTTCTATTTCTCGTAGTGGTCGCAAGCGTTTCGTTTCGGAAGGTGATAACGGATTGATCAAGCCCTCCTATATGATGTACCGCGAATTCTAAGAAGCAACTTCTCACATCGACAGCCAACAACTCGAGTGAGTTTGACAGTTCGTTCATCCCAATCAACATTTTTTTTCGACACATTTTTCTTCATTTTTTAACCTCAAGATTA
Organism: Smittia aterrima; assembly: GCA_033063855.1. Taxonomy (NCBI): domain Eukaryota; kingdom Metazoa; phylum Arthropoda; class Insecta; order Diptera; family Chironomidae; genus Smittia; species Smittia aterrima. Next base: position 19,250,360 of record CP093831.1, read on the forward strand.
AGTTCGTTGAATAAGAAATAACAATCTATATTCTATATATTCAATGACGATACCTGACACATTTGCATAACGATACATTTTTATTACGGTCGAAGCAGTACATTTGAAGTGTACGTATAAAAACCGTAAGATCACATTTAATCAAACCGCGAGAATATTGAATGAAGTATCTCGAAATTGAAAATTCAATGAGCATTTTAAAACATTTAGAAAGTAAAGAATTTACTTTAGCAATTTAACAAGTTGAATACCTCAAGCGAATTAACATTTGGAAGAGCCCCTAATATGCTTGAAGTTTCGATTGTATGATTAGATTTTTCTTTCAACTTATTGATAATGAAACTTACTGCAAATCTTTATGTAAATCTGCCTCCACCTCATAGTAGAGAATATAAATTCAAGGCTGATACTCCACGTTGATTGTAAAGCTCGTTGAATTGACGGTCACAGTTTAGGACAAATCGCTCAAATTATTTTTGGATAGACAAGTCAATTCAGCGAGTTCGGAATTGGAGCACGCTTAAAATAGAAAAGTTTTTCCTTTTTTCAAATCGTTTTTAGGAAATTGGCTAATATTTAACGATGTTTACCGGCGAAAGCCTTTGTGGAGAAATGTCATTGGGTAAAATATTTTTATAAAAAAATTCGAGAGCAAACAAAGAGCACACAAAATTTAATAACGTAACTTTCTTAAATAAACTGTCAAGCAAAAAAAGATTCTTGAGATTCATTTGAATTCGCGAAACTCAAAGTGAATGAAGTTTCTAAATAAAGCTGCTGGACCTTTCCATTACCTTCCAAACAACTATACCCGAGTAAACCAGTGTCATAAATATACTTCTGAAGATCGTCATTAGAATCCGAATTGGAAGTCTCCTAAATTAAAAACCAGATGAGATGTCGATGAGAAAAGAAGTGAGAAAGATGCTTGAAATGAAAACAATCAAGATTGTTTAAGACATTCTACTCACATAAAAAATTGTTTTTTACGTCATACCGAAAACTTATAAACGCTACGCATTGTCAACATCAGCAAGTGAAATAAAAGTTACATAAAATAATTTAATCGATAAGAAAAATTGGTCGTCTTGGTTGTTATCTGATCTATGCAGAGGTGTCTTATCTTCTACGATTTTATCACAATCAATCCGTCAAGTCTCATTCACGTCTCAGCCGTCTGACGCACAAATCATTTCCGCGTAATAAATATTTTCCTAAAATGAATTCGAAAGTTTTGCAAGATAAAATTCAGGAGATCGAATACGAAGCAATCGAAATGAGATTGCTGAAGAAAAGTGATAAATATCTAGAGAATGGAGATGAGAAGGAGAGAGTCGCAGTATCTACAAGTCAGTCGACAGTTTCATTAAAGCATTACGATCAGGTAACCTTGGCCTATGAATGATTAGATTGGTTGACTTATAAGTTTATTTCCTTGATTATTAGCTTCTCTGTGATTTACGGTGTCCTGGTTGTACGAACCTTCTTCAAGCTCCGATTTATCTATGCATGTCTGGACACTCACTTTGTAAAATGTGTAGAGTATCCGGAAAAACTTGCCCCGTTTGTGATTCTTCTTTGACTAATATTCGATCGTTTACATTGGAGAGATTGTCAGGAAAATTCCAGTTCCCATGCAATAATCTGCGTAACGGATGCTCTGTTCGTTTGCCACTTGAATTGATGAGATGGCACGAGGAAAAATGTATTTACAAAAAAACCAGTTGCTTTATGGGAAAAATCTGGCATGATTGTACCTGGCGAGGACGTGAGAACGATTGGCTTCAGCATTGCAAGCAGAAGCATTCGCACAAGATTCTTAAGAACAAGGATTCGCAAGAACTTATTTGGAATTTTGAGACACTGAAACATAATGCTGGTCCTATAATCGCCTATTATTTGATTCAAAACTTCAACGAGACATTTAATTTATATCAGATTCATGAGGCTAAGCATTGTGAGTGAGAAGGAAAACTTAAAAACATTGTATAAGATTTCTTTTTGCAGCTTCGTTGACTTGGACGATAATTCTTGCCAATTACAATACGTCACAAACTGATAAAAGCAACAAGAACAAGGAACAACAAGACGTTCCAAAGTTTTCTTTCGAGTTTGAGTTTTATAATAAGAAGGACCCAAGATATTTGCTTGTTCAGCGGTTTCCTGTTCATTATGAAGACTCCGAAGATCTTCTCGAAGATGGCCGTTGTGTCAAAGTTTCGTTAACAGATGTGCAAAGGTTTTTAGATCATGAGCAGGTTTATGTTAAAGCTTTTAAAATCAAGAAACTATTTCAAATTTATAATCTTTCAGAATCTTTTCTATCGAGTCAAAATAATTCCCGAGCAGAAAAAGAAGGATCGTTGGGATGAATTACTGGAGAAAACAGCTCATCAGAACCAAGAGTTTGCTTTTTTTGACGATGAAGATGATCAAGTTTTTATGGACGATGAGAAGTTAGTAGTGGTGTCTGAAAACCGTCTTCACAGTTACCACAGTCGCGAAGATGATCCCCTAAAACAGATTTTTGAAAAAGAATTTACTCCAGTTGTGACACGTGAAGAAATTTCTCGGACGATTCAAAAACCTCCGAGGAAATCTTTGTCGAATCGCAGCTCCCTCGAACGTAAGAGAAACACAAATAGTTACAGCAGCTCGCACAGCAGCTCTATGCGATTTGATGATTAAGTTCTTTATTTGTTTCATTTCAAAAAACGGAACACAGTTCCTTTAATAGTCATCAGGATGATACATTTCTGTCAGCAATCGATACACCTTCAATTAGACAAAAAAAAAATAAGTTTTTAAGAAGGTAAAAATTAGAAAAATTGTACTTACATATGAAGGAGTGTAGCCACCACTGTTGATTGAAGAGAAAATTAATTTCTTTAAGTAAAACAACAATTTAAAACACTTACTTGCTAGAAATAAAAAGAGTGATGAGCTCAGGAGGGACATAGTCGAAAACAGGCGCATACGCTTTTATAGATGTCGAAACTTTTGTGTTGTATGGAAGAACGCTTTCTGTGTTACCAAGTAAGTTAAAAGCTTCTTGCTCAAAATTACACAAGAATATCGGCGATAGCTTGAACATTGGCACAAGGACAACTACGGGAGTTGAATAGTGCTTAGCTGCAAGGGCTACCGTGAAAGCTCCACTAGCAGCTCGTAATCCTCCATTTGCAAGAACGCTATGTGTTCCGATAATTACTTTGTTGACTCTCGACATATAGGCGAAGATTGCAGAGTCTGGAATCACGGTTGCATCTATCTTGGCATTCGCTAGAGATTGGGCAAGCATGTGACCGCGACAAGAAGGCGCGCATTCTGCGATAACCACCTCAAATTTTCTTTCTTTCGGTACCGACTTGAGGAATTTTTCAACGCTCTTCGAATAACCAAGAGTTAGAATAATTTCTGACGAATGAATGTGTTCGGGAGCCTGTTGAGCTAAATTGTCGAGACTAAGATGAAGCTCGTTTTCAATCTCTTGAAGATGATTTATCAAGTTTTCACGGAGATCAGCATGAAGATTCGTGTAATCAGATTTCTTATGCGATCTCTCGCTATTCTGAGTCACCAACTTTTGAAGAGATGCTGCTTGTGAGTCATCGATTTGCTTTGCTTGCTGTGGCATGTTGAGCTCATCGTACTCTTCACGAATTATCTTTAAATTCCGTCGAATAATGTTAGCAAGAGTTGCTTCTTGAGGCAACGCGTTGTTGAGGATTTTTCCGGTTTCACGAACAATAAGCATTAAATCATCAGCTGTCGTCCAATTTGAGCTTGTTATAATTGTCAACAGAAGATTAAGCATTTGCTGCGAGATTGTAAACGATCCCACGAGTTTTCTAAATATTTGAAATTGAAATCACCATCAATTTTATGAAATTAACGAGTTAAACTTTATTACTCACCCAACTTTGACGTCATGGATAAGCTGCGCGAGCTCCTTAGTAAGATATTGATTGTTTTCTACCATTTCGAGTGTTTGGCTATAAGAATAATAAGAATTTCCTAAATTTTATGAGAACGTAAACATTCAATAACAGAGCCAAATTAGAAAAAGACAAGAAAACTTTTTATCCGAATTTCTTGAATTATCCGAAGTTGCAACTTGTTTAAAAGCGCTTCTCAGGCTAAAAGAAAAATTAAAGAAAAATACGAGAAATCATGTTTATTGAGTAGCTTAACGCTAAAAAACTATTGTATTGTCCTCATAAAGACTAATTCCACATTTTCAAGATGCACATCAAGCAGGTAAAGATAAATTCCAGTTGAAAATTAGAGAAAACTAATAGCGCAAAATTTAGCGTCCTTTTGTTGATTTGTAATATTTATCTCGATTTTAGGTGATCATTCATGGATTTAAATCATATCGGGAGCAGACTGTCGTCGATCCCTTTGATAAGAAGCATAATGTTGTAGTCGGACGTAACGGATCAGGAAAATCTAACTTTTTTTCGGCTATCCAATTTGTTTTGAGTGATGAATTCACTCATTTACGGCCAGAGCAGCGACAGAACTTGTTGCACGAAGGAGTTGGACAGCGACTTGGTTCTGCTTATGTTGAAATCATTTTTGACAATGCTGGTAAGTTAAGATGAACTTCCAAAAAAATTAAATTACGTATAATTTTATATTTTAGACAATCGTGTTCCTATCGACAAGGAAGAAATTTCACTTAAACGAGTCATCGGAGCAAAGAAGGACCAGTATTTTCTTAACAAAAAGAATGTACCACGTTCAGAAGTTGTTAATCTTCTCGAATCTGCCGGCTTCTCAAACTCAAATCCGTACTACATCGTCAAACAAGGAAAAATTAATCAAATGGCCACCGCTCCAGATGCTCATCGTCTAAAACTTCTCCGTGAAGTCGCGGGAACTCGGGTTTACGATGAACGCAAGGAAGAGTCAAAAACTATTCTCAAAGACACAGATTCCAAAGTGGAGAAAATCACTGAATTCTTGAAAACTATCGAAGATCGCTTAAAAACACTTGAGGAAGAAAAAGAAGAACTTAAAGAATACCAAAAGTGGGATAAGCTTCGACGAATGCTTGAGTACATTATTTATGAAACGGAGTTGAAGGATAATCGCAAACAGTTGGATGAGCTTGAAAACCATCGAAAGAATTCCGGTGATCAACAAAAAAAGTTGACGAATGAAATTCAAAAGATTCAAGACAAAATCAAAACGATACAAAAGAATCTAAAAGACGCCAAGAAAGAAGTGACGACCTCGAAGGAAGAGCGATCAATCCTAACGGCTGAGCAGCAACAATTGTTACGTGAGAAAACTAAACTCGACCTGACAATAAATGATTTAAATGACGAAGTCCAGGGAGACAATAAATCGAAAGAAAGAGCTGAACTCGAGTTGAAGCGGCTTGAGCAAACAATTGCTGAGAAGGAAAAAGAGTTGAAGCAAGTGAAACCTCAATATGAGGACATGAAGCGAAAAGAAGAGGAATATAGTAGAGAACTCGCTTTAAAAGAACAGAAGCGAAAGGAGCTGTACGCAAAGCAAGGGCGTGGGGCTCAATTCTCGTCTCGCGAAGAACGAGATAAATGGATCCAAACTGAGTTGAAATCGCTTACAAAACAAATCAAGGATAAGATCTCCCATCAAAATAAACTGACCGAAGATTTGAAGCGAGACGCATCAAAGCAAACAGAACTTGAGAAGAAAATTGAAGATTCAACTGTTGGTATGGAACAGCTCCGTCAGCAAATCGATGAGCACAACAAAAACTTTTACGAACTTAAGAAAAAGAAAGATTCAGAACAGAGTATCAGAAACGATTTGTGGCGACAAGAGACTCAACTTCAACAAACTTTAACATCTCACAAAGATGAGCTCTCAAAAGCCGATCAATCATTGCGATCTATGGCTGGCAAGCCAATACTTAATGGAAGAGACTCTGTTCGAAAAGTTCTAGATATGTTCATGGAACGAGGAGGTGAACACGAAAAGATCGCAAAATCATATTACGGTCCAGTTATTGAAAATTTCAATTGCGACAAGACGATTTATACGGCTGTCGAAGTAACTGCTGGAAATCGATTGTTTCATCACATCGTTGAATCAGATCGTGTCGGAACTCAAATTTTAAAGGAGATGAACAAACAAAAGCTACCAGGAGAAGTAACTTTTATGCCGCTGAATCGACTGCAATTTAAAATGCATGATTATCCAGATAACAATGACTCGATCCCAATGATCAGCAAACTGAAATATGAAGAGAAATACGACAAAGCATTGCGCTATATCTTTGGAAAAACATTGATCTGTCGTAATCTTGAGCGTGCTACGGAACTTGCAAAAACGACTGGACTTGACTGCGTTACACTCGAAGGTGATCAAGTGTCGTCTAAGGGTTGTTTGACTGGTGGATTTTTCAACACTTCTCGCTCTCGTTTAGAAATGCAAAAGAAACGAACAGAATATATGCAGATGATCAACGAATTCGAGGATCAACTTCATGAGATTCGTACAAAGCTGAAGTCGACAGAAGTAACGATTAACGATATCGTCAGTGAGATGCAAAAAACAGAAACGAAACTCGGGAAATCAAAGGATGCATTTGAAAAGGTTCAAGCAGATATTCGCTTGATGAAAGAAGAACTCACGAGAATTGAGCGATTCCGATCGCCAAAAGAACGATCTCTCGCACAGTGCAAGTCGAATCTTGAAGCGATGAACAGCACAAAATCTGGATTGGAAAGTGAACTGCATCAAGAGTTGATGGCACAGCTTTCTGTACAAGACCAACAAGAAGTCGATCAACTTAATGATGATATTCGTCGCCTGAACCAGGAGAACAAAGCAGCTTTTAGCTCTCGTATGAGTCTTGAAGTCACTAAGAACAAACTTGAAAATCTTCTTACTAATAATTTGATTCGTCGCAAAGACGAACTTATGCAAGCTCTACAAGAAATTTCTGTTGAAGATAGGAAGCGCCAACTTAACAATTGTCAGAATGATCTTGGTAATGTTTCAGAAAGGATCAAGAAAGTCAACACAGATCTCGATGAGACTGAGAGCAAGGTAACAAAAGCTGTAAAAAACCAGAAAGCTCATCAAAAGGATTTGGAGACATTGGTGCAAAAGGAAAAAGATTTGCAGGACAAGATTGATCAAGACTCAAAGTTAACGGAAAAATGGGCTGCAAAGGAAAATCTTTTCCATCAAAAAATCGACGAGTGTACGGAGAAGATTGCAAATCTGGGTGCATTGCCCCAAGTTGAGCCACAATATACAAAATACTCATTAAAGAAGGTAGTGTAAAGACTTGTATGAATTCATAAATGTAGTTACCTTTTTTTTAATTTTTTTTTTAGTTGTTTCAAGAGTTGGAGAAAGCTAATCATCATTTGAAAAAATACAATCATGTTAACAAGAAAGCTCTTGATCAGTTCTTAAGCTTTTCCGAGCAGAAAGAGAAATTGTACAAACGAAAAGAAGAGCTTGACATAGGCAGCGAAAAGATTAAGTGAGTTCTTTATTATTATTCATCCGTCCTTGGTAATAACGTTACAATAATTCACAGGGAGCTCATGCAAAACTTGGAAATGAAAAAGGTTGAAGCTATTCAGTTTACATTCCGACAAGTGGCCAATAATTTCACGAAAGTATTTAAGAAGCTCGTTCCTCATGGCTCAGGTCATCTCATTTTGAGAACATTACAAGATCAAAACGGAGAACACGGCGGAAGTGATATTTCGACATCAGACGATTTTACTGGAATTGGAATTCGCGTATCATTTACTGGAAGCGATGCTGAAATGCGAGAAATGAATCAGTTGAGTGGAGGCCAAAAATCTCTAGTCGCTTTGGCTCTCATCTTTGCCATTCAAAAATGTGATCCTGCTCCGTTTTATCTATTTGATGAAATCGATCAAGCTCTTGACGCTCAGCATCGTAGAGCCGTCGCTGACATGATCCACGAGCTAAGCGATAATGCACAATTCATCACAACTACTTTCCGACCGGAACTCCTTGAAAACGCTCATAAATTTTACGGCGTCCGTTTCCGCAACAAGGTCAGTCACGTTGATTGTGTCACCCGTGAAGTCGCACGCGATTTCGTTGAGGACGATACTACTCACGGTTAAGAAGATAAGCGCTTCACTCATCTATTATTTAAACTCCAATTTTCTAGTAACTGTTGAGTGTCAGACAGGTTTTCTGTCTTTTGTCGTTTAACATTCAATCGAGGAATTTCTAGAAAAATTTAATCTCGCGAGACTCAATGAATATTGAAACACTTTGGGAGACGCAAAGTCTCATAAAGTGTTTCTTTTGATATCAGATTCGTTTCTCAATTTGCTGTACAAAAAAAAACATTTGAATGTAATAAAATATGAAAATCCTTAATACAAGAAATCATTTTTTATGATTTTTATTATTTTTTTATTATGAAAATTTCAATAGGTCACGACTATTGTCGAAATAAAAACAAATTTGATAGCTATCGAAGTTTCTTAAGATATTTTCAAGTTCATATTTTGTGCTCTGATATCGATTTTCGCTTTTTCAAAAGGATGAAGTTCGAACTGGTCATCCAAGTCCTTGAGCTTCAAAAGTTTCATTTCTTTTGAACACACTTTCAAACGCGAAGGGAAAATTAAAAAATCGATTAAATTTCCGTGCTGCATGAAAAAGTAAATCGATGAAACACTTAATTTTTTCTCGTTTTTAAGAAAATTATTTTTCAAGTTCAGTTGTCGAATTTATCCTGAGGAACGGCATATTTGCTGTTCCAATCACGCTCAAACAACGACTCGAGCTGACTTCTAAGCGTGGTTACGTTCTCGCTTCTATTATGAATTGTGTCTTGTGATACGAATCCGATTCCCGCTGTGTCAATGAAATAATCACCTGACCAGTTCGACGTTCCGATGTAAGCGACTTGATCAGTTACCATGTACTTGTTATGATTAACTCGTCCAAAAGGAATTTTCTTTTGATCCTCCGTTGCTGGCACGATGAACCGTTTCTATTGATATTTCGATTTGTGCTTTGGTATAAGAATAATTGAGAATAAATAATTAAGGTGAACTTACAACTTGAATATCGACTCCTTTGTACGCGTCAGATAACGAAGTCAGGGATCTAAGAAAATAATCCTCAGATGGTCTCGAATGATTCCAATAAGAGATCAAAAGCTTAACAGATACTTTATTCTCGATTGCAGCAGTTCGCAACGCAGTATCGATGTCGGGCCAGTACCTAAGTTAATGCAATATAAAATCTAATCCCCGGCTTACTCTATTAGCTTAATTTACTCACTTAATCTTTGGCGAATATAGCTCGAGTGGGAAATAATCCATTACTGAAATGTAAACGAAGCGCTCTGCGTTCTGAATTGTGTGAATTATAGCATTTAAATCATTAGTTCGCCCACGCGGATTCATTGGAGGTGGCGATGAGGAGAAAAATGATGCAAACAAGTAATCACCGCCGTTGTAATCTACAAGCATTGGTTTGTCGACGTTAATCCCTGTTGTATACTTATCCGGCCATTTCGGCGGAATATTTGCATCAGCTCTGAAAAAGTATAATTTATTTAAGTCTCACTTTTAGAATTATGCGATTTTCTCTTTTGAACCTTCCAAGCTCCCAATAAACGTTGAAGATCTTAGTCAGATCTTTGGCAAGACATGAGCAGTTCGTGACAAGAACACCAAGTTCCTTCACTTGTGAGAGTGAACGCCAATCCATGTTCGCACTTCCAACGTAAAAATGTTGTCCATCGACTATCCAAACTTTCGTATGTAGTACACCAGCTCCAAAAAGTTTCATAAAGTTAACTGAACGAACTTTTGCTGCCTTTCGTTTCTGAAGGATCTCAGTGTCAATATTTGGCGAAACCTGAGACGGCATACTCTGGGCAATTCGAATATCGATTTTCCTCTCTGTTCCTGCATTTAGAAGTGCATTGAAAATCTTGTCACCGTAGATCGAGGATGAATGATTGTAAACCTCGTCTGATTTCAATGTCCAATAGAAGCTGCCAATGTAGAGATTTTTCTGCAATGCAAACATTATATGATTTATTTGAGCATGAGAAAACTGAAAACCTTACCTTGGAAGATTCTATTAGGATATTCCACGCATCAAATGTGGACATAAACGAGGGACTTTCCGCATCGTAAACGAGTCCCTCCGGTATTGATTCCACCAGTTGTATGCTAAAAATAGGCAAGAAATGTCAGTTTCAAGGTCGACTTGAAAGTTTATGCTCTCGCGATGGCTATTAATGCGCCAATTGTGTAACATACGATAATGAATCAACAAAGAAACACTTAAAAGCAACATCTGTTCACAACTCACGCGACGACAACAAATTGCTCACCTGCATTCATCGTGGCACATCCATCCCACGAGTGAAGAATTATGTCGACCGGCTAATTTATCATTCTGCGAGTCGAGTAGCGGAAGTAAAACGACGAGGATGATGAGGATCAGAATGAACATGATGGGAATGCACGAAGGCTTGCAGATAACGCCTCCGTGATTCCATTTATATCGCTGCTGATTTCTCAACATTTGACTGTGGTCCCAGAGCTCGAAATCATCGTCACCGACAGGTCCGTGTACGGGATCACGGCTCGAAGATTCGAGAACAGTCTGCAATGAAACCAAACCAGGAAATTTCTTCACTTTGTCCAGCATTGCTTAGAATGGTTTGAGCAAGTGCGAGGCTTAATTCGCAACTGACACTGCATCGAGTTTTGGCGCGAGGCTTCGTTGCCATAAAGTTAATCGATAACAAGAACAACAAAACTTTTGTTGAAACGTTTAGCCAAGCTTAATGCGATTTTAAGAAGTCTAGTTGCTCCTCTTTTATAAGTCCATGCATATAGCGAAATTCACATATTTAGCTTTATATGTGGCCCTCCCCCTCACAATTAAAGAATTAAATTGCAAAGCTGACTTACGAATTTTTCATCCTTCTCTGACAGTTTATGGTCGCAATTCGTAGCGAAAATTTTCATTGAGACTAAATTTAATAATGCCGGAACAGCAAATTCAAATTAAAAACAAGTTCAATTGTCGCAAAGTCAAATTTCTGCTTTTTAACTTCAGGCGATTCTTGAATTCATTTGCAGATATGCGGCCGACGACACACAACAACAACTAAGGAGAAAAAAACAGCAAACTAAAATAATTTTACACAAAGAATTCTCTCTCTTGTTCACTTCGGTTTTGTTTTGCTTTAATCATAAAGGCTGACCAGACAAAAATTTCAGAATTTTTCTCGTTTCGGATCTGGTTAATGTTCGAATTTATTTTATTTTAGTGCTTTTTTCATTTCACTTGTTACAGACTCCTTGATGGTCAGCCTTTAAAAATTTGAACAAAGAGAATTTAGTTTCCAGCAGATTTTTGCTGCTACAAGGGTTCGAAGATGTTAAGCTTTGTCCTTTTGAAACGCTCGCAGGTAACTAACTGACATAAACGAGTAATCGTGTTATGTTCTGCTTCAATTTCAGGCTGATAAAGCAGACTCATGTTAAGAGCAGAGGGACTCAAATTCCTTTGGGGAAAATGAAAACATGTGAGGGTAGTCATATGAATTTTTCGAGCTCGTGCCTTCTTAATACGGGAAAGTTCCACATGAAAGCTTAAGCTTAGGAAAGGAACTTACAAAGCAGAATAGCGGATAATTACAAAAGCAGCACCTCATGTTTTAAATATATATTTTTTTTCTAATTATCACGTCACTCACTAGCGGGTTCAAACAAACCACAAGATACTCGAGTTTCCTCGTAATTCATCAACAACAAATTTAGCTGTCGATTGTTAAATTTTAAAGGTTGATTAACACAAACCAATGTATACACACTTGTCATCGCACCGACCTCAAAACGACAACTGAAAATCAGTTGAGCAATTCCGAAAATCGATTTAAGTTTAAATTATGCATTTTTCTGCATAGACAGTAAAATGGTTTCAGTCGTCGAAGGTAAATGACTGGCCATATGAGGTTTCAACGTGAGAAAATAGCAAACGCCATGTTCGTCACTTACTAAAAACGTCCAGTAAAAATTAGACGTTTAAAGTCAACATGAAGCGAACTTTATCATTAATATCACATCAAATTTAACCCGCACAGCTGATGACTAAGTGAAGCTTCTCCACTGCACGCGAAGTGTGTAAGCTTTACCCGTAAATAAATTGTAAACATATTTGTTGGAGGACTTTTTATCGTCGTTGCTATTTTTACTGCCAAGAGTTTTATTTTGAGAAAGAGGGGAAGGAAATTTGATCCACAAAACGCTCACCTTCTTGAATTTTCTGAAATGGTTTTGAGTTTTAAATTTTAAAGTTCAGCACGAAAAAAGCTCTGGTCTGTTCTGCTTGTTATCAGAGACTGAAGCGAATATCTTTTCTGCTCTCGCAAAGCAAGATTTATGATGTTCAGTTTCAATATTTCCGTCTTTCTCTCACGTTCGGCTCGCATTCGGGTTCGGAATTATAAAGACACAGGAGAGTCTTATCAAAAATTAATAGTCACATCGGAAAACAAAGAAACGTTTTCCGGCCACGAAAAGCTTTTAAGCTGAAAGCTCTCAGTGACGGTGACTTTCAAAGAATTGCGAATCATTCCACTGCTCACCGAACTTGAACCAATTTCAGTTTCTTCATTATTTTTTCTTTCCCGCAGCGAGCTTCTTGATTTTTCTTTAGCTTTTGAATTGAAAAACATTTTATTCTACCTTGAGGAGCTTTTCATCTGTTGAATCCTTCACATCGCTTAATTTGATTCATTAGAAAAAAGAAATCTTCAACATTAATTAGATTACTAACGTCGTCATGTGAAAAATCAAGGTATTGAACGTAAAAAATTATTATGAGCATCAAAATCCACAGAGCTTTGACAATTTAATTGAATTTCTTCTCAAATATGTCATAGCGAGTATTGTTTTCCACGATACGTAATAAAATTTTCTTGCGACGGAGAAAAATTCAATTAAATTAATTCGAACATTCGTTGGAACTGAAGTGAAAGTTTCAAGGTCATGAAATTTAAGAAGGAAAATTCATGAACCTAAATTCGACCCATGTTATTTCAATGAATTTTTTTCTCCATTTCGTTTCACGCAATAAAATATTTAGGAGTTCTTTTGCATTTGGATGGCAAATAAAATAATTTGAAATTACTTTGGATGTTAACTTCGAAACAAAGCTCAGAAATTAGAACAGAAATAGAAGTCTCCTAACAAAAATGATCATATAAATTGAGTTAAATAAAAAAAACAAATTGAAATTGAAATATATGAATTTTAGTATTCTAAAGATATTAAAAGATTAGATTATTGTTTGAAACTCTGGTTCCAATCGAAATTATTAAAATAATTAAACTTTTAATTCTTCTATCTAGCTTAATTCCTGCTTAATATTCCTGAGTGATATTCTTCAAGTGAAACCAAAATAAAATCGAACTGTTGACGTACTTTGCCCTAAAAATATTTTCAAATTTTCTAGAAATGTGAGAACGAGACAAAAAAAGACCTTAACTCAGAAGGCAAATATCATGCCGCATAAAGTTTTCACTTAATCAAACATTAAAGAAGTCAAAAACAGCAATTCGACTTCGTAACTTGACTCATGAATAAAGTATTATCGTGGGGTAGAATTTTTTATCTGTTCTTGAGTAGCAACGTACGGAACCTTATCTCATCCATTCCCATCTTGAATGATGCACATTTAGTGTTTGTCGTCTAGAGTAAAATGTTAACTTTAAATGCAAAGCTCTTGTTCACTGACTCTGTTGAATGAAGGTTTGATTGAGCTACTCTTAAGAGGCATTTTGATCGATTTCAAGGATTTTCCGTATCGATTTACCTTCAATGTCAATGAATAATTAATAAGTTGAAGTGTTTTCAATGTGATGACTGCCGTTAGAATAAGTTCGGGTTAATCAAAGAGCATGAGAATAATTTTTACGATGAACATTACAAATAAATTCAAGTCTGACACGCGTAAAAGAAACTACTTATTTGTTGTTTGTTCAGTGAATCATGTCGTTCGAAGAAAATCGAACGACGCGAAAGGTCGACGTGGGTGTGACAAACTGTTGGTTTTACTATTGTTCAGATCGATCATCAAACGCCAAATTTTTCTGAAGCATATGAATGTCATTAGTCGAGTCGAGGAACTAGGAATCTCACAAATTGTGAGTCACAACATTTGAGGTTTGCCCAAACATTTCTGCAATTGGCAGTTGACCGACTTAAAGCTTTTTCGTTTAATCAAGCTTCATCATACAACAATTTCACGAAACTTTCTTTAATAAAATTCGCTAATCATTCTGATAAGGCTTTTTGGATAATTTTTCAGCAATTTCCGCCGGCTTCTCAAGACTTTCCCACATTTACGGCCGCTGGAAATTTATAAAAGGAAATCGCGTGACACTCGAACATTTTCACTTTTTGCTTAGCAAATCTGTTTGTTGGCTGCATTCTCATGGCTTTCAATCGAGACAACTTACCGACAGCCGTCTCTTGTATTCTGATAATTGCCGATGAAACTTTCCTCTTGTCGGTGTTGTTGGAGTCGACTTCGATTGTAAAAGTACAACACTCTGTTCCAAGTCAAAGAAAGTAGTCTTTCGAGCTGAGCTGGATGATGTAGAAGTAGATGGACTGGACTGCGAGTAGTCCGAGGAATGGAAGTTGATGTTGTTTGTGTTATTGACTATGGGAGGATTCAAAAATTTCTCGATGCAAAATGTTATCAACATAAATCATAAATCTTTGTAAAAAATTACCTTGATATACGAGAATATTGCAAGTTTGTGATGCAATTTGGAACAAGCCTGCTTTAAGATTGTGAAGCTCTCCATCGTCATTCTCGTCATCGTAATTTGTCCTCGATCGGCCCAAATGAATGTAATCCCAAAAGCCTGCGGGCATTTTAATCTCTCACTTTGCAACTGACACAAATTAGCTTATCATGACCATCATCATTTATCGATTTAAACTTAATGGTTTGTCATCGTTAACACAAAATAAATCCACACCGAGCCGTAATCGCATGTTTATCGAAGGAACTACGCGCCGAAACTGAATATTTCCCATTCGATTTTTTTCAATTTCTTTCCTAGCGCGAGTAACAATCACTAAAGAGGTGTCGGACTAATAGTTTTCCGAAGCTTCGAGACTTGAATGGGTCGATGTATTCAATCAAACTAAGGGAAAAACATTTGTTGCCTGCTTGTCTTCGCCTCGACATGCGCACTGATCACTTTCTCAATCGTTTAAAACTTTTATGAGCCATATGAGAGACGAGAAGACGGCGAGGTTCACATGTTGCATCAACTTCGGGACTTGAAACGATTAATCCTTATTGATATTGACATTCTCTCGAAATGAATGACGATTAGAATAATTGATGTTTCTTATTTCACAATGTTGTTCGTCAATTGGCCGCCTAAGAGAAACTTGTTAGAATCGTGAAGTCTAAAAGAACCACAGACACGTCAATGACAAATGCGTTAGAGAAAATATTTTATCGCTTGCTCGTTAAAAGATTCGCGAGCCCAAAATGAGCGTGCCTCTCAAATTTTCAATGGCATCTCGTAAATCAAGAAATAGGTCAACTCACGAATGAAAACACTTTTTATCACGCGGAATTTTGTAAGTTTATTAGTTCAAATATGAAAAATTTGAGATATTTCGAGATTTCTTGAGCTTTCTAGTTTTACTCGCTTTCGTTATCAAGTTTATCAATCTCTTCGAGTGGAATTGGCTTATAGCGATAACTGAGGATTACAAAAATAATCATATCAACAAACATTAGGATTGCGAAAACGAGAAATTCAAGAACTTGACTTTGTAGGAAATCTGCTAAGACGATGACGATTACAAAAACGTTTCCAAATGCGACTGTCAGCTGTAAAAAAATTCTTGGTTAGTTGAAAAGAAAAATGAAACAAATTAAAAATCTTACAAGCCAACAAGCTGAAATGACTGCTTTCATGGTTTTTGGAGCTTCTGTGAAGGAGAACTCTAGACCCGTTATTGAGAACATCACCTATGAAATTAAAGAATTAGAATTTAAACGATCTTCAATCATGTCTGAAGACACTTTTCTTACTTCTCCAAAAGTCATTATAGCATACTGTGGAATCTGCCACAAGATGCTCACACTATTCTGTGGTTGAGAATCAATTTTGATTTGAACAAACGATGAAACTAAGAAGGAAACACCTGCGAATGTTCCACCGATCGTCATCTTCTGAAGTGGTCGTCGAATACCAAAGATGTTCAGCACAGGATACAGAATATAATCAAACAGCGGAATGAAAACGAGAATCATAAGAGGATTGAGAAATTGCATTTGATCAGGTTTCACAACATAGAATCCTATGTCGCCATCCATTCTTGTTGCTTGAAGAGTCCAGCGAGATCCTTGTTGATCGAAAAGAGCCCAAAAGAATGGCAATGGAGTGAAAAGAACGAGAATATTCAGCAAAATTTTTGTTTCCATAACAAGTTTCTTTCCGTATTTCACTTCAGCGTAATCAAGCCAATGCGCTTTTAGATTTGTTTTACCTTCTCGACGCTTGGTACTTATTGCATTCTGAATAAATAAGATATAAGAATAAAATGAGGTTAAAAATTTAATTAAAAGAGTGATTTACGCCAATGCAGCCGCAGACTTTCATCAGCATATTTCCTCCCGGTCTGACATTTTTATAAAATCCTGTGCCTACGATGAAGATGAGGATGGATAGAATCATAAGAACTGCGGGTAATCCAAAGCCTGCCGGGTAGCAATCATCTCTTTCGAAGCAACTCAAGTCTTCACGAAGTATTGGCGTAAATATGGTAGAGAGGAGGGAGCCGACGTTGATTGAGAAGTAGAATATTGAAAAATATTTGACCATAAAATGCTTTTGTTCAGGAAGTTTGAACTGTTCAGCACCAAAGGCAGCAACACATGGCTTAATTCCTCCTGATCCGATCGCGATCAAGACAAGTCCAATACTTGTCATTTCTAAAGCTGGCATGTTGAACATCTCAATAGCTCCTAGTGTAATGACTGAACTTCCAAGCGCATAAACAATGGAGAGCGACAAAATTGTTTTGAACTTTCCAAAGAAACTGTCCGAGATGATAGCACCGATCAGGCAAAAGAAATAAACGCAGAAGGTGAAAGTGTGAAAAATTATCGTTGAATGATCATCCGAAACCAATAACTTGCTAGTTAAGTAAAGAACGAGAATCGCTCTCATGCCGTAATAGCTGAAGCGCTCGCAGAACTCATTGAGAATGATAAAAGGAATTGCTCGAGGATATTTCAATTTCACATTTTGCGATTCGGGATTTTTGCCTAAAAGAAAATAAAATTAGAGAAACAGAGAGTATGCGTTAATTCCTCACCTTCAGCTTTTAATGACGACGACATTGTTTAATTATCTGAGTTTTCTATTAGACTTCAGTCAAAGATGATTTGTTCTTTATGCAAATAAATTTCTTTAAATTCAAAGGCTTCTGCGAAAACTTTTTGAGAACATTTTCATGTTTATTTTTGATGTTAAAAAATTTATTTGTTACAACAGTTCATTTTAAACAGTTTTTTTTTTAATTTTAATCAATTCGCCTTTCTCCTTCGTTTTCCGAAGTGCCAGGAAAATCTAAAGCTTCTTTTTTTGCTTGACTTTCAAGTTCTGCTTCCTCTGAATCAATCTTATCAAGTTCGTCAAGAGAAATTGCTTTGTATCTTATAGCTAGCCACATGAAGATTCCCATGTCAATGAACATTATGCCAGCAAACAATGCGAATTCGTACGTCTGACTTTGAAAAAATTTAGCGCCAACTATAATCGTTACTATCAAATTACCAACACCAACAGTTAGTTGCCAACAGCCTTGAAGAACCGAACGCATGCTTTCAGGAGCTTGTGTGTAGGAGAACTGAAGACCTGTGACCTATATTGGAAAAAATATTTATTTTGATGAGCAGACCATTCTTTTGCAATATTTAACGGAATAAATTACCGAGTACATAACTTCACCAAGAGTCATAATGATGTATTGGGGAGCTAACCAAAGCATGTTCATGGAGTTAGGTTCTGTGACAATAACAATATCAGTAAACTGAAACAGAATATCCAATTATTAGTAAGAAATATCAAAAATAAACTATTTGCTTACGTAGCTTCCCGAACTTCTTTCTTGAATGATAATTGTGTAAACTCCTCCAATCGTGAACTCAATGTCTCTCTTAAGAACAACTTCGTTTGCATAAATTTCGTAATTACTTGCAGGAACTTCAGTCAAATTTCCAATAACTCCTTTTTCATAATATTTTTGTTCACCATCCTTGTCATTAACAGTTATGTTCGCAGGAGTTAACAGATTAGACAAAACACGAATGACAGAACCTCCCTGGTTCGACTTTTCATTATCATCTTCGTAGTCAACGATCTGGGGAGCACTCCTATCTCCATAAATAAAAAAGCTAGTGGCGATTCTATCTTTCATATCAAACGATAAATCCGAGAGACTTTCGCAGTTGGCTGTGGTTGACGTTAACACGTAATCGAAAGATTTACTTGCTTGATCCATTGGAACGTGTAACTCTTCAAAGTAAGAGTTTGGGGGAATTACAATGTTTGATACTGAAGAAAGTCCTGCTACATCAAGCGAATAGTGGCAATCGAGTCCATTGAAAATTCTAAATTGAGCTTCTCCCGATTTCGGTTGAATTGGATAAGTTTTTTCCAAGTTTATCTCAACAATCATTGAGCATACGAATGCAACTCCAGCAAGAACACCGCCTAGAGCAATTTTCTGGAGAGGTCGGCGAACTCCAATGAGATTAAGAAGCGGATAGAACAAGACTTCGTAAAGTGGAATGAAGATGAGAATCAATAAAGGATTGATGACTTGCATCTGAAAAAAATAGCAAGTGTTAATAAAATTACACAATTATCGAATATAAAAATATACTTGATCGGGTTTGATTGTGTAAAAGCCAATATCTCCTGTCATTCTCGTTGCTTGGAAAGTCCAACGAGATCCTTGTTGATCGAACAAAGCCCAAAAAATAGGAAGTGGCACATAAAGAACAAGAACGTTGAGAAGAATCTTTGTTTCCATCACGAGCTTTTTGCCGTATTTTTCCTGTGAATACTCGAGCCAATGTTCCTTTGGATTTGTGCTCTTCTCACGTCGTTTCGTTGAAATTGCGTTCTGAAAAAATAAAATAAGTTTATTAATAAAAGACTCTGAAGAAAATTTTACCAAAAAACTTACAGCAATGCATTTACAGACTTTGACGAACATATTTCCCTGAGGAGGTAAAATTTTGTATAAAAATCTCCCTCCAACGAAGATCACAATTGAAACAGCCATCAATGCAGCAGGAAGACCAAATCCAAGAGGGAAGCAATCTTGCATTCCCAGGCATTTCACATCTTCACGTAGAATCGGCGTAATAAGTGTAGAGATAAGTGAGCTACATCGGAAAAAATATTTGTTTTGATGAGCAGGGAATTCCATTGCAATATTTAAAAAAAAAAATACCCAGAATTAATAGCGAAGTAGAAGATCGAGAAGAAAATTGCCAACTGCTTCGCTTGCTGAGGCAGTTTAAATTGTTCTCCACCGAAAGCAGCCACACATGGCTTGATTCCACCTGAGCCGAAGGCAATCAATGCTAAGCCGATAATCGTCAGAGTTCTTTAGAAAATAATAAAGTTATTCAATCTTCAATAAATAAATGTGGTTACTTACGTGGCTGGCATATTCCAAGGTTCAATGGCTCCAATAGCAATGACTGCGCTTCCGCAAACATAGACTATAGAGAGCCACAGAATTGTATGGAACTTTCCCCACCAGCTGTCAGCGATGATCGCACCGATAATACAACAGAAGTAAACAAGAGTCGTGAAGCTGTGATAAAGAATTGTCGCAGTATCGTCACTGAACGCCAGCTTACGAGTGAAGTAGAGAACAAGAATAGCTTGGAATAAAAAAGTATTTGTTGTCATCATATTGATTTGTTTTATAAAGCTGTAACTCACTTCTCATCCCATAATAGTTGAATCTTTCACAAAGTTCATTTGCGACTATAAACGGAATGGCGCGTGGGTATTTCACTTTCTCTTCATGTTGCTCTACGTCACCGTTTTGTGACTCCGACGTGTTGTCTATAATCATCCGCAAAAGAAACTTTACCTATTAATCAACTCTACTTATCGCGAGAAGTGTGAATTACTTCAATTGCTTTGGCGATAAGATAGAAAAAAATTGATTGAAAGTCTTAAGAAGTCTTTTGTTCGCATGTCAATTAAGTTTTCGTTCAATGTTATATTATAACGATTAGAAATCTTTTATAATCCACTTCGAGTTTAATTTATCGCGACATTACTATATAATAATTGAAGCAAAAGCCCAGTGATTGACTGGGCTTGCTATCTTATCGCTGCGTATGTTCGCAATGAATTCTTTTACACATCGCAATAAAAGCTATGTTTGCTTTACGTTCGATTGCATTTTCATAATTTCATTGCTTTACAATTGATAAACATGTTAATAAAGTTGTAAACTCTCCACTCGAGTCTCGACACTTTTGAGACAATTGTTGATTTAGAAAACGGAAATTAAATTGAAGTATGAGGCATCATTAAAATGAGCTCAATATAAAAGCTTGATAAAAATTTTCTATTAAAAATTAAAGATAGCTACACTAACTATTTTCTTTCAACATCACACAACACAAACTTCTCTCAATAGCGATTTGATGTATTTTTATTATTATCGATTTTGAATAGTCAAATTTTTCTACTGACGTGACAAACTGTATGTCAAATGTTTATTTTTCATCAAAAATAATATCAATCGAACAAGAGCAATTGAAGGCAATAAATTTTAATTAGATTCTAATTCACATAAATGTCATATTAAATATTTGATTTTCTCGTTTAATAACGCTTTTAATTATTTTTCAAATTGATTTCAAAGAATTGAATTCAAAGAAAACATTATTTTATAATCCTTCAAGAAACACAAACTGAAACTAATTATAGTTGAATATTTTACCTTTTCTATTTCTCACATCTGTCGACATTTTCCTAAAATTTGAATTCCTTCGACAGAAACACTTGAGAACTATTTGTTATCAGCTATTAGCGCAAAACAATGATATTCGTTCAAAGCCAAGTAAGTCTAATTTTGTAAGTCCGATCCGATGAAGACACAAACTCAAACTGAATTAAGCCACCAAACTGCCCGTACAAATAATTCTCCCAATCAATTCACTCTCTCATGCCAAATGTTATCTAATCTTTGAATTGCTTCTTCAAATAGTTGAGTAATTAAAAATATCGCGGGATATCAGGGGCGAAGAATGTAACTTTCATTATAACACGACAATAAACAAATTATTTTCGTTATCAATTCAATGTTTTTGAAGCACCGAAAGGAAGAGCGTTTGATATTGCACCATTCATCGCTGAGCGAGCCTCTGTTAAACAATCAAATGATAAGAGGAGAATTCACTTTATGTTCTTAAACAAATATTTTGAGTGAAAGTTCTTATCACGTGCAACTTTATTAACGTTTAAGTTGATAATCACAAATTTATTCTTTAGGATCAAATCCTTCATTTGCAGTTGGTGTGTACTCTAACGGCGATCGTTTCTCTTCATTCTTAAGCAACTCTTCATCAACCTTGTCCAACTCTTCTAAAGGAATCGACTTATATCGGCGAGCGAGCCACATGAAAACAAGCATATCAACGAACATGAGACCAGCAAAAAGGAAAAATTCGAACGTTTGTGAGCTGAAAAATTTGGCTCCAGCGATGATAACGACTATCAGGTTGCCAAACGCTACAGTTAACTGAAAATAAATCATTTAACGATTTAACTTGAGTGGATTGGATATCTCGATTTACCATCCAACAGCCTTGAAGAACTGACTTCATACTTTCGGGTGCTTGTGTGAATGAGAATTGAAGTCCGGTAATGGAAAACATAACCTGAGTAATTTAGTGGTAAATTATTGAAATAAAAATAAATTTAAATGAAACTCACTTCACCAAGTGTCATGACAACATACTGTGGAATCAGCCAGAGGATATTCATTGAGTTAGGTTCAGTAATTTCCTTAAGCTCTGTTGCGTAACTGTTGGTGCCTGTCTCCGTGATTAGCAATGTGTATACCCCTCCGAGCCTTAACTTTAAATCCGTTAGAATCGATCGAGTGCCGATGTAAATTTCAAAATCATCAGTTGGGACGTCTTCTTGGCGATCGATTATCAGCCTAGTGGTGTTGTATCTCTCTGTACCCTTCTTATCGACGAGAGTAATTATTTCATTCGATTGCACGTTAGCGAGAATTCTCATGAAAGGCCAACCACGCCTCGATTTCTCAACGCTATCTTCAAAATCTTTCGCTTCTAAAGCTGAACTACCCGTTAAGAATAGACCAACAGAAGTTCTCTCCTCCAGACGGATGCTTCTTGTAAATCCAATATCATTTTGACAAGCTAGGGGAGTGGCACTTTGAACTGTTAACGTGAAAGTCGAATTCCCTCCTTCGATGTTAATGTGTTGATTTTCAAAATGTTCCATTGCTTTCAAAGAGAAAAGAGTGTGATCAGGAATGTTGGTAGCAAAAGTATAATCGCAATTTCTTCCATTGAAGATTCTAAGTTGAGCTTCCCCTGACCCAGGGACGACTGCGTAAGTTTTCTCTAAGTTAATCTCAACAATAGCTGAAATAACGAAAGAAACTCCAGCGAGGATCCCACCAAGAGTTAGCTTCTGTAAAGGGCGTCTTATACCGATAAGATTAAGCAGAGGATAAAACAAAACTTCATACAGCGGAATGAAAACGAGAATCAACAAAGGATTGATGACTTGTACTTGATCGGGTTTGATTGTCCAGAATCCTAAGTCGCCATCCATTCTCGTAGCTTGGAAGGTCCAACGAGATCCTTGTTGATCAAAAAGAGCCCAAAAAAATGGAAGTGGCAAGTAAAGAACGAGAACGTTTAGAAGGATCTTCGTTTCAAGCACGAGCTTCTTGCCCATAGTTGATTCGGCATATTCAAGCCAATGTTCCTTTGGATTTGTTGTTTTTTCAACTTTTTTGTTCCTAATCGCACTCTGAAAAAACATTTGATGATAAAAAGCTCTTGTGCCAAGTTTATCGAACTCACAGCAATACACTGGAAAACTTTTACCAACATATTTCCCTGATGAGGTAAAATTTTGTATAAAAATTTGCCTCCAACGAAGATCACAATAGAAACAGCCATTAAGAGAGCAGGTACACCGAAGGCAAGTGGGAAACAATCGTCCATTCCAAAGCATCTTACATCTTCGCGTAAAATCGGCGTAACAGTTGTTGAAATTAAAGATCTTAAATAAAAAGTTTGATTAACAGATCACGTTTTTTTTTAAATTTAATTGGTTAAATTACCCTGCATTGACAGAGAAGTAGAAGAGAGAGAAGAAGACAGCGAGTTGAGCTGCTTGTTGTGGCAATGTGAACTGTTCACCCCCAAAAGCAGCAACACATGGCTTGATTCCACCAGAACCCAATGCGATTAGGAAAAGACCAATGATCGTTAAAGTTCTGAAAAATATTTGTGAGTTTTGAAACGTTTTTAATAGAATATGTATCCAACCTCGCTGGCATATTCCAAGGTTCAATGGCTCCGATAGCGATGACAGTACTACCGGCCACATAAACAACAGAAAGCCACAAAATTGTCTTGAACTTTCCCCACCAACTGTCGGCGATGATTGCGCCGAAAATGCAAAAGAAGTACACCAAAACGTTGAATGTGTGGTAAAGAACTGTCGCAGTATCGTCATCGTACATAAGCTTGCGAGTCAGGTAGAGAACAAGAATAGCTTTCATTCCATAAAAGTTGAAACGTTCACAAAACTCATTAGAGATGATGAAAGGAATCGCTCGCGGGTACTTGAGTTTCACTTCACGCTGCTCCAAATCCTTCGCGACGACTTCACTCGCATTGTCAAGATCTGTAAATTAGCCGAAACTTTAGAAGATTTCAAACTCTTTTTACTATCACATTTGTTTATGAATGATTGATCACTCTAGCTTTATCAGCTGCACGGGTCTTCAATGAACTTGGACTTTGATTTCTAGTTTTCTTACTTTCTAACTTTTTTTCACCGTCAGACATTTTATCAAGTTTTTTGATCGTCGATTAACTTTAGAAACTTTCACTCATTTGCACTTTCGAGCTTTGCAGTCTTCTCGTTTCTCACAGGACCGTTCAAACAATGAACTGAAAATTTTTCGGCAAAAACCACAGTTTATATTATTGGCAATACAGTATTTTAGCTGTCAAGATAAAAATGTCATCAATAATTAAATAATCCTTTACTTTACCTTTAATGCGGTTGTAGGAATATTGTATTTTTTTAATTGAAATGTATTTAAACAGTTTTGACATCTTTAATTTGTTTCTATTCCTTTGGTTCTTGATACGTAGATGAGTTTACCAAATTTCATATCATAAAACAGGCCAAAGTCTTTTAAATTTCTCCAAAGCTGCGACAAAATTTCGTTGAATCTTTGTCATTTCGTTATCGCCAACCATAGAACAAAAAGCCCGTGACCACAAATTCCCTGATTAAACTTATCTTTATTGAGTAACAACAATTCCTGTGTTAAACTAAATTTATTGAGAAACAAACGAAATCTTATCAGGCTTTAAAAAAAATCCTGTAATCTCGAGAAACAATCGATCAATATACAAGTTTATTAGCTTAAAGCGGTTTGATCAGTAGATTCATTAGATGAACTATTTTAATTTAAAGATTCGAGAAGAAAAATAAACAATGTTTAGAACAATAAGATTTCTTTTCAGAATTTAAAAAAAATATTATTTAAATCAAACATTTTCAGAAGGTGATAAAATTTCTGTTGAGCTTATCTGATGGGCTTTTTAACTTTATTTCATGACACCGTGGATAAAATGGAAATCAAGAAAAGAACAGAAAGGTTTGAGAATACTTGCTTGTGAGGAGCTTCTACCTGAAGCTTTTAAGGTTTTTTGAAAACGTTAAAGCTTTTTGATGATTTTTTGCTTGCAATTGAATTTCGTAAATGGATGCAGAGTGGAAGCTCTCCAGAAATATAATTATCGCTTCAAATTTTTTATCTGGAAGAATTCGACTCATCTGGTTAATTCCAGATTTCCGAGTTTTTATTTTAGCTTAAAATGCATTGATTTTTTGACAAACATCTTTTCCATAACAGTCTTACTTCTCATTTGTATTAAAAGAAGAAATTTTCTCACCGCTGATAAGAGACTTACACACATTTATTTTTCTCTCGTTCAAAGATTGAGCTCAGCACGAGTCAAATCGCTCGTTCGCTTTCTGAACGAAGGCGAAAGGGAAAACTTATTTAAGTGCATGGTTGTAAGTGATTCTATACATTTCGTGTTTATTTGGCAAAACGTTCAGTTCAGCTAATTTTCCTCCCTCAGTTTAGTTTGAATTTCGAAGCGTGCCCTGTTTATTTCTGGTTCGCTAAATTTTATTTTAATATGAAAGTGCTCTAATTGCTGAAGATTATTTGAATTTATTTACGATTTGTGATCCTTTGATTGTGGACCTAAAATTAAACTTTGGTGATAAGATGACTTCGTTTTCTGGAGAGCAAATGCCAAAAAGCAAGACGATTGAACTTCGTAACAAACTGATTGGGTATTTGCCAAAATATTTATATATATATCACGTGATTTATTTAATTGTTTACGAACCAGGAAATCATGTCAATTGTTCTACAAAAATGATCCGTTGAAAATTGTACGAGGAAAAGGTCAATTCATGTTTGATGAAGAGGGAACTCGCTATCTCGACTGCATTAACAATGTTGCCACGGGTGAGAATGAAAAGAATTATTATGTTGCTATTGTGTTTTAGTAGAATCTCTATCGACTATCAGGACTTTCAATCCTGAATAAAAAATTACGCAAAGTATTATTTTGTTCCTTCCTTCGCGAACTTCTTGATTCACAAATATTTGTCGATGTAATTACGCTGTAATACGGGATCATTTACTTGAAACGTGCTCTCTTGGAATTTGCGCGCATGTTTAGTACGCTGATTGATAATGACAGCCAACCGACCGAGCCTTCAAATGTAAGAAAAGAGAAGAAAAATCTGAGATTGCAATGTTCATATCTCGCGTGTTAATTGAAAAATAGCGGCTTGAGTCGTTTGACGCGCATCTCCGGGAAGATTCGTAACGATGACTTGCGGGACAGATAGATACGCAGATGAACCTTAAACTTAGCTCTAATGTCGTTGTTATCAATTCAACAATCACGTTGATTGCTGATCCCTGACCGCAAAGTCTTGTGACTTGATTTTGATTTTTCAATTTAGCGCTAAGTGCGTTCTGAATAAATCTGATCGGTAATTGCGTGCATGGTTGTTAATGGTCGCCGTCTTAGCTTAGCTGACGCTGCGTGAAACATCAGATAAACCTCTTACTCTCTGTAGCTGTGCAATTAACAAGAAATGCAAATTATGGTCTGCGACATGTTCAAAGCATTTTCTAGTTGAAGTATAAGAACTGGTTGTACAGCTGATCTAAACTCATAATTATCATTAATTTTATTAGCGCACAAGTGTGCGCGAAAGATAAACGAACGAGCTGTGATTTAATTCACCGAAACTCCTTCTCAAAGTGCCAAATGAAGTTGTAAGCAAATTGACATAATTGCATCAGCTTCGGGAGTTTCGCTGTAAACGGAAAGTCTTACGAACGAGAGAGGGAGAGAGAAGGTAAAATGCCTCATAAATAACTCATCAATATCGCATGTCTCAATACCCATTTCGGCTTCTTCTTGCAATGTTTTCTTTCCTTTCTGTCTCCGTTTATGGACACGTGATAAACACAAGCAACAAACGTGCGTCTTATCAGGAAATAATTTTTTTATGTCAATGAAGTTTTCGTTTTGAAACTTCCACGAAGGTTCAATCGGCATTTTGCTGTAAGCGACTTTGCTTGTTCCAACATCTCCAGGGAATTTCGATTGAATTCATGGACATTTAGATTAGAAATTAGAGCTATTAGTTCGATGCACGACTGAAGCAGTTTGTTCAAATTGATAACACGTTCACGTGCTCATCATGCTGACTCGTGATGAAAACACAAAAGAAAATAAAACTCATTGCTCATCACTAAAGAGTAATTTCAAACTTTTGTTTCAGTTGGACATTGTCATCCTCAGGTAGTTGAAGCTGGTTCAAGCCAGATGGCAACTATTTCAACGAACAATCGTTTTTTGCACGATGAACTCATCAAGTGCGCCCAAAATCTTATCGACCGAATGCCCGGCGACTCCTTGTCAGTTTGCTATTTCGTCAACAGTGGAAGTGAGGCGAATGATTTGGCCTTAAGATTGGCGCGTGCGCATACTCAACAGAAAGATGTTATCACTCTTGATCAGTGAGTAAACTCAATTACGGTATAATCATAGAAACTCAAGAGGCTAATTGAAGATAAATTGTTCATAAATTTAATGACGAAATCAATGATTGTTTTAAATATTGGCACAGTCAATGAAAGTTCAACGATCGAAGTTGAATAACCAAATCTAGTTGTTTACTACGGATTATTTTTCGAGGTCACATTCCTTATCAATAATATCATTCCTCTTCTCGTTTAATCTCTTTATGTCATGTCATTGAGTGCCCGGAATAAGAAACTTGAGCTATTTTTAATCTGAACTCACACGACGATGTTGATAATCAGAAACAATCCACGATTTGTGTGCTAAACTTGACTAGGCGACAGATAAGATACTCGACAGCTTAATCATCTGTTGACGAGAATTGTAATTAATTTACGCACGCGGCTAACCAGTTGGAAACTGAATTAATTTTATCGTTCGCAATTATGCACGAAGAGTGTCTCAAGCACTTGAGATCAATTATCCGACGTCTTGAGCTAATTAATAATTTATCGTGTCGATTTGCGTTAACAAGTTTCTGAGTTCGTCGTCAAATTATGCCTTCGAGTGACCGGAATGATTAAATTATGACTCAATTAACATGTTTCTGCTTCTTCTCGACTTGCTGATCGACGACGTACTTAACATGTTTACTCTTTCAGCGCTTATCATGGTCACATCACGTCGGTAATGGAAATTTCGCCGTACAAATTCAACCGACCTGGAAACATTGATGTGAAAAAGCCTGACTTCGTTCATGTCGTAAGTCTTCTTGTCCTAGCTTGACGTTGATGGTGACTTAATTGTGACATTTACGATTTTCTCTTGCAGGCTCCATGCCCTGATGTTTACCGAGGAAAATATCGCGATGTTGATCATCCGAATTGCGACTTGGCAGAGCTTTATGCAAACGACGTGAAAAAGATTGTCGAAATAGTTCAGCAAAATGGTAAAGGCATTGCTGGTTATATCGCTGAGAGTTTGCAAAGTTGTGGCGGGCAAATATTTGCGCCTGTCGGTTATTTTGAGAAAGTGTATGAAGTTGTGAGGGGAGCTGGAGGTGTTTGCATAGCAGATGAAGTACAAGTTGGATTCGGAAGAGTTGGAACACATTATTGGGCATTTGAAACACAGAATGTCGTTCCTGATATTGTTACTGTTGCTAAGCCAATGGGTAATGGCCATCCCGTTGGCGCTGTCGTTACGACGAAGAAGATAGCTGAGAGTTTCCTCAACACAGGCGTTCAATATTTTAATACTTACGGTGGAAATCCAGTTTCATGTGCCATCGCCAACGCAGTAATGCGAGTTATCGACGAGGAGAAACTTCAAGAGAATTGCTTAGTCGTTGGCGATTATTTACTCAATCGATCGCGTGAGCTTATGAAGGACTTTGAACTAATCGGTGATGTAAGAGGAATGGGTTTGTTCTTTGGTGTTGAACTTGTTAAGGATAGAAAACTAAGAACACCAGCGACACAGGAAGCACAGAATGTCGTAGATCGAATGAAGAACTTTCACAAAATACTTGTGAGCTCTGATGGACCTGATGATAACGTTGTCAAACTAAAGCCACCAATGGTGTTTGATAAGGAAAACGTTGATGAATTCATTGCTGGTTTCAAAGAATGTTTAGAACAGATTCGAAAGGAGAAGGAAGTAAGTTCACTAATGATCATGACCTTGATATTTCTGTAAACATTAAATATTTCTCTTTGTAGCTCAAGTTGCTTACAGTAACGCCACAAATCCAATGCAGTTTATCATTGTCATCAGCGCAACTGACTGAAAAGCGCGACAGATTTATTAAATCGGTTTAAGATTGTTTCGATTTATTATCTTTGCTCAAAGAATAAAAGCTGAAAAATAATTTTTAGCTATATTTTTAGTTCAACAAGAATATTTATAAGAGAAATTTACTTTGGCTTATGAGCTTTCAATCAATCCGCAATAAAATATATTCAAATTTATTAAACAAAAAGTCATTTTTTAATGGAAATTCTAACGGAAAACTTGAGCATTTCTATTGAAAAGATTTCTAAAAATTGTGAAAAACAGCTCCATCTTTCTTACTCTAAAGCATAAAGGATCTTGATGAAAGCAGAAGTTTACCGTGTACAATTCAAGTTTTCCTTGAGTTCAACTGAAAAAAAGTTTCCGTCTGCTGGATTTGAATAATCAATCTTAAATGTATTTTTGCTTAGACTTTCCCAGTCGTGTCTGTTTCAATCGTCGAATACATTAGCAAATAGACTTTGATTGATTTAACATTGAGCATTACTGTAATTCAATTAAAGTTTCCGTCCGCCAACGAGTGTTTTTAGTCTTCCTCGCACCTGTAAAATTTCCTTAGCCTTTTTCGTGAGATCCGTTCATTCACCGAAAAATATTAAATGGAAAAAATCGCACGAAATAAAGCGTCAGTGTGTTGGAGACACGACGGGCTATTAGTTTTTACGATTTTCTTCCTCACGATAAGCCGCTAGGAAAGAGAGTCTGAAAATGTTTATTGGATCGAGGACAACGTCCAGACGTTTAGTATTGATTTCTCAAAACGCAAACCTCTTGCTCGAACAGACAAAGCCCTCTTCATGACTTGTCGACACTTTACATGTGGAATATTTCGCTGAAAAAGGAAAATTCCTCGTTGTCGCTCAGACGGCGGAATTTACTCGTTCGCTTGTAACCATTGCGGAAATGAAAGAGGCGGAAAAGTCCCGAAAACTGCAACTCCATGAATTATACTCAGCAATGTGGAATTTCCAACGACATGAAAGATTTTCGACGACGTTGTGCATTTTACGAATCATCATAATTCTCATTGCAAGTAATCGTTGAACAGCAAATAAAAATTGCTATAAATTCCCACATCTCGAAAATCGTGACGATTCTACTTATTTACATCATCGTTTCACAGTTGGAAACAAAGTCCTGTAATGATCGCTCGAAGAGTCATCAGTCGGACGCATCTTTAATTGAGGTTGCGTATTAGCGGGTTGATTCAAAGAGTTTTCTAAAAATTGTCTTAAAATCTCAAAGTCATGTAACATAAAGCAAACTTTTCTGGCTTTCGTAAAATGAAAAATGATTGTTATTTGCATTTTAAATGTTCATTTCCGTATGTGTTTGAATTTATTGCTTGCCGATTGATATCTTTGCACAAGTCGACCCCATTAATCAGATCAATTTCAAGTGGAGAATTCGGCATCGCGGATGCAATTAAGTCGTTGACGATCGCATCAAACTATTCAGACCACCGCGGAGATATAGTTTTGTACGACGTATGTACAATTATAATTTGTAGCAAAGTAACGATCAAGTTGTTAAGGGACAAGAGCCCATGAAAATGCAATAATTACAGTTTACTTACTTCACGACTCTCCTGGTGCAATCGATGTACATTCTTGTCTTCGTTTTTATTCTGTGTACGATTTCAACAAACGACAGTTTTTTGTGTAAATAATTTCTTCGTCTTCTTCTTTATCGGCCCCGGCGTTGATGGCGTCTTAACAGAAACATGAATCCAACAACATTCGACGCTAATACCGACTCGATCGAGGGCTCAAGAGAAGAAGAAGAAGAACTAATTTTAATTAATTGAATTTCCTATGAAAACAACAGATCTTCAGTTTATGTCGTTTAACGATGTCGTAATTTAAATAAATAAAATCACAAATGGGGAATTAATTTCCATGCATCATGTTGTGCAGCGAAGTTGGGAAAATTATTTGTGTTTGCCATTGCGAGATGTTTAATGTGAGCTTTACATAAGATTCAACTCGTTTGGGACTCTCTTTACATCTTTCTCTTTCTCGAGCATTCACAATCGAAATAGTTTGTCCATGTTTGCACCGCGCAATCGACGACATTTTCCCAGCTTAAGACAAAAGCGAATTGAAATGCCTTATTGAGCAATAAAGAAGGCGAAGGGCGATGATGAAAAATTCCAATTTTCTGCTCGCGAAAAGTGTTTCTATTTAGGCGAAACGGTAAATTAAAATTGAGACCATGACGACGAAGTGTGGCGAGAGAAAAACCTTTTTGTACAAGGTGCAGTTGATGTTTGATTCTTCCGCTTTGATATTGAAGACATGGAAAATTTAAATTTCTCATGTGAGCCCGGTGAGAAATCATCACTAATCAGCAGTCAAACGGTCTATTTAGCCTCAAGCAGGTTCACTTAATATCGATCAAAATGCGAAACCTTCCGGCGAAGTCTACCGACTGGGATAAGACTGAAATTTTATGATCGACATTTTCTTGCGCAATTTTACATTTGAATGCATGAGCTGGAATAGAGAAGCGAAGAAGTCAAAGGAGAAGTTTGCAATTTTTCAATTTTCTTTTATTGCCCATTTTGGTTGAATTTTATTGCATTCTTGAATGCCTTATTTGACTTTCAGCTGTCTACGACTAGCAATTTGAAATGCGAGTGATGTTGTTGACTTATTTGAGCGATGAATAAGGAAAAGAGATGGAGAGAAGTCGTTTCATATAGGTCAATCAATGTTGAGCGTTAGAATTACCTCGGATTACCATGAAGTTAAACGAATGTCTCTGGAGAAAAGGAAAGCGTAAAGATCGTGTCAAGTTTAATTGAAAAGTTCAACTTACATTTGATGCATTTATTTTGAGAGCTCAGATTCTAAGCCTCAGATTGATTGAAGGACGATCAAAAATTTCATCACGAGAATTTCACAAGTATTCATCTTGCATCTATTTATGATCGATATGTCATTCAAATCAAAGTGATAAAGTTAATGGAAAAATTTGAGCTTTGTTTCGATCGCCTTAAGTTTGACTTGTGAGTTTAAAAGATCAAAAGTCTTCACTGAAAGTGTTCACAATGTGCGATCATTTCGATTTCAATTTACTGGACGGATGAAGAATGGCAAAACACACTTGCGGAATCTAATTTTGCACTTAAGGGCATCATGTGAAATGCGATTTTCTTCCTTCTTTCTCATGCTTCAAATCGCCTCGAATGGAGTTTTAATGTTTTTATTTCGCTTCATTCCCAGCCAAGCCGTTTTATTTGCTTCGAAATCGAGGTTTTATGCAAAACCAATTTAGATAAAATAAAATAACTTAAAATAGAGTTTTTGCTGTGCAACTAACACTGCTTTCCATCCAGACACAATCCGCCTTCGATTTTTCATTGAATGTGCTAACAATTGGAAAAGATCTCGCAATAGATTCGAGTGAAGAGAGAAAAAACCTCGAGAGGTTTCTCAATTTTAGAGATTTGAATAATTTTCTCATTGAACTGCTGTTACAATTGCCAATTCACAGTCTCAATTATTGCCTTCCTTCGAAAGTAGAGTTCGATCGAGCAACTCGTCTCTATTATAACGGCATCCACCTCGGCGGCCTTTATTCGCGACTAAGCTCTTTGCAAATTTAGGAATTACTATCACGCAATCCATTCTAGATATTACAAATCGAAGTTAAAGTGGGCACAAGGAAATTAACTTTCAGATGGATAGATAGTCAGTCCATCGTGAGATTAATGATATTTGAAATTATCGAGAAGATAACAGGAGATGATAAAAAATTCTTGAGCTTTCCTCTCATGTTCATTTCTATAGTCAGCCTTTAATCCCATTGCTTTATCATGCAATCTCACGATTGAAGTTTTCACTGTTAATTTTTCATACGCCTGATGGCCACAGTGCCCATCTAGAGCGCAGCGCAATATAATTTAAATATTCTTTACACACAATCGCAACGTTTTGCATATTCGACGATAAGAAGGAGACGAGGAGAAACGCAACTGTAAGAGGAGATGAGAAATCATAACAAAAAGCGTGAATCGAAGCGGCCCACGCAGTAATTGAATCGCCAAGTCTTCTTTGCACGTTTTTTTTAATTGAAAACGAGGGAAGGCTTCTAAAGCAGAGCGAGAAGGTCTCGAGGAGTAAATGGATCTATCTCTGTAAAGTGATCTTCAATTAATTGTGCAGCTCATTCACGTCGTCTCTCTCTCTTCCCGTGTGTTGTCGCTTTGGCCTTCTTTCTCGCTAGTTCGTTCGATTTCCCCATTGGGCATCATATCGAAGAGCTCACATATAAGCAAAAAGCGCATAGCAGACCAGAGGAGCGAGAAACCCACCGAAAAAGAGGAAAACGAAGACAAATTTCTAGTTAATTAAAAGTGAAGCGAAGTTTGCATAAAAAGCATCAACATCAGCAGAAAAACAACAGAACCCGAAGCGCGCAGCGAGACTTTTTTTTTCTTTTTCTAGGAATCAATGTGTATGAGACCATCAGCAAAACATTTTAATTTTCAATTTGCAGTTAAATTGAGAATTTGCCTTTGCACAATTCAAGAACAAAACTGCTGCTGAGCGAATTATTGTCGATGCTTGCGAAGCAAACTCGAGAGAAATATTGACGAGAGGAATAATCAATGAATTGGAATCATTTCATTAACCGTTTGTGCCTTCGGTTCAGGTTTTTATTTTAAGTGAAATGCAAATTATCTCGAGTGTAATCGTCTTCGTCGCGGGTAAAGGGGAAACTTTTTCTCAAACCACCCACGCGCGAATCCCAAAGACACGACACGATGGAAAAACACATCAATTTTCCTTCGCACCGATAAAAAGTTCACTCGAGTTCATTTGCTTATTTCTTGACTTCCACATACAGCAGCAGAACGATTCATGGAAAATTGATGTTGTTTTGTTTGCTTTTTCGTGTGCACAGCAAAAAAAGCGAAACGAAGAAGAAAATTTCCATCAAAGAAGAAAAACAGAATTTTCCCAGACATCTCCAACTCATTCCTATGCCTTTCGAAAGAGCTTTTATGTTTCCCTTCGACTCTCATACTTCACAAATGCCTCCCAGACGGGACTTTCCTTTCTATCTCTCTCTCACTCTATCGTTGTGTGCTTTCAGGACGAAAAGCGTCTTGTTTTTCATTTATTTTCCTCGACTCTGATCCGACAAACAACCGCTCGACGAGCAGCGTAAATCATTCACCTTATAGAAGCTTTTAATGCCTTTTCGTCAAACAAAAGTTTCGTGAAAGAAGCGCAAGAAAATTGCGTCACGAGACGAAGATATTTTATGTTCGAAAAGTTCACTCAACTTTAAACCTTCGTTACGTGCTTCGTTCACATACCCAAGCTTGGAGAATTTTCATTATATCTGCTGATGAAGCCGAAAATAATACCGAGCGACATCAAATATAAGAAAAAAAGAAGAGAATCGTAAAAAAAATTCGAAGCGTAGACATGGAAATGAGGTTTTTAGCCTCCAGACGAAAAAACAACTTGAACAGCCCATGAAAAAAGAAATCGGCCGCCCAACGCCTGCTAAGTTATGTGGAGTCGAGGACAAGGTCTTTTGTAAATGTGCGTGTAAAGTTCAAGGCTCGTCGGCTCACACACATTCAACTGTCTGCCTGTTTTATTTTTGTGTTTGATAATTCACGACGCGGAAATTGAGCTGCAAACGTTTTTTGTGAGGAAATTCGCGGCTCAGTGAATTTGAGAATCATTTTAATAAACAAGGAGCTATGGATTTACTTTACAAAAGCATAATTTTAATACGTGGTTTTATAAGTGAGTTGAGCTCCTGCAACAAACTGATAATGAAATGACTACTCAAGAATCTTTTCGCTCTTGATGGAATTGTAGAAATGGTTTATTTTCTTTTTGCAACTTTTTGCATGTGTTACAGCCAATTTAAATTATGCTCAACCACACGTGTTGGTGAGGATCTTCTTAGGTCTTCGCGAGACTCTAGTTAATGCGAACGTGCTAGAGCAAAATAAACTTCGTTGAAACATCGCACTGCATAAAAGGCGAAATGTTAACATTGTGTTGATCGAGTTGAAACACATAACTTAAAGAAATTCCATATCGTTTGATATCTGAATTATTTAGCACATAAATGGATTTGAGCGGAAAATGAAAATGCGTGCATCGTACATCGTTAAAAGGCACGTCGAAGAGGGAACTCGCGAGTTTGCCTTTCATTCAAGTCCGCCGGTTCATCTTGACGTCGTTGATCAACTTAAAGAGCAACTGGAAACAGCTTAAGTTGAAGAGCGCATTCTTTAAAAGACCTGGGGATAATGAAATCTAGAAAAAATTGTCTTCGCGATAGAAGAAGCGCAAAATGTTTTCTTCCGCGTCGCGTCACAATCCGTACATTGTGCAATAAAAATGATAATATTTCCAGGTAACCTGAACGCTTTTATGTAAATGTAGTTTTAATGCTTCGCTTGGAAATGGCACACGCGGCTTGTTCACACAGTGCGTCGGAACATGAGTGGCTCCGTTTTATAGCAGCAATTACTGTACATCAAAGTCGGGAATAAATGATCGATGTAATTGAATACTTTAATGTAATATCATTAAAGTTATTTTGGCGCAAGAGTTCACAGAAAATCTTTTTGAAGCTATTGTGTGGTGTGGGCGAACTGCAAGCGGAATGACAAAGCTTTGATGTAGCTGGGGTCTTTCGGTTGACGTTGTCAGTGAATCACCAATTAGAAAATATTTAATATCGAATGAAATTTCCTTTTACAAAATTTAATTATGTTGTCTATGACGTGTTTAAGACGAAGGTACTTTTTCTTATCTACACATCCAAATATTTCTTATGTTCTTTTGCAAGCAGAATTTTCAATAGAATCCTGAGAAGTTTATAGTATTATCACAAAGCTTTGTGAGAGCGAGGCGAGATAAAACAATTCATTGTCAACAGAGTATCGCATTTCCCTCGGAGCCATCTCATTAGGAACAAATTTATCTCGATTAATTACAAGCTGTTATCAATTCCCGCGACGATAATTGGAAAATTGATGCATCAACTTTAATCACTCTCGTCACTCATTAAGCTTGCAGTCACGTGATATTGGTAAAGCATGAAGAATTGCGTAATTGATGCAGGACTAATATGTGTAATCATTCCATAAGCTGTCAAGAAAAATTAATAATTGAATGTTTACACTTTGGCGTGAAAGAAAAATTGCAGAATAAAGAGATTTAAAATTCAAATTACGACTACAGCTTTATCTTTGTAATTTTTTTTCTCTAAAAAATCATATTTTATGCAAATTTCACAACTTCTTTGCTACTACCGTCATTAATATTAATTCAACGCACATTATTCAAGTGCGCTTTAGTCGTTGATTGCTTTTGACACGAGACATGCAACATCGAAGGATGAGAGATGGGAAAGTAATTGAAATATTAATAGGATTTTTGCATAATCACTCGCGGGCAGAATCGAGAAAGTTGCAACGAGATATTTGTGTGATTTGATGGCGAGACTTTCATAATTTCAATCGAACAGAAAAATACATAATGAATGAAGGGAAAGTTCTTCTCACAATAAAATTCTTTGCCTCTTATTATCGTAGCTTGGACAGAATAATTATGAGATTATTCAGTCTTAAATTTCACTTGGCAAACTTTAATTGCATATAATAATTACACGATAATCTCGACCTTAAACTAATTGGACAACGAGCGGCTTGAAAGCGATGAATAATAATTTCAAGATGCAAATGAACGTTTTCAATTAAACTGAGTGGTGCAGGAACGTATCAAAACGCGATCGAATTTATGCCGAACAAAACGTTTAATGATATGAAAAGGCAGAAACGATGAAAACAATTACGCGATAGACTCAATTGCAACGAAATGGGAGTTTGATGTGAGGAAAGAAACTTCTTGTGCACCTTTTCGTGTTGGCTGAGGTCTTAAGTCGCTTTTTTATTTCCATTTCTCTTCATCTCGTTTTTCATTCAATTAATATGCAAATTAGATCGAAATTAAATGCACTTTTACGACTTCCAACGAGTCGGTGAAAAATTAAAAGGAATTCCACTTGATTCGAGCTGGCGAAGGTCTCTGTGGAATTTTTGATAAATTTTTCCGAGTCTCGTTGAACTGAAAAAGAAGTTAATGAAGTTTAAGATGGAATTTTACATTTTTTCTCGTTCGCTTTATCCGTGAACTAGATTTGATGCAATTTTCATCTCAATGCGATCGTGCTAATCAATTTTCAAGACACATCCTCCGGTCGAATTAGCTTTCGTCTTTTGGAACAACCTAGAATCGACTGTTAGTTTGAAATGAAAAAGAGCTGACTTGTAAAAACAATTTAAATTGCTTTTTCTTCCATCTTCGACCTTAAGAAAGCGTCGTCCTCGAGGTTTGATCTGTCAATGCTTTGGCGACAAGTGGCTTGACATGAAAGTGCCATTTCCAGATTGTGAGAGCCATCAACATTCAATGGCTACAAACTCTGCTTAATCCGAAAATAAATTGCGGGAAACTTTTTCTAAGTGCAGAAGGAAAACAATTTTTCTCATTGTCAGTGGCAATTCTAAGCTTCAACTCGTTTCAAAGGCAATATAGATCTTTTTCAGATGTGATTGCATTGAGAGAGAGATTCTGGTCTCGATGTGGCACAATGACAGCGGGTTCGAGGCAAAAACTAAACGAGGAAGAAATTTCGAAACGGAAAAGTCCTTCATTGACACTATTCGAGCCACGGGGAAAATTTGTTTGTTATGTCACGTGATGAGAATCGCAAAATCCTGAGAAAACTGACATTTGATGTTACGAGATAATTTAAAAATTTTGTGACTTGAATTCTTGGATTTAGTCACGTAACGTGACTCACGTTCCGTCCAAAATGTAATTTGACGATTGTTTTAGTCGTTGAATTAACTTTTTTACAAGATCAAACTGAAAGTTGATGTTCAGGAATCGTTAAGAGATTCTTTTGTAACTTTCTTCCGTTTGAGTTGTGCCAATGAACTTAGTCTTCGATCCTTTTTGTATTTAAACTTCAATTAATATATTTTATTTTTAGTCAAAATTTCTAGCAACTCTATGCAAATTCCAACTTGTCGAAATGATTTAGCAAAGGGAGAGTTGAGTCAACTCAGCTACGACTCATATAAGGTTCGTTATTGATGAAATATTTTTATGCGATAATAAAAAAGAATTACAAAATGCTCGCCAGCGAGATGAAAAAGGCGAGCGACGCGAACGATGATGCTGTGTTGGAAGGCAAAAAATTTTGTAGGAAACAAAAGCATTGCTCCGAAGCTTCAATCATTTTTCATCTTCCTCCCTGCATGCTACAAAAACGACTCACCCTCATTCTCATTGCCATCATCAGTAAAATAAGAGTTTTTTTTACACGAGTTCGGCCAAAGTTTTCCATTTCAAATTTTTTCACAACTTCCCTCGTCCTTCTGTGTGCTCACAAAAAGCACAATCAACTTTACGAAAATTGCGAAGGTTTTGAGGCGGAGAGAGAGAGAAAGAGAAAGAGCTGCTTCGTCCAACTGGTGTGTGAATACCCTCACAGTTGCCTGTGCCTTAAGCTCACTGGCAAAATTATTGCGAGAGTTTACTGAACATTTTATTTACTACAACAGAGAAAATGCTTTGGAAGCATTGAACTTTTGGATTTTGAGGATATGAAATGGTGGGTGGGATGTAGGTGGAATGAGCGTCATTATCCGTTTACATAAAATATTTTTCGGGGTTTAATGTTGAGGCAGATCAGGACAGAGAACATTTTCTCTGACGTTGCGTTTTTCCATGTCTACTTAGGAGAAATAAAAATTGCTATAAACAGTTATGTATGCGAGGAAGGCAAACGGATCGATAAGTTTCGTCTGGGAGGTCGCTTTTCTCCTTTCCTCTGAGCCTTATTGTGTGTGTAGACATTTTCGTGCGTTTTTTACTCTATCTCGAAACCGGAGACGATTTTTCGTGACTGTACTTCTACATCAATTACATTTCGACTGTTTTTACAGCACATTTTCCACATCAGCCATTGCCGCATCAAATTGATTGTCAGAAATTTATTACAAGACTCCGTCACAAGTCAGTTACGGCTTAAGATGTGCAATTCATGTCGTTTCTCAAGCAGCATTTCACAATATTTCGAAGACATTGAGCAGTCGGGTTGCCATAAACTCCCGTAATTCGATCGTTAAATTTTCATGCTTGTCTTACAACATCCCACGAAACTATTCAGAGACTCGAATAAATTTCCAGCATGCAGAAAACGAAAAGCGATAAGACATGAAATTGGGAACTGAAATGCAGTTGCTGCTTGTTCGTCTTCCTCCTTCGATAGCAGCGAGAAATGCGCTCTGCAACATGAATGGATGCCATCATTAAATATTTACAAATAGAAACAAAACTCCTTCTGTTCATATAAAATGCGATTTCGTTTGGATGTATCTACTGGTACTTGGCTGAAATAAAATTCCCTGTGAAGGTACGAGGGTCGCTGTTAAAGTGTTTTCAGTGCAAGCCCAGCTAAAGGTTGAGAGTTTCTCAAAAACAAAACAAAAAATCTTGTTTTAGAGCTCTTGGATTATCTTTCCTTCACCCAACCTTTGTGTAAAAGTTTTACTCAATAATAAAAGTTAAGGATTTATTGATATACTATTTTTTCGTCTACCGGAAACAAAGAAATACTGAATTATAAAAATAAATTAGGGATTATTCTTAAGTTAAGGGTATATTTTTATTATTTTGATTCTGCGACCAACAAAACGCTTCGCTCTCGTCAAAACCCTATCAACTCGCTCCTGAAAAACTTTTACGACATTCATAAATTAACAACTTTTTAAAAGTGCATGCATCACTTGTCCGCAGTCGATGATAATGTAAATTTACAAAAGAAACAATGCAAATAGGAATCCCGTGTTAATTTCTGTCAACGGACCAAAAACTGCATAATTTATTTAGAATGACGAGACTTCGTCCGTTGATTGCCGACTGTGATGTCATCCGCGCCTTTCAAACGGGAAAATCAACACGTATTTTCAATTATTAAATCATCTAGACTCGATGATCCTGGTGGCAGCAATAAATTTCCATTTGATGCTTGCACATTTCATTCGTCGTTGACAATAAAAGTTCATTGAGTTGAATGCAGAATTGCTGTGAATGCGTGGAATAACTGCTGGACAGTATTGGGACCAAACACGAACAAAAAATATTCCTTCGACAGACGACGAGCCGAAAGTGCAAACACAAACGCGATAATAACTGAAAAAGATGATAATTCATTGATGAAAGGACAATAAATAAAAATCAAATCGTCCTAAGCCTCATCCGCTAGTCCGCTTTGAATGATGATGGGAAAAGTGCAGCCTCGTTCCATTTTTTTTTGCGTCATGCAGTTCTCGTTGTATAATCAATTGTCAAACAATGGCAATTTAGCAATTTATCTCTCTATCGGGGCTCTCTTGCTTCGAATTATTCACTTGCACATTTTCCGGCCCCACGGACATTCATGCCGCTTCTCTTTGCATGTCATCTGCTTTAGACTTTTTTTTTCGTGCGAAAAATCTTCACTCTCATGGTGAGATTTAATTTTTTTTCTGTTATTTCCGTTGAACGTGTGCAAAATGCACTTGTGGCTATTCCCGAAAAGCACTTTTCGATGGCACGCCGCACGTAGCGAATGTTTTTCCTCGACGCGTCTCTGATGAAAGGAACATCGTGGACAGAGACGACGTGCATTTTGCAGCGGCAACGAGAAATAGCAAAAAAATCTCATCGCGATTCCGCACATATTGCAACGGCGACTGAGGCGCAGGCTATCATCGTTCGGTATGCATGGGAAAAACAATATTTATGGGAACAATTAAGTCTAATTGAAGCAATTTGATAGGCAATTTTTCATCGTTCTGCTGACTCGAATTCGCATTCCTGTCTCGGTTTTTTTTTATTTCGGCACTGCCATGCACTTGATAGATAAACAACGGTGACGAGAGATTGCCAGAAGAGACGAATTTTACATGTTTTGATAAGTGGTGACTTCATTCATAATTGATTCATTGCTCTGTAGTCGTACAGAGCGACAGCGGTGTGATGGAAATTGCGTTGAGTGCATTTTCATTTGATGCAATTATTTCATTATCCGATGTGAAAGGGGTTGGGATGATTTGACTTTTATGATCCGATTCAGGAATTTTTGTCGTGTACATGAGGATTATCATTTTGATTGTTGAGGGTTTGAGTAGTTTTTTCGATTTGAATTGTTCATTTCAGAAGGGATTTTTGTTTATAGCGAGAAAGCAAAATTTCAAGAATTATTTAATTAAAACTTCATGTCGTTAACAACACTGGTTTATTTTCGATTTGTATGGGACCGTCTGAGCAGAAGTAAATACTGAATCAATAAACGAATTACTTAATTAAAAGCATTTACAGAGAGTTGAAAGAATTTTTTCACTGGCGATTAATCATTGCTCAATGAGCGAGAAACTTTCAGTAAACTTGCCAAATACCTTTCGAGTTTCAAGCGCTGAATCAATCACGAACAGCTTTGTTGATGAACGTAAACTACAAAGACTTTTTATTCGAAACTAACTGGGGTGTGTGCCAAAGGATCGTCACATGGAATTTACTAGATCTTTCCCAAATATTCATCTTTAGTGCCGCCACTCACGCACGTTCCCCGCTAAACTTCCAAGAGGAGTTCAATTATTCTTCTGCCTCTGAGCTTTTGTGCAGCGGGTTGATTGTTCCAAAACAGTGAAGCAAACTGCATGAGCAAAAGATACGAAGGAGCAAAGTATACAGAAACCAATTTTTATCAATGGCGATTATAAGAACAAAGCATTGCTCGGTGGACAATGATAAATGATCATTCGCTGGTGGCCATAAAACATTGAACACACATAAATTTTTTCGTGTTCAAAAGCATTTATTGTATAAGTTTTTGTGTAGATTTTTTCTTTTCAGATAGCTTCGTCCTCGAAATGTATTGATAGCGAGGCTGAGCGGGTGAGATGGCAGACCACACCTACGATAAACTATTATTGGCTGGAAAGCTTTTATAGCTGGCTAGCTTCGAAGGCCATCGGCAAAACAGTCGTTCGAGTTTCAATAATAAAAAATCCTAGTTGAGAATTGAAATTTATTTCTCCTTCGAGTCGAGATCCATTGCAATAGAAACTTAAACGAATGTTTGCTATAAATTGTAAATTTGCTGCCTTCTCGAAAATATCTGACGTAACGATAGAGAGAAAAGTTTCTTCGAGTGTCAGCAGGGGTTTTCTTTTTAAAGCTAGAATAAACAACAATCCTTTCATCCGTGACGTCAGAAACTCTTTCGTTATTATAAAAATTCATTGAACGTAACTTGCGCAACGCTTTTGTTATCGAGAAAACTTTCCCCAATGGAAATGCAAGTAAACAAATTTATCATTGTCATATATTTTGAAGGAAATCTTCGTTTTTTTTTCGTTGAAATGAAAAAAAAATAGTATTTTCTACAGAGAAAATGCACAAAAATGGGAAAGCTTTTCCATGAAAGGTTTCAATAATTGAAGGATAATCAATAATCGAGTTTTTTGTGCTCGTCGCTTGTCAAAACAAAAATGGTTTTTGTTTGCAAGTGCAGTTCTTTCAATCGTGAAGGGTTGAGATGCTTAAGAAGGAATGAAAGTTTCGTAACTAATAAA
Organism: Smittia aterrima; assembly: GCA_033063855.1. Lineage (NCBI taxonomy): Eukaryota > Metazoa > Arthropoda > Insecta > Diptera > Chironomidae > Smittia > Smittia aterrima. The sequence continues at coordinate 19,293,306 of CP093831.1, forward strand.
TTTAAGTTTTAAATTCTTGATTAAGATGACAAACATGTAATTCAATACTTGTGATATAACTGATGAACAAATTATAACCAATCTTTCGAGAGAGAAGAAAACTTACTTTGAGCTTTGAACTTAAAAAGTTGATGGATATTTTACGAAACTATTTTTTGCTGTCTAATGCAACGAGTGCTGGAGCACTCTATAAGAAGTATCCTGAACTCATAAAATCTGGAGCGTAAACCGAAGCGTTATGACGTTCAGTTTGTGACTGATGAAGATAAATTGAAGAGTTCACAGTAGTTTTCAAAAGCCTTGGGAAACAGCATTTGGAAAGTTTAAGAACTCAACGCAAAAAGCAAATCGGTCTCGTAAAGATTTAAGAAGCTTTTGATCTCGCAAAAGGGAAGAAGCGGATAGTGTTTGAGCGTGGAGGAAAAAACATTTTCAATTTCCAGATGCTGATGGAACTTCAGTGGGAGAGAAGCACTAGAAAAATTATTTTTATAGCCCTTCTGGTGCACTTTTGTGCTTTGATAAATTTTTATGGCTCTCGTTGTGCGATGCCATGCTCTTTCTCCAATGCCGCAGCCTTTTGCAGCAAACTCGGAAGTGCAACGAACACACACCAAAGAAGAAATGTTAAGCTTTCCGAACGGGGAGAGAATTTTTCACACACAAAACTTGACAGCCCCAAAAGGATTTTGTGAGAAGAAGAAAAGTTATGGTAGAGCCATTTATTACTATTTTTTACTGTGGAAACTCTACTGGCATTTAGGTTGATGTGGATTGAAAATGGCAGCCCCATCATTTCTCTCCTTGCAGATGCCAAAAAAGCGGGCTTAAGGGAGGAAGTGAGCGGCCCACAGTCTCCCACTCTGAAAATGCAATGAAGTTTTTGTATTAATCTGCACCATCGCTCTACTCTTCGCCCCCGAACTCATCTCTTTTCTTTTGGAAGATGATAAATTACTGTTTTCAGGGTAAACACGAAAAAGATATGAAAAATGCAGAAGACAGGCAAACTATATCTCGCCTTCCTAAAAAAAAGATCCAAAGCTGTGTAACACGAAGCTTCGAGGAGCGAGACGAGTGGAGACGACGACGACGTTGTGCAGCAATGCTCGTGTGACAGGGCAAAATAAATAATTTATGTGTCAACCGAAATTTGTTTATTTTGTTCATGGAGGTTTCTCTCTCATTTCTCGCTCCTCGACTAGATCGAAATTGATGTGTTTCCATAGAATGCGACATGTTTAATATTAAACATGAAAAAGATCTCATGCAAAGACATATTTCACGAGTTCCCATGCGATAGCAAATGCATTGAGGGCATTAAAGAAGCGTCGCGAATTTAAACATTTCGTCAGCTTTTCAATCTTGCTTCCTGCTCCTCAAAATATTACCAGTCATTCTGTGAGAGTGAACAACATATTTGCCACAATAATAAGCTATTTAAGAACAAGAACAAAAAACTATTACAAATGAGTGCATGAGAGATAAAAATACATCATTTCATTATATTCTCGATGCTTCTCTTTTTCCTTCGTTGCATTCTCGTTCTTTATCTCCATTATACTCTGGAAGTATAAAGTTTAATGTGTTTCTTGCTGTAATTTGTTTTTCTTTTTCTTCTGTTGAGCGATCAAACTTTGCTTCTTGTTAAGGAAAAGAATAAATTTTATTCAAAAGGAGTTGGGATGAGTTTAGAGGAACAATATTCATTTATTGAAAGCATGGAATGTTCGTTGAGTACGTCAAAAGCATGAAACGCTTTCCTCGAAAGCTTTCAAATGTTTTCTTTCATGTACATCCACTCAGGTTCTTAAACTCGCCGACTCACGGCGTCAATTCAAATTGCGCTTTCTCAGTATGAAAGGGAAGAGATTAATAATAAAAGAACAGTTGCATGCTGTTTATAAAAATTGATCGTTGCAAACTAATATGAAATGACTGTGAAGTTTATTTTTCTTTTCTCGAATTTACTTTGCTTCTTAAAGAAATTTTCATAAAATCCGATCTATTAAGCGAAAAGTGTCTTAAACTATTTCTAAGCGAGAATTCGAAACTTTGTCTCTGTCATCTGTAATGTTAGTGAGCAGCAGCAGCTTCCCGAATGCGATTCCATTAATTTTTATCATCATGAGCTGAGCTTCAAGACATTTTTTTTTCGGGAATTATTTGACGGAACGATGGCGAGCCATTATCATTACCATTTCTTACATTTTCTCTATAATCTCTCGTCCTCCCCTCTCAGAACTGCATCGAGAATTAACGAGTGAGCGTCTTCAGTTCAGTTTAAATGCAAATTTTACTGAATGAAATTGCTTCCCGGTCTTTTATCGCGCGCTCGAGATCTGAAAATAGCAATTTTCATTTTTAGGGAACATGCTTGGCATAGACGATTGCTGAGGTGCAACCAAGCGGATGTCAAAGCGGGCTTTCCCGAAAATTACCAGCATAGCAATGCGCGGAAAATCAAGACGACATACAGCAAAATGATGTTGTAGCATTCGCTCGAACTTGCGAATTCTACAATCGCTTTCGTTTCACGATTAGCTCGACGATAAAAACTGTAAATATTTAATAGCAAAGTCGTGTAAATAGCTCGACGGAACAATGTGAATTTTCCAATAATTTTCATGTCACATTTCTCTCACTGTCCCGGTTTAAGTTTCCCATTCCAGTCGCATCTTCTTTCAAAGTCGATTATCATTAATATCACATTTCCAGCGTCACTTAATCTGCATACATGCGAATGAGTGAGAAAAAGCGGAGGAAAGAGAACGACGAAAGACAAAGGAACGAGCTGTAATGTTGGCATACACTGCAGCCTCGTCTCTTGAGACGAGCTTGAGTGTTGCAATGAGGGAGAAATGAGTGCAAGGATGTTTGCATATTAAAGAGAGTCGTGTGAATGTCTCTGCTCTCGTCCCTCGCCTCAAGTGAATGCTGATTGTGTCGAGTAGTTCTATTTTATGCTTTAACATCACTCGCCTCCCTAATGCCATTCATTAAAGTTTCTGAAAATCATAGAAAAACTTTCGCCAATAAACTTCTTTTTGAATAGAAAATTAAAATGATAAGAGTTAATTGAAGTGTATTGCATCAACCAAAAAACCGATTAAACGCTTCAAATAATACAAATTCGATAAAGTTTATTGATTTTATTACTTTCTACATTTAACGTTTACAATTTTACACTTCGAGAATTTTATGACAATTAAACTAAGCTCTCACTCGTCTCAAGAGCGCGATTTACTCGACGATTGTTTTCGGGAAATTTGCACTGCGATAGCGCATTTTTATGACGATGACATAAACTTTGAGTTTCATTTTCCTCATGGAAAACTGTTTTCTCTCTGATGTTTGTTGCATTAAAAAGGAAAATCGAGGACAAAAAACTTCGAGGGAATGATGACTTTGAGGAGGTGTGTGGGTGGGAAAGTCAAACGAGGACGAATGGAGGACGAGAGTTTTAGTTTTTCTCCGCTTCTTCTTCTTCTTGTTTTTTTGCCTTCGCTTCGACGGATGCATTTTTATTTTCCATCAGTTACGTGTTGGTGCGAAAAACACAACTTTTCCATTTTCCTTCTCTGCACATACTCACTCGAAAGCGAACTACGAAAACAGGCGAGAAAAAAAGCGTTGTCGGAAAAAAGTTTCGTCTTCTTCTCTTTCCCGCACAACTCACTCGACAATCGAGCTCAGCTGACATCAAAGTTTTCCTTTGCCACCAGCCACCCAACATCAAACAAAGAAAATGGAAAAGTTCCAAGGCAAAAGACTTTTTACTTTTATCCTTGTGTGCACAAAGCACAAATCCTCACGACGTTGACATTAAACTAGAACGAGGTTGCGATTAATTATATTAAATATGAAGCTTCATTTTTCGGTGCAACGATCCGCGCCCCATCATCAAGTTTATTTGAATGTTAGAGTCGCTTGCATGCATCCACGTAACCTTCCGATGCCTTTGAACCTAATTTCAGTTCATTTACGAAGGGAGCGGAGAAGACCGTTTAAAATGGAATGAGCAAGAAAACCCTTTAGTATCATATCGCGCACAAAGGAAAAATAGTCTCAGATTATGAAACATCACAAGATTACAGCCATGACCTAATGTAATAATTTCTCAAATAAGCAAAGAAGAATAATGTACAAAACTAAGAACAGTTTTGTGTCTTCCACGACGACGAGATCATTCTAAATATTACAAAGGGACGAGTTCATCTTGAATGAGCAGCGTGTTTTCTTCGCTTTTAGCTTGAAGCTATTTTTGCTTCATAATTTGGCATAAAATCCAGAGATGTGTGCATTAAACTTTATCATCAACTTTACTGTGTAAATAAAGTTGAGCGGAAAAAGGAGAATGCAAAGTTTTATCGTCGACATGCGAGCATCGGAGTGATGAGAAATGTTAGTGGTTGTCACGGTTTGGAGATTGTTGTGTAGAGATCCGTACGAAAGTTAAGTTAGAGGGGGATGATTGTTAAATATATCTATTTCTTCCTTAAATTGTGACAGTTTCTCTTATTCACTCTTAAGCTTGTTGAACCCCTTCAATCTTTCATTTTCAGGCTCTTTCATCTCACTGGGATTCCCTTGAATCTTCAAACATTAAACGATATGCATTTAAATCTTTGTGTGTGTGAGGATGCCTTGAAGATAATTTTTTCGAGAAAATATCGAACCATGACCTAACCCATCCTTTCTCGAGTTAAGATTTCTTCGCTCTTTACGAGAACTCTTCAACGAATTTCATTTTCCATGAGAGTGAAACAAATTGCTTTTGTGTCTCCGACGTTTAATTGGATTTTAATCAAAATGAATAAAAGAGAAAAGATGACAGAGTTTTATTTCCTATCGGCAAACAGCAGGAAAACGATGTCCATTGTTCAATTTCTATCCTCTTCATACGCGCTGTCGATTGCAGACTCAGATCTTTTATCCACGACCAAGGGAGGTATTTGAATTGTAAATTTTAATTTTGGATAGATTCTATTTGTTCTAACCACACGTACGACCATATCTTTCAAATAGATCTCGCTTCCGAGAAATGTGGAGAAGGCAGAATAGAGAATATTAAAAAGTCCTCTTCTGCGTCGTGTATGACATTTTTCCACGCTATCCAAATCTCATTCGAGATTGCTTTTAAAAAAATTATTATGTCTAAACCCGAAGCGAGGAAAAGAGACGATGGCGAAGGAGGTAGAAAAAAATAAAAAAATGTTATTTTGCGCACATGTCCTGGAACGTTCCTGCTCGTATACCTTCAGGGATAAGTCAGTGCTGATGTCACAAGGATGTTGAGCTTTGTTTATGTCAGATGAAGTGTCGTAACTATTCCCACGCTAGAATTTGAGCTTCACTTTTATATCGTTGGATTATTTATGAATTTTTCTGCATGATATTTCTTCGTCTCTCGCAGACATTTTCAGGACCAAGCACAGATAGCGAGAAGAAACAATAAAAATAGTTAGGCAGGCGGATTTTTTTTTGCTGATCTAAGCGAAAGACCTTGCATATGCTGCGCCATCGACGAAGCTTACAAATTCTGCTTATTCCTTCGCTTTTTCCTTCCCAATTTCAGAAATGAACATCGATAGTTGTGTAAACTCAAATCCAATATCCGATGTGCTCTTGCCATTAATTTTAAGGGAAGAGCGATACTGAAATCGTTGGACGAGAGAAGCGAGATGTAGACAGCCATCGAGGCTATGGACAAGACAACGGCAAGAAAATATTGATTTTTATTCCATTAATTCTTCATGATATTTTTCATTTATCTCACAGCATCGAGCCGAAAAAAATATGAAACATGAACAGGTAGAGAGGAGCGGATGTTGTACTTTCCCTGATAAATAAACATAAATTCTATCTCTAGACTATAATCAAAGAACACATAAAAACTATTTTCTAATGTTTTCCATTCCTACGAGCACTTCGAGTGCTGTGAGCAAGCGAAAAACGACTCATGAAGCTTTGGATCTCTACGGTTTCTTGTTTTTATTTCTCCATTCGGCTTGGGGATTTTTCCTACGCTTTTCATATTTGCAGTTGCCTGAACAAATAATCAATTCCACTCACAGCGCTACGTGAAATAAGGTATGAACGAGCATCGGGTAGAGTTGAAATCCTGTAGAGCAAGATGGAGGTTTCTTTAGAAAATTTCGAGAAATTTCTTCAAGCTTCCTCAGATTTTGATGGGCAATGTACTTGAAATGATTCCAGGAGTGAGATGACAGTAGCAAGAGATTTAGTAACAATTTATTAGACTTTCAGCAGAGTAGAAAAAATCGAGACGAAGAAGATAAGAAAGTGATTTCTCGAGAGAATATGATACGATTTATAAATTCAAAAGATTTCAAACGCCACTACAGTTCAGTGAACTGAGTGTTTTGTTTATTTTCAAGATTATTCACTTCGTCTCTGTTTTTCCTGAAGCTTGCTCTGCTACAAACTTCAGTATAACGAGTTAATGGATTTCAAATTCTGTTTTTCTAGTTGAGAGCTGATTCAGATAAAAATTTATTTAACAATTAATTCACCTTGAATAAAACTTTCTCTCGACTTATCCTTGTTTATGGTACGACTCTCCAGCCATGTGTCGACTCATTTTCCATTTCTTCTACTTATGAAGGTATTAAGCATGTTGTAGAGAGTTTCACATTATGTAAATCATATTGCATTTAGTGAAAATAAATTTTCATTCATAAAACTTTTATGTGAAAAGAGTCTTTTCCTTGCTCTGCATTTTTCTTTCGTTGCACGTAGAAATCAAGAGAAGCTTTTTCGTGTACGAAATGGAAAATTACAGATCTCCCTCTTGCCATCCCCAAGCAGCCACCATTTTTCTCTCCCGACTTGTGCAAGGATATCTCGTGCTGGTGCAGCTGTAGTTGAACTTTTTTCGCATCTTGTAACTGTGTTGGTTTTTTGCGAAAAACTTTTCCTAACTTTTCACGATGTTTTCGTTCTTTTCATGTAATGGAAAATCGTTGAAATGAAAGTTTTGCTGTGAAACTTTACTGTTTTCTTAGTTTTTCCGCGATAGCTAAAGAGAAAGTTCTAATGAAGTGATTCGAACTTTGATGCATTTACGCATTCGTGAAAAAAAAGTTTTCCGAAGCTTTTCATTCGATCGGATGGAAAATCCTCGAAAATTGACCGACGCATGAACAAAGGAAATTTCGTTGCCTAGTTGTGATTTTTCATCGTCGCTGAGTTTTTCTTTTTCGTTCAACGTTTCTGTACCAACGTGTGCAAGCGTTGTTTTTTTGTTTTCCGTTGCACACACAATATCGCTGCTTCTCCTCGATGCAGTTTTGTTGTTGCGTTGTATGCACTGAAATGTATGGATGAGTTTTTATATTTTTGTGATGCAAACACCAACACGATGCACGAGGAGAGAAAGCCACACCCTTTGGCAATCGGATTGGTCGGGCGATTTGTAAGCTAGGAAAAGGGTCCAAATCAATTATGGGGAGAGCTTTCGATGCCCTTCGTCTTTCTAAAGACTATGGACGCAAATAAATTTCGAATTGCAATTATTCATGCGATTAACAGCGAATAATTAATCTTCAAATGCTTTTATTCTCTTTCAAATTACGTTTTTCATTGCAATGGAGTTTTCTTAGCTTACACACACACACACACAAAATTCTCTCACACATATTTTGAAAACTTTTCCTTTGTCATGCAAATTGGAAAGCTTTTACAGGAGGAAATATCAGATTAAATTCGCACTAACTTCAAGCCTTCCAGTCATCAAGAGCAGGCAAGCATGCAAACTTTTCCGAGAATTCTATATTTCCAAAGACAATTAAAGTCGGCAATTAGCTTGAGTATGTGAAACATGAGCCCTTTGTCGTAACGAAATCCAATTAAAGTTTCGTTCCCTCCGAGACTAAAATTCATCTGAAAAGCAAACAAAATAAAAAATATTTTTATGTAACGCGATACAGTGTTGGAATGATTTGATGACACTTTTAATTTATTTTGTTCACATGTGTAGCGCAATGGAAATTCAATGCATTTTAAAAAAAATGTAATTTAGAGCGTTGAGTTGGATCTTGAAGTATTTGGCGCCTCAGCGAAATGAAAAACATTTCCTAGAACTAAAGAAACTGCTGAGCTCAATTTGTTTGCGAAAGTTTTCGTGTTATGATGACATAGCTCGGTTGAATGAGCTCTCAGCTTTATTCAGGTGATCAATTTCATGTCTCCAAACTTTGCGTTTCTGTTCGTCTTAAGAAGCTTTAGCAAATCTGCGTGCCGCAACTAAAAGTTGCATAACGACATTAAACATTAAAGTACATTCATCAATTTCGACAGCGCCATTAATGCCAATGTTTGTTTTTCTTTCTCTTTTTCGCCTTCCAGAAGCCTTTTTCCTTCACTTTAATTTGATTTATGATATCAGATTGTCTTATTAACTGTCTTCAGTTCCTCTTAATTCCTTTTTATGCAGTCAGAGTAGTTTCTCTCTTTTTGTTGCGTTTCGGACGAAAGACGATGTAGTTTTAAGAAGAAGGAAATAATCCACGGATAATTTTGATGGGAGGATTCTGATGTGTTCTCTGTCTTTAATAAAATAAGAAACTTTGCAGTGATGTATTATCGGAATATTCCCCATTTGCACTCTGCGTTTTCACGAGCAATTAAGTTTGAGAATCATCGTTCATCTCGTCCTTCCCGTGACCATAAACAGAAGATTGGGGCAGTGCAGGAGATATGATAATGAATGAATGAAGTAAAAAGCCACAACGAACAAATCGCTCATGAGTTGCTTCGGATAATTAAATCGAGTGCACATGCATTGTTCCATTACTTCAATCTCGTTGTGTGTAAAGTTTTACGATAATTAACAATAATCATTTCTGCTTCTAATTAGCTCGGCCCACTAATTCTCTCTGCTCTCTCTCTTGAATCATCAGCCTGTGAAGCTTTGCTTTTCTTTTTATCATCGTTGCACATTAAATTAAACTGCATGCTGCTTCATTTTAAAGCTGTTGCCAACATAATCTAAGCTAAGCTAAAGCGATAGCAAAAAGCAGTTGTTCGTTTACTTTTTAATTGTATCAACGTGAGACTTATCGCTTACAAGCGAGCGATATTTGTTTCATAACATTCAAAAGCGACGTGAGGGCAACAATCGAATAAATTCTGCAACGACTCTACGATAAATCCACGGCTTATTCACTGCCACGATAGCCCCGTTGCATCGCTTTCCGTCTCTCTCTCCTCCTTTCCGCCGCATATATTTTTTATTGCGATTTTGTAATCAAAATTCATGGTTCACGCAAAATAATCGTGCGCACTAAATTTTCAACGGTGCCCCAGCAGAAATTACCTACAACAATTTCCCATCCGCAGCGAGAGTCTGCTCCGCTTTACTTTGTTTTATATTTTATTTTTTTCGTTGTTTGCGGTTAATTCGTGATTTGTGATATATGAAGAAAATCATTAAAATTGTATTTCTATGTGCGATAACACTGCAACTTCGAGCGTTTTACAAAAAAAAAACGTTACAAGTGTAGTTCTGTTTCCTTTTGAAAAAACTTTTTTAATTGCTTCGTTTAAGGTTTAGTCGCTTTGTTTGCCTTTAGTAATTTGTAACGAGTCAGAGGAACTGATAACGATTGCCGATGGTTTTATTGACCTTTCTGAGCCGACACGAGAGCGAAGTAACGAGAGGGATTAGAAATTGCTTTATTTATTAAATGCTTGAGGAAATTTATTTTAAAGTCAATGGAGAACGTTAATTGACTGCGATTGGGAATAAGTGAAAGTTATGTCACACTTGTAAATTACAAGTTGTAATTGTATCCTTCAATCATTTCAAAGCAGTGTTTTCTCGTTACATTCATTCAAACCTCAAGCCAATTAAATGCTTTGTTCTATAAAAGTTTGATAATTACTCGAACATCATTTGCTTGTGAGCACATAGATGATCTTCAATTTCGTGGGACTCTCTCAAACATAGGAGAAACTTCTTTCCTACGGCAGAAACAAAAAGCGATTGCACATTTCACTGCCGTGCAGAGAAATAAAACTTTTTTTTATGAAAATTAAATGTAAGAAACTAGAGTAAAATCACAAATCAAAGGAGAAAAGAGAAGACTTTGAAGAATAAGAAGAAGAAATCACGTTTTTTGCAAAACTTCGCTGTCGTTTCTTCTTTGGTTCTCATGGAGCATGAGGATCTGTTCAGCATCTCACAGTTTTATGCATTTCGTCGTTGTCGAGCTCGTTCTCAGATCCAGAAGAAATTTTATTTCAAATTCAAAGGATTTCGCTTTACAATAATTTTGTCATTGTTCATAAAAATGTCTCATATTTGCATGAGTTCAAGACTCTCGCTCCCCAAGCTGATATTGAATTGATGGTATTTACACACAAACACATATTTTTCCCTCCGCGAATGCTGCGCCTTTAATATATCACGTTTTTAATGTAGAACAAGATCAAGTCATTCGAGATAACAAGTTCGATATTCGGGCAGGCATGGAAAGCGAAGCGACAGAGCATAAAACAAAAGCCACTCAAAGTCATGAACTGTCTCGCAAGCTCTCGATGGCACCCACAGGTTTCTTCTTTTCTTAACATAACTCGCTCTTTTTGATACCACTTTCGGCAGATGAACTCGGCATGCTAGAAAGTAAATTGTGAAAAATTTCCTCAATACCTCTTAGTCTAAAGCGAGAAAATTCAACGAAGAAGTTGCTGTTCTTAAACTTTCTTGATCTACCTCAATAAAGCAAAACTTGAGAGACGGAGAAAACCAGCAAGAATGGCACTGAACTTATTTAGGAAGTCAAGTGATGTTGTCCTTTAGTGGACTGGAGAGATGAAAATTTTCTTAAGCTGGAAAGTTGGCTTTTTTTTCAGGTATAATAATTTTTCCTTAATGAAATATCATTAAATTTCAAATTTAATGAAATGCAAATAAAATATATTGGAGTCATTTGAAATAAGAAGTCACAATAATTCTTTCCCATCGTTGACATCATCACTTTAAATTCTACGATCTTCTCAAAATAGATGTCTTAGATTAAGTCTCAGCGAAGCTTAAATGCAATGGAACGAATTTGAATATCTTGATGTTTAGAAAGGAGAACGAACGAGAAGAGTAAGAAAGATAAAGGCGAGAAGAACTAATTTTCAGATAATTCGATTAAATTGCGCAAGTGAAGGAAGAGAAAACCGTCTCTTCATGTAATTTTGTAATTTAATAAACTCAATTGCGATACGATCTCAATTTAATGCTATCAACATGTTAGAATGCTTTTCGATTCTATGAATTCCCTTCTTAGATTAACAGCGGCGTTTTAGAATTCACGAATGGCTTTCAAGTTAAAAGAATGAAAGAAGCAAAATTAGCGTCTAATCGAGTGCAAGCGTCGATCTAATAATTTTCACCTTTTCGTACATTTGCGATCTGAATAGAAGACAGCTGTTAGTTACAACAATCATCATTAAGAGATTAGACTGATTATTCACTTTATCAATTCACCTTGAGGTCAAGCTGCTCGAATACAATTCTACGTGAATATTCTAATTTCCCAGTCGTAGAGCTTTCTACAACGACTTCGCTTGCATCATCACTCTAATCAATATAAAAGAACGCGAAGAGTTCAATTAACTCTCGTCCAACACGATGAGGGAGCAAAGATATTTGTTGTGTCTGAAACGAACAAAAAGGTCGAGGAATAATAAATTTCGTCAGACGATAGACATGTTAGGTTTTTGGCCTTCAGACGGTAGCAGACGCTTCTCATTCTCCGCCCAACGAAGCTCCCAATGGAAAACCCCCGAAAAAGCCGATGTATACAAAAATGTGCGTAGACATGCCAACGACTCGAACGTTAACCTCTCGCACCAGACAGACTCATACACAAACGCACAAATCGTTTACTTTTTCTTTATATTTTTCGGTGGGTGGCTTTGGCGTGTTAGAGGAAATTGATCTTGAAAGCCTACCAGAAGGTCATGGAAACATTTGAAGAAAAAAAAGCGAGTCTTAATCGGGAAAAAATATAAATCGACGAGATTCTTATCGATAAAATGGAATCTTGCACTTTAAATCATTGGGAAGCCGTCGACAAAGAAGTTTTGCATTGTTCAATATTCATTTGTTCATAATCCGCGTTGTCAATTATCACCCAAACGGAACGGAGAAGCCAGAGAACCAAAAAGAATCTTCTTTCATCCTTAGCAATATGCCGACCGCCAGCAGTGCTTCGCGAAGATTATAAAATACCGGCAAATGAAGTTCCTGATCACTTATAATCGATAACGTAATTGGGCCTATTATGCTTATGCTTATTTTTTTCGCTCGTCCCGGTTAAACGTTTGTAAAATAATTTTTATGTTGACAACGACTTGATAATCATATGAATCAATATAATTTATTTGTATCGCTTCTCTGTTGTTTCTCTCTCTCATCGTCGTCGTCGTCCGACTTTCGCTGAGACTTTTAATCAATTGTTGAATATTAAACCGAAAGGAAATCTCCGATACGTTCGCTTTGATGCGCTTTGACTTCTTTTCCTTTGAGTGACGCAATTCGATTTACTGGAAATTAAACAACAAAGTTAGTCGAACGAATGATTGAATCAAAAATAATTGCGAGACAACTTCTCTGCATTGTTTAAGCAATCGCCGGTTCTTTGATAACAAACGAGAGAGAAGTCAATATAAGCTTTTATGTCAAAGCGACGAAAATGAAATATCAATCAAATCGTTGCAAAGATTGACGTCTGCGTTCGGCCGCGTTTTTTTTAAATTTAATGTGACATTTTTATTCATTATTATTGATGCAATTTGACTAGAGACTAAAGCGAGATGAGATATAAATGGGAAAATTGCCAATTGCTGGAATGGGAAACCAGGTTTTGGAATTTACAATGTTCTTCAACTAAGTGTTACATCTGGGATGACATATTTCTGTCGAAATGAGCTTATGAATGTTGCATTTATGATTTTCAATGATAATCTGGTCATCCTATGTCAATATCGATTTAACTTCCTGTAATCATCTGTTCATCTCGTCTTCTTTGTTATTCTTCTCGTCCCGACGATTGTGACGCAACGCAAAACCTGATCAAATTAAATTACACAACGTCATTCATCAGCCTGTAAGCCGATCCTTCCAAGCTCCTTTCGACATTCGGCGAAGCGTAATTAATGCTTGAAGAAGAAAAACATATCAGAAACATGGGAACTTTTTGCAGAGCATTAGTTTGACGTAAGAGAGACCGTTCGCTCCGGGAAAGATTATATGAACTTGCATTATCTCGTCGTCGTTGTCGTCGTCTTGTGCTTGCATAAAAGCTTATACAGCGCTTCTAAAGAATGTTTCAAGAAGCTTGCTTTGAAGATTATGTGTGAAGATTGAATGGCATTTCCCTGAAGGAAGTCGTCAGAGCTTTCTCAGGGTTTCTGACTTGTAGCTGCTTCGTCCCTGTACGCAAAAACTTACTTTGATTCGAAACACATTGGACATATAAAAACTTATAGGATAAACGTATAACTTGGCTAGAATACCAAAAAAAAACTCTTCTGCACTGACACAGGCAAAAAGGTTTAGGTTTCAATGTCTCGCGCATTCTCACAAACACCTTGAAAAGCTTTTCTGTGTTGCGGAGCTTTTCATGTAACCGATGCTGGGGGTGAACTCATCCCAGACGCAAGGGACTCGTTTCGAAATAACTTTCAGTTCCCGACGAGATGTTTTTTTTTCATCAAACGATACACTCGTGTCTGCTTCTCTGCTTGCGATGCAAGGCACCACGATCGGTTTGATTGTATTTTGGGCATCAGTGAACGTCGAAGTTTAAAACAAAAACATTTCGATACAGGCAAAGCAATTTGGCTATCGCTATCTCGCTTCGTTTCCTGCGTTTCATCTAAGAATATTAACTCGATTGTGTTCGATTCTAAGCCATCAAGAAAGAAGACAAAAATCGTTGATGTTTCCTTCGAAAGAATTTTTCGTCGGCTAAAAATAGATTTTCAAAGAAGAAGAAGACTTTTAACTACAAATTTTTTTTCAAGAATTATCATTTTGGAAAATTTGAGGTGTGAATAAAATGATCGGCGACGATCATCCAATAATTATTTTATCAAGTCGATTACAAATATCTATCGCCGCGTGTGGCTTCAAAAAATATTTTTGAAGGTGTTGATGCGAAAAATTATATTGACCTTCAAATTTTGCGTTTTTATGTGTTTGTGCGTATCACATGCTTGACAACACGCTACGGAAAGAAACAAGCAGCGGATTGTGGCCTTGGCTTTTTCGGTTTGCGAAAAAATATTTATTCTGATTCTTCAAAGTTGAATTTGTTGTTTCTGCACAACTTTTTGTGTGGTGCGTTGATCGGCGGTTGAGACAAAAACCTTTGTTGACCTCTAAGAACAAAGTTCTCTAAAGACTTTGCTTCACTTGCAAGAGAATTTTTGCGTAGGAATGATTCGTAAATTTAAATTATTTTTGTCATTTTTTGCGATCTTTTTCACCGGAACCTCACGCAATGGATGGCATTGAATTGAGAAGGTCGCGGACAGATGATTAGTAATGTTTTGGCAAACGCGTCTATTTTGTTTTCATTTGTTCTTCTATGCACGCACTTACACACGCGGTGCGTAAAATATATGCCAAGGTCGATCCGAATATATTTCTGGTTATCTTTTCCCGGTTCCGCGTGTATTGGCGATCCGATCTGATCGAGATCAGTGTGCGTAAATTGTGCGAAAATTTTGCGAATGTGAGCAGACTTACGCAGACCGATAGATAATGCGTTCGTTAATTGGTCTGTGTGATCTTAAAGAAGTTGCAAAGGTTCACGCACCTTAAGTTCAATGGAACCGAAACCAAACAAAAACAAACAAGTTTCGTTCGCGATCTTACGCAATCTTACGCAGAAATATATTGACCGAGGCTTCAACTCAGAAACATTTTTTCTCATAAAACTTTGCGAATTTTTTCGTTCTCAGAACGGCGTTCCTTATTTTTCTTGAAACCCCGTTCTGTTGTGCAATTACCGTGCAATTTCGTCGTGGTGTCGACGCACTTTTGACCTTGTTGCGTCTGCAATGAGAACCACGAAAAATAAAATGCTTCTCTTCACTCTGTCGATTCTTGCGTATCGTCCAAATGCCTTTGTTTCGTTTGTTCGCTCGCCATCCACGCCAATCAACAATAATTACTTCCTTAAATTATTCTAAGTACGCGATGCAAGAATCTAAAAGTGTTTTATGCAAATAACTATCAAAGCAATTGAATTAAACGAATTCGTTCTCTCGACTTCTTTGCACTTCCCGCTTCCAGAGCGGTTTGAAAGTGAAAGCGACGCCGACGTTTTAACCAAACAAGGAACAATTAATATGCAATTAAAGTGGAAAACATGCAAAATAGTTTTGCAAGAAAACTTGAGAGAACTACGAAAATCAATAGTGAACTTTTCTTGAGCGAGAGTGTAGAAAAAGTTTTGCAACGAGAAAAACTTTTGCCCGACGCATGAACAATGAAAATGTTCGGAAAATTCAATGGCGAGCTTTTTCCCTCGTCATCAAAATCTTTTCCAATGTTTTCTCTTTTTTGCTGCACACACAAAAATCGCTTCGACGATGCAGTTGCTGCGTTGCACCGAAATGTATGGATGGGGATTTTGTTATGTTGGAAACACCAACACGATGCACGAGGAGAGAAAGCCACACCCTTTGGCATATCGCATTGGTTAAAAGTGTAGTTGGATGAGGTCCAAATCAATTACAACGTGAACAAAGTTCAAAGGAAATGTTTGAGGAAATGATTTGTAAAAGAAATTTGAAGGAAATCCGGAAGAAGGAAAATTAAAAGACTAATCGGAAAAGTTTCGCGAATCTTTCTCTTGTTTTTGACTCATGAGAAAGAAACTCGCGAGAATTTCTATTAACACTTTATTAACTTCCATTACCTAGCATAAGAGAAGTTTCGTTGATATATTCACCACATGCTGCAATAATTTTCTTGTTTGATTGATGTACAATTACAGAAATCAGTTGGACGTGGAACTAATAGAAATGTTACAATGATATAAGTTCTTGAAGAAAGTTTCCCATATCAAAAAGAAATCTTGTCAGCCATGCATAATCATTCTTGAAACAAGACGTTTCGTTACATCTCACCCACAATCTCATTAGCGTTCACCTTTGCTGCGTTCACGACTGACGCCGATGACGAGAGAAAATGGAAATAATTGAATGGAACGCAAGAATGCGCAGAAGGAATAATTGGACGCGACGGTTGCAACGCGCAGAAATAATCAATCAAAACATCATTGCAGTAAAAATGTAAATTTTGGCAATAAAAGTTGTGGGAATGGTCAGATTCTGGCTTAATGATGCGCAAAATGCGTTGTCTCCAGCCTTTCCTCATTTACTTGCTCGCAATCTCGTGCTTCAGCGCTTCCTCTACAGTTCTTAAGAAAATACATTGCGTTTCTTGCTTGATCTCGAATTCAGTGGAAATAAAATTTTATTACACATGATTTTTCCAACTAACTCATTTGCATTCGCAATAAATATGCACACTAAAGGAGAAGGCACAAATTGAATCCGAGCGAGGAGAAGTACGAAAAGCAACAAAAACAATTTTCACGAATTTGAGATGATGACAATTTGATACTGCCGAGCGAAATGAGCTTTATAAATCACAAGCATCATCTTAATGAACTCGACGCTGTAAAATAATGCTCTGCGACTTTAAATGTGTCTCTCCCTCTCTTACTCGATTCACGTGAGATTTAATTGATTTTAACGAACAATTTCATTAAATGCGCCTGCAATTTGGAGAAATCAGTTTTCCTTATAAAATCTATTAACTTATCGCTCTTACCCAAAGGTAACTTTGTTAAAGAAGTTTTCTTAAAAGAAACTTCGAATCCATTAGATCTTTTTCGTTGTCTGATTCCAATCGATGCTGGAGAACTTTCGACCAAGAGTTATTTGAGTCACTGCAAATAACTTCATAAATCATCGAAGTTTCCACCGATTTTTCAACAATAGACAGTAAACGCTGCTCACAAGTAAAAAGCTGAAATTAAATTGAAACAATTGCCAGTCGCCCTTTGATTTATGTTCGCTATGAACTCATTGAGAATATTGAAACATAAAACGAGAATCGAGGTCGTCGCAGGTCAATGAAAGAAACGGAGAGTCCTCGATTCTTATCAACATCATCATAGAAAGGCGAGCGTGAACTCTACGAATCCATCTTAATTATTGCAGCTACAACCAGCCGAGAATGTCATAAATTATTATCACCTTAATAACAATATTTCAAAGTTTACTCTTTCCGCATGTTGTGTCGTCGTTTCCATTCCTCCACCTCCTCCTCTCCGTGGTGCATCAACATCGACTCCAACAAGAAAGCAGAGCAGAGAAAAGAACAGCGGAATAAAAGTAAATGTATTAAATTACGTTAGACGTCACGAATTGAACGTAAATGCACGATTATTTTGCGTGAACCATGATTTTTAGCATAAGAAAGAAAAACCAACGAGGGAATCTAAGAGTTTGCTACATAAAGAACGAGAAAGAAAGAAATCTTCCTCAAGACATTAAATTGAGGTGCATAATGTGCTTCTCTTCGTCTTCTTCTTCATCATCTTTATGCATTTATTATGCGAATATAATATTTATTGATAGTTACAAGCCTCGACTTTTCTATGTCTCTCTCTCTCTCTCTTTCTTTGTGAAAAACAACCTGAGAAAACGCTTTGACTGGGCTTTCCGTCGTCTTCTTCGCTCCGCACATCTTTGCATTTGCGAAGCCTCAAACCCAAGAGCAAAAGCTTTGAGACACATTTTATGTGTACATTGAACCTTTTTCGGGGTGAAGAAAACATTTTCCATGTGCGAGACTTACACAATCCTCGGTGGAGGCGCGCTACCGAGGGCGACGATCTGCACCAATACAAATTTTTTTTCGTATGAAACTCATTTTTATTTTTGGGGTAGACCGAAGCCATAAATACACATTCCTTCTGATGAAGAAGAAGGCTTCGTTGCTTCCTCACACACTTACATCAACCCCCGAAACGTAATGAAACAAGGCTCGGTCGCAGACGGTATTGGAATGGGGCATTCGTCTTCTTACTCGACGATTACATGTTGCGTGTCAATAAACTTTTTAGGAAAATATCTGTCTGGCTCGGTGTACGTTGTATTTTGGTAAAGCTTCTCTTCTTCTTTCTATTTCGTTGGCAGAAATGTATAGTCGAGTTTAGGCAAAAAGAAGATAGGAAGGAGGAAGTGAAGCAGTGGAAAGCTTCGATATTACTCAGACTAACAGAAATTGGATTCGAAATGGAAGATTGTAATCAGGAAAGTCTGTAATGGTTTTTGCTCTTCTTCGCTTATTTCGTGAGTGAACCAGACAGGCTCATCGATGTCAATGACCAAGGAACGCTCTTTTGATTCTCGTTTGCGGAAACTTTTTCTCGTTGAAAAGGATCGAATTTTCACAGGAACAATCCAACATCTAAGTCACTTATCTGTAAACGTATTTTAAGATGAATGAAACTTTACGTAACCATCCAACTCGTTCGGCTACAGCCATTGGACACGCTTTGATCCAAATTAAATTATCCAAAATGCTTTTCTCAGCAGAGACGTATAAAACAACAGAAACTCTTCACCTATCGCTCCGAACCTTCACTATCAATCTTCTAAATTGCGCTGAGTTATAAAACTTTAATCATTCGTGAAAAATAGACAGTCATTACGTCGAGATGTGTTTTCTTTTCGGATTGGAACGAGAATTGCATTTTATCTCTTTCTGCTGATCTAATATATTGATTTGAACTTTTTTTAGTTGAGACACGGAAAAACAACGATAGGAGATTGCACTGGGAAAATGGTTTTGAACCAATTTTTTCACTTTTTCTTCGTATAAGTTTTTTTTTAGAAGAGTTCGTCAGTAATGTAAAAACTAAAAAGTAAATTCCTTCTTACTTTATAGATAGAAAATTCATCAATGACGCAACTTCCTGCTCACCCAAAAGACGCTACGAGTTCTTAGATCACGCTATTCTTGTCGTCTTCTAGCATTCGTTCTCTTCTCTTCACTCTGTAAGAAAAGTTAACGTAAATGATGCGTAATTATTTCTTCAACACGTTTTCTCGCTTTATGCTGTTTTGTCTTAGATTCATTTTATCTCTGAACAATAATACGAGATCATAGATCACACGAGTGGAATCGTTGGCTTTTTGCCGAGCGTTTGTTTCTTTAATGGGAGAGTTCAAATTGACGTCTACAGAACACCGAGACCAAGCTCGTCTCATGTGAAATGCAAATTAAAAGCGCAACGATGGTATGAAAAAAAAGTTAATTGAATTCTTTTCGTTTTTTTTCTGAGATGTTACTCGATATCGCTGCGATTTAATAAATTTTAATTACCTATCGATTTCTCTTACAGATTTATTTCTGCATGAATATCAAAGCGATTTGCGCACCGCGATAATTTTCTAATTGTAATTGCTTCGAAGCATAACGCAACGAAAAAAATTGTTGTATTGAAATATAATTCGGGCGGTGAAAGATAAAAGCAAATCGCTTGTGCTTGCGAATCAGATCAATTAAAATTACATAGTTTCTTATCAATTGAAATCTAAGTGCTCCCCGCGTATAAACAATTTCATCTCTTCATGTTTTTGCCCGCAACCGCTCCGCAGGCATTTCTCCTTTAATGCGCTTCAAATTCATCAGATTAATTGTTTTTATCGAACTCAACCTGTCGGTTGGTTCTCTTCGACTTTTTATTGGCGAGCATGAAACACTGATTGCGGTCGCAACAATTATCATTACATTTTAATACGAAATTAATTGATAATGTCTTTTAGCTGAGACAGTTCATAAGAGAATTGAACTGCTTGAGATGAAGATAATTAAGGAGGAAATTCAAATTCCCAAGCTCAACGTATAAAGCTCACTAACGAATGTTTCCAAGAATAAGATTTTAAGATTTTCACGAAACTTCGCTTCGTAACAAATTCGCAACAAACAACCATTTAAAGGCACTAAATATATCAATCAGAAATGCACAAGCACAAGAAACACAAAACAAAGAACATATCGCTCAATGTAAGAAGTTAATCGAAGCAGCGAGAAGCAAAGCAAGAGGCTTAACATGGTCACCGATCATCAGGCTCCAAACAAAAATTACAAGACATTTACATACTGTATTGACTTTTTTTATAATGACATTTATTGTTTTTCATGCCGAAGTGAGCGAGAGAGATAAAAAAAAATTCTTTTGAAGTCTTACGCTGCTGCTTAAGTTTTGCTGGGGGAACAATTTGTTGTAGGTCGACTGAGTAGCACATTTGAAAATTGGTTTAGCTGGCTACTCATACACATTAGCAGCGACTTTAAATGAATGTCGCATTAAATCAAGTGACATAAATCTTCAAGCCGTGTGTGCCTTCATGCCTAATTACCGAGTTTTTATGAACGGAGAACTGCGAAACATTATTGTGAAGCTTAATTATGCAATTTATTAAGGAAATTGCACTTGCGCGTACAAGGCTTCGTAAATCTCAGGAACATTCCACATTGCGCTGGTCCAAACGTGAATAAGAAGCGTGTGTTCGATTTGCCTTTTGATGCCATCTTCGTAATTACTTCATTTGGCGTAAGATGATGAGAAAGAATCTCCGTCTTGTGCACATTCCATCGAGCATTTCAATCGAGAATCGCCGCGGATCTTCTTTGCGACTGCTTCAGCCCATTAAAACACACGTAATAACAATCAGAGAGAAATTAATGCATTTAACTCTTAATTTATGAATTGCATTTTCGATGCAGCTCTTTGCTTTTTGTGCAGTTTAATGATGCAATGTCGCAGCGCGAAGAAAAACATTATTTCAGTAATTTATTGTTAAACGACGTTGCACAAAAACAGAGAAACACTTGGAAGTGCGTGAATGCTGTAATTTGTCAAAAGCACCGAGAAAGATTTCATTGTAAGCTTATACTTTTAATGACTCTTTTATTTCTTTCGTCTGCGAGTCACAGTGCAACATGAGGTAGGGGAATATCGGTAAGCTATGTAACAAAGTTTCTTATTTATATTATATAACTTATTGTCTATGGATGAGTGTTAGAGCTAGAACTATATTGGACATCTTCGTTGTCTAAAGTTTTATAGTTTGGTATAATTTCCCACGATATTCATAAAGTTTTCAAATATACTTGAACTCGTCTAAATTATTTGAAACCTTTCGCCCGAAACATTTGTCATTTACAAGTCCTCACAGCCATCTCACGGTAATTATCAGGAAAACAAGTTCTTTATTACTAAAATAATCAAGCTTACGATCATAAATACAACGCGCAGGTTGACTTTAATTCGAAAGCGTTTTATTGAAAATTGAATCGCGATAGCTGAAGATTCCGCGGAGTGAAAAAATCTTTTCACACCATTAATTTCCATCCATTCCTCTTGCACTGATGATGTTTTCTTTTTGCATGCGTCTGATGGACTTCTTGATGGTTTGGCGCATTGAGCCGTTATTCTCTCGCGGTGCATTATTTCATCCCATTCTCTCGACCCATAGTGAAAATCGCTTTATATTGTGTTCTTCCCAGCACAACACTTTGATAAATTACATTAATTTCGAATTGAATAAAACTATAATATTGAAAATATAATTTGCAATAATGGATAATGATTGAATCGAAGGAGCATAAGAGCACTCGACTGTCATTGACCTTGTCGTCATCGAAAGACTTCTGCCGCTCCGCGCAGAACAATTGTACATAAAGCTGCGTCACTTAAGTGTATCGCGCAATTTATTGAATATCATTGATGTTAATGCGATGGGAATCAATGCAAGTTTTTAAGAGACTCTTCTTAACAATCAAATAAATCAAGTGAAGGATTCACAGGCATCAAAGTGAAGGCACCGGCAGAGGCGAGAAGCAAAAAAGTAATAATGTGGAGCAAGAGACTGTTTAGCGCCTGAAAAAAGAGTCGAAGAGATTCTCAGAAAATGATAAAGTAATTGGATTTCTTTGTGCTAAAGATCTCATTGTGCTCTCTTTCCCTTAAACTTCCAACCGCATTGTACTACCTCGTTTTGATTTATCGGCAATGCAAAAGCGAGTCGAGATAACAAGGATACGTTGGCAAACTGATAAGCTGAGATAAGAGCGGGTAGCGAATGTTCTATCGATTTTTTCCTCGCTATTTTTGCCTCGATCTACCAATCACCTGATAGGCCACTCCTTGTTTAACCCTTTTGCATTCTTGCGACACGAAAAAACATTGCATCGGTTCAAAAGGTCGTGTTGCGATTTGTTTACCCGCTTTCAAATCAAAATGCACTTTTTCCTTGCAATCCTTCCATTATGAATAATTCTTTCAATGGCTCACTAGTTAGAGGAGATGAAGAGGGAAACTCAAGTGCAATGAGAAATGAAAATATATTTTCCCTGCGGTGGAATGGCGATTTCCTTTAATGGAATTAATTACACGACTTTCCAATGTTATAGATCTTTCTTCGGAATCGATTGATGAATTGGATTAACGATAACGTGGCTGCCAAGTCTTAGCAATTACTCGAAAAGATTGAGGACAATCAACTTTGATGAATTTTAAAAGAAACTTTGTAGAAAGATTAAAAGATCATAAGAAAGCTTCAAGCAAACTTTTAGAGCAAGTCAGCTTTATAGTTTACAAGCATCTCCACGTCCGATCACAACGTGCCGCTGTCAGATATCGAGATCAGGTGCAACCGGGAGCACTACAAGATCATCTGACCGTGTAAGCCTGCAACTGGAATCGAATCTTTCAGTGAGTTTGTTCAATTTGCGCAATGACCAACACAGCATGGAGCAGATCAAAGAGCAGAACGTTTATCGAGTCGTATGAAGACGAAAAATTATAGGTGGCGATCTCTAGCGGCTGCTGTAAAAGAGAGATGTAAGCGAAGGTGAAGAAATTTGATTTATTGCATTGCATTTCTGCATACACAACGCTCTCGTTTCGCAGCGGATGGCGATTATTGTTTTCCCATCATTAATAATAATTCTTCATCTACACTTCTCTCTCCTGCTCACTGTTTAATATAAACTTTTATTCCTCGTTAATGGGAATCAGCTTCTGTGTGTAAGGTTGCAATAATGCACTCTCCGCATCATATATCAACCTCTACATTCGGTTCCCTCGCTCAACAACACTTTTTGTGTATGAATAATGAAGAAGAGAAAGAATGTTGAGAAAAGCATCGCTTCTCATACCTAACCATTATCACCATTATGCGATCTCACCTCTGATACCGAAACGGAAAACTTTTAAGAAATGAAAAATGAAAACGACGATAATCGAGTTCTTTGTGACGTAACGTCGCGTATTGCTCATGCGTTATTCGAGAAAGAAGCGCCAAACCTCAGTTGGAATCCTTCGAAAAGTTTAACCAGCCGTGATGAAATATCTGAGGTTTCTCATTGCATCAGGAAGAAATTGAAAACGTTGCGTAAGAAGTTTTCGAGGAAAAGTTTTTTTAATTGAAATGAGTGTGAAGCACTCAAGCTGTTTTAAGCTTTGAGAAAGAACCTTCGCCTTGATGTAAAAAGACGCGCTCGGCAAACAAAGAAATGTATTGGAAAGAGAACTAAGCCCCGAAGACGATAGAAAAGTGAGTGAAGCTCGAAGAAAAATCTATGTGAAGTATTCTTCTCCTTTTCCTTCTGTGTCTCCACAATCGTCTCACACCACCCCGAAGTCGTCGTCGAAGCTTCTATCGATGTGATATTAAAATAATAACACGCTCCTCACTCACACTTCCACCGATGACTCAACAACTTTAATCTCTATGTTTGTTCCATGCATTTCGTGTGTCGGACAGAGCAAAATATTCGCGCATTCTCACAAATGCAAAAAACGCGCAAAAAGTGTTTTTCGTCTGACTACACAGACACAGTCGACGTTTAGCGTTGTAGTTTCGCATCATTTTCCAATACCAGCGATGTTCGGCTGAAAGCTTTCGGCATGTAACGCCGCTTAACAAGGGGGGCTTCGTCATACTCCTGCCTTGTGGTGTTTACAAGCACATACATTTACCGACTGTCTCAACATGAACTGCATTGTTATTGTTGTTTCTCCACCATGAGCCCCACACTCGTTTACTTTTTGAGTTCTTCGTCTGTGTTTTCGACGACGGTTTTTTTTTTGGATAATCTAGCATTCGCTATTAACTGCATGGAGTGTTCGTTCGCGAAACTCAAACAATTGATGTATGTTTGTCTCGTTCCTTTCTGCGTAGAGACGTGCTTGAGCTCGTAGCTGTGTGCGACGGTGTGTCTTCTCTTCGTCGAGCTACGTACAGTCTGTGTGTGCTTCGTCGTGTATATACAATCGTCTACATTCTGCATCTCTCTGGATATTTGAAGAAAACGCAGTCACTGCGTTCTATATGCCACCAAACGTCAGTTTCAAAATAAGTCTCAACTCGGCCGCATTTGTAAGTGCAAGTCTCCCGCAAAAATAGGATTTAATAATTTTTTCTGAAGCTTTCCAACTTGAACAACTATTTCGATTGAAATTTAAATAATTTTTCTCACTCTTCGACGACAGAAAACACAAAATATTTTAGCAAAATTTAATATTATTTTCGGTGATTTTTTTTCTCGCACTTTTCTGTCCTGCAAAACATGACTAAAAATATTTTTTCTCATCTGAATGACGTGAAAATGAAATGAAAAAATTATTTGTGTGTGCACAGTGCAAAAAAATATTTATTATGAGATGAGAGATGCATAAATAAAACTATTAAAGAGGAAAATGCATAAAAAATGAAATCAAATGAAAATGAGTGTGAAATTTGTAAAAGATGAAAATTAGTTTTGTGTCCGAGCAGTTTGACAAGAAATTAAAGGGACTCGTTTCCGTGGCGATCGTAGAAGGACACGTCGCCGTAAATAGAAAACATTTGGTAGTTTAAATTGAGCCGAGATTTCTCGGAATTTCGTGATGTGAGGGAACGAGAATTCTGATTGATATAAGTTTTTTTTTTATTAATTTTCGTTTTATCCCAAAAAAGCTATTGGTTTTAAATATTAAATGAGAAAAAAGTTTTTTTTTATCGATATTTTGATCTTTGATTACATTATTGGAATTACACATTTATTTCTTTTTAAAAAGAACTTTTTTCTTAAATATTTTACATCGTGCAAATTTCCCTCACGTCCACTAAAAAAATCATCGCGAAACGCCGCTGTCGTCTGATGATATAATAATAGATTGCAATCTAGAAAAAATAGTTTTGTCTACTGTCCAGCCAATTGTTCATCGTCGTCGTCGTATTCGTCTCTATATACATTTCAAATTGAATTTTAAATTCTTTCATTTGCGTGAATGAAGTCAGAGAGCGGGTAGCGAAAAAATCAATGAAATAATTGGATCGGAAATGGAGACGTTGCCAAATACAATGTAAAATATATTCCAATTTATTTAATGCTTTTCGCAATGCCAATAAGCTAGTGCAGAATGACTAGAAAAAGTCAACATTGAGTCGATTCGGCGTGCAGTCCAGTGATTTATGAATCGCTCAGTTAATCAACTGTTAATGCCCGTTAATACCGATTTAATAGCGAAATCTACTGTGGACGCCTTTTGCAGTCGAACGACTGCAGACCGAATGCAGGTGTCGGTTTCATTCTCTGATTTCCTATTTCTTAGAAAAGTTCTCTAATTAATTTCTACGTACGACAGTTTTCTTTATGCTTCTGTCACTAAAGTGAATTATTGTTCAATGTCTCTTGTTCTCGATGTCGATGACTTTGATTGACATCCATCAAGAAATTAAACAAGTTATTAAAGGATAATAAATTTATTAGGACAAAGACTCGAGACAAAGATAATTGATCGGTGATTAACGAGCGTGCACTGGTCGTGATTCTCGCAGAGCTCCGCTTGTTAGTTCAAACTTTATTGGTGCAGCAAACAGCAGCAATTACCCCTAAATAAATTATTTCGTTCACTGTCGTGGCGTTTCTCTTCGGCCATCCTCTTGCACATCTCGAGTGTTTTGTTGTGTGTTTTGTTGATGACCATGCCACTGACGCTTTTAATCTCAATAAATACTGAAGTAGGTTATGAAAATGTTGCTGCCTAGAGTTTTTTTTTCGGCTGCCGTTCCGTTGTCATCGAATGACACGACAACAACAAAACTCATTCACAACAAGAGCGAGAGGAACTAAACGCAATCGGCCAAATTCACATTTTGGCAATGTCCATGCACGATTTTTTTTTGTGTTCGGAGGGCGAACGAGAAAAAGTAGCAGAAATCCGGCATGTTCAGGTGAAATAGAAAAGTCAAATCGTTTGCAATATTGTGCAACGATCTTTCAACGGCCTCCGATCCGTTACGGGCGAAACTGGATTAAATGCTCTCAATGCGTTCAATATTGTGCCTTTTGGGTGTTTATAAATGGTCAAAATCTCAACGTAAAAGCATTTCATCCTTCACGTCGAGCTCAATAACTAAAAGCTCAAATAATCTTCTCCATGCGTTTCCCTTTCGAGGCGCTATGAAAAAATGTGTTTATTTCCACGCTGAAAGTGCATTAGAACGGAATACGGACGGAGCAATTGAGACAAACACGGAATATCATCGGCAGCGGCCCAAACAATGACGGCGAACGACAACAATACACAAAGGACCATCATATGCAAAAAAATATGATTAAATGGGGTTTTATGTCCGATGCTCGCCACTTTTTGCTGTCATTAGACTGCTCGTTGCATTTTTTTTTCTCTCGATGAATGAAGAGGGAATTTTCATAATAATGCCAATGGACACACGACAAACAAACAGAGCAAGCGAGAGGGAGTGAAAAAATCCATAATCTACTCACCTCTTGTATCACTTTTATTGATTTCTCTTTTTTGCTGTGCGTCTCGTCTCCTCTTTAAAACCCATTGTTGCAGACTCTTTTATGAGGGAAGAGGAGAAGCCCATCGAATGAATGCGACAAAAACAGGTCGTTATTATGCAATGTTTGGGGATTGCGATTGTGACACAGTTTGGTGATCTGTGTATGTTGGCTCAAGTGGATTCGGTAAATTACAAGAGAAAATATGTTTGTAGGTTTAATTTAAAGACAGCCCTTGAAAAAGTTATTAACAACTTCCTCATTGAAATGTCTACAAACTTCTCCGAACTAAAAAGTATTTTTTTTCTTTGTCAGACAGGTAATCGTCGATCTAAATCAATAATGAGAAATTTCAATCGAAATAGTTCTTCAGACTTTGAAAGTTCTTGTGAACTTACCTCCCATACCTCCCACACATTTACTCGCTCAGTCGCTTTCAAATCAATAATTTTCCATTTATATTCCTTTCGTTTCAGTAATTTTTTAATTTTTCTTCATCCAAAATTAAATCTAAAAAGTTAAAAAAAATTTGCAACCGAATTTTTGGAGTTTTTGATTCAACGCCAAAACCAAAATCAAGAAACAAAGTTTATGACAAAAAAAAAACAAAAAGAGAAAAGAAATAAATAAGTTTTCAAGTCAGAAAAGCAAAAACGGAAAAGTCAAGGAAACTTTTGGAATAAAAATCGCTTAAGTTTTTATTCATCGCATCGGAGAGACGACGACGATTTGTTGTCAGTGGAAAGCGCGAAGGAAAAATTGAAACTGCTCATACTCGGACGAAGTAAGGAAGAGAGAGTAGAGAAAACGTTTTCTATGTTTCCAATGCAATTAATCACGCTAAAAAACGACACAATTTAATGAAAAACTGTAAAAGTAGTTTTAAAGTGTTTTTAAGGAAAAAAGGAGAAGATTTAAAAATAAGCGACAAACATTTAACGTTAGAGAAAAATTAATTAAATTCAGTGATTTTACTTGTGATTTCGTGTGTGTATGTGAACTTAAAGCAAGAGAAAAATATTCGGAACAGTTTCGCGTAAACAGCTTTGAAACAATTCGTCTCAAGTGACAATCAACTGAGCACTTGGGGGTCTCGTTCGACTTATGGAGGAGAGCTGGAAGGGTTCAGCCCAACCGGGATTTTCTGAATAAGGTGAGAGGTTTTTTTCATTTAATATTACAATAACTTTCAACAAAGCAAAACGTGCAGCCCGTGAAAGGAAATAGATTTTCCGTCGGTTATCACGCACTCGAAGGGAAAATTGCAGCTGAATATTATCAATTTACGTTAATTACACGCCAATCAATTTCATTCACCCCAAATTCCGCGAAGTAACTCGTGTTCCGTGTACAAGAAACTAAACCCAAAATGCCCCAGAGTCATTTGAAAATGTGTTTTCGTCTTCGACAAAACTAGTTTCACATCTTTAAATTATTTTAGACCGCGCGGACGAGCAAGAGTGTTAGTTTAAGAGAGAAATATGAAAATAACCTGAAATTTTGCACTATTTTAATCGAGTTGCTTGCTTCTAACTCGTTGAAACTTGATCTTGAAAGTCTTTGGGAAAACTTTTCCATTTAAAGACTTTTTTGCGCTAATAAATTTTATTTTGCAATCTTTTCCACTTGGCCGAAACTAACAATGATCAAACCCTTTTTTTTAATCGCCAACGGACAAAACGCACGACAAAAAAAAACTCGAAATATCCTATTTCTAATAAAAAGAGACAAAAGAATTTTATAGAATCGCCATAATTTTTTGCAAAAGAATCGCTCCTACCTGATTTCGAATAATTATAAAAATGATTTTGGCAGCGGGAGAATACAGAATATTGCTTTTGGGTTCACAAGAAAGGGAGCGATTAGAATCTATTCGGATTGGAGGTCAAAAATGAAGATTGAATAGTCAAAGGCGCGATCGTCAGTTTGTTCGGTTTGATACCCAACGTTCAATCAAAATAAAATCTCTAAACTCATCCAGACTCTAAACTCATCGAGAAGATCAAAAGAGTCTTATTGGGTCTATCGTCACAACTCCGTTGATGGTCATAGCTTCATTGTATTATGTAACAACCCATCAAACGAATATCAACGTTCGACTAGCAGGCGAGAACCGAAAAGCAGAAGAAAAGATTAAGAATTTGATGAAGGAGAAAAAAAGCGCGTGCAATTTATTTCATTGGTATGCGCGGTTATTCTTCTTCTTGTGCATCGAAAACTCTAACGACGCGAGCAGAAACTCTGAAACACATCTTCGCATTTTGAGATGTTAATGAAGAAGAGAAGAAGAAGTCCATCTCGTTTTTAAAATTGTGATCAGCAGCAGTGCTTTGAAGGAGACTCGCAAAGGTTCTATGAGGAATATTTAATTTATTAGTTGGGGACTTAGACTCGAAACTTTCTGAGACCGAAAGTTTTCTCGATGGTGTGCGTATGAGTTCGATGCGATGCCGTGCCACGTAAATCAATTAGTTCATTTAAATTTTAAATTAGCTTCGATTTTGAGGAGTTTTTGGGATGCAAAAGTGAGCGAGACTCTTGCGTGTGCTTGTTCAAGGATTTCAACGGCGTCTTAGAAGTGACGACGTTTTCCTGTTTATTTAAAATTCCTTGGCTTATGCACGCAAAAGTAATAGAAATAGTTTGCACAACTGCAGATCCCGGATATCAAAGCGACACATAAAAAATTATTACGTAATCAACTTATCAAGTTCTCCTTCTTCTTTCATCTCGAGATTACCATATCGAGTAGCTTATCCCTGCCAGCTAACTTAGTCTCACATAGGCTACTCAGAGAAGCCTTTCTCAATAACAAATGAAGCAGAAAACGCTTAGCTAAGAAAATAGAAAACTGTTTCTTATCGCTTCGTTTAAATGCAGTTTTTATCAGCAAAGCGTTACTCGCACGACGTTTTCATTGCAAAAATGTGTGAACACCTTCTGAGTTTGAGAATAAATTTCGCGAGTTTTGTATGTGTGTTATCCGGTGAAATAGCAGCCAGCAACGCGTGTAGTCGAGATGGCAACGACTAAATTTAACGCGCTTCAGTTTTTTAAAGCCTCATGAAATTGACCTCGAAATTTCGGCGAAAAAAACTTGCGTTTCATGTGTTTCGGCAAAATAATTTTGAGTTTTTTCATCTTCAATTGGCCTTGGCGAAAGTCACGATTGAATTTTATTTAATTGATCGCGCTTCCTGGTGAGGAACTGCAAAAGCCTTCGTGAGGTGCAATAAAATAATCTAAGTCTCGCTTGATAAACTGCAATAAATCTTGCGGGTGCAACAAGAGATGTGATGCTCAAAGTCGCCTTGCAGCTCCGCCTCGAGATCTTTTGCCAGCTTGATCATCTGCCAAACAGTTGGAAAAGTTTACGCAAGGCTTGAAGCTCGTGAAATTCATCGATTCACTCGAATTCTGACTTTGCTGCATTCAAGAAATTGAGAGATGAATATGAACCTTGCGCTAGTCAAAAGCAAGTTCGAGATAAGATAAAAAGCTTGCACGCTTATCTTGGATGCATCAATGTGCATGTTATCGCTAAAAGGCGAAACGCACGAATTTATTATTGCCCGCTCGTTTATGAAAATATATTTCCTTATCAACCGAGCGAGAAAACATTTTTCAAGAGCAAGTAGCATTGATAATGGCAATGTGAAAGCCGCAATGTCAAAGCTATCAAGTCGCACACCGAAAGAAAGATCGAATATTTCGCAAAGTGCTCTACGCACCTACACACTTCTGTGCGTAAAAATATGTGTCAAGGTTTCTTAATTTAGATTCGATCACTTCCCGATTCATGTTTTTTTTCGCGATAGAGAAAACCCAGTAACCCAGTCGGGCATTGTATGCGTAGAACTTGCGTTAACACACGCACAATTTATTTATTTCTGTTTCTAATTTCGGCGACTGATGCCAAGTGTTGGTGAGAGGCTCGCAAAACTCATTCGTCTGGAAAGTCTTGTTATAGTTCTTTTTGCATATATTCAAATATTTAATATTTATACGCAGACGAGTGTTGCCACATGAAGTTGGAGGGCTCTTGCGTTGCGTAAGCAACATCACTTTGATAAAAATGACTTTCAGGAAACCCCACATCGTCCCAGACGTCTGCGTTTTTTTTTTGTAGATTAATACCGTTGTTGTTTGTGTTCTTCATTTTTCGCTTTTTATCGTCGGCTGTTTAAAACTTATTCTACATAGAATTGAAATAAATATGCGTGAAGTTCGCTTATGATGTTGCGGCGAAAAAAAATTATTTCGTGAAGTTCTTTTTGTTCCTATTCGACTCGGCGGCCAAAACCGCGTCTGGACGATTTTAAATGCTGGTTGTATGAAACTTGAGATGAAACGCATCTCAAACTTTTTATTTTATTGAATAGCGAGATGGAGGAAGCGAACGTTTTTAAATCATTTACACTTCAACCACTATACAAGGTCAAGCTCGATGCAGTTCTACGATGAAGTAATTACTATGCATAATATTTATTACACATAATCGAACAACATTCTCTGATAACGCTCGAACGATTGTTGGCCACAGATCGTGCACAGCTTCGGGTTAGAATCGCATTACAGGGCTTTGCGATTAAATAGACGAAGAATCTCTTCTTCTGCAATTGTGACAAGCTGAGAATCGTGAATGTTGAACATGAGAATCTTTGTCTCGATACAAGAAACGCAGACAGACAACGAACGGCTTTATCAGCTCCGGAACATCGAACAACGACGCTCGTATTCAAATTTCAACAAATATTCCCCCAAAGTTTGCGAAATTTAAAATTTATTTATAAGTCGCTCTCGCACTGTGTGTGCGAGTTTTGTTTCGCAAAATTTTTTCATTTACGTTTCGATTTTATTTTTACATACGCGCATACGTAATGCACACAATTTGATGCGATTACGAAAGAATATTTGCGACTCGAAATTGTGAAGTTTTTTTTTGTGGCGGAGCGCTTGAAATTAGCTATAAAGTTCCTGTCAACCTCCGTGTCGGTAGAGAATAGGTAATTAACGATTTGTAACTGAATTTGTGGAGATAACTGAGCATTGTTTAGAGGGACCGATGAATGTGATGTCTTGATCACGAGTAACCTTACGAGATTGACAAACAAAATTTATTAACGCCCGACAATGTCAATTGCTTCCTCTGCTTTTTTTTATAAACTCCCTGGAGTCCCCGCTCTTTTTATTGCGTACGAAACTTGTTCGGAACATGTCAGTTTCTCATTGCAAACTCAAATATTCATAAATCTAATTCATTTCCAATAAATCTTAATAAATTCCGCACACAAACTCCTATCAGCTTTTGCATTCCTATTTCTTTTCCATTAGAAAAGCTTCAGAGTTTCGTTGGCGTAGAAATTTACGACTTTTCACATCGCGATTTTCAATTATAATCTCCTCCGTTTCTTTACATATTTCTCTGCTCTCTTCTCGTTGCAGTCTCGCGAATTCGCAAGTTTTTTTCGCGGGGAAAATAAAAAATGTGCACTTTTAAAAATAGTTTTGCGAGATAGTGGACTTTCAAGTCGGGAGAATGCTAATGAATATTAATTTTTTCGTTACAGTAAAGTTTAAGTCTTGCCAGAAGTGTCGGCAGATAGATATTGATTTATTTATAAAGTGAAGCGAAACAGAATTTACTCACTTATCGCATTTGCAGTTTCTTTTCACTCGCACTCAATCCATCCGACGCGCGCGGACCTAATTACTTTTAATCCTGATCAAACGTCATCATATTTAAAGTCACTTTCAAGTTTTTCTTCTCGTTTCCTCTCTTCACTCGGTACGCGCCAAACGATTCGCAACTTGCTCGTCGCGTGTTTTATAATTAATCGTGATGGTCTCTTAGCACAATTAATCCAATAAATTGCAACATATGTATCAGACGAAGGAAAAGTTGCTGTGTTGAGACTTCTTCGACTTGCTGAAATGCAAATGTTTATTCAAGAAACTCAGATGTCTCTGTTTGTAAGAAACTTGCTGCAGATCTGCCAGAAATGCGTTGGCAAGAAAAAGAAGAAGTGACAGCAAAGAGTTTCGTATCGAAACTTGTATTCATTCATTTTGACTGTCAATGTCAAGTATGAAATACTAAATATACGCCGCGTACACACTTGAAAGTCCGCGTTAGTGTGTGTCGTTGGCTCGCGATTTAAAATATATGAAGTTGAAGTAAAAAAAATGTATAACACATTGGACGGCCGAAGTGATTTTTATTGCAAATTGCAAAACTATTTTTTCTTTATTTTCTCCACGATGAAGTAATAAATTATCAAAGCAACGACATTGACAGTGGAGCTACAATGGTGACTAGTCTTTCAATAGAAAATTCTTCATGACAAACGATTCATACATTTCCTGATTCAAACATCTAGTTACCTTAGACATTAGCGGGTAATAGAATATTTTCATATATCATCACTTGAGACATTGAACTGATAAGAAAATAAAACATTTATCACGACGCCTCCGAAGTTGAATTCCGCGTGCAGTTTAGATTGTCAACGCGTTGCAACGATGGCGAGTCTCAGATAGAAAGCAGATAGCGCGGGAAGTCTTCAAATATCACGAAGCTAAGCTCGACGCAACATGAGAAAGAAAAGTCGATGAACGGGATTTCGACTTTTCGCCAATAAATTAGTCGCCGCCATAGAGCGAGTTGAGATGCAAAAACAAATCGTATCTGTAATTATTTGATTATTAATTACACAAACTCTCCTCAAGCACAAACGGCTAATAAATAGTTCACTTCCCCGATCAAATAACTTATAAATCCGGATTATGGAGCAAAGGCTTTGGCCGGCGCACCACTAAGCAACAGAGAGAAATATTAATCACTATTAAATGTAAAATGATGTTTTATTTTCTCGTTTTTCGAATCTCGCTTTAATGACTAATACTCGCAATCAACATTTTTACCCACACGCTTCATTTTTCGCGCTCCACTCTGATATTTGTCGTTTAATTAACGGCATCGAGCGGAAAGTATGCTAGAACATGAAATTTACGCTTTAAACAACTCGCCTCGACCCATCTCGTTACAATTTAGAAATAATGTGCTTTGCACAATGTATTACTATTTGCGATCAACGGGACGGAATAGGAGGTTTTTAAGATTCAACGGATTGAAGAAATCCGATGTTTTAGGACAGCATGCGTGGACTGTAATTATCCAATGAGTTATTGAACGACAATTAGAAGAAGAAATCGTTTGATCAGTTGCGTAAAGAATAAGATTGCAAAGCTTTCAACAATTTACAAGTTCCACAGAAAGAATTCTCTAATCGCAAATAAATTCTTCGGCCTCGGCATCATCAACATAAATTAATTATAATACATTGGTTTGTTCGCTTGTTGGAAAAGCTCTCCACTTGTTGATAAAATCTAATTCAAAGATCTCAGGAAATTTCAATTCCATCAGCGTGCTGATCCCTCGTTTCGTGTACGTACAATTTTTTTTTGCCTAGAAGACAAATAGTGGAGATTATAGATGACGAATGGTTAGGAGGCTACGAATGTTCACAATCGAAGTTTCTCCATAAATGTTGTTTCAGTTGTTTTAGAAAACAATACGAAAAAATTATAAAATTCACATAAAAATGTTCTGTTTCTCTACCTCTTTGCATTTTATATCTTTGCTCTTCGACGCTGTTGCTTTGCTCTGCAAGCGATTTAACATTTCTTGATATGAATCATGTGTGTGTTTCTTGCATTGAAATTTATTGCTCTTATTATTTGAGTCGCCGTTTTACAGTTTACAGGAACGGAATCAAAAATTTTCACCCTAAAAATGTGTGCAAGGTTGATGTTCTGAAACGTTTTGAATTTTCTCATTCATTCACCAAAGTATCCTCTGTCCTATATAAGTTAATTAAAATTTATTGTTAGTTTTTTCAAACGGAGAGCAAACCTGTAGACAATAAATTATACTGGTAATTATGTATAGTTTCGCCTTTTCCTCGACAAACATAAAATTTCTCAATTTTTTACTTGAAGAATGCAAAATGCAATCGTTACGAAAGTCTCACGAATGAGCTGTTTCTATGGAGAATGTGGCAATTGTGTGCATAAACTTATGACGCGGGGACACATTAAATGTCAAATGCGCAAAGTTTCTTTTACATAGAAAATCATGCATAATTATAATTAACAAGCACGCGCTGGAATACAGATCGACGTGTAAGCAAACAGCAAATAAAATGATTTTTACTGTCATTTTAATTAGAATTAGCAGGTTGGCGATACACGCGCAACACTTTGCTCTTCCTCAATTGCTAAAAATCTCGTTAAATTCTTAAGCCCATGTCGATTTGCAATTACGAAAACTGTTTAAACAGCTGTCGTTTGTGAAATTTCTTTCTTTGCACGCCAAAAGCACCAAAATTCTCGCGCGCGGCATCGTCGATGTGGGTGTGAGAGAATTGCAATCGCAGCTCATCTAACTTCATATGAAAAATTGCATTCGTCGCAATTACGAGCTTCGAATAGTTTTTTTTTCTATTCTCGTTGAAGAGATCTATTTTCAACCGCGTATCATTTGAATGAACGAACGTCGCGCTTTTGTTGTAGGTGGTGCACGATGTAGATGTGCCCTTCATTTGATAGTTTGCACTGCAAAAAAATAATCATCTCGTCGGTGGTTGCCAGTAGACTATTCAAAGGCTTTATTTGATTAAAATAAACGCGGTTGACGCGCGCGAGTTCAGGGGATGTGAATGATCTTTTGATTATCCGGAATGATAGTTGCGTAATCCCTCCGCGGCGCATCATCCTAATTGTCTCTTGATTGTCTCGATGCGAAAGTGTGCAGACGAATTGCAATGTTTGTGCAATCAAGTTCACTTAATTTATTTCGCCAGCAAGTGAACGAGTGAGGGAGTCGAGTAAAAAATCCCATATCGAGTCGTATGTACTTTTTTGTTGTCTAAAAGCGATCAAACACTTTTTTCCTCACAAAATTTCGATGAGACTTGACGAGAGTAAGCTCTAAGCCTCTATGCATAATTAAATGTGCAGTTTATTTATAAAACAGATTTGTGTGATTTTTTTGTGCTTCGCGCGCGGCATCGCTGCAATTTGGCGTGATATTTATGCATGTTAACACACGAATTATTTTTTTGCGGCGAGAAGTGCAGTTGTGTGATGATGCCACGAATTGAGAAGAAGAAATAAGAGTACACAAGAGGAAAAGGGGAATAAAAATAATAATAAAAACGCATACTCATTGCCAAGGTCGCAGATCGCTGAATGTCGTCCGCATCATCATAATCGCATCGCAGCGAACGGCAACTGTTTGTGTTGGTGCATCGTTGAGAGATGAAATGTGCAAAATCGGATCGCGAAATAATTTAAACTTTCAAATCAAATTCATTTGAATTTCAACGAACGCGAAGAAATTCTTAAGTATAAGACGACAGTTCCACACATCAGCAGTTCCAATCCACCACTTGACGGTCGAGGCTAAATTTATTTTCATTATCGTGAAGTGATTCGTCCGCAAGTGTCTGAACTTAAAATCTAACGCACTCCGCAGAGATTAATCAACTTTTGTTCGCGAGGTGAAAAGTGGAAAGTGCTACAATCGAAAAAAAAAAGTTTCAACCTAGAGATACAATATTTTGTAACGAATATAATTTGACCAAAACTTTAGTCAAATCACAACAATTTAATTAAGGTTTGATCGATGTTTAATTAAAATTCTATTTATTGTTTCTTTCAAAACTCAAAAATTATTATTTCAAAAAGTCCTACTCGTCAAGCCAATCATTAAGTTTCAACTCTAAACCAAATGTATTAATTTTTTTAAATCCAAGAAAAATGATTTCTAAACGTAGCAGTAGAATTTTTTTCATCTTTTGCTCTTTATCAACGTGAAAATTTTTAATAGTATATGACGTTCTTTCGCTACGAAGTGTGAGACTTTGTGAAAGCTTTGCGAGTTTATTTTATTTCGTTGCCAGAATGCCTTCATCCGCAAATGGCTGTTGACTATGCGAGTGTTCACGAGTGGTTTAGAACGACGGCTTTGTGATTTAGAGAGCTACTATGAACTCTGTTTTCGACGAAAGCAAAAAAAAATGTTTGACATTCTCAAACTTTGAATTCCAAAATCTTTTTTTATTGCGCTCGCATGCAATTCTGAAATCAACGGAACGAAAAATGAATAAAAAAAACTTAAGCGAAAAGTCAAACGGCCAGATGGCTTGCCAAAAATTCATTTTCGCTCCCCTACGAACGCAATAATCATTTGCAAACAGCATAATGCAATTGTTTAGAAACAGCCCAAAAAAAAACTTCTGTTTAGACGCTGATTCCGATGTTAAAGCAAGGAGAAAAAAAAATGTTCAAGGCGAATGGAAAGGAAATTGTTAGATATCCTTTAACGTTTCGGGGTTGTCGAAGTAAACAGCGAGCAAATGCAACGAAAAAAATTACCATTGCAAATTAAACTCAAATCTACTTGTTCAATTGTCCGCGCATATTCCAAATGCCTTGTTTAAAGTATTTCTCTTCCTCCTCTCCCGCTCGCCTTCATGTAGCTTGCAATTGAAAATTAATTATTTCCTTCAAAAAGCCAAAGCGATAAAAGAAATAATGCGAATAGAAAAATTGTTTTTTTTTTCACTCGCTCGGCTGAGTTGCTTCGTAAAGTACGTTTTATTGCAACGAACGAAAATTATCCCACAGAAATGTGCATTTTTCTTCATTTATTGCGGTGAGACTTTCAGCGAGTCACGTCCATAGCAATCAAAGAAATATCTCTTAATTAAAGATTCGTTTCATTCAGTGGACGGGTGTGTGAACATTTAAACTTTTCCCAAAACTTTCGGGTGATGCATGCGAATTGCTCTTTATTGCTTTTTCTTTTTTGACCGTGACATTGAAATGAAAGTGAGAATTCGAAATTCTTTCACGCCTTTGAGCCCACCTGCTTGCATTTGCCTTGAAACTAACTAGAGGATCAACTCAATCATATGTGAAATTTAAATGTTTCTTCAATTGCCCCTTTTTCACTTTTTAATTTGCCAACAAGAACAAGAAGAAATGTTCGCAATTGCATTGCACAGACGATGCGCGTTATGTAATTGAAGTATATATATCATACATTTGGCCACGTGTTGCCGTTCTCATTGTGCAATAAAGAGCATATGCACAATTACGATGCACAGAGCGTATAATGCAAGTCGCTTCAATTAAGACAAGGCCTTCTTCCGCTCAAAGCTTCTTCTTCTATTTCGGTGCGTCGAGGCGAATGATGGAGAAGCGAACGTCTTTTGCTTTATCTTCGCTGCATTTTTATGTTTGCACTTAGCCACTTACGCAATGCAACAGCTCACGAACAATGAGCGCGTGTAACTTTCAATGAAACTTTGTGGGCTGCGACAATTCACAGCCAGAGAACTTCTCGAGAATCTTTTCAAGATCTCGCTGTCACGTTTCGCTTCATTGTAACGAAAATCAATTCAATGAATCAGGAAACGGCGAAGGAGAAAAACGTTCGACTGTGGCTTGTTGGCAGCCTCACGTTTGTATATGAATCTTCGCCAAAGCTTCGAACTTAATTAGATTACGAATTATGTTCAACGGCCAAAACTGAAAAGCTCTCTGCTGCATTTGAGAATATTTTAACTTATTTTTACACTGTGAACTTAGGATTTGAAGCCAAAACTTTTATATTTCATACAATCAATTCGAACTGTGAAGATGTCAAGCATCTGAGTTCCATTATAAAAAAAAGATTTTGTGTTGGATTCTTTCTTTCCTTTCTATCATTTTGAAATGTGCCTGCAAGTGCGCACGATGCAATAAAATATTCTCGAAGTGAATGAAATATGCGCAGAGACGATCAGATAAATCATGCGCTACAAATGTATGTTTTATTATTACGCAATAAACAATTATTCATTGGCGGAATTGCACTGACACACACGCGCGACTTGTTTAGATGCTTTTGTGCAATGTTTTTTTTTTATTTGGAGTGGAAGATTTTATTATTATAAACTCGCTAAATAATTTTATTGCGCTTCACTCGCATGAGCTGCCTCGCGTACTCATATCACACACAGCATCCCATTCAACATGCATGTAAGGCGAGTTTGCATTTGATTGTGCAACGTAACCTTGCGTTTTCCATCCGTCGCTTTGTAAAAGTCACAAACGAAACGTAGATCTTTTGTAAAATTTGCGAAACAAGGTTTTCCTCGTTCGCGTTTTGCTTCCACATGCCACCCAGTTAGGGACTCGCTCGCTTGCTCGCACGTTCGCTGGTTGGTTGCTTGAGAGCTCTTTTTCTCTACCGCTAATTACCGTTCATTTGCACGGAGATAAATCTATCAATAAATTGCTAATGTCGCATTGCCGACTATCACGAGAAACAACAAAGCCGAGGCGAAATTATCTGGCAAACATACCGCGAAAATAAAAAGTTTCAAACTATTGTACATTAATTCTGTTCGAGCCAACAAGCCGTTGCATAAACAATTAATAATCTTAGAATTTCACATACTGACGCAATTGAATCGCCACAAATTGCTACGGTCGCCTTAAACGCACTGAAATATATCGTGACTTACAAAGTTAGAGAGTAGAAAGATTTCTTAAGTGTTCATAAATAAACTTTGAAGCAATCAATTTTCTTTATCAAAATCATGAGAAGTCAATAAGTGCCCAACATTACTAGAGTGACAATTATTTCTCTCCCTAACGTTTCGAAGCTTTTGAAATTTACGCTTGCGCAAATTTCCATTGTGTTCATTACTATGACATTTTATAGCGATCTTTATCGATCGCGCTGCACTTCAGATGCGATAAAAAGCAATTACAAAGCATTGCATGTGTCAAGGTACACAGTTTTATTCCGTGGTGTTCGCTCATAGTTAAAGGTTAGAGCATAAATTGAATTCGCTGGGAAGAGGAAAATATGAAAAGCATTGGAGAGTTTCCTGGTGTGAAAGATTTTTTATTAGAAAGTATGGGAAAGATTTGTAAGTTAAGTCAGATCGTATCTTGGTTCAATATTCTAAA
Source organism: Smittia aterrima (assembly GCA_033063855.1). Lineage (NCBI taxonomy): Eukaryota > Metazoa > Arthropoda > Insecta > Diptera > Chironomidae > Smittia > Smittia aterrima. Next base: position 19,333,249 of record CP093831.1, read on the forward strand.
GAGTGAATCTTATAATGACATCATTCAAGAATTACTTCAAGAAAAACTCTAATTGATATTTTAAGTTTTTCTTCTCTCTATTCATGAGCATTTTCCGTTTTCTGTCATCTCCAACTATAAACTCATTTTAGCCTTCGAAGTTCGAACCATAAATAACGAGCGATTTTTTTCTTCTAATACTTGGTAATTTTTCACAAGTTATTAATTTATTTCCACTTTTCCGGAGTGCATCGGCAGAATCGAGTAGATTATAGAAGACGTCATAAGTCTGCTTTATATTTATCAAGACCGTATGACACACATAAATTTGTATTCTAATTTGAATGCAATAGCAAATCTTTTATAGGTTTTTGTAATAACAATAATTTTATGTTCTCCGTTTGCGGCAAAGAACGGAGAGCTTACAACGAAACGAAAAATGATAAAAATGTGCCTTAAGCCTTAATGCTTTTCTTCTTAAACTCCGTTTGCACAACAAATCGCTTTCAGCTTGAACGAGATCAAAATTATACACATTACGAACATGTAGAGAAGTTGCGCGTGGAACTGCCAAAGCACTTACTCAACCAAACTGTTCTTATGCAAATTTGGGTGGACAATGACGTTGCGTGATTGTCGGTTGCGGAACACAAATCAATTCAATATCAAATGTTCTCCCTCTCGCCTTGACAGTGCACAAGTTCTTTATTGAGACAATCGCCCGTTGCTTGCTCGTTCACTGCTGTAAGTTTCTTAATCTCGTTCTCTCGCTCTCTCTCTTTTCGTTGTCCCAACGCGAACAAATCGACTTGGCTCGGCTGCAATAAAAACGCAAATAAACAAATATCGTTATTAATATGAATTATAAAATAAGAAATAATGTTTTTCCTTTCGCAATTATTGCCTTGTACTTAGTGCCTACATTTGCTTCTTGCCCTCCGTTCCACGTTACAATTTCTCATATCTTCCGAGAGCATTCATGTTTATGCTTAGCTTCAATGCCCTGCGCTCGCAATATTATTCATTTTCCGCTGCCTTTTACATCGCCAATCGATATGAACACATTTATTGTATGTAGATCACTGTTGAATCGGCTGGCTTGCTGTTGCCGCTGTTGCTGCTGCGGAGAGAAGAGAGAAGAAATGAAATTATGTGAAGCGTTACAATCATTTTCTGGATGGTGTATTGCGTTTTACATTGACGTAGATCAAGGACGCCACCGAGAAAGTTTGTTCCTAATTTTATTAAATGTATTGGTATTTTTGATCTCGTTTCCGACATAACAACAAACTTCACTAAAATCCGGTCTTAGTGTAACTTTATATCGATGAATAACATTCTGAATCCGACGTTAATGAACTTTAATATTAACATTACTTGCAACTATGTGATCAACTTTAAAGTTTAAACACACTTGACTCGTAAAAAGTCCGCTTTTCCGTCACAATTTTGTTGCAAGCTCATCGAAGATCTATTAATGTTTCACCCGATTCAATGAACTTAATGGTTTCGATTCAGCGACGTTTTAATGTTGCGAGGGGAATATAATAAAGTAACTCACAAATCAACCCCAAAAAAATCTTCGCATAAATTTTGATCACTAAATATTATGCAACACATGAAAGTTTCTTCTGTTTATGAAATGCAAATGAGCATTTGTGTCTTTCTTTATGCAATTTCATTTTTTATTCTTATTTGTTGAATAATTTATTATGCCTCCGAGTTTGGTGAGCGTGCATATGAATCAGGGAAATTGTTCCACTGGGATAACTCAGCTTCTTGTGCGCCAGCAAAATGATTTGATTGCACTAATAGGATTAAATTAAAAGTGTGTCAGTGTGTTAACAGGCGACCCATTGTTCCTTCACTTCTGCTTTGTGTTCTCTCTCCGCGATTCGTTGCATTTACCATACGACCTTACTGACATCTAAGAATGAAGTTGATGGCAGATTCGTGGGTGGGGATCGTTAAGGGAAAACTCTTTTCGTTCTCACGAAATCTCAAGATGATCGAGCTCGAGCGTAAGCAGTTTTAACGCTTCACGATTATCTTCTCTCGTTGCAATTTCATTTTTCTTACGTCTTTATTCCGCTGTGCGCTTCAATCTTGAATCAATCTTTGTCGTTTAGAGTCGCACGCTTGCAGTTATAAATTAGATTTAGAAAAAAAACGCGGAAAGTCTCTTTCAAATAATTCAGCTCTATTGCAATCGCCTTGAAATATTTTGATTAATTTTCCTTACTTAACGTCTCGAATGCAATTACACCGATAGGCTTAGGAGTTGGAGCAAAGGAGAGATTGCGTTGCATGTCGAACAATAACTGTTGAAATGTAATTAATAACATCAACTCTTTTGCCCTCTCTCTCTATTCGACTTAGTTTTATAAATATCGTGAGTAATGAGACGGCCAACTCCTCGTAGTTTCGTGGCAATCGAAGATCGAACATTTTAATTACTTTTCATTTGTGCCATATTACGTGAAAAATCTAAAACACTCTACGGCGTGGTGGCGAGGTGAGATAACAGCAAAAGCAATGCGAAAATTTATTGAACATGATTTCTTGAATAAAAATTCCTTTTTCTTAATGGAAAAACTCTGCTTTGCTCGCAGATCTAATGCGCGGCCAATTTATTGCGATAGAAAATCTGTTGCTCGCTTGTTTCCCTTCTCCTTCTGCTTCTTTCAAAACCAATAAACTTTAAGAAAACAATTCGAAATAATTAAGCGCGGAAAAGAGTGCAGCAGCAGAAAGCGCGAAATACGATGCTTACTCGCCATAATTCTCTGCTTTAGCGCATAGGCCGAGCATACAGCACTGAGGTGTTTCACATTTCGCTCCGAATGTTAATTGTCTTGTGCAATACTAATGAGTTGTGAAGCTGTTCGTGAAAAAAATGCATTGGTTCGCCCGAGAGGCGATGTATGTTTGCTGCTAAATCTCATAACTCGAGCGTGGGTTTACTAATTCCCTCTAATTAACGCATTCGCGTTTCTGTCTCTCTCCTTCTATCTCTGCTCCTGCTTCTCACTCCCCATCGGCTTCGCGCAATGACAAACATAAACAGAAAAACAAGTTGTTGTCTTGCGCTGTTTTTATAAATTCAATTTCGAAATGCAGTGTGTTCCTTTATGCACAATTTGCTCAGCTGCAGCGACGAGGAGCCTCTGTACAATGGAATACTTTAACACATTACAGAATTTCAATTCTTCTCGTTTTCGCTTCGAGCTAGCAAAGAAAATTCACTAACGAGGCAGGATTAGCGCGTGAAAGAAACATAAAAACAAATTTTCAAAGTAGAAAAGAGTGTGAAAGAGCAAATCGACAGATGATCATTTAGAAATAACGTGATCGATAATGAAAGATAATCTATCGTTGATTTACGCATAAGACTTTAAGTTACTTTGATTTTACTGTGATCACACAGTTCATTGGAAACAATAAATAAGCATAAAACCATCCGAGAGAGAGATGATTGTCGTCAGTTATAGTTTTCCGCAAGCCAACGTTATTTTTCTTGTGCATTTTTGTGTACGCGAATATTTGATTATGCGAATACAATATTGTTACTCGCTTCATGCCATTTAAACCTGAAGCTTGAGCGGAGCCCCGATGTCGAACGAACAACAGCGCAAACGTCTCAAACAAGGAAACGAGAAGTCGAAGAGAAAAATATTGTAAATTATCCGAACATGATTTAATTATATATGCGCGATATTTTAATGCCATTAGCCTGCCTCTCTCTCTCTCTATTGTAGTTTTACTCGCTGAGATCTAGGAAATTTAAATAACAGACACTTTATGGGCGCGCGAGTGCATGGAACACATTTCATTGTACAGAGTCATTTTCCTCTTTTTTGCAATTGGCGCGCAGAATTGGTTGGCTTTAGGGTGGGTAAGAAAAGAATGAACAAGCGCGACTCCGGGCGACTTCAACTCCATGTTAAATTAATTAAGAAATTGTAGTATTAATTGAGATTATTAATTATTTGTGATGTTTATGTTTCTTTCCCTTCCGTTTCTTTTCATGTTCAATTAACGATCAGCAGCGTTAGCTGTCACCGACATGGGCAGTGAGCAATACTGTCTACGGTGGAACAATCATCAATCCAACCTGTTAGGGGTCTTCAGTCAACTGCTGCAGGACGAGAGTTTGGTGGACGTTACATTAGCTTGTTCAGAGGGGACTTCCATCAGAGCCCACAAGGTATGCACAGCTCTCGCTTCTTCATCTTCCTTTGTTTCACTCTATCTTTCTTTTCGCAATTATCATTTATTTAATTTAATTTGAAAACTACACACACTCGCCTCATAAGTCAAATTACTCTCGGACGAATCTCTGAACACAAGATTACCTTCTTCGCACATCGCAGCGATCGAGTTCAGAGGCAAAATGAAGTGTAGTAAAAATGAAGCAATGAAAAATTATAATTTATTTTTCTTAAAGCATAATTTATGAATCGTAATAAAAGTGATAGATTGGATGTGTTCTCCTGAGGCATTCACATGCACTGACATCGCTAAAGACTTTCCAAAGCACTGAGTGCAATTCTGAATTGCACAATGGCGGGATTTCAGCTTCTGTTGAGCTTAACCACAAGAATTTCTTCAGATTGAAAGCAATTTTCGGTTGGGAATCAGAATTTATTGAAACGCAAGGGCGAAATGGATGGAATTACGATCGAAGCTAAGATGAAAATTCCTTGAAGTCATGAATTAAATTTATGCCTTCTTCTAAGTCAAGTCGACAGCAAAAGCCGGAGAGATAAAACTAAATAACCGTAAAAATATTTATGGCGAAATGCATTTCGTATTGACAAATGTGATGAAATGGCACGCAACTCGCCAACGTCGTTAAGCAAAAGGTTTTAATTTCAAAAGCACGCGCATAAAGAAAGAAGTCGTGGTTACGGAAAATTTAATCGTCATACGCCTACAGCTGTCAGATGAGACTTCACCAAGAGACCTAATAAGCTGAACATTGACGGTGTTTGGAAAATCATTCAAGCTTCTCAGTCACCTTCTCTCTTTGAATGATCGAGAGAAATGCTTTTAAAGCTCATTAAAATTTAGAAAACATGGAAGGAAAATGCGCTTGTCTAAGCTTGGGGACTTTCGAAAGTTTCGACACTCTTCGTTTGATTGATCTGTAAACTTGAACAAGCTTTGTTACGTAATCAAACGATGAAGCATTTGCGCTACATGAAAACTGACTCTTTTCAATATGTTTTGCATGAAAATAATGTTCGAAAAGTATTTTAATAGAATTTCCTTTCAGACCGCGTACTATGCTTAGATTCCGTTAAGAAACATATTGTTTGTCCATCAAAATATATTCACAAAAGGTGCATAAAGAAATTGCAAATTCCTTTTCATAAAATAAATTAAATTAGCTCTCTGTAGGTTCTTACCTACTTTCATTGCGATCTTGCGCAATCGCACCAACGTCTTGGAACAATTTCTTTTCTGTTTTGTTTGTAAAATGGCGAAGACGTTCAGAGAAGCTTTCTTTCGTGTCTTTTTTCGGTGTTGAAACACTTTGAAAATATGTTGAAAGGCGTAATTTCTTATGTTTAGTTCTCCTTCTCTTGTTTCTTCGACGTTTCTGCAAGAATTTAACAAACAGTTTCTGCATTGGAAAAGAAGCTCGCTTTGCGTATGAATAGGAGACATGAGACACTTCGAGTCGAATGTTCAACAACGAGCATTTCGAGATATTTGTACCTACACACATAATTAAACATTTTTTTGTTAACATAACATAAAACATTTTCTCCGATATGTAAATACGTGTAGATCGGCTCTTGCAACTCTCTCGTTGACTCGCATGATCCCGTTTCTACGATAAAAATCTGTCTTATCTCTTAATTGATATTCATCTCTAGGAAGCAAACGGAATGAAAAGTAAGTTTTAATTACGATCGAAACGGTAGCTCGAGCGAGATAAGGCATTTAAGGAGATTTTCTTCTGGGTGCACTGAAATGGGAGCATCGGCAATCACGTCACAATGATTTTTATTCAAGTGATTTAAAATAAAAGAAACTAAAACCAAAGATATGAATTTTCCACAATATTCCGTTTTCATGCAATATAAGCTAATACAATCTCTCCCTGCGGACTCTAATTTTATTTAATTTCAACGAGAGCAACAAATTTCTACTCATAGTACAATAAAAAGCTCTGCCAGCAAAAAAGCTACAACATCATTCAAGATGCAACCCGTGCAATCTGTGCGAGAGCGTAGCGATGCAGCAATTACGAATCTTTTGCAACACGAAATGAAAACATGTTTCAAGTTTTGTATTCGCAGTTTTTATTGCCACTCGCAAGACATAATTTTTGTGTTAGTCATATCTCTTCTGCAACATATCTCTGCACTTTCCTGGGACACTGAGTGAGGATAGTTTCTCTATTGAAAGCTACTACGTTGATTGAAAAGCGTGATCAGCGATGTGAGATAAATTCCTGCTGATAGTGAAGCGACGTTAAGTTAATTAAAGACTGTTCGAGATAAAGTCAAATGTCAGTTGTGTTCGCAATGTCAAAACGAAGAACAAGAAAATGTCGAGGAAAGGCTTAAGAAAAAAAGTCATTTAAATCAGCTGACGATACGCACGTTTAATCCTACTTAGAACCGTTTGTCTGTCTGTCTGTTAGCGCAATAAAAACGTTAATCATTCGCCATTTGTTGTCAGCTTTGTTTTGTAGCACGCCGCAAGTAATTATTTCCGGGTTTTCACAACTTATTAAATTTTTAGATTATAGAAAAGACATTAAAGTGTGTAAGAAAGTGCTTGCGCCTATGTAGATCGCGTTTTCTATTCCGACTTCTCCTCCCATGCTATTTGGTTCTTCGAATCTCGTTTGCAGGCATTGAGCCGCCTCTCTCAATTGCTTTCAACTCTACGCAAAAGACGAAACAATGTTCATCGTCTAATAATCCTCGCAGATATGTTGCAAGATCTTAATCGCATTTCACATAAAACACTCGCGCAGTGAAATTGTGTTCAACATTAAGACATATCCGCGGTGCAATTTTCATAGATTGATAGACAGCAAGAAACGCAGATAAATGCGCTTGAAACTATTAATGCGATCGCACCAAAACCAACAATGTATTATTCAACTCTTTGTATCTTCAACATGTAATCTTGTTACCAGCCGAAGAGAATTGCACTCAGCCGAGGGAATAAAAGACTTTAATTTAGTGTGACAAATCTATGGTGCAAGAAATCATTGCAGTTTGTCGATATATCGTTGGAGTTTCGCATAGTTAACCAAAAGGCAAGAGACGAAGCATAATAACAATCATTTTAACGGAAAAAAATAAATAATCATCAACCGAGAGCTGACTTATTGCGAGATATCGAGAGCAAAGCATCGAACGTCGAAGGCGAACACAACATAATGAGATGCTTGTGTGTAATTTTGTAAATGAAAAATTGCAAAATAATAAATTATAGATCGAGTTAAACTCATGCGAATTCAATCTTCCCAGTACGTGCGGAGAAACAAGAGAGAAAACGCACAAGAACTTTCAAATGTAGCTTGGGGAGTGAGTGGGTGATTAGCACTTAGTAGGAAATGTTTGAAAATTAAGTCACACAATAAGAGTGGTAAACAGAACTTTATAAACTTTTGAAATTGTCTCCTATGTAAACAAGCTTAATTTTCATTTCGCGACACTCAGCGATTCAATTATACTACACTACTCAAATCTTGCCTTGCTCTTCGCAAGGCTGTAACTTAATTCAAAATATAAATGTCCGAAGAGCCATCAAAACTGTTCGCCTTGCAACAATGTCTGGGAAGCATCAGACCTGAACCACAAAAACCCAAATGTTTTTCTAATTACTTTTTCTGCACACAAAATGCGGAAACACATTGAGCCAACAAAGTGCTGAGCGCAAAAAACGACTTTTAAATTCGCATAACAAAAAAATGTTAGCGAGGCTCAAGCAAGAAGTTTTATCTAAATTTTTTGTTCTGCTGCGTTCGCCCGTTCTTCGAAACGTAAGTTTTAGGCCGGACGAAAAAAGAACAAAACTGCTGCAAGTTTCGCGAACCAGCAATAAATTTGAATTAATACAAAAGAACATTTTTTTGTGCGAGCGACAAGAAGAATTTTTTGCAGACGCAAAACGCAAATACAGACAAGCATGCGTTGGTTTCAGCTAAAAGTGTTTTGGGGATAAAGCCAATTAACATTTGCCTTAGTCATATTCTACTCACTTCTTCAAAATTTCGCTATCAGACAACACAGAACGTTTGAAAACTCTTTTGCGACGATCGACTTAAACGAATATATTTATTTTAGCAAATCATTGAACGCGAAATTTTGTTTATGTATTGATGTGAGAGCAATAAAAAGAAAACGCGTTTCTTTCGCACTGTGCGAAGCCATAAGAAAGAAGAAGTTCATACACGAGGTAGATCTATTGCCGTGGCGGATAAAAAAAATGTGTATTGACCTCACCAATTCGCTTGTTATTCAAGGTCGGTGCTACGAAAAAGTGTCAGTCAGTGACTTTAGTGAGACTAAAACTTTGTGGATTTCATTGCGAATCAACTCAATTCGAAGATTTATGCAAAGGAGACGCGAACGCGAAGCACACGAAGAATTTGCACATTTCAAATCGCACAGTGTGTGAGAGCGACTGCGGGTGACGCACACAATATGAATTCTTAAGTTTTTGGAACCTCGGCATTAGTCTCTGTTTGTTGATCTTGTTTCATGTTTATTTACTGAAAGTTTTTCAGCCTCGACAAATTCGCGATAAATAAATGAGACAAAGTCTCGAGTGAAGCTTCAAGCATGTTCCCTTCTCATGCTATTCACATTGCGTAACGATCGTTCAATTATCGGTTTATTTGCATTCAGATAGGCAGCTCATGATAGCCTTTGGAATTTTTCAAATGGGCGATGCACGCTCGGTCATTAAAATAAGCTAGAGAACCGTTAAACTTTCATCTGTAAAGTAATTTAAAGCAATGTCGAATGTGTTATCATGTTTCAAAGAAATTTATCAAGCATTGCATATCGAAAATGTCCATTAAAGATTTGCAGCTAATCTCTTCGCCCCACGCTTGATCTGAATTGTTGTCGGCAACGGTTAGAGTAAAAAGAAGTCACAAAGATTAACATAAAACTCCGCATTCTTTCCTAAGAAAACGAGAAATCCACTTCTGTCGCTTTCCATTTCATTATCATACTACGAAATATTTTTGCATTTACATCGATGTTTTAAGTACGTTCAGCAGCTTACAATACAAATTTCCGTGATAAACATTTTCGCGTTCGTAATCTCGAACTGCAACCGAACACCACATACTTACTCGAAAGTCGTGTCTTTAAAGACCTTGTGTCAATAGAGACATTCTAATAACATTATTCAATAATGCAAAAAAAAAGTAAAATCCGCGTACATTATTCGTGGAACTATAGTTTTGTTTAGACGAGTATCGTCTTATTAGGTTTAGAGCTTTTTTTCTCCTTGTTACTTGTCGATTGCGCTTCGTTGCATATTCAACATTTGTGGATTGCTATATTGAAAACTTTTATGGAAAACTATTAAAGGGTGACCATGAAAGGTTTTAGAAGGGCGCCTATTCTTTGCTAAGTATTTTGTTCGCTTTGATCTCCTAGTCACCTCTAGCTCCCGTTTAACTGCGTTCAATGAAAAATTATTAGCTATTGAAAAACAAAAGCGAAACATGTTAATTCTTCCTCAATGAGATTTCGTGCCGCACTTGGTCAAAGTGCTAGAAACTGCGAATTGCTGCAACTTCATTATTGTTGTGTGACACTAAACAGCAAAGCGAGAGCGAGAAACCATAATAACGACTTCGAGCCTTTTCAGTATAAGCTAAGCGTGTACTAGGAAGTGTTTTGTTGGTTTTTTTAATATCTCGCCGTTATTATTAGTTTTACCAGCGTTCGATTAAACCGTAAAAAAACACTTTTGATCAATTTATGAGCTGCAAAGCGATCGGACTTTTGTTCATTGAGCGTTTGAAATGATTTACCTGCAGATCGAGATAAATAGCAATTGAATTACTCATGCATTCGCGTCAGAAATCTCGTGATAACCGTTTAAGATTTCAATAGAAAAGCTAACCTAAAGTAGCAACGGCCAGATCATCAATTATCCGGAAGCGTGGAAATGAAAAATTCAGATAACTTCTCAATTTTTATTACTAACCTCACGTCAGGCGATGATTTGAGATGTTTATGATTAGGAAATCCATTGGATATGAATCTTTCACTTTTAAAGGCTTTCAATCATCCTTCTCCCCTCCTCGTTCTACTAAGTTCTTAACGACCACTTTTGCAAAATAACAAATTTAATGTTGAGATCGCCTCTGAACTTTATAATTAACTTAACTTTAATACGCAGTCGTAAATATTAAAAGATTTTCTTTAATAAAGTTTTCAGTTGTCGATGAGGTCAAGGGATGACCGTCAATAATGTGGAGTTATTTCCAATTCTTAGTTTCGATTTAACGTAACGAGAGTAGTGATATTTCGAATAATCTTGTTTTGTAATACTTGAGAAATAGATTGACGGAATTTTTAACAGTTCCTCAGTCATCTCTCTATTTCTCTTCTGTCGTCTTGTGAAGTCCCCAACATTATCTTTAATTCCATCATCTCCAATCGCTTTTTGCAATGACGATGATGCGACGGCACCATTTGTGCAACTGCATCTCCCGTGGAAATTTCTTTTGAGTCTCAATAACATTTCTTCTCAAAGCACTTTTAATTGACATGCTCTCCAGCCCACAATGAAATTTTTCCTCGCTTCTTTCTCTCTTTTGGGAGCTACAAAGTGTTTGCAAACATTCGCTACAACATTTATTTTGCTGTTGCGAAGCAAACGTGGAATGAGTGAGTCGAAGAAGAAGAATGAAAAGATATTAACTTACAACTTTATTGATCAATAAACAATAAGACGAAACAAAAACTCATCTTTCATAAGTTTTATGTCCTATGCATTAAAAATATGTTACCATGCATTTCAAGGAGCGTAATTTCAGAGAGTTGAAACTAATTTTCATTCGAATATGATTTAACATCTTCTTTAAGACGATTCTGAGTGACTGTTGTATGCTGATGAAGTAACGAGTGAAGTCGTGCTGCGAAAATTATTAAAAAGAGCTCGTCCCACAGCAGCATTTGTGGTCGAATTTCACGCCTTTTCACCTGAATTTATGTTCGAGTGAAAACAGTCGAAGCTCAAGCGATGCATCTTATGCATTAATTACTTTATCATAGCGTCGTAAATAAGCGATTGATTTTGCAAATAAGATTTTCCTGCCCAATAAATCTCCCACTGATTAACGAAACACTTATCTCGGAAAAGCCACGACGTTTATAGTCCGTTTAATTTATAAATTTATTTTACAATGAGATACAATGGAGGATGCTCGCAAATTAAAGCGGAGAGAAGAATAATTATTCGTTAAAATGCAATCGTAAAATGCACCTGAATTGAACTTTTGACTTAGTTTGCTGCTTTTTTCCCATTTTTGTGCATCGCTGACTTTCACAGTTGCCTCCCAGTGCTAGTAGTTAAGCCAAAGACGACGATGTTGAAGTTGGTAGGGGGAACGAATTGAACGTATAGCATCAACACATTTGCTATGTTAATTATAATTAACTAGATTAGCATAAATGATTTTCGCCTACTGGATAAGTCGCGTACATGTTGTGTGAGAGATGGAGCGAGATCCATGAGAAATGAGTCGCTTTATGTGCCCTCCAGGGTTAATCGTGATAAACTGTTTTTCATGTTCTCTGACGATCGTCGTCGTCTTCGTTTCGCACAACAAAGTTATGAGGTGCACTCATCAAGAAACCGCAACGCGCTCTTTTTTAAAGCAATCTGCACGAAGTTGTGGATGAAGACAAAGTCAATTCAATTCTGGTTGCTAATGATTTGCAAGCAATCGCGAGCCTATCAAACCTTAATAAAACAATTAACTGGCTCGGTGATGATTCGAAATAAGTTTCTTTAAGTGCGATTTAAACTATTTCTCCTGCTGCTTTCTCGCTTCGCTTTCGAGCGTTATTAAATTCCACTCATGGTACGATGATAATTATAATCTTTTACGACTGATATTATTATAGTTTAAAGCAAACACAAATGCAACAGCTAAGCCGGTTCTCCTAATGATTGCATTTTACTTCAGAAATGATTTACAATCGCTCGCACCGTTGTCTTTCATTCATCGAAATAATTGCAAAAGTTTTAATTGAAAACTTCCCCGAAAAATTTACAATTGTATGAAATGTTTCGACGTGCGGAAGGCTGGCTCAATAGTTGAATGAAATATATTTTTTAAAATTATTTCCATACAGATGGTCACTCTTCAGTCACTCGAGATATTCGCGCTATGTTGATCATTCCATTGTTGTAGAAGACATTTGACTTATGACAAGAGTGAAATAAATAAAAATTACTTAATTGCATTTTGTAATTAATGGGAATTTAAAGCACTATTTAATATTTCTTTTTGTTATCTCATTACAGGTTGTACTCTCTGCCTGTTCATCATATTTCCAAAGCCTTTTTCTGGATCACCCCGCAAGACACCCAATCGTTATACTTAAAGACGTTCGATTCAGTGAATTGCGAACATTAATTGAATTCATGTATAAAGGAGAAGTAAACGTGGAATATTGTCAATTATCAGCATTACTGAAAACGGCTGAATCATTAAAAGTAAGAAACTCTAATGAGATGTATGTGCATCTAAGATTACCGGAATATCTCTTTGATTATAGGTTAAAGGATTAGCAGAAATGACCAATCAGAATACGGCGTTGAAGGAGCAGGATCGAGATTCAGACCGTGTTCGTTTGCATACCCCAACCACGCCATCAGCATCGGCGCCATCGTCATCAGTGAAGAACGAGATTCTTGAGCTGTCTAATAAGCAGCAGAGACTCGAAAATGAAAATTTTAGCCCATCGCCACCCTCACGAGTTCCCTCTTCTCCCGGGACGTCGCTCTACCAAAAGAAACTGACAAACAGTTCATCAGCGTCAGCAACAACGACATCAGTTACAGGCAGCAGCTCGCACCATATAGACTCGATTATCAAAGAGGAGCCAAGCTTCAACGATCATCGCACACATCATCAGAGAAACGAGTCAATGGAAGACGACGATGAAGATGATGAAAATGTTCGAATGAAAGATGAAGTTGGTAAGTGACATCAATGATTTATAACCAAACATTCTCTAATCGCCTTTATTCGCAGGCCTCAACATGACTCTTAACTCTACTCTTCTGCAAAACTCGATATCATCGTCAAACATGATGTCGACATCTGTGAACTCAACGACTTCGTTATCAGACATACAATCATCTCGCTACACCTCCGGCTTATTGGGAAATTCATCAAGTGGGACACGACATAGTCCTCTGACTTCGGATATGCCTGGGCCATCGGGTATTGGTCCAGTTCAGCACGCGCCATTGGTGAGCGAAACGAAACTCGCCTTTCAAACGTTTCTAAATCGCATTGCTTTGCAGTCATTGAAAAAGGAATCGGATTGGGATCGCTCGGATGATAAGGAAAGCACATCTGACTACCGACACTCGCACGAAATGGTGAGTTGAACGCTGTCGTAATAAATTTTTTCACTTTAAGTTTTTTTTTTGGTTAACAGTAAATCCAGAATTTCAAAATACGAAATTAAGGCTTTGCATGATAAACAATTTTTTTACAACAAAGTTTTTCACAAAAAAAATTGTTTCTCTGCAAGAAAAAGAGGATTTGAGGCATAAGCGTGAAGAATTTTTTGGCAGAGAACAAAAAGAAGAAGCAAAATTATTCCAGTAAAAGTAAATTTTCGTGCTTACCAAAAATTTACTCCACTTTTGCATGAGTTTTCCTTTTCGTTTTGCTCGTTTGTAATTTGTGGTGCATGCATAAAATGCAAAAAACTTATTGTGTTGTGTTCATTCCCTCGACATAAAATCGAATCGTTTTCCTCAGCCGCCCCCGCCGAAATGAAATTCAAGGAAGTCTCCTTGAGTGCAATGATTTAGACCAAAAAAGAGTTGGGAGCATGGATTCCGTTTCAATTTTTGAGGAAAACGCATGGGATTTGGGTCGATTGGAAATCACGTCACAGAAAAATTTAAAAAATCAATTTAGATTTGAATCTGTCACGTAATTTCTATTCTCCCTCCTTTTCAATCCTGGAAAATGTCGAATCAAAAATTGAGGTTGAATCAGATGCCACTCGAACGACACACAAAAAAAAAGAGGCAACACGAAAATATTCTAATCGATAGTTATTAAATAATAATTCAATCAAATTCACATCACAATTTGCGTTTAGCTTAATTTTTCAAAAGTCCCTCGTCGACCTCGAACGCCGCAACTCACCCATTTCTAGCGAAGAATTGGGTTTCATTTCTATTGCACAACTCGAAAGCGACACATTTCAATCACGTCAATTTTTCATTTGATTTCTAGTGACTGTTTATTGATGTAAATTGCACCTCGAGCCAGTCTTGATGGGTGAAACACTCTTACGCTCATCAAACTCCCAAATCGCATGTAATCGCTTAACGAGCACTCGATGCATATTGGATTATCCCGTGAGCACACACATGCGACTCTATAATTTTCCAGGAACGATAATAGCGCAAATAACGACTTCTCTAAGGCACAGGGCACATTGCGGAGAAACCTTCCATTTTCACATTATGATTATGTGAAAACCGCAAGCATTAAGTCTCGTCAGAGTCTAAATCATAGACTAACTCAGCGCACATCGGCGAACATCGAAGCTATAAAAAATCGCGTTGAAAATATAACGCAGTTGCGATAATTATGCTGTAAACGCAAAAAGCGCCCCATTGTTATAATCGTGCCATTGCCTTTCGAGCTTCTCCTGCCTTCTTCCGTTAGCGAGTGGAAAAAACGTAAACATTCCCAGACGGATCGATAAACTTCCACTTAGTACTTGCCTTCCTTCTGCAGCTCTCTTTCCTCCTTTGAATGCAAACTTTTTCTTTTATGAAAAGTCAAAACGTGATGCAGAAAATTTCCTTTCATTCAACGCAACTTACAAATCCTGTGCAACACTTTGAATGCATTTTTCCAATCCAGACATCATTCAAACATCGTTGATTAGAGTGCCCTTTGTTCTCGCGCTTCTCGCAACACTTCGTACTCATGCAAATGGAAAACACTCAACTGCAAGTGAAATGCGTGATGATTCATCATAGTCTGAAGGATTTGAATAAAGATTCTCGAGAGTTTTCTATGAAATGATCCGATTTTATGGCTCGCATACTCTGTAAAATATTTTTCTCTTCAAATATCAAAATTTTACTGAAAATATGAATGGAAAGGTATCCGCAAAAGCCCAACACCCAAAATTTGTTTCTCCAGAGCGCGAAATATTTTTTTGTATCAGTTGAGTAGAAAATTGTGTAAAATGTGTTTATGTAAATATTTGGAGTTTACAATTCATGATCATAAGACAGTTTCGTTGTTGTTGATGTTGTTTGCTGCATCTCTGTGTAAATATCATCATCTAAATGTTTTAACTGTTTTTCATCAAGTTCATGTGTTTGTGTTGAAATTCAGAAAAAAAAACATTTTTAAATATTTTAATTTCATTTTTCTTAATTATGTCAAGAAGTTGATCTACGTTTTTGAACATGGCTGTGCTATAATCATTTTTGAGTTTGATTTTTACATCAATTTTCGATTTTTTTTGATTTTCTCGAACACTTTTCTTTCGAAATTTTCTGACCAAGAGAAGTCTTTTTGGTTCTTAATCCTGTATTTTAAAAGTTGTGCAAGGCATCGTCAAGTTAATTCGTGAAAATTCCTACTTTTGGCATCGAGAGGAAGCGAAAGAAATTTGCACAACTTTAAGAGACTTTGACATCTTTTTTACTTTCTTGTAAAATGTTGTTTTTAATTTTGTTGTTTTTGAAAAAAATAAATCTGACAAAAAATATATTTTTAAGGATAATCCGTCAAAATTCTTATTTACTCAAGTCCGATTCTTTTAACCAATTAGCAATTAAGCTTGGACAACAAAGAAAACTCTAAAGTGAATATTTTTTCGTCGTAAAAAAAGTGGAAAATGAGAAAAATAAATCGACCACCATGATCCGTCCCCGTTTCAGCTCCAGACAAAAATCGAACCTCAACTTCTTGAAAATTATATGAGACACAGAACGATACTAAAACAGATCAATGCATATAACAAACAAAAACTTTTAATTCTTAGTCATTGAAGGAAGATGACAAAGAAAATCAATTTTGTTTTTGTAAATTTTTATTCTTAGATGATGAAAACAATTTTTTTAATTTAGATTTTTTTCAATTAAACTTTCATTTGCTTTTGTAATATTTCTTTTACTCTCTCTCTTATTTCTTAATTATCTGCCCCAATTAAACCGCCCGAAAAATTAAATAGAAAAATTAACAAATGAACTTTCTGAGAAAGCTCTTAAAGTAGCGATGCATTAACACAGGAATTGCATTTTGAGCTTTTTTACAAGCTTTTTTTATTTCCCTTTTTGAGAAAGCTCCCAGCAACTAAAACTTTCAAACAAAGCTTTTTATTTATTTCATTTTGAATTATATCTTTCTCCTGATCACGTCAAATGCCAAGGAATTCTTTCGCCGAGATTTATGAAAAAGAAAAAGTAAAATTAGCCTCAAAAAAAAACAAACACAATGAAATAATTTGACAAAGAAGTTGATGGTTTTTCTTTTTGTTTGGTTGCAGGAATCGTCGACGGACGTACATGGTGGTGAAAGAGCGAGTAGTAGTGGAGTGGTTGTGAAGTTGCCACTATCTTCGTCTTCTTCGAGTGAGCAAAACAGTGTTAGTAACAATAGTGGTCCAATTTATCCCTGCATGTACTGCGGTCAGACATTTCCCCATCAAAGTAAACTGACGCGGCACATTTTGTCACACTCTCTGGAAACGCTTAAACATCGCGAAGTGTCGTATCTGCTTGGACATCCGCAACTCGCTGGATTTCTGCCGCATGATCTACCTCCGCCATCGCACTTTACCAGTCGACAAGCTTCTATAGATTCGTCGATGGAACCACATGAGAACTCACCGATGGAATTGGAGAATCCTTTTAACAATCCAGGCACGAGTAATTCATCTGGTGATCCAAGTAATGCAGGCGGAGTTGTGCTGTGTAAATTTTGTGGGAAAAGCTTTCCCGATGTCTCATCGCTCATCACTCATCTTCCTGTACACACTGGTGACAGACCATTCAAGTGTGAATTCTGTGGAAAGGCCTTCAAACTTCGTCACCACATGAAAGATCATTGTCGTGTTCACACAGGTAAGTCAATTGTTTGATGATGTCTCTCTAATCAACTTGATGGCTTTTAATCGGAAATTGATTTATTTCTAGGCGAACGACCGTTTCGCTGCAACATGTGCGGTAAAACGTTCTCACGTTCAACAATTCTAAAAGCTCACGAGAAAACTCACTATCCAAAATATGTGAGAAAGTTTTTATCGCCGAGTCCAGTCGACAGTAAGGACGATGCACAACAATAGTAATCGCGATGATCTTTGAACCTGTCTCATCAATTTTATCCAATATCAATCCAGCAACATCATCAGCAAATTCAACAATAAATTCTATGAAAAGCAATATTTTTTAAAGAGAGAAATCTTCACACAAAAATATAAAACTAGCGCGACACGATTTCAAAATCATCTTTAGATTTTCGCAACAGAATAATCCCCAAAAAAAAGTTAAAAAGAAAATTAAACATTTCGATTCACATTCACTGAAAGCTTGCAAGCTTCAATGGCTTAAACAAAATGAAAATCTTATAATTAACTATATTGGTGCTACATTAAAGAAAATTACCAATTGACATTCGCCCCCGTTCGGAAATTATCTAATCGAAGACGACTCGATTCGTTCATACACAAGAAGCGATTTTATTTTCTTCATCTGACGCGTAACGTTAATGAATTAATTGTCTGAATGAATCTTCAAGTACTATGAATTCTAATTGGATGTAAGAAGCATTACAATATAGTAGAAAATCTGTGATTTTAAATGAAGTGAATGATAGACGTTTATAAACTTGTATAAAGGGTGAGAAAATCTGTTTTTAAAGAGACTTTCTCAGATATGGCGACTATTTTGATGATAAAAGTGGGCGGACAAGCGAAGGGAGTAAATGAGGATTTTAGTCGCTCGAAGCGATCAACAACTTTTTACTTTGAAATTTTTCTTGTTATACAATTGACTGAACTTGAATATATTTATCTAAATCTTCTTCCTTACCATCATCAATCCTCTCCCTTTCATCAACAATAGAAAGTAAATAGATCAGAAGAAAAATGTTTAAGAAGGCTGACTGGATGATTGAGTCTCAATTTCTCATGAGTAAGCAGCTTTCAATGAAACTCAACAAGGAATTTATAGTTTTTCAAAGCTTTGAGTTGAACGCTAATAGATTTTTATACACAAATAAACTACAAAAGTTTTAATTTCTTGCCACAGAAATGAAATAGTTACAGAAAATATATCAAACAGTTAAACAGAGAAATAGACAAGAGACAAAGTTTATATCATAATTACACAGTTCAAGCAATAGTTATCCCCCTCGACCCATTCTTTCCTCATTCTCTCTCCCAAGCGTAAAGAATTATTTGTGTTTGAAGCTTTAAAAGCTTCTTAATCGATCCTTCAAAGAACATTGCGTCTAAATAAATATCTCCCCTTTTGAATGGCTGTTACAAGAAAAGTTTAGTAAATTTTAGTTTAATTTAGTTTCAAGGTGTGTAAATTATAGCGAGAAATTTTTACGACTTAATCTCGAGAGATCTTAATTGTTGATGTACAACGTTCTAAAGCGTGCACTAAACGCTTTTCGAATAATTCGCTAAATGGGAAAAGAAAAACTTTTAAATTGTTTTTTTTTTTTGGAAAACCGATGAAAGTGATGAAACTTCATCTACGCGTCGTAACTTCTACTCTCACCATCATTGTCGATTTGCAAACCAATTCAAATTTTCGTTACCCTTGTTTATCATCGTAAAATCGATTGAATTATTTATTTTTTTATTAACGTTAATTTATGGTTAGAGTCTCAACAAAGAGACTTTTGAAAGCAAGCGTTCCTTAAAAGATGAAAAGAAGTTTCCCAATTGAAAATTGAGAAAACTTTAGTGAAGATGAGAAACCCTTTTTAAACTAGAGCTTGGATATTTATTTAAACTTAAGTTTAGTTAGTTTTCATTTAAATCAAAATGAAGTAAAATCAAACCACACACACAAAATTTTGTTAATTAAATTCGTTTTAGTCTTTAAGTTTAGTTATGTTTAATTCATTACAAAAACATTGAAATGTTACATGAAATTAATTGCCAAAAAATATTTTTTCGAAACCAAAAATTATCAACAAAATTAATTCAAATTTAAGGATTGAGATTTGTGAGTCAATAAATTAAATGAAATTTCGTTTCTAAATTTAGGCTTTTGTTGCGACAAAACGATGAGAAAAATTCAAATTTGTAATTATTGGCTGTGAATCATTAAATTTATGTTTAAACTTAAAAGCAAAAAATTCGAAATTTGCGCAAAATTATTAACATGAAACTCTTTTTGGATGAAGAAAAAATTGAAACTTTTTATTAAAATTGAAACAAAAAAATTATTGACACTTTGTGGATCTCAAATTGTGATTTTATTTTTATAAGAAACATTTGGCTGTACCTTTCGGAACTTTTATAGTCGAAAAAATATTTTTTAATTAATTTCAAATTAGTTTATAACTTGTAGAACGATTTAATTTTGATTTGCTGCTTTCGTTTATTTTGAGAGTTCAGTTTTAGGTTGAGCTTTAAATAATTAGAAAGCATTGATTTGCAATCAAGACATTCCTTATTTAAAGAACCGTACGCGAAGTGAACTTTCGAGAAATATCCCAAAACATTGAATAGTGAAATAGTTTTGGAATGTTGTTTTAGAGGAAACAAAATGTTTTAAGTTTTGAAAACTTTTGAAAGTTTCCACACTTTTCTTTTCGCTCATATCAATTAACTAAAATCAACTTTCGAGTCAATTCTGCATAAAATGTAAAAGGAAAATCATTTGGAAAACACGTGAGAACATCATGCAATAATTTTGAGAACCATACAAAGTAAAGCTAAATTGATAAGTTCTCAGATTAAGTACAGAGAAAGTAAATTATTAGTTTGCATTACAGATTAATTAAATGATGAAGCAAAACAAAACGTTTGATTGTACATAGAAATTACCGAATCCAGAAGCTTAGAGTCTAGATGAATTATTAAACAAAAAAAACATATTTCGAGATAGAGAATCGTTTTGTTGGTTTTCAGCACACGCTGCTTACAGTCGAACACACATCCGCGTTTGGAAGATATTTTTCCAAATGTCATTAAAGTAAAGTAAAAAAGATGAAAAGTCTTTCAAAACCCGAACGAGTGTCGTGCGAGCATTCAAAACTTTCTTGAATGTTCGGGCGACATTTCACGCTTAGAGTGCCTCTTAAAAGTTTTAAATGAATAATTCACAACATAAGATTTGTAAGCATCAAGAGATTAAGGAATAATAATGACAGAATTTGAACGCAAACAGTTTCTTTCAACAAGGAGCACAAAATTTATCAGTTAAACTTCCTCCTTCACTACCCTTAAAAAGAAAGTTTTTTTAAATCTTCGAAACCATTGGGCTCTTGTCGATTTATCATCTTCCGTTGAACTATAAATGAATATGAAGAAATAGCAGCTCAGGGGCATCTCAAATTCTTCCATAAACACAAAAAAATTCAATTGAAATATTTAAAATGAAATATCAATTAACCAATAGAACCAATAGAAAATTTACAGAACACAAAGGAAATAGACGAGAAAACCACAAAAATACAAAAAGAAAACTGTTGAAAATCGTCGATCGACAAGAAATCGATGCGTCGCTCTCAACAAAACCTGAAATACAGAAACAAAATTCAAAGAAAATAGACAAAACCGATTGGGATTCCCTCGTTTCAGATATTTCTTGCGTTGATTTTAAACGATTCGATTGAAACTTGATCCTCGAGATGAGGCGTTGAGAGTCTTTTCAATGATAACTGCAATTATTTGAGTGCCAAGCTATTGATATAACGATTTACATTGATTGAAGTGGCATAAATATTGATAGGAAGATTGCTGAGTGCATGAAAATGTTGGTGACAATAGGAAAACTATTCAAAGCACTCTACAAAAAAGAAAGTTTTGTGATAGTTTTCAATTCGTCTCCTCCACGTGAAAATTCCAAATTCCTTTCAGTTGTATGCAAAGAGAGTAACTTTCGTTGAAGGCAAAAGTCCGAAGCAGCAAATTTTTTGTGTTGGCAAATCTTAAACGAAAGAAAAATGTGGACAAACATGAGAAGAGTTGATGAAAGTGAAAAAATATTTTACACTGTAGTGCCTGTTCTCCCAATATTTATATAAAAAAAAAACATTTAATAAAAGTATAGTGATATGAATTGTAAAACAGTTTTGCAGACAAACAACCCATTTCATTTCCCATTCACAACAACACACAATTTTCGGCGAGAAAATTTCTCCATATTCTTCTCTCCTTTGATTTTCAACTGTTGTGCACTTATAGTTCATCACGTATCGAGAAAGAAAGAAAAGAAAATTCACACGCAAAATTCACAAACAGTTTTAGATGAAAAACAGTTGCTTTACTTTTAAAATGAAAACAAAAAATTATTACACAACTATTAAAGAAAAATCTTGTAAGAACATTTAGAAAGCAAACAACAAAATATGCAAAAACGCGAAAAAAAATCATTTCAACAATGAGCACAAATAAAATATTTTTAAACTCAAAAGAAAGTATCAAGAAAGTTTGTTTTCAAAATTAAATGAAAACTTGTTCCTATTTAGTTCTTGTTCATTGTGGGTGAGGTTTGTTCGTCGATTACGATGCAATCAATCTACAATCTCATAAAAATTCTTTTGATTTTCTCATGATTGCAATGGTTAAAAGTTTTGTATTATGACAAAATGCAATAAGAAGGAAAATCTTAGAACATCAACTCTGTTAAACCGGAGAAGATTTATTGGGAAGATCAGCGGCACAGCGACAGTTTCGTGCTAATCTGACTGATTGTTGTAAATATTTTATGTTTAGTGAATTTTTCTATTAAGTCTAAGCATTAAGCATAAAATTGTTTCGCAAAACAAAACAAAAAACTCAATCGGCCAGAACAGAAAACGGTTTTGTGTTTATTTCCAAGACAAAAAAAATGAAAATCAAATAAAAAGAAAAAACATTTTTAACAAAATAAAAAATGCATATCATAGTTGTAAATCAATTACAATTAATAGTTATCATAACGATGAAATGATTTGAAAGGAAGAAACCCACACTTTTGATGAGAATAAAACGCTGTAAAATTCACGAAAAAGTGTTTTCTCTTCTCCTGAAAGTTTTGCAATTTGAAGTCACATATTTTTTTTTATTGTTTCATTGCAGAGAGAAAAGTATCAACGACTCTTGTCGATGCCGAAAGCTTCATCTTCGATTATGAGTGGTCTCAATCGATTAAAGTCTTCTACGCCTTCTACACCTCAAATGTCAACGCCGCCTTCAATGATGATGCCGTCACCTTTTCATTTCCCCTTCTCTCCTTTCTCGCTTGGCATGGGCTTATTTGACGTACAGGGAAACGATAGAAATTCTGCAATCGATCCAAATCGAATTCTCCATCTGCTTCACCAACAGTCATTGTTGGCTGAAGAACTTTTAAAGTATCGCAATCTCCTTGGAATGCCATCAACTTCAGCCTCCAATCCTTATCTCGATACGAAGCCATCCATTGAATTGTTCAAAATCTCTTCTGATCATCACACTAAATCAAGGTTTGACAAGGAAAGCGTCCATGACCATGAAATGGTAATTCCATCCAAAAAGCAAACACCCTCGTCCACTTCTGAGATTGACTTGACAAAGGAAGAAAGTCGCTCAACCCCGAAAATCAAAGCCCGTCCCGAATCTGAATTGTTACCGGAGAAGACATCAACCTCAATTTCAGCAGCCGCAGTGTCTGCAATGCTCATCGATCCAGAAGAACTGAAATGTCACATTTGCATGGCAAACTTTCCATCTCTTTGGTTGTTGGAACAACATACAGCTCTTCAGCATAGTCAACTGTCTTGCTCGGAAAAGCCATACAAGTGTGAGCATTGTGGACAAAACTATCGGTAAGACACTATTCATTTCACAAATTTGAAATTTTACAAGCCATGTTTGATTTTTTCCTTTCAGATACAATTGTTGCATTCAGTCGTCAATCCTGAACAATCCTCAAGATCACTCAAATTCAAACCGCCAGAATCGGCTACCTGCTGATAAACTTTTCACTTGCGACGTATGCGGCATGCAATTTCGCTATTTGAAATCTTTCAAGAAGCATCGTTTGAATCATGCATTGGAGCGTCTTCATGGAAAGAAAGAACATGGCGAGAACTCGGGAGAACTAATGGTTTCTAGTACAAACGATGACAGTGCCCCGAAAGGCGTCATTAGCTTGGAGGATGAGCAGATGCTTCTAGACGATCAAGATCAAGATGACACGATCGATTCCATTAGCAATACAAATAGCAATATAAATATTTCCTCTAATATTCTTATCAATAGCCAATCGTTGAGCGATCCTCATACAAGTATTTCAACTGAAAACAATACTGGTGGTGATATTACAGATAAGTCGAACAGTAGTGCAATAACTGAATGTGATAAACAAGAAACTAATGGCAATATAACCAGTTCGGAGAGTTTGCAACATGAGATTAATGAGATGCGTGCAAAGCACGATGCAGAAACAGCGGCTGGATATGCTTTGCCGCCAGGCATGTCAAATCCTTTTTCGATGCAAGGATCGAGTGCGTCACTGAAGAATCTATTGAGTGCCGAGAGCCTCTCTAACCAGAATTTGATGGGTTTGAATTCTCAGGAAGTTTCAATTTTGAATTTTTTACGGGTGGATGCGGCTGAAAAGCAACGCGATAAGCGTTTTGCTTGTCCCTTCTGTGGAAAATGCGTGAGATCAAAGGAGAATCTCAAACTTCACGTTAGAAAGCACACTGGTAAGTGAAAAATATATATTTTTTGAATGAATCATTAATTTGAATTTTGACAGGTGAACGGCCATTTGTATGCTTGTTCTGTGGACGAGCTTTTGGTGGAAAGAGTGATTTAACTCGCCACCTCAGGATACATACAGGAGAACGTCCTTATCACTGCGAATCATGCGGTAAATGCTTTGCGAGAGCTGATTACTTATCGAAACATTTAACGACTCATGTTCATAACACGCAAAGTCAACAGCAGCGCTGAGACTTAGGTAAGTTCCAAAGTGGTCAACATAGTGATTGTTATTTAACTTGAAATTCTTCTAGGAAGGCGGAGACGTCACTTCCTCCGCAAATAAATTAAAAAAACACTGACAACTGATAACCATAACAAGCAATATGAAAACGACAGTCACAGAGAATCACAGATAAGGAGGATAATTGATTTTTTAGCTTTACAACGAAATCATTTAAAAGTTCTCTATTTTATTTATCAAAAGAGAAGTGAGCGATATTTGCTCATTCAAAGCACTTTTACATTACCAACGAGTAGATCGTCCAATGTGGGAACGAAAATCATAAACAAAGAAGAAAAATAATTAACAATTAAAAGAAACGCAAAACGTTACCTCAAAATACAAATATATGTTTACATTTTAGTCCTTTGAGTTGATTTTTAAACGAGGATGGTGAAAAAGAGAATCGAGAGAATGAAATGCAATATAAAAGGTTTACAAAATATATTTTATATTTCTATTAAGGTAATGGAAAGTGAATAGAAAACATCTTAGGTTAAATCAGATGAGCTTTCGTCTGTTGAATGGAAACGACTTGAAGCTTTTTCATTTCGGACTCAGAGCTGATAGAGAATGAACCGTTCGATCACGTTTTAAACACAAAATTGAGCTGAATAAAAGGTGTTTAAAAATGTTTCTAATGGAAACTATCGACGAATGAAGTGCTCAGCGAGTTTCAGTGATGATTGTGGGGACATTTCAATAATTACGGCACAAAGAAAATGTTGAAAGCTCTTCAACGAGATATACACAAGCTTCATATAAGCTCAATCAAAAATAGAGCAGAGTAAAACTGCCATGCACCTCTGACGGAATTTTTGAATGATCCCCACGAAAAGAAAATGTTATTTACGAGTCTGTGATTTATGTCATCAAAAAAGTTTTGTTTGTTAACAACTTAGTTAGTTGAAGTTTATTTTTTTGTTGAAATACTTTGCTGTTTACTGTTTTCCATCCTATTTGTTTTCATTTACTTAAAGAAAAATGTTTTAAGTATTTTAAACTGTGCCAAAATCAATGTACCTCAAAACAAAAAGAAATAATAGAAAACGAAACAAAAACCATTTAAGTCAATAACACGGATTAAGTTATCGCCGACGAAAACAATTCAAATCAAAAGAAAACAGAAACGAAGTAAAAAACATGATAAAGAAATTAATGTTTTGGCATTTTATTCAGACTCAAAAAATAGGTTTCGGTAAAAGGAGGATAAAATATGACTTTCGTCACTTTTCGTCTATGTGGTGTTAAACTTAATAAGAAAAAAAAAACTCTTTCGACGTGGAAAAGATTGATCAATATTGATTAAAAAGGAAACTTGTTGTACAAATTTAGAGCAAGGCAAAAGTGGGATTGCAATTAGAGTTAAAAGGAGATGGAATTTTAGACAATTAAGGCACAAAACTTAAACTGAATTATAATCAATGTTTGATGTTTTGTATAAATTAAAACAAGAAGAATGAAGAGATGAGAGTCAATCGATGAAGGTTTTAAACTTTTTCTAAAAGTCAACGAATGCAATTGTGATGCAGAACTATTCGTGCCGTTGCAATTGAATGTTCAGCTCACATCGACCAGGAACGTGCTTAAAAAAAATTCTCACAAACTTCGAATTAAAGAATTGAAGTTAAGCAAAGTCGTCCAGTTTTAGAGTAATCAAAGTGAGCCGAAGAGAGCAAAGTTTGAGTAAATTTGTTATATTTAACATAATGATTAGATGTCTACATAAGTCATGAGAATAAAAGATTATTCTTTATACACGTGAAAACCTTTTATTTACCACACGAAGATGATGATGAAAAGAAGAAGAAGATTATACAATTTGTAAATATTTGCAATTTTTAAAATCTAAATCAAAAGTGTGATATACAGAGAAGTTAATTCGAGAGGAAAGCAGACTTCGTCAAGAAAAATCAAACTGATTTTATCCTCATGAGCCATGAGAGAACAATGATCAAATTATTTTTAGTCTCAATGTTCCTAAAGAAAGAAGATAAGAAATCTTCTGTTAATTGATTTTTTCAATGCACCGTTCAAGCGTCTAATTATTGCACACACTTTACGACAAACCACGTCAATTTTTCATAATACTTTCTCGCTCGAAGACGAAACGCTGAAGATATTCAAAGACTCACTAATTGTACATTCTCGTCGGCCATCGACGCATTCGATTGAATTAAATTCTATTGATTTTCCTTGGAGGGTTGTAAGACTTAACATTGATTATAAAGAAAGCAAAATTTCTCATGAAAATTATAAATGTAAAATTTAGAATTATTTGATGATGATAAACAAAGTTTCAAAATTGATGTAAAATTATTCAAAATTTAAAGAAAAAAATCTATAATTTGATGTTGTGGTCACCTTTTGAGATAAAAGAAAATTAGGATATTTGACGATCAAAGTCTCAAAAATGTTGCAAAATTTGCTAAAGACAAAAAAGAAGAAAAATATTTAAAATTTATTGGAGAAGAAAAAACTTTCACAAAATATTAATGAAAAAATTGCTTTCAGTGTTGTTTAGATGACTTTGAACAAAAAAAAAAGAATTAATGTATTTAGGCACTCTAATTGGGCAACGAAAAAAATTAATTAATGAGATGAAAATTATTACAACACGAATTTTAATTCCTTCACAAGCTCAACTTTATGTAAATATCTTTTTTGGATTTAATTTTTAATGAAGCTTCTTTAAGTTTTCTACTTTGATTTATTCATTTATTTGGGCTAGCTTAAGGTTAAGACAACTGTTGCTTCCTTTTAAAGCTCATAAAAGCTTTTTGTAAATTACAAAAAGCTTCTGATGTAGAAACCTCAATGTAGAAAACTCCGAAAAGTTTCGTTCAGATACAAAATAACCGGACAAAACAATATGCAATATACCTGCCAATCAATTGAGATACCGTACCAATTACAACCAGATTTATTTATTTTTACAATTGATAACCACGAGACGTTTTTCCGTTTATTACTCTCAACTCTCAACAGCAAAAATAGCCGAACACGAAAAAATTTTTGTTGGTCGTTTTACAACAAACAATATTGCTTACGTATTGAAGTGAAGAAATAAGATGAAGAAAACTCAAACACACAACAAACAACAAAGCTCAGGAAGTTTTATTAAAGAAACATAATAGAATATACCTAAATTTTCAACGCAAACAAAGATTCCTAATTTCTTCAACAGAAAATAAGAAAACATTTTTTAAAAAGTATTACAACATCAACAGTTCTTGGTTACTACTCAACAAACATATGAAAAGTAATACGACGAGAAGATATTATTTCACGAAAAAAAAAGTTCAAGATTGAACAGAAATAGCAATAAAAATGTTTCTATGCAATCGAACTGGTTTCTTTAAAGAAAAGAGAATAGAAATTTCGTTTTTAAAACCGCAGTTTTTGGGACTTGAATATATTGATGTACATTTTAATTACTGAATTGAATAAAATTCATTATAAAAAGTTTTTGGAATTTAATTTTTGAAACTTTCAGTAGTTTTTTTATCTTCAAATATCACAGGATCTCCTCGTTACTGATCGCTGAAGTTTCACTTTGGTCAACTCAATCTCCTGTCGTGCAAACAAATTGATTTAAGTTTTCATTTACAGTCAGAAGGATCCGAATTTACAGTGCCTCTTGTATTTGAAATGGACCAATACAAGAATAGCGATCCGAATCTTACGCAAACTTTTCGAAGTCGCTGGCTTTGCCAATCTCCAATTGTTGCAGAACGATTTCGATGTTCAAGTGTTACTTTGGATTCAAACGGGGAGGATTGTGCGAATGCTCTTTATGCCAAGTTCCACGAAAGAAACTTAGTATATATGCTTCTATGTATAAGGTATTTGAAGGCTTAATTTAGCTTAATTAAAAATAATCGTATAAAATAACGATGAAATATTTTAGATAGCGCCACCTAGCGCAGCTTTATTTTCACCAGGGGTTCCAAGCTTTACGCAATTCGAAAGCTTTACTACTTGTACTTCCTAATTTTTGATTAAATCGCGATTTCAATTGAATTTCAAAAGATAACAAGCATAAGAAATGGCTAAAAAGACTTACGATCTTCTCTTCAAATTGCTTCTAATCGGCGTAAGTACAGCAATCAATCCTCGCAGAATAGGCGATAAGAACAAAGAATTTGAAATGATTTTATTTGCATTTTATTTTTAAGGACTCTGGAGTTGGCAAAACATGCATTCTCTTCAGATTCAGTGATGACGCGTTTACTTCCACGTTCATTTCAACAATTGGTAAGTGA
Source organism: Smittia aterrima (assembly GCA_033063855.1). Taxonomy (NCBI): domain Eukaryota; kingdom Metazoa; phylum Arthropoda; class Insecta; order Diptera; family Chironomidae; genus Smittia; species Smittia aterrima. Next base: position 19,361,922 of record CP093831.1, read on the forward strand.
ATCAGACGAAAATTTGCGGTGCATCAAATTTTGGGTGGAGATTTTAGATCTTCTACTTTAATCGTTGCCCAACCCAATCGCGGACTGTCAGTCGAATCGCATGTTACCCATCTTTATCCGTCGGATATGCTTTATTAAGTAGGAATCAGTCAATTGCAAATTTCTGCGATTGAAAAGAAATTATGATGTTCAAGTGAATCATCATCTGTCGGGAGTGTGTGTGGGTGCGTCGTATGTTTGTAAACATTTTAGAGCAAAAAAGTTTCTGACTTGAAAAAGCGATCATGCGAATGATGAATGATAATGCATTCAAAGTTGTGCTAATCGAGAAATACTTCTGGGCAGAAATGACGCAATAGAAGTTAACGCATATCAATCGCGACTCATGATCAAGAAAATATTTGTCATCAAATTAAAGTTAATTAATTTCTATTTACTTCGATTTCGTCTCTCATTCATTTTCTCATTCTCTTTCCAATAGGAATCGACTTCAAAATTAAAACAGTCGATCTTCGAGGAAAGAAGATAAAACTCCAGATTTGGGATGTAAGTGGAGATATGCTAGACTTTTCAAGGTCTATTGATCATTTCGTTCAAATAAACCTTTAAGTATCTTCTAAACGAAACAGACACTCTCAATATTTAAATTCACAGACAGCCGGCCAAGAGCGTTTTCACACAATCACCACTAGTTATTACCGTGGAGGTGAGAGTGCTTGTTAATGATGTTCAAACCTTCAATCTTCAATATTATATCTCTCATTTCTTCTAGCCATGGGAATCATGCTGGTCTACGACATAACGAACGAGAAAAGCTTCGAGAATATAGTCAAATGGCTGAGAAACATCGATGAGCATGCCAATGAGGATGTTGAGCGAATGATTCTTGGTAATAAATGTGATATGACTGACAAGCGAGTTGTCAACAAAGAACGTGGGGAGAGCGTAAGTTTCTACACTAACCTGTTGACACTTTAAAAAATAAATGCTGAATTTTAGATTGCTCGGGAATATGGAATCAGATTCATGGAAACATCAGCCAAAGCCAATATCAATATCGAGAAAGCATTCTGCGAGCTTGCGGAAGCAATTCTTGATCAAACATCCGGCAAAGACAACAATGCTGATAATCAGGAGCGCGTTGTGGTGGATCGAAAGGGCCAAGAAAAGAATCCAGCTTACAAGGGCTGTTGTGCCTAAAAGTCATTTTCTTCAACGCTTTCGTCGCATTTTCTACTATCGCTTCACCAACTCCATTCTTTTAGAGGAAATCGTTACTTAAAAAAAGGAAAAGAGATGAAGGAAACTTTTGTAAAACGATCACACAACGCGAAACTCTTGCATAAAAACTTTCAGTGTCCATAATCCAACAGAACATTTTTATTTGTATAAATGAACCCGCAACAAATTATTGATAAAATGTGAATTACTTACAATCGAAAAGTCTCTGTGTATATGGTTCAATGTTTTGTAGAGCTGTTTCATTTATAAATATTGAAAAAATGCATTTGCTTTTCAGTTCAGTTTGAAGTTCCTTTCCAGATGAACTTGTCGGTATAATTATGATAAAAAAATTTAGTTTAAAAATATTTCTAGTGACAACCTGCTTGATTACACTGATTTCTTGTGATGGTGAAACTCAACCAGCCAAAGATTATGATGCGCTGATTCAAAACATGGGCCTGGAGCAATATGAAAATACGGAAACACACGATATCTCTGCGACGCCAGTTCGGAAGAAAATTAAAAAGCTAAAGCCGACGGAAGCTCCAGTTCATTACACTTGCGAAGAGTTGCTTGCTCCTGTATATATTGAGTGTTTTAATGATATCCCAGAAGGCTACGTCGAAGATGATTGCCTTTTCAAGATTGTCAACTCAAATACTTGTGAGTGGGAGTTTACATGCGCTCCTCCAGAATCAGCATCTTTGAGTTACGAATCTTTGTCAAGTGAAGAATCTTCGTCTTGTTTGTCAAGTGAAGAATATTCTAGTGAGGACTCTTTAGAATTTTCAGAACCTTCAGAAAATGATTTTGATTTCGAAAATAACAAGATTGATAAAATAATCGAATACAAAAATTCTTGGATTACAATCAATGGAACTGTGCACCAAAATTGAATTCCTGCTTAGCCTCCAATGACGACCCCGCTCTTATGTAATTATTCCTTTCTCCTGTCATTTTAATAATCTTAAATGTACAGAATGCCACCATCAACAAGTTATGCCTAGAATAATAGCCTAAGATAGATAAATTAAAACTTTAAACCTAAGGGACGAAAAATTGAAAGACTGAATTCACGTCATGTATTAAACAGCTTAAAATACATTAAAATATTTGTTTCATCATCCTGCGAAATGCTACCATCGCTATTTTCAGGTGTCAGGTCTTCTTATCATTCCACTTTAATGAGTTGCCTGGATATAGTTCTCCACTAATAGAGCAGTTCCTAATATAGTAGTTCAGAATATTTATATCGGCGGAGATGGTTTCGAAAGAGGTCAAAAACACTTGGAATGACGTGCGCGGAATGTCATCCAACCATCTGAATCCACGTGAGTCAACTCATTTGCGATAGCAACAGATGTTCATTTTACTAAAAGCTTTGACGTAAAAATGACTTACAAATAACAAACATTTTCGTTTAAAGTCGGGTTGGTAGAAAAGTCAAATTAAAGTACAAAAATATTTTAATCGTCTTAAAAACATCGTTTAAAATCTTAAACGAAGATCGACAAAGATTCGAATTAAGAAAATTCATTTTAATAAAGTTGTCGTTGAAATGAAAATCACTCATGAATTAAACGCTTGGTATCACTGGACAGGACGTTGGTAAAGTTTTGTTGCCGAAATGTCCATTGAAGAAGGTTCGGAGAAACATATTCGTGTTGCTGCTTCGATAATATTTGCAAAGGTCGGTCACACTTTTTTTGAGCGAAGCAAACACAAGGGTCGATGATACTTTCATTCCAGACATTCGTACCATCACGAACTGACGCGGTTGCAAATATCGATTCTGTTTTGAATAAATGCTTTTGTGCAAAATTCATTTGAAGAGGAAACGAAAATCGATCAATACTTAATTGTCGTGTATGAATTGATGCATCGCCCGTTTTTTTGATTGCACACAGTCGTTAGTTGCAAAAGCTATGAGTTATGCAAAATAAAGTGAAATGAACACGGTGTAACTCGACGGAGAACAATTCTGATGATAGCGCGTGCTTTGAATTTCATTTTGATATCAGTGCTTTGGATGATTAAGAAAAGTTAAATAAATTATGCCAGGCGCTCTAACACATTCTATTTCAAATCGCATTCAAAGATTTTCGTTCAAACTTCAAAATGAATCATCTTCCGTGCAAGTTGAAGGAACCCAAGGAAAACTATAAAATATTTCGTAACGATTATTGAAAAAAAGTCTGAAATATCAAAATCACGCCCCGACGACGTCTCGATAATGTCTCATTCGTGTAACATAAAAACACGAAAAGGAGATGAAGAGTATCATGTCAAAGATGATATCAACAAATCAATCCATTTTGTCTAACCTGTTTTCTTCTATTTAAAGAAATATCGCTCGGTTAAAGCCAGAGAAGGTTACTTTCAAAAATAAAGCCTCAGCAGGAATGCCTACTTCATATGCCGTAATTGAAGATGATATCATGATGAGAAATCCTTTAATAAAATAAGTATGATTAAATATTACTCATCTAATATATAACAAGTATTCCTGACTTCTGGTCATCTGGTGAAATGCAGAAAAAAAACTTTCTTATTTAAATTTTAGAAAAACAATTTTATTTGTTCTCTTTGTGGTTTAAATCAATGTTTCATTGAATAAATATCGATTTGTTGTTAGATTGATGCTGTTTTATACAAGACTTTTTTTTTATTTATTTCATTCTACAAATATAGAGAAATTTATTTTAAATCTACTTTCTTGTTTTACTGTGGCGGATTTAGTTTCATCTCAAATTTGAGACTTTGTCAAGTAAAATCCATCTTATTTTTGGTTTGTCAGAAGCTCAACTATTGATTCCATATTAAACCATTAACGACACTCGTTGTGGAAATTTCCACCAGTCGGACGAGCTTTATGAGCTAACGGGTTGAGGAGAATGCTCAATAATGAAATAAGAGCTTCCCTAAAAAGGATGATCATAGTTAGATTTCTAATTGATTAAATTTTCAGGAAAAAAGAAAGGGTAAAGAAGTTTCTGAACACAAGAAGATTTTTAAAGTTTTGTTCCTTTACAAATCTCTAGATGTAAATGTGCGATCAACATATCAAACAGAATTGGAAATTTTTTAAATTATAAAAACAATGGCTTAACATGAGAAACTAATGAATTACCAAAATTTATCGTGGCAAATAAAAATATTTACAAACATATCTTTTATCGATACTTTTAAAAATCATTGACTCCTTGATTACTCGTGAGTAAAGTTAACAAACCTTCAGCTACAGAAATTTTCTTTTCAGTCATTAGGCAGTATTATTCCTCGAGCTATAATTTGTCAATACCATTAACTCAACTGCGATTAAGAAAAGCAAAAGAAATTAAACATAAACTTAAACAATTCTTCTTCACATAAGTTTTATCACACGACAGTGCTCGCTGCCGCTTGTCATCATCGCTTCGCCCATGCTCACTTTTAATCTTGATGAGAAACTCAAGAAACTCTAAACCTCTTTCACAACTCGTTAATTAATCATTTGGAAGGGCTTCGATAATTGGCACAAATAATTAGTGAAGTCAACAAGAAACTCTCATCAGCTCTCGTAATTATTGCAGTGCTAGTTTCAACTTGAGATATTTTTTTCCTCATCTTAGATTATTGCACAAGATTGACGAAAAAAAAAGAAAGAAGTTTAAAGTGTGTTTGTGAGAATTGTTTACGAAGGTTTGTGAGGAGAAAAGTTTTATCAGAATCTAATTTCCTCCCACAATTATAGGCTCCTACTTAAAAACTTTGATTGTTTCAAAAAGTTGATTAAGAGAGAATCTTCCTCGTAGTGTAATTTTATAATTTGTGTGCGTTGGTGGATTTGATGGAGTGGATGAAGAAGAAGAGTATAATTAAGTGTTTGATTATGTCGGCGCTGGCATGTGCTAATTAACTCTCTAATTATGCAAAGACTTATTAATTGAAAAGCGTTAGATTTGATTTCATTGTAGATCTTTCTATAAAAATCTTTGAAGGTTGAAGAAATGAAATGAACCATAAGAAGGATTCCATAAAAGTGACTCACTAATTAAATTTGTTTTAGAATATTATCATCGACAGTCCATCGACAAATTGATGAACTGTTGTCATTAATTTACAATATCATTCAATTATTTAAAATTTTCCTAATTTCATCCTTTCCTTTAAAAATTAACATTCAACGAAACGTTCATTGCAAATTTAAGGCGAACTTGATGCGGCCATTCGGTAAAGTGGATTTACGTTTTTAATCGGAAGTGGATGGGCCTCAGTGTTGAAAACCCACTCGTCGAGTGGTAGCAAGGAATCATCGGAGAATAACAAGTATAAGTACTGTAGAGTGGAAAAGCGACAATTTTAGTAAAATTGAAAAATACCACACAATGAATGAAACTCATTCAATGAACTCACCTTAAGTGTTTCAGCGAGGAAGAAGCTTTGCTGAACATCGTCCTGTTGCGGAGGATCGCTGTAGACGTTTTTGATTCCACTGTAGCCGCCGTCAGTTCTGCAATGTTGCTCAAGAGCCTAAAGAAACATTCTTGTTTAGAGTCGACGACTGATCATACTTATCAGAAAAACTTACCTGAACAACATCCCATCCCCAATCGCGATACTTTTGATCGTGCGTCAAACGCCACATAATGAAATAGCTCTCAACTGTCTCAGGACGAAGAATGTAATATTTCTCTTGAGACTTTAAAGCTTTAGCTTCAACAGCGTCACTAAATCTGTGTACGTGAAGAAAATTAATTTAAAAATTTTGTTTTCAATTAAGAAATAAAGTGTAACCTAAATGATTCTGGTCCCAATTTAGTGAAGGATCGAATGTAACTTTCATGACACGTGTTGGTGATTCCGGAAGCTACTTCCATATATTTTTCTGTGTATTGATTCTGAAGAGTTCTTGACCCGAGTCCGAAGAGTCCTCCGGCGAAACATGCAAGATGATCCATTTTATGTTCTAAGCGGTCGAATTTCAAGTCGGAGACGTATGTCAAGCCGCCGGGACTTTTTCTCACCATGTGATCCATGATCGCCGACATGGCCTCATCAAACATGTCACGAGCTTCATCATCGGTTTGACCTGATTGAAGCCAGGCTTTTAGAAGGTACTCGTAGAAGGAATCGCCCAATGCTCCAAGAGACATGTGTTCTACGAAAAGAAAACATTTTCATTGAATATATACGAGTGGAAATGAAAAAACTTACGTTGACCCCATTTTCCAGTCTTTGGATTCAAATAATTGGGGTACAAGCCCTTAGGTTTATCAAGCTCTTTCAAAACGGATCGAATATTTTGAACGCGTTCTCTATAAACTGAATTGCCTGTGACGTCTGATAGATAAGCAAACTCCAAATGAATTGTTCCAAACTCTGAAAGAATGCTGCTTCCTCCACTGGCCCATCCATAGTTCTTACTGCTACCAGTTCTGAAGTTGATAAGAGCGTAAGGGATCCCTGTTGGCGTTTGGAAAGCTGGAAGCATTTTGTCTGCTACATATTGAGCTTTGTCTTTAAAAAGATTGTCGCCTGTCAATGCGTAAGCTGCTAGAAGTCCTCCAACGAATCTTATGTTGGTCTCGAAAACAGATATGTCTGCTGACTGTTAAACAAAAAATATTTAAAATATTTTCCCAACTTAATTGCTATTAGTCTAAACTTACAACATTGTCCAACGTGAACTTTCTCGCAATCCAATCACGTCCTTCGTCAAATTCCGACTTCATTCCCATCACATAAAGCGTGTCGAGTGAGTCGACGATTGTGGCTCCGATCTCGTAAGATCCAAAAATGCTGCCAGTGTGAGCTCGTTTCGAAATTGGTTTAAGTTCGTTTTTGCCCCATGCATAGAGCTTGTAATTGTTCCATGCATGTGTCATCATCTAAGTCAAGGAGAATGAAACAAAACATTTGATTAGAGTTTTGGCCGATGATGCATAAAATATAATTTCATTATATTACTGGACCAGAGCCGATTCTACCTCTTTAACTTTTTCCCGTCGGAACATATCCACTTCTGAAGCTTCCCCAACATCGATTGAATATTTAACGTGATCACTTGTCGATCGCTTTACTACATTAGTTTCCGTTGAGTGGTTTTTTTCATCATGCTCATCGAAATAAAGAAATTTTGGATTGTAGTGAATCGGCGTCACTGATTCAATGTTGTAATTTTCGTCGTCATCGATGACATCTGAATGCTCATTGTTATGGCGATATTTTAGACTCGTTAGAGTGATGCCCGTTAAAGCAACAATCGTCATCGCCGATAACACAACCGAGTTTGTCATTCTATCTTCGCGCAAAAAGTTTTACGGTTCAAGAAAGTTTCGTTAAGTTCTCAAGTTTGCCGCAAAATGTGTCAGAGTCAAATTAATTAGGCCCTACAACTATAGTCTCTAAGCATTAATGCAAATTAATTAATTAATCATACAAAGTGCTTTCAGCGTTTTTCTTACGACTCACTGAACTCTCGAACACATCACGCGATTGATCGTTATCGTACGTTTGTTTCTTTAATATTTTGCGCGAGAAAATTAAAAAAATTGAGTGAGTTAAAACAACCACTTTGATCGAATAACGAATTATAACTGAAACTGACTGAGATTCTCTGTAATTCAATTCTCTTCTCAGCAAAAAAGAAAAAATAGAATCTCGCTGACATAAATTGAAAAGAACGCGCCTCGCGACTCTAAAAACTTGTCAAAGGAAACTCGGTTCTCTCATATGAGAAGTGAAGTGTAACGGGATTCAAAGCAATCTCGCATTCCGAACAATCCGATGAGTCGTGGCTTTGCCTAAAGCAGACATTAGTTGTGAGTTGACTCTTTATTTCCCTGAGTTGCAGTACTTTTGGCGCAATCGTCTCGCCATAATCTGAACTTATAAGTACTTTATTACATTATCGAAAGCTTCTTAACTTTATGTCAATGCCTTCCGCTTGCTGTACTCTGATGATATTTATTTTCGAACTCTGAGAATGAATAGAGCAAATGATAAAGGAAGACACGACAAGGAAATTGCGCCAAGGCGCTTGAGAAAGTCTTTAAAAGAAAATCAGTGAAAACTTTAAACGAGATTTCATGTTTGGATAAAATAAATGAGCTTGAATATTTCGAGCATTGAAGCAAACGCCAGGCCGACAAGCTTAATTAAATTAAATTTCCATAATTTTATTCTCGTTGTGTGAGCCTTCGTGTTCTTCCGCTTTTCGCACTGATATCAAAATGAAATTCAAAGCACGCGCTATCATCACCCTGAGAATTGTTCTCAGTCAAGTTATATCGTGTTCATTTCACTTTCTTTTGCATATTTCATAGATTCTGCAGTCAACGAGTGTGTGAAATTAACATGAACGGGCAATGATGCATTAAAACGATGCACGACAACAAAGCATTGATATATTTTAGTTTCCTCTTCAAATGAATTTTGCATAAAAGCGTTTTGTGGCTTTTTTGTTTTAAGCTGAATCGATATTTGCAACCGAGTCATTTCGAGATGGTACGAATGTCTGGAATGAAAGGATCATCGACCCTTGCATATTTGCTTCGTTATAGAGGTCCTAATAAAAACAGATGACACAAGCTGAATCTGGCTGACTGAATGAATAATTAAGCACGAAGCAAAGAATAACTACAATTCGCATCGTCATCATGTTTGAAATTAGTGAAACAGGAAAACAAACAAAGCTCAATGCGGGTGGAGATTCCGGGACAATTTGTGAATCACTCAGAAATTCGCTTTTCATTTTTCTCCCGCAGATTTGTCTCAAGCACGGAGAACAAATAAAAGTCAATCTCGTATCAAGAGAGTTTTGCCTTGAGAGAGTTCACTGAAAAGATTTAAAATATTTCGCGCCGTGATAACGAAAGCGATAAAAAAAGCTGAAAGCGATGGCAACAATACGTTACTCGGTAGTAAACATTTGACTAGTGCCACAACTCTGAACTTTTCCTAGATTAATGATTGTTTGCTTTTCGTTGCAATTGGGACGCTTCAGACCATCGCGTCATTTGATTATTGCGTTACGCAAGCAACTAAAACGGAGTAAAAAAGCACAAAGTGCTCATCGTAGGTAACGTTCCAGGAAATTCTCATCAATTAATTTTGATGCTCGGAAGTTAAACTTAATAAAGCAAATCAGATTTTAAACTTCGTTCGGTAAAGCATTCTTAGTTAGTTTCAAACCTTTGGTAGTTTGAAGATGAAGTTTGGTGGACAAAAATTGTTGTGGCTCATTCTATTTAAACTTATAAGGTTTTCCCAACAAAGCGTAAGTTCAAAGTGTTTATATCCGTAGTACACCACAGAAAATTTCTTTTCAGTCCTCAACAAAGTTGATCGCCACCAAAGCAGAGATTTCAAACTACGACAAATCAATTTTGAATGTAACTTTCCAGTTTAAAACTCTGCCAAATGATTCGTATTCACTTAATTTCCGCTCAGAACTCTTTGTCCGACTTGACGAATTTTTAGTTCGAGTTAGAATTGCTATGCCATCAACAACTGGAAAATTTGACTCTATTTTCATGGGAAATGTGGCTGATGTTTGTGATTATTATCGCAGTAACAGCACAAAAAACATGTTTCTTAGACTTTTCTTTAATGGTCACTTTGGAAAAAAGCTTTTTCCTTCATCATGTCCAATCAAACCAGGAATCTATTATATGGAAGACTTTCGAATTGACGATAATTTACTCAAGATTCGCTTTATCGAAACGAAGTTCTTGGTCATGGTCGATCTGTGCACGAGAATCAATTCGAAGAACAAGTGCGCTGTTTCGATGAAGGTCTTCGGTGAGATCCGCGACAGACAGAAATGGGAAAAGGAAGTGACAAACAGTCATCTAAGCTAAGCGACGTTCCGCTGCTGCACAAAATTGTTAGATTATCATGACAAAAGATTTTGGCTTTGGTGACAATAAATGTTAATGACGAACTTTAAACTATTTTACTGCAAGTCGTCATGGTCAGTCAAAGTCGTTGGAAAATTCCAAATTATCAAATTTAATCTCCGTTATCAGCAGTTAATTCAGTACCAGTAATTCTCCGAATTGATACGGAAAGTACGCTGATGTGGCAGCTAGAATATGAAACTTGTGTATTTAAAACCCCAATAGATTGTATTGCAAAATTTGTTTTTATCACTTTATAATTCTATTCTAGCAGATAATTGCGTTGAAACAATGAAACGTTTTGTTTTACTGAGAAATTTTATTACTGAATAAAGCAGCCAATTCATGCAGCTCATCGATCAGTCACGTGTATTTTTTCGTGCCATTAGACATTACGAGAAATGATGAGCGATTCGATGAAGAGGAGCAGAGTAAAAAGAAACGATGACCTAAATAACCGCGGTAAGATTCATTGAAGCCCCGTTAATTGAGTTAAATCGGATTCGAATTGAAATCAATTTCAATGGTCCGCGGATATATATGCAACTCACCTCTTTCACTTTATCTCTCCTTTCACGAGCGATAGAGTCCTGGTCAGATCCATCGACCACATAAAGCGAATCTGCAGAGTTTTGAGTAGTTTTATCATCGTGTCGGTGATTGTGGTGGTTTTTATTGTGTTCAGGTACTGGAAGCGGAACTATTGGCACTTTAGCTGGTTGTTGCAATTCAGGCTTTTCCAGCAAATCGTCCACGTCCAATTCTGATTTTATTTTTTCCTGAAGTCGTAAACGGTCGTAATCATTGCCATACTTGTCGGCCACAGGAGGCGCAGGAATGAATATCTCAGGGCCAGCCTTTTTGAACTTATTATACACTTGAATCACTCCATTTGTGCCACCGAAATCAGGCAAAAGAAAGAATCCAAAAACCACAATCACAAGGAAAGAAATGAAAACTAGAAAAATTAAAATTTTTTCAGAGACCCGAAACGAGCGATTCTTTCCCGAGCTCGTAAAGCGTTGATACGTTGGTAACATGACTCACAAACCAAAAGACGATAATTTAACGCGAGTATTTATCCGAGCTTTGGATTTTTCTTACATCTCTTCCGTCACTATTTTTTGACTCGCTTTAAGGGGGAGAAAACTGCTGCGTACTTGGAAAAAACTTCAGCACTACGCACCCCCGACACAAAAAAAGGTTTTGGACCTAAGGAGAATCGTAAACAAGAAAATAAATTGAAAATATTCCAGGAAATATTGATGAATGATTGGATAAGAGAAAGGCTGTCCAGACATCCAGATGTCTTGATTTTGAAGTTCCAGAAGAAATGATTGAGTAGGTTTTCATTAGGATTATTCAGGAAAAAGGTTAATTTCACAATATTATTTTAGCCACATTTTGAATATTCGCGATGAAGATTCATTTGAAGATTACTTTGAAACTTTGTTGCGTTTTCTTCGAGATCGAATTAACTCTCGAATCCTCTTAGAAAGCCAAGTTTTCTTCGGTACTTTCAAACAAAAGCTGTTTCCGTCGCAGCACATAGCTAAGATGACTTATCGAATAGAACCGGAGCTAAGCGAAAGACAAGGTTTTACAATTTTTACGGCAAAGATTGTCAAACGAATGACACGGTTTCATTGAAAGGTCGCAAACGCTGCGATTGTCAAGCAGCAAAACATAAGTTGATAAATAACTAATTCTTGCGGTTTAATCATCTGTTAACAAGAAGGTTCTGGTGCTTGCTTTTTCTGTGGAAATCTTGTGTGTTCGGAAGAAAAATAAAAACTTATTCGCAACTCTCATCGCAACTCTCATGCGAAGAAAGGTGATAATCTCAAGAAAGCTTTGATGGCAAATAAGAAGGGACTAGATGAGGTCTTGGCAATGCGAGATCGACTAATTTTTTACGATCGGCAAAGCGAACGACGAACTTGTGTAATTGACGACGAGTCGGGTTATTTAGAATCCAATTCTGTTTGGCTATCTGAGGATGAACAGAAGATGCTCAGTCAGTTGAATTCGTTTTAAAAGTCCGCGAAGATGAAGAAGATGGCTACGTATTTGGAGATATCATAGCACGCAATTGCTTAGTAGTCGAAGAACCGCAATTAAATAAATAAATTGAAGAAAAAATTTCTTTGATAAATAATTGAAGCAACAGCGTCCTAATCACATTTTTCCAACAATAATATCAATCCAGATATGATGGATAATGCTCCGAAATCGATGAAAATATTGAATCTTCATTCCCCAAGCTTAAATCAACTATTGAAGCTTAAATCATCAATGATCGGTTTATTGATGAATAAAATAAAATTCTTCGATTGGAGTTTCCAAATGTGCGGTCAATCGAAATTCCGCTTAACGGAAAGACACTTGAAGTAGTGGTTTGTAAAACTAAACTTTGTGGTGATCGAATTGAAGGAATTGATTGCGGAAATGAGGGTTGATTTCTCTATCAAATCAAGCATAATTTCTACGAGCCATCAGTTAAATGGCTTGCGAATCACAATGGTCTGTCGATTCGCGTCATGAGATCGACAATACTGTCGATCGATTTAGAGGAAATTTAATAATAGAAACCTAAGTCCATTAGCCGAGATTGATATGAAGAAGATCTTCGTTAGAAAAGCATTGTACCCATTGCCAGATGATCTGCATAGACCAACATCAGGCGAGAAAACGACCGAGCCACTGAGAACATTTGGAAGAATTTTTAAAGGCAAAATGAGATTCGGAATATATTTGCAGCATGTAAACGGTGATAATCTAACGGTAAAATGTGGTGATGAGCTTATGATACAAACTGCAATTTTCTGCTGACTTATAACATTCCTTTCCTTGACAGTTTTTAACATTTTCAGCAATATCTTTATAATCTGGAAACGCGATTGTTTGGATCTTTGAGTGAACTCATTTATCGTTTATTTTCACTTTAAAAGATTCTCTCGCTTTATTTTTGATGCAAGTGATTAAGACCTTGTCATTTTTTGCTTGAGCATGGGTTTCAAGAAAAAAAAAATTAATTCCTCACATTGCTTTTAAAAGTCGCAAACTCCACTAAAACATAAAATAAATCATAATCATCACCAATATTCGATGACAACATTTACATTTTCAGGCATTTTCCTTATGATTTGTTTATTTCTTATGCAACTTATGGATGCTCAGCTTTAAACCCCCTCTAGCAAAAAAGACCCTCAATTTTATTTAGAAATCCATTTTATTCAAATGCCAACTACTCGAAGTTTCAATAATCATCAACAGGCTTAATTGTGATGAATCTCGACAAAACAAAGGCAATGAGGAAGGTGGCGAGCACGAAACAAACGACGAAAACGTAAAAGGTTTCTTCGTTGAAGACATCAGTGAAAGATGGCATTTCACCGTATATCCGCTCGATGAAATCGATATGTCCACCTCCTTTGGTCTTCATCTTAATCTCTCTACTAGCTAATATGTGTTTACTTTCGCCTGCTTCCAGCAGCACTCTTTTTCTCGGATTTTGTTTTGATGCCACTAACGGCTTCTTCCTTTGGTGCTCGTGCAGTGATTTGCTCGTTTGTCAACTTCAGAAGCTCAAGTAGAGTTAGATTTTCAGCTTCAATAGTGATGTTCTTCAACTTTTCTGCCTCTAAAATTAAATGGTTACTTCCTAGAAAATTAGTAGATTCGATTTTTCCTTACCTTGAATAGCTGGTATCAATTGAAATGTTACTGAAGGATTCGCTCGGTTGCAAATAATTTCTGTTTTTATTGCACAATTTTGGTTTGTACCACTTACTTGAGCGGTTGAGATTTGATAAAGGTAATCCCTGAAAGGAAATATTAAGTTTAATATTTGTAAACTTTAATATTTACTTCAAAAATAAAGAATAAATTTATGAAAGTCTTTGCGAAAAATTTTCACTTTCCTTCTGAGCATGCGCAATTTTCACTTAGTTTTCCTTACCTCGTTGCGTTAGCTCTCTCATCAAATGGATCAAACTTGACTGTCACTTTCTTCACCGCTTTCAGATTCAGAAGCCGAATTTGTTTGCCTATTGCTGCGAAGATTCCGCCAGATCGAGTGAACACACCGGAGTATTTGATGGACATCGTCTTTCTTGAATTTCCTTAGAAATAGTTTGTTTATTTTTTATTAGTGACGTTCAGTTGTAGGGTTTCAATAATCTTTGAAAACGCCATTAAAGTTGGACGATTTCAAAAAATCTCAAAAAGAAAAGCCCAAAACGAAATCTTTAAAAAAATACTTTCCAGAGGTTTCCGGCGACATAATCGAGTCATTTGTTGATTAATTTCTGTCTAAGTTAAAAACAGCAAGAATGTTGAAGCTTGAGAACTTGTTGGTCATAGATCCACCTCAAGAACTGAAGTTCAAAGGTAAGCGAAGAAATTTTCGGTAGAAAGTGTTGAAAATGTGAAAAATATCCGACGGAGAAGCGTCGCTACAAAATGTGACTTAATAAACAATACGTTAATACATTGATTAACATTAATGTTAACTTCTAAAGCAAGTGCACTTGCCAGAGAGATGTGTAATTTGTGAAATTATCAAAAGTGAAAAATCATCATAAAATGCGATTGTGAAAAGTACAGTGAGAGCTCTTTGCCTGGAGCGATACACGAAAAATCGTTACACAAATCGATCCGTCGAGTTTCTTCTTTTGTCTTGTTGTGATAGGGAATCGCTTATTGCCTTTCGATTTATTATGAGTATTCGAGGACTTCTTCTTCGTGCGAGAGAATCTTTCAAGCTAAAATCTTCTATTTATATTCTCCTGATAAAATGTTTATATTTATAAAATCGTATGGCCTAACAACACACCACAAAAAATAATTGCTCGAGCGCTTGTGTCCCGATTATTGCATTGCGAGGAAGTTTGCATTTCTTAGCGCTCTCGGAACGGAACTCGTCACTAGTTTGCTGCGAATGATTGATGGGTTCTGCCACCAAAATATGGCTCAAAACTCATCAATGATTTGAAAAGCCAACCAATCGAATTACGTCGTCGGAAGCGGTGAAGGAGAACTGTGAATGGAATTGTGTACTTTGATGAAATGCGAAACTTTTTGCCGTGAAAAATCGATAAACACTTTAGGCTGGGCGGGATGGAAAATAGGGATCATTGCCCTAGCGTGAACTGTTCGCATCCGCTGCACGGAAAATTCCGTGGGAATCTTTTAAGAAATATTTTTTGTTTAATACAATGACGTCATAAATAGCATGAGTCATGAAAGGCATGATTTTCTTCTTCATGGGATGAAATTGGTGGGTCCTTCTTCGTGTTACTTAAGTTTCACACATGATGAGTGATGTCATTTAAATGCTTGATTAAAATTTAGGAAACTTGTCGACTTTGAGAGAGAAAAAAACTATTCGAATTTAATTTACGTTTATTATCCAAACGATTGCATAATTCCCAATTCCCAAAAGGTCTCATGACACCGCAAAGATTCTTCAATAATGAAATATTTCACGCTTATCACTTCCTAAACCAAAAGATTCATAAATAATTTTGAAAATGAGATAATTGAACAACGTGTGTATGTGTACATCGGTCTAATTACCCTCGTATGACACTCCAATTAAGTTTTCATGCTGTGCAATTTCACGTTGCGCATTTCGGTTGCTCATGAGGAATTTATGAATGGTAGAGGAAGAAAGCTTTTTATATGAGGGGAGGAAGGAAACTAGCAAAATACTCGATCATTGAACAAAAAGCTTTCATGCTAAACTTCTAAATTTTGTTCCACAAGCCATCTGTTTACGTTATAACTTTGTTGGCTCGCAAGCAATAGAAAAAGAAGAAAAGAATTCTCACGTGTGACGCCCATCACAATCATTGATTTTTCACACTGCACATTTGCGGCAATGATTCGAGTGTCTGCTAGAGTCAATAAAACAAAAATTTCATCCACAGGTCCATTCACACAGCCGGTTACGTCACACATGAGCCTGAAGAATCCAACGGACAAAAAGATTTTGTTTAAGATTAAAACGACTGCACCAAAAAAATATTGCGTACGTCCCAACTGCGGTTCAGTTGATCCCAAGAGCTCCGTTGAAATTGCTAGTAAGTATTTCAAAGTTCAACACTTCCGCTGAGCTATTACAAAAATCTTTTCTTCTTTTAGTTTGCCTCCAACCCTTCGTGTTTGATCCGAATGAGAAAAACAAACATAAGTTTATGGTTCAATCTTTGGTCGCGCCAGATGGCGAGCTCAATGCTGATCAGTTGTGGAAAGACGTCAATCCAGAGCAGTTGATGGATGCCAAGTTGCGGTGCACATTCGAAATGCCGGAAAGCAAAGATGGCAACGTTAGTCAATTAACCACTCATTTGTTGAAGAACGAATCGTTGATGAGCGACTCACTTCAATCGACCGGTTCTGGATCGGGTGAGCCAGGCTTATCGAAAGGTAACGACACTGATTTCGTTCGCGCTACTGCTGAAGTTCGGGATTTGCGTGAAGAGAACAGCAAAATGCGTCAGGAAAATTTGGAATTGAATGTAAGCCACTACAAAGATACTAATCTTAACGTTTAACATTTTAATCGATGTATTTTTAGGAGCAACTCATTCGATTGAAGTCAATGTTGGATTCGCAGAAATCGGCGTCAAGCTCATCAGCACCATCAGCCAAAACTATTTCGAACCCATATTCACCGCCCCAACTCGGACAACAGCAGCAATTGCCAATCATCTGGGTCGCTGGGGCTTTGGCGATGGCCATCTTCGGCTTGATCCTCGGCAAGTTTGTCCTCTGAATGCATTAATTACATCATAAAAAACGCAAAGCGAGTCATTGATGACACAAGAAAAAGGGAATGGGTGTGTGCTCGGTGGTTATGATTTAGTTCTGTCTTTCTTTACTTTCTTGAGGGATGAAAACAAATTCAGTGAAAAAATAACAAAAATTGAACATTGATAGGGTCTGCTTAAGCACCTTCGAGCTAGTATCTTCGCGAGCGGGTAACAAATAACTTCGCGATTATTTAAATTTTTTAGAATCAATGTCAGGCCGAGTCGTTGATGATTTTCGCAGCGAGTTTTCTAATATTCGCATCTTTTTTTGTTTGTTAAGATTTCTCTCTAGAAGCGATCGGCCGGCAAATTATTCATTTACTATTGTTTCCCTTTTTCTGTTAAATGATATTTTTTTAAATCCAACTTTTATTTGCTTTTCTGTTTATCCTCTTGTTCAAAAAACTTCGAGTTTTACAGAGAAGGAAACTTTGATTTTTCTCAAACTATGAATGAATGATAGAATGTTTAACTAATAGATGAAAGCTGATTCAAGCGACATAACATCTTCATAAATGTTTAAAAGTTGGGACGGGCTGAATTTGTTTGGATTCGTGAAAACCTGTGTGGCTTGAAGCGCTGAATAATCAAAAGGAAATTATTCAATTTTCCTTCAAAGCTTCGAGTTCCACGTTGCGATGATCAAAATGCATTTCCTTTTTGTTTTCCAACTCACCTCAGTTATCTTTATTCAAGAAAACAAAATCATCAGGAAAATAATTTAAATCGACAGACCGAAACTAATTTTCCGCCTCGTTACTTCTTATTCCTTTAAGATTGGACAAGAAAAATAAATTTTATCGTAAAATGGGAACGCTTAATGATTTAAAAGAAAATTAAACAATGAAAATCCATTTTGCCGTAAAGAAAAACATGAAAATAAAGATTAAATTGCTGATGAATATTAAAAGATTGCTCGTTTTATTGACCAACTTGTTATCTTTACAACGCAGCCCAATTAAATGAATTAAGTTGATAATGATTTATACCCAATAAAATGCTTAATTCTGATCCCAACCAAGAGATCGCTCAATCGACATCTTCCATTTTTTCATTCGTTGATCTCTTTCATCGTCGTTGATCTGAGGAAGAAAATGTCTTGCCTTTATGTCAGTCTTTGCGTAGATATTCCACTTTCCCACTGCTCGACCTGCAAACATTGCAGCCCCAAGCGAAGTAGTTTCAATCATAGCGGGTTTTATGATTTCCAAACCAATTAAGTCAGATTGCTTTTGCATTAATTTTGCGTTTTGAGACATACCTAAAAAATAAGTTTCAAAATTAATTCTACTGACGCAGAGCAGGTTGTTTGTCATACCTCCATCAACTTTGAGCTTGCTTAGGGGATTTTTGCATTCCAAGTTCATAGCATCAAGAATGTCTTTCACTTGAAAGCAAACGCTCTCTAATGCAGCCACAACAATATGACCTTTCTGTGTTTCTTCTGTAATTCCGCATCTGTTGGATTACAAATAAGCTATGATTCAAAATGTTTTATGATAATCAAAATAAATACTCACATAATGCCTCTCGCTTCAGAATCCCAGTGCGGAGCAAAGAGGCCAGAGAAAGCAGGTACGAAGTATACGTCGCCATTATTATCATTAACAGAATTCACTAACGAATCAATTTCATCAAAGTTTTCAATGATTTCCATATTGTCTTTCAACCAACTAAGACACGAACCAGCAACAGCAACACTTCCTTCAAGTGCATACACAGGTGGCTGGTTTTCCAACTGATAAGCCACCGTTGTTAGTAATCCGTAAGTCGAATCAACTTTGACCTGTCCCGTGCAATAAAGAAGAAAACAGCCAGTTCCGTAAGTGCACTTTGCTTGACTCATCTGAAGACAGTTTTGGCCAACAAGAGCCGCTTGTTGATCTCCAAGACATCCGCTGATCGGAATTCCCTTTAGAAGCCCTTTCATCGTTCCGTATACTTCAGAGCTTGATTTGATTTCCGGAAGAACAACAGAATCAGGTATTTCGAAGAAATCTTTGAGGATAGAATCCCATTCCAGTGTCTCAATATTCATTAACCTGGTAATGATAAAATTGAAATTAAATTCCAATTATAGAAATATTAGTCAATCATCAATTACATTGTTCGCGAAGCATTTGTTACATCCGTTAGATGGACAGCTTCTTCAGTTAGATTATACATCAGCCATGTGTCAATCGTTCCAAACATTAATTTGCCTCCGTTTTTTAAATGCGCTTTCACTTGCGGCGCATTATCCATCATCCATTTTAATTTGACGGCAGAGAAGTAGGTTGATAAGGGAAGTCCACAGAGGGGCTTCAAATAATTTTTGTTCTTCGTCTTGTTGGGAACTTTCTCTAAAAGCTGGTCAACAGTGACAGTCGTTCGTATATCGCTCCAAATTAATGCATTGTGTAACGGCAAACCGGTGGCTCCATCCCAAACGACTGTGCTTTCTCTTTGATTCGTAATTCCGATAGCGACGATGTCCTCTCGTTGACCTCCAAGCGCTACCAACTTTTCAACAGTTTTCTCGATACACTCATTTACAACTTGAATAATTTCCATCGGGTCCTAGTTTAATTTTAAAACTTTATAGTAGTTTTTAATCAATATTGAAAGATGATGATAAAAGTTTCACCTGTTCGAACCATCCTTCACGAGGAAATATATTTGTCACCGACTTCTGATGATAAGCAATAATCTCTGATGTTTGAGCACGAAAGAGCAGGAATCTGGCGGATGAAGTTCCTATGGAAATAAAGAAAACATGCATTATGCATTCGATTGCTTACTACAGATCATCACCTACCCTCATCAATTGCTCCGATTAAATCTCCAAACTTTTTTGACATCTTTACTCAATTAGTTGCGTTACGACATTAAGTACAAAGGTTGTCCTCAAGTAAATTAATTCGTTTTTTTACAAATTTCTGATAACAGAGGATTTGTAAATCAGAGCATAGATAACAATATAACTAGATGTGCCACAAGAGGTTGAGTTGTTGATGTTTTCCTTTATCATATTTATTTTTATTTATAATCCCATGCCAATCTCAGTGAACATGGAAAAATCTCTTCTTCACTGGCCGCTTTTCTTATGGTGATCTTGACTTTAACGATTATATTTTCTTTATTTTCGCTTGAAGAAAGTGATTGCTCTTCCAGCTTTCGTCTTATTGTAATTTGTTGGATGGCGTGATTCCAAATTGGAATCATCTAAATTGCTTGATATTGATTTTCCGAAGTGTCTCATCTAGATTCATTGTTATCTATGATTAGAGGGCCATGCAAATGGATTCTGAGCACCTAAAACCGTGTTCATTTCGTAAGTTTTGTCGTGTTACCCTTTCAAAGTAAAAATCAAATTTTGATTCATATTATTTTTCTTCAGTTTGTTCTGTTTGGACGGCTTGAAAGTACTTAAAAATTTACCTAAGGTAAGTCGTAATAAATCAATGGTCAGCAATATTGTTATAAGAGATTCCCAGTGAAACCAAAGGATCACAAATGAAATTCCTAAATGTTCCAGCGAAATTTTGTTTATTTTCGTTGTAATTTTATTGCTGATTTGTCTAAATCAATCAAAGTCATGAACTCCAGATGATCTCACTAATAATTAAAAGGCAAACAGCGCGAACTCGTATAACAAATACACAAAAATTCTTTGGATTTCACATTATTTCCTGTCTTTAATCGATCGATCTCTTTGTCCTTCCAGGAATTCTTCAAAGAGACAGCAATGAGGGAAAGGAAAATTCTTTCTGTGATCCTTCTCACATCATTCACATTCCTTCTTATGGCTAAGCTCACATTCTCCTGCAATCAAATGCTTTGTGCAAGTATTGTATCGAAGTGTATGCTAACTCAGAGTTGTAAGTGTGATTTAAAGAATTGCACTTGCTGTAAGGATTGTTATCAGTGCTTAAGTTGGTTGTGGCAGGAATGTTGCAGTTGTGTTGGTAAGGAAATTCATTTTCAATAGAACTATTGTCTCTTAATATCAAATTTATTTGTAGATCTTTGTCCAAAGCCAAGCGATGCGAAGAATCCATTGTCGAAACAGTCTCACTACGAGACTCTTGAAGGTATACCAGGCCTTTTCAACGCTCTTCTAGAAGATCCTGACGACGACAAATGGTCGGTGTTTACATTCCCAGTTGATTATGACACATCCCTCTACGGAGCAAACACAAAAGATTCGCAGTTTTATATGCGTAAGTTAACTTTAGATTGCAGAGTATGTATCACAGTTTGGTTATCGTATTTTTGCTTGCAGATTCAGCAGATATCGATCTACAGAGTGTGAAAGATCTTAAGACAGTGACTGTAAATTGCAGCGTGACTTACATGTCTCCATGTATGAGCATGATAAAATGGTAAGATTCACACATATTTCATTTCGAACGACCTTGAACGACGATATTTAATTTCAGTCGAGACACTTGTTCGAGTATGGGCGCGAATTCTTATCGATGGTTCTTCGATGGATGTTGTGAATGTATAGGCTCAACGTGTTTAAATCATGGGATCGATGAGTCAAGATGCTCTGAATGTCCGGAGACAAAAATCGGCGATGGAAGTAACAATAATCTTGAACCACAACCACCAAGCGATGAAGACTTAGAATATGGTGAAGATATGAAATCGATCTGACCAAGTCTGTGAATCTTGTCATTCAAATGTGCCTTAAAGTCGAATATTTTAAAGCTTTTTATTACTTTCTGGGAATCAGGAATCTTTTCCCCACCGGCGCTTCGCAAATGATATTCTTATTCGCCTAACACTTTAGCGAACCGTTGTAGGGGAGCATTGTAAAAATTGTAACAAATGAATCTTTAAACTAATAATGACCGAACAAGATTAGTCGCTGACTTCCAATATATTTTTTATACGAGATTATCTAACAAGTTGTAATATTTTATTTTACAAAGAAAATTAAAGTGAGATGATGTTTAGATAAGCGAACTGATGAACTTCAAAATATATTTTATTCTCTGTTTATTTGATCGTATGACATGATTTGATCTTGACTCCTTCCATATCAACGCTCAGATTTCATTACTCTTACAAAAACTGCGATTATCATAAATTTTTATTATCAAAAACGAAAATCAAATTAAAGGTTTACAGAAAGAAAAACTAACAGAGCTAAAGGAAAAAATCATGAAATCGAAGACTTTTAGGAGTTTCAGGATAAATTTACAAAGTTCAATTAGGCAGCGTTCAAAAATATTTTTGTTTTGAACCTTTTATCCCTCCTGGCCGAAATCATCGGTGAATTTCTGCATTTTCTTCATGTCATCTTCGTTAACGGTTGGTTTCGTTCTCGAAAGTGAATTCAACATGTCGCCCTAAAAGGAAAGTTTTAAAGAAACCCACATTCAACTATGTGATTCATTAATTACCATTGTGACAGGAGGCTCAAAGAGTTTTTCACCATCAACATCCATCCAGGTCATTTCAAAAGCTCCTGTTTCACCAGGCGAACAAGGCGTAAGCAAATCATCAACGATTTGTGTTTTATCAAGCGGAGACGGACCACGAACTCTCTAAATAAAATTCATTAAATTTCAGAAAAAGATTCAAAGATTCTTAATGACAATTTTACCTTGAAGTGCGTTGCGCTCTGAACCTTTCTGACAGGCTGCATCAAAGCATCGCGGACTATGATGGAAATATCTGCTCCAGAGTATCCTTCGGTCTGTTTAGCTAATTGCTTCAGATTGTCATCGGTAAGTACGTGAGTCGTATTTCCCAAATGAATCTTAAACATGACCAAACGAGCGTGTTCCTCGGGTAAGGGAATGTAGATTCTCTTCTCGAAACGTCTTCTGATAGCGGAATCGAGGACCCATGGGATGTTCGTAGCTCCGAGAACAAGGATACCATCAGTATCGTTTCCAACACCCTGCATTTGAACAAGGAACTCGGTTTTGATTCGTCGCGCGCTCTCGCTTTCATTCTCAGATCGTGACCCACACAAGGAGTCGACTTCATCAATAAAGATAATGCTTGGTTTGTGTGCGCGCGCTAGCTCGAAGAGATTTCTCACAAGCTTCTCAGACTCGCCAAGCCATTTTGAGACTAAGTCAGAGCTGGAAACCGAGAAGAAGGTGGAATTGTTCGCTTCTGTTGCAACAGCTTTTGCAAGGTAGGATTTTCCAGTTCCTGGTGGCTAGATAAGGAATCAAAGGAAAGAATTAGGATTCAAGATTAAAGAAAACTTTCTAATTAGCTTACTCCAAACAGAAGAATTCCTTTCCACGCAACACGTTTGCCAGTAAATAGATGAGGGAATTTGATTGGTAGAATAACAGCTTCCTTCAAAGCTTCTTTTGCTCCTTCAAGGCCGGCTACATCTGTCCATTTAACTTTAGGTTTCTCGATGACTATTGCTCCTTCCAACTTAGCTTGAAGTTTTTTCTTTTCCGGATCTTCACCTTCAGAGTCGCTGTCACTCTTCTTTCCGTCTTTTCTAAAATAAAAATACAACTTTTAATATGTTTCCTCATACGAATGATAATTAAACTCTTACTTCGATGAGCTTTCTCCATCCTTGACAGGCTTCTTTTTGCCCTTCTTGAGATAAGTTTTTAGTTTCTCGGCACGGTCTAAATACTGCAAACACTTGGCTCGGATGGAGTCCTTAGCTTTGTCGCCCTGCGCTTCATCTAATAAATATATTCCATTAGCGTTTCAAGGTCACAAATCACATCATTCCTTCTCACATTTAATGGCATGTAGAAAATACTCAACTCCGTGTTCGTAGAGACGAAGTGCCTCCTCGTAATTCTTATTGCGGTCCTCTTCTGTAGCTTTTGTTACGATATCGATCGCTTTCTGTAGAGTAGTTCCCGCAGCCATTTAAGACGAATGCTGCCCTAGTAAACAAATCATAATATGAATCGATCGTAAGAAAAAAATTATGAATCATCAAAGAAAGAAAACTTGGAAACATAAATTCCGAAGCCAATCGAACAACTAAGAATTTACCTTAAGGCTTATCCAAGGCAGAACTGAATAAAGGATGAGATATTTGCAAAAGCTCGCGAATGAAAAGCTGATTCACGAGTTTATTTGCGTTTAATTAGAACTGTATTTGTTGCTGTATTTTTTATGCGCAACCAACTTCGCTTCTCAGAGGCTTTCAGAGTTGCAAAGGTTTCATTGTTGTGGGGAGAATTCAATTTTTTAATCGAAATAATTTAACAAATATTTCTCTAATCCTGTCTGTGGTTTTAAGGAAATCCATAACTCACCAATGACTTGAATCTCAAATAGTCGATGTGATTGTAAATTGAAGTAAAATTCCAAAAAAAACTATTCCTCAATTAAATAAAAACAAAGAATTGAATTCAGGCGTGAGAACAACTTGAGAAAGATTTGTTTACACAATATATTTCATGATGGATATGGTTCAGTTTGATTACCAGTTCAGGTAAGACTACTTATACTACTCAAAAGATATTGAAACAATTGCACAATATCTTGTGTTCCCTTTTAAAAAGTCATAATTTTCTTAACAAACTCTCTTCTAGGCTTATTCTCATCGGTGATTCGACTGTAGGAAAGTCATCACTTCTTAAATATTTCACAGACGGTCGCTTTGCTGAGGTAAAAAAAACTTCCCTTCATATTGCGTGTTATCAGTTTGACTCGCGAATTTTTATTCGGAGTGGACGATAGCTCTCTACTGGTATCAACTATAAATAATCATCAGATGAGTCATTCATCGCCTTGAACTGCCATTGAATTATATGCGTCTCAGTGTCACCGGAAAGCATAGTCATTTAATCCGTATTATGCTTGTTTTGATACCTGTTTTTAAATAGTGACGCAATTAAATTTGTTTTCCCTCAACTGATCTTTGTCTGATTTCAGATAAGTGATCCCACGGTTGGAGTCGACTTTTTCGCCAGTATGATGGAAGTCAAAGATGGGACAAGAATAAAGCTTCAGTTATGGGACACAGCTGGCCAAGAACGTTTCCGGTCGATCACGAAATCTTATTATCGTAAGATCTTTATCATGCCAAATTTTTATTCGTAATCACGTAATGTATTTTTAGGTAATTCAGTTGGAGTGCTTTTAGTCTACGATGTTTGTAATCATGCATCTTTTGAGCATATTCCGCTCTGGCTACTTGAGGCGAAGCGTCACATTGAACCTTACAGACCTGTGTTCGCCTTGGTAGGATGTAAGCTTGACTTGGTCAATAACGGAGAAAATCGAGAAGTAAGCGTGGAAGAAGCAAAAACTTTCGCTGAACAGCATGAATTGATCTATGTCGAGACATCAGCGCGTACCGGGATAAATGTTAGAGAAGCATTTGCTCTTGTAACACAGGAGATCTATAATCGAATCAAAAGCGGAGAATACAAGGTAGAAAGTGGATGGGAAGGCATTAAAACTGGTAAGTGGTTAAACATTCATCCAAACCTTTCAATTACAATAACTCCAAATTTTTAGGCTTCCCCAGACCCAGCAGTTTAGACTTCAATTTAGTTCTGGCCGAACCAGCCAAGAGTACGTGCTGTTGAAAATTCATCTTTGTCATGTGCTTCGAGTCCAACGAACCTCTTCATTCTGTTCAAAGCTTTTTCACTGTTTCTTTTAATTGCTTCTTGCAAAAATTACGTGCAATTTCCTAGGATCGAACAAATATTTTATATAGAATAAAAATGAGCGGGTGATGAACTCGTGATTTTGATAGAACCTAAACAAACGCTAGGTTTGAAGCAGATAAAAAATAGCAATGGTTCAATCCTCTCCAACATCACATCCGATAAAAGACTAAGTCACGTAGAAATATTTGAAAGATGGTTGGCGACTCGGAAGCTTTTAGTTAATCGTTGGTGATTTTTCTGTAAATAAAATAAATTTTTTCTTACTGTCTCTTATCTCAAAGCAAAATTGTGTAAAAAAAAGTTGAAGATAAAATAAAAAATTCGTAGAAATTTTCTTATCATAGAATCGAGAGAGTTTTAATCTCTCAATTGACGAAGAGTTCAGAGGGATGCGCTGCTTAGTCTAGAAATTGTTACCGAAGGGACAACATCGTTTCGATAAATTTTAAATACTCAATTGAATTACTCTATTTTTATTAGCCACAATGAGTTTCAATAATAGTACAACTTCAATCATGGATCGTCAACTGTTCCAACAAGATAAGAAGCAATCTATGATTAAGAATTTTTTGCAAGCACATGGCAGTCAATCTCTTGAGAGTCTAAGAGGTAAAGATAAATTCGATAAATTCTCTCGTGAGCTAATCCGATTCCTTTTTAAGCCGGCTTCACGCATGAAAATATTCAATTGCCTTTTTCTGAAATGAGTGATGAAGCTTACCACGAGTGGTTGTTGTCAATTGATGGTATCAGCTACAGGCTAAGTGACAATACAAAAAAATACTTTCTCAGAAATCCTATTCATCAACAACCGCAAATCCAGTTGCAATGCTTGTCGCCAGTTGAACAAACAGACGAATTACTTGACTCGCACAAACAGTCGACACCGAATATTAGAAATATTACACCAAATAAGAACACTTCCATACAGCGGGATCGGAGAAATATATTGAACCAAAGCTCAAAATTGAAGAAGCATAATGAGAAAAGCCCGAAGCCGAAAAGTTGGACGAAAACTCGAAATATGGTAGATGGTGATTAAATGGGATTTGATCAAATTAAAATTTAAACTTATTTTAGGATGGCCATCCAAACATTTACGACTTTACGTTAATGGGCGATCAAAATTTTCTCAACTATGCTCTCTTTGATCTTGGATTCAAACAGGATTACGATCACAAAATTCGTCAAAGTGGCTTCTGCGTTTCAGGTCAGGAAAATATTGAAATATACGATTATTTAATGAAATGATCTATATTATAGGCTTGCGAATCAAGGACGCAACAAAATTAGTGTACAACAACGAAACTTTTTCTATTGAGAAAATCATCGTTAACGTTGGATCGGTTGATATTGCGGAAGGACGACAACTGATCGAAATAATTCAAGACTTTGACCTGTTACTCGATGCGTTCCAACACAAAGGTATCACTGCTGTGCTTACGACGCTTCCTCCACTTCCAAATCACATGATGGACAACAAAAACCTGATTCTCAAATTTTTCAACGAATACATCAGAAAGTGTTGCAGCTTAGAATTCCCTGTTATCGATCTCCACGTATGCATGGTCAAATCAAACGGAACTGCTAATTTAGATCTTTATCAGAGAGAACCGAGACGAATAAGTGGAACTTACGCTCCAGTCCTTCTGCTTAACAAAATTGGTCGCACTCGCATCGAACGAATGCTGCGCAAAAATCTCGGTTTCGCATTGGTAAGAGACCACAATTTCGTTGGACAACATTTCTAGACTCGATTTTAGTTTGTTTCATTTTAACTTTCATCGTATTTTATGCAATTCTGTCTCATCAACATTTGCCTTTATTTAATTTTAAAATTTCTTTCTCTCTTGTTTGCTAGCGACATGAGTGTTAAGAAAATTACAGGAAATTATCAACTTAAAAGTTTCGACAGCCTCGAAAACTATAAAGGAACTTTTAAGTTGACAAATTTTCATCTAAAAGCTTCAAGTTTTCCTTTGAAGTTTGGAAATTTTTGTGATCACAAATTTCCAAGCTTCGTTTAATCAAAATTTTGCGAAAGCTTTCAATATAAAAGACTCTAGAGCATTAAAAGTGTTTGCGAAATGCTGGGAAACTTCAAGCTTTAATCATAAATAAAAACTTAAATAAAATGTGCAAATAATTTGTAAAAATGATAAAAGTCTAGTTTCTTTTAGCGTTGCGATTTGTTGTGGATGCTGAAGATATTCGATTGAGTGTAACTTGATTTAAACGTCTTCCGGAAAGAGCACTGAGAAGACGCGATGGATTCGTTGGGAATTGTTTTAATTCGTCTTGTGTTCTCTGTCGTTTTGCTAAAGTTGTATTTTTAGCCACATCGTTCCTGATCACGACTCGTTCGATATCCTGAATACTTTGCGGATCAGTGATTTTGATGATCTCGAGATTTGGTTTACTTTCCATGTAATCTTCAATGAATGACTTGAGCTCGGGATTGTAGTTGAAGTGATTCAAGTTTCTGATCTTGGCAGCAGAGTCTGAGACATTGAAGTTCATTTTTGGTTGATTTTCGATCCCATTGCTAATAAAAGGAGAAGTCGTTATACACTCAATTTTCATACGCAAAAGAACTCACTCTTCTTCATAAACAAGATATCGGTTCTTTGTTGTTTCATTAGCTTCAACCAGAATAGGTTCGTCGTCAGAGAACTGCTCAAGGAAATCGTCGTCACCATTTTCTTGAAATGGTGTGGACACATCTTGAAAGATTTTATCAGTTTCTAGCGATTTCCTTTTTATTGAAGCAGCGATTATAATTGATGAAAGACATTGATGACAGATGAGTTTAGGAAAAGCGTCAAAATTAGATATCTAAAAAGTAAATCTAAATTGAAGAACAAAAATATTGAAAAATAAATATCGTTTTTTAAACTTACAGTGAGACCACAGACAAAATTAATTTTTTCTGAAATCCTTCCACCGTCCATTATTGAGAATACCGAAGTTAAATTCTCCTTGGTCATGCAAATTCGGCACATCTTCTGGTCTACCATTGTTGTGAATTTTATTTAAAAACTTGTAAATAAACAAAGCAATACCCTCAATATTCGATAGCCTGGAATTTTTCAAAAAAAAAAAACTGAAATCAACAAAAGATGGAAGAAGATTTACAAGGCGAAAACGATGCAATCGAGAGCGAGTTCATCTTATCTCTCTGCTGGGACAGTGGAAAACTTGCCGCAGCTTATTACAATCTTGTGACTTTTGAGCTTATGGCAGGTTTTTCTATTTTTTTTTGTAATTTTTTGGTTTTTTGATTTTTTTTTCATAGATCATGAATGAAATCGTTGACTTACGTCCAGATCATGTCATGCTTCGCAACGTTTTCCGGCAGATTCAGCCGGACTTTTTGGTAGCCACGGGATCAAATATCTTCCTTCAAGAACTCGTCGAATTACTGGATCTTCCTGAAACGACAGACATTTCCAAATACAAAATTAACAAGGGACAAACAGCAAATGCAAGTGCTTTAAATATCTCTTTCTATCCACTCGATCGCAAAAATTGCTACCGAAAGCGAATTTATGATCTTGACCTACCTGGAATGGCCTCAATCCCATTAATTGAAAGAAAGGTCTTCATCGATTCCATTCTTCCGATGAACCATGAACTCGCTGTAATTACTTTGGGCAATCTACTTCGATATATGTTTGAGAACAACACTAAATGGCGTCACGCTTATCTGAAACTTGATCCGAACCCTATCATTTCACACGTCATAAGATTTAACATTCAAGCTCAAGTTCATATCGACGAAACATCGTTCAACTCTCTCAACATTTTTTCTAATATTTATCATCCCTCAAGCTTCAAAGCACAGATCCGTCGTGATGGACTTTCAATATTCAATATGGTCAATCAATGTCAATCGTCAGTTGGAGTTCTGTTTCTGAAACAGTTGCTGAAACAGCCAACTCGTGATCACAAAGAATTGATGATGCGATACTCAACCATCGAGTGGTGTTTGAAGCCAGAAAACTTTGACTTCGTTATTCAATTGAAAGAAAGTTTGAAAAACGTTCGTAATATCAACGCTCTTATGGGTCGAATCGTCGTGAATCACGGACGAACATCTGACTGGAAGACTCTGAAACGAACAGTTTTTTCATCTTTCAACACCTGTGAAATATCCGCAACACTTAATATTGATAGCATCCGAGGTACTTTACTAGAAGAGCTGGCAACGTATGCCGATGATGATTTGACCATTAAAGCAATTACTGTTTCACTGGAAAATATAGTCGATATTGAAGCGACTGTTGACAAGAAAAGATTTATGGTCAAGGAAGGACTTGATGACACTCTTGATGAGTTGAGAGAAAATCTTCAGGAACTTACTCTTAACTTTATGGCTCTCAAACCGGATGATTCATTAAATTGTCTAGGAGTGGACATTACAAATTTTCAGTTTGTACACTTTCCTGAACTAGGATTCGTCATTGGCACGAAGAAATCTCTGAATGACATGAACGTTAATAGAATTGAAGAGAACGACATCGAGTTGCAACTCCAAACAGTTGATGCAACTTACTTCAGAACACAAAATTGTCAGAGATTGAACAACGAATACGAGCAAAAGCTCTCGAAAATCATCGAACGAGAAATGGGAATCTTCAACCGCCTAATCAAATTCATTCAAGAAAACTTGAATGATTTAAATGACATCATGAAGCTTTGTGCAAAGCTCGACGTGCTTATTTCGTTTGCAAGTGTTTCTGGTACCTTCAATTTCGTTAAACCCGAAATTGTCAATGAGAAGACCTTAATTATCAAAAACGGACGACACCCTCTAGTTGAGCAAATTACTAATTATATACCAAGCACAACAATCATCAACAACGAGACAAATAACTACATCAATGTAATTATGGCACCAAATGCCTCCGGAAAAAGCGTTTACATGAAACAGATCGCGATCATATGTTATTTGGTCCATATCGGAATGTTCGTTCCAGCCGAAGAATGTACATTGTCTCTACTGAGTTCAATTTTTACTCGCATATACACTCCAGAATCTGTGTATCAAGGGGAATCAGCTTTTCTCGCAGATCTTCAGCAACTTTCAAAAGTCGTCATGTTCAGCGATCAACATTCATTAATTCTAATCGACGAGTTCGGCAAAGGAACTCAGCATAAAGATGGTCTTGCACTTCTTTCTGCGGCGATCGAGGATTTTACTGAACGGAATGAGTTCGGACCAATTGCTTTCATCGCGACTCACTATCAACACATTTGCACAACGATTCGACCGAGTAAGATGAGCTTGAAGACTATAGTGACAAAGAAAAATGAGGCGGGAGTATTTCAATCGAAATACGAAATCATTGAAGGTCTCAATACTCAAAATTTTTCTACAGAGTTTCCAGAATCGATCAAGATTATGGAAAATATTCTGAAGAAGCATAAAAAGTAAATTTCTCATTGATCTTGTCAATTTAATCTAAAAAAAACTATTTTTTCAGAGATGATGATTACGAAAAGCTCACTGAAAGCTACAACGCTGCCATCAAAGCTTTTGTCATTATTCTTGTAAAGCAGTATATGACTCATGGAGCAGTTTCATACGATCTCATTGAAACACTTTATACAAAGACTGACATTTTAAGTTTTATTGGCGGTGAATAAAGATTAAAATAAATTAAAAAAACATTTATTTGAAAGCTTTCACCGAGAACTTTTTAGATTACATTTAAAGATTGGCTCCCATAAGGTTAACGATGCGATTCTTGTAGCGTCTGCTGATGTCTTTCTCAATCTATGAAAAAAATTATTTAGTTCAAGTCAATTAAAGAAAATTGTTACTCACATGCGTCTGAAGTATTTTTGTCTGGTCAATAAGTTTTTCGAGAGTAGGCCGTAGGTTTAAAGCTTGCTGCTTCAATTCAATTGATTTTTCTTTCAACAGTTTTTGCATTGACTGTAATTTCTCAACGGCTCTTAGTTTGTGTCGAAGTTTGTTAGCCAGTATATCGACGTATTTTGGCGAATGCTTGATTTGATAAAGCTGCTGAATGAGCGAAGTTGTCAAAGATGTCACCACTACATCAACGGTAGAAAGCATTGTTGTAACTGTCTTCGCATCGTGATCGGTAAATCCATCAAGAAGCGACATTGAGATGACGTGGACTTTATCGTTCGCTGATAGTTCATACAATCTCATCTTTAAGAAAGTTTGAAGCTCAAAAAGTTCATCGAGAACCACATCGCGATATTGTGGAGAGTCTAGGATTGTGAAAGCTTCTTCATCCTTTGCGACACCGGCTGACATTCCATTTTCCTCTACTACTATTCCGCTTTCCTCCAAAGAAATGCTGAAGTCAATCTCGGGCTGATCTTCACCGGCAGGGGCTTCATCACCACCCCAATCGATCTCACCGACTTCCAAATTTACTTCACCTAAATCATCACCAAAATCGATGGTTCCTCCAAAATCAATTTCCTGATTATCTCCGAAGTCAATATCGTTGTTCGTCTGTACATCATCTTCATCATCGAGTTTAAAAGGCAAAGGTGGTTCTTCAACACTTACAGGAGCTTCCGAATATTTATATTCATAAACTGTCGTATTTCCGGATTTAATAATGTGTTTTATGAGAGGGACACTGTACTTGCTTCCAGAGAAACTTCCGTACAAATCAACTGCTTTGCTTAATTCTGGCATTTTCTTAGCAACTTGTAGCTGAAGTTCAGGCAAATCCTTTAACTTGTCAGTGAGTTCAGCTTTAATATTATCACCTTTGATTCCCAACTGTTGACACAATGTGCTATATTCGTTTTTCAAGATATTTTCTGATTTCACTGAATCTTGTGATTTCTTAGCCGCCTCTTCACTGAGCTTCTCGAATTGCGTGATTTGTTTTCTGACATTCGGAATTTCGTAACTCACGTTTCTTGACAGAATTTGGGCTGCTTCTCCCAAGTACAAGTTTTCTTTCTCATAAGCTTTCAAGACGGATTGCCAATCCTTCATTCTTTGCGAGCTGTAACTTCCGAAGATATTCTTTGAATCTTTCTCAGTCATTTTCAGGATGTCAACAATTTCGACACAGTGGAAGTAGTTGATGTCTAAAAAAAAAAATCATTAGATTAGGTGAAGTAAACATCAATGAATTGACATACGAGAACCAGAAAGTAGCTTAACGAGCTGTTCGTTCGCTGGCATATCTTTCAATGATTCGTTGATTTCGTTTCGCACATCTTTCACATGGCGATACCAATTCTTGTCGACAATCCGACGACTGACAAGCCAGTCTTGTAATTTGTTCACATGAATATCAATGGGAATGTCTTGTTCGTTCATATTTCAAAAAATTTCTAAAAATTGTTTCAATCTTTGCCAACACAGAGCTAAGGGGAAAAACACTGAAAAGGAAAAATTTCAAAACATTAAACCGTTAAATATTTAAACAATTAAGCCTTCAAACCAATTCTAAGTTGTTAAGCTGTTAATTATTAATGATGCGAAACTTAAGAACTAAGCTAAATTGACTCGATAAAAGTGTTTTTAAAAACAACTTGCTCACTTAGCATTCTGAGCAAGCCGAGCATGGCCACAAGAACTAAGTTAAATTATTCTCTTTTCTTTTCCCACTTTTCTTCAAGCTCTGTATTACATATAGCACGAGACAGCTTTCATGTTACACTTCCATTCGCTCGTATGCCACACAGCGACAAATCGGGAAGAAATATCTTTCGATAAGAATCTTGTAAAACATCTTCGATACGTTCGTGCTATGGTACCAACAACTTCTTCGTTCTTTTCTTTCTTCTCTTAAATTCATGTTGATTCGAAATTTATTCGATTGCAGAAGTATTGGCTTATCTAATGGCTTCGTGTTAAGTTTTAATTTCCATAAAGTATCGAACTTTTTATTAGATCGCAAAACATCGTCGTATACTTTCGAGCTGTTAAAAAACCTTCAAGACGCTTGCTTGAATTTATGTTGTAAGCGAGTATTAAAATCTGCTCGAAACATAAATTAACATCACCAAGTGACACGAACGGGATTTTTCGTAAGGGATGCAAGACGGAAACAGGAGACGATGACAACGATGATGATGAAGGAAACCCGTAAAAATGAAAATAAATTCCCAGATGAGCGATAAAGTTCTCACCAATGAATAAATTATGTTTAAGTACTCACGACGTATAACAAGTGACTTCACGCAACAACAAAACAATTTGGCAAATATTTCTTCTCCATAAAGCTTCCGCTTATCATTTTGCCGCTTTCAAACGGCGACGACAAAAGAATCGTCAGTCTGTAACTTGACGAACTTTGTCGGTACTTGAAACTGCTGACAATAGAAAACTTTGCGGCAACTTCTCTTATTGCTTGAAGCACCTTGTTGCATCGCCGTGCCATTGAGTGAATGAAAATTAGAAAATATTAATTCAAATCAATCCCATGACTATAAGATTACGAGAATATGAAAATATGTACTGAAAATAAACCGCAACGACGTCAGAAAGTTTGTTTGAAATCGGAATCGTGTAGAGTTTTTCTCGCGACATCAATTTGTGAGGCTTCAAATGAGTTAGAAGATGAAAACCTCAAAAACCGCGACTCGCAAGGCTTAAATGAAAATAAATTTTAATCGCAAGTATGATAAATTTTTTATTTTACGAAATCATTTACGTTAAAATCCCAAGAAGTTTCACAAAGTGAAATTCTCATCGTTTAACATCTTTAACCATTGGCATTAACTCAACAAATTATTTGTTTTTTGTCAACTCTTCTTTTCTCTCGTGATCAAGATTACTTCGTTTCGATATCAATTATTTATATTTCGTTGTCGTGAGGTGAGAAAGGAACGGAACATCGAGGTATAATGAAATAAAAAAAATTCTTGTAATCTTTCAATCAAAATCAGTTAAAACCTTTTATTGTTGAAAAATATGAAAGAAATAACTTTTAAAAATGGGGATAATCAAGTTTCGAAATCAAAAATTTAGCTCCATGAAATCCTGAGATGTGAAGTAACTTCCGATTGTCTCCCAAAGCCACATCAAGAATTATCGATCGACACGAGACAAATTACACAAGCAAATATATCACCGTGATCGGAGTTTTTATTTGATTAATAGCGATTTTCATAAATCGAAATCTGAAAACGAGCATGAATGATGATTGTCGCCAATTTGGAGGAGCATCGAAGAAACGTCCACGGTTGGGCCTGGAGCGCCCAACTTCGAAACGGGTCATTTATTATTATAGCCGATGTGGCGAGTGATCAAAATTAACATATTTTTCTTCTCCTTCTTCTCACACAAAGAATGAAGAGAAATTTATGATCTTGTAGAAAATAAAAAACAAACAAAGTTTTGTTTTATGATCATTAATTTGTCACATTCCACGTCGATTCTTAAATTCAGATGCTCGACGGTGATTTCTTATTATGAAACCATTTAATTTCTGGCAGGCGAGCTTTTCTTCACATAAAGCAAACAAGCTTCATTCGCTTCACACGAGCTTCGATGGGATCTTGTGAATTTTGTTTCCCTCCTGCCACAAAATGATTTCGTATGAATAAAATTCTCAAATGTGTTGGCCGGACAACTTGGTCATAAAATTCGACCATACGATAAAACTGTTGTTTTCATTTGTGAGAATTTTCGTTGGAACCTCACGACATTGGATGAAGAGAAATATTGAATTTGATGGCGATAATATTTTATAAATATTTGCATAGCTTGGATTTTGATGGAAAATTCTGTTCAAGTTTTAACTATTTAAAGACAAAGATTATACTCAACTTATGATCGTCCCCAGTCAGCATATTTGAAATATTTTCGTCTGACGTCGCTTTTATTACAGTTGCTAGTTTAAAAATTGTTTCATTAAGTTTATGACAAACTTTTATGTGGCGATTCACGCGGGCAAAATGTCTTTTGAATAATTTATTCTTATTCTTCGATTAGAGTCGAATTTCCATAAATCAATCGAACACTTTCTTTGGGTTTGATTTATCTGTA
This sequence comes from Smittia aterrima, assembly GCA_033063855.1. Taxonomy (NCBI): domain Eukaryota; kingdom Metazoa; phylum Arthropoda; class Insecta; order Diptera; family Chironomidae; genus Smittia; species Smittia aterrima. The sequence goes on from CP093831.1 coordinate 19,397,461, forward strand.
AATTTCAATATTCTCACGCCAATATTAAGTTTTATCACCGCATCTGCCTCAATCTCAGTCGATCGAAAGCCCACCAAGCGTGTAGACTCTTCAATAAATTTCTATGATAGTCTCTATTCGTTTTTAAACAAAACATTGCCTTGAAATTTAATATCAATTATCAAAGTCTTTATGGGGACAATTTTTTAATCATCAAACGCCTCATGATTCACAATCGTAACTCAGCTACGATGAGACAGCATTTCGATAAATTTATTGCCTATTTACCGGGTGGTGGCTTATCAAAAAAGCAATATAATCGATGCTGTTTTGTATCCGTTAAACCGATTCCGTTTCACCAGAAATAAGTGTAAGATTCGATGGGCTCAAGCCTTGAATCAAATCAAAGGCGAGCCAATTTAAATTTGTTCGATAATAAAGACATAAATCTAGCTCAAATTCTTAAAGGATGTGTCGAATGATTGGGCTGAGTAATTGCAGCCCACGAGGTCAGTCGAGAACTCTATTTAAATTCATCCAAAAATAAAGACATCAATCAATTTTTACGATTCCCCAAAAAATGTTTTTTTTTACTATTTCGTTAAAATGAAATAATGTGTCATCCGATATCACCGTAAAATTTGTTTCGTCGTGTTTTCTCCGCCGTGGATATCTCTGTAGTTTTGTTTTCATTACTTCCGTACACGTCTATGTTACAATTATTCTCATAAAACGTTCGAAGTTAGGGTCGACTTAAAAAGAGGAAGGAAATTCCTGGGAAATCTTCCATCAACAAATTAATAAAAATTATTTTAAATCATTTATCGAATTGTGAGGATAATTGATTGTAAAATTAATTAAACGACCAAGTTCTTTATCTTCGAATCGAATTCCTTAACAAATTGTTGTCGCTAAAGTGCTGTTGAGTAGCAACGAAAAATTCCTTCAAAGAATTCTTTTAATTAAAGTCTTTGCAAAGCTTGAAGAAGATTTCTTCTCATTCTTCTCAGTTATCTCGAGAAACAATTTAAGAAAAATTATATTAATGCTGTGTCGTGCTCAGGTGACAAATTCTCTTTCGTTTTGTTTTAACTCTTTGATTCTCAAGCATTTTCTTTTCTGTTCCTTATGCTCTCAACTCAAAGGTGGCATTTTTGGAGATTTGAACAAGATAAGATATTTTTATTTACGAATATAAATTATCAGAAACATCATGCAGTGTCCACTATGTGTGATTAAATGTTTACATGATGATTCTAGTCAACCCTTTCTTTCTTTGCTTGCTCTCTTCTCTATGGCGATTTTAAAATTAAGGTAGTTTATTGAGGTTTGTTATCTTGTGGAGTCCGCAGTGAGGGACATAGAAATGAGTCAGTGAACTCCAGGCGTCGATCACAAGACCAAAATTCAATTATTTCTCTCCGGGAACGGCAGCAAGAATCGGAAATCGCTCGAAGGGTGTTGCCAACGGTTACTTCACTTGATAATTATTTTATATAAGAAATTGAAACAGGATCCTTCGTTTATCGAAACAAAAAGGAATTCAAAGCGAGTGTTTATGCTTCGAGCACGTGTGTTTGTAAAATTTTATCAAGATGATTGCGATTTCGTGAAGCGAAGAATAAACTTTAAGAAGAATAAAATTTGCTTAATTAAAGCGAAAAAAATATTTAGTGATTGATAGGGAGAGTGACGATGATTAATTAGTGAGAAATACAGAAACTTTGGCCTTTAAGGATAATTATAGTCTAAACAAGTTTCTTGGCTTCTCAATATGTAAAAGATTTTATATTTCTTAAATTTTTTGATCGATCATAGCAAATTTGAATTAATTAAAAGTTTGAAGTCATCTCCAAATGTTTTATAGATAATCGATTTTTTAACTAAAAGCAATTCAAGGTTTTCTAATTTGATTTTCAATCGCCAATCTTGTCGATCGAATCTACGCATGTGTGGTGATAAATTGCTGTCCTTGTCTCTTTATTAAGGATCCGATCCGTCGGGGCGGTGCTCAAGAAAGAACTTGAAACACCTTTTCGTTTATGTTTCGCCCAATCGGAGTGTTTTATGTTTATGCCTGTGCTGTTATCATCAATTGGAATTCATTTTCTTTGATCGAACTTTGACCGATTTCTTCAATTTAAAAATTCGAAAATTTTCCTGTCAATCTTCTCCATTGGAATTTCCATCAAAAGTCAAATCAAATTTACATTCACCGCCCGAAACCCGACACTTCTTTCAAATGCGTGTTCTACATTATGCTGAATGAAGACGAACACCGTCAAACATGTTTAGAAACTCATTTCGTTATTTTTTTTGGGCAAAAGGTTTTCAATAACGCAATCGAGATAGATTTTGTTGGTAACCACAGCAAAAATATTTCTAAGAAAAGTTCACATCATTGCTTTTAGGTTTTCAAGATCGAAACAGATCGTACGATCGAAAGGGCAGCAAAACCAAAACTTCCTGTGAGCAGTCGATTATTTTCTGCTTCACTTGTTTTACTTTGACAAGCAATGAACATACGACAGCAGAATCGCAATTAAATAAATTTCATCGCTTCAATCAGAGTGTGAAATATTTGAAATTCTTGAGCATGCTCGGACGAAACTCGAAGCAAAGATTTTTGGATTTTCAACATTTGGAATGATGTTGACTCATAAGCAAATTGTAATTTAATCGTTTAGCATTTATTGAATTTCTTTCTCACTGATCTACATCCATTCATTCAATTTGATACGATACTTTACATAAAGTAGTGATATTGATACATCTTCTCGCTCAAAAGCACAGCAATTTTCGACGACCTTGAAATCAACACCGCCAGACAATAGTTTAATCGAGATTCTTGTGACGACAAACTTTTTTTTCTTGTTCACTTGATGTATCAGAATTTTTTGAGAGATTCCTTATTTAATTTTAGAATCCGAGGTAGGGAGTCGATTTACAAATGTTAAAGTAGACGTACAGCACTTGGCCAGCTTCACTCGCTTGTTTTTAGATTAAGTCAACAATCATGTCCGGTGAGCACTGAAAAATATATTTGAATTACTGAATGCATCGTTGAAAAGACTTAGAAATGTATAACATTACAATCAAATGTTGTTTAAGGTAGTCATAGCTCTTCCTAAGGCTTCTCGATGCAATGCCTCGTTTAGATACTTCCACGCACATGTGAACACTCCGACTTTTCACAATGCATTAGAAACTCATCGCAGTGATGTGTTCAAGAGAGCAAAAAATCTAATTACTCGTGGCTGCTTTCGAAAGTGGGTTCAACTTGATGATGAATTTTGATAAAAACTTAAAAGGGGATTAAAGAGAAAAGTGTTTTGAATGCCGTCGATAAACATCGCTTGGGACAAAATGGTTTGATGTCCTTTGAAAGATAACGGAACAAAAGATTGCTGGACAATGTGTTCAGATTTTTGAGTTTGGAATTGTACGGTTATGATTACAGCATTAGTGAAAAATAGGAATGATGTTAATACTAAATCTGCTGTATTCAAATTTTGACGGTGTTACCGAATAATCTTGAAAACCCACAAAAGTAGTGTTTCGCCTTGTCAAGCTCGTCGGAACGTTTTATCGAAAAAATGTGCTTTCTCCACTATCCTAGAAACGAACAAGCAAGAACACAATTTAATTGCTTACAATGACAAATAACGACGATTTTTTCGCTCTTTAAATAGAAACGACTTTGCTTTTCCATATTGATTGCTTGCAATTATGTCGTAGAGCAGTTTTTTTTTTGCAATTTTTTCTCACGGTATGAGTCTTACAAAACATGAATTCAATGAGCGATCGGAATAATTTCAACTGACCCCATCAAAGTTTATCGTTTTCAATAATTTTTTGGTGCAAAAAAAATGTGAAAGAAAATTTTGTCGCCTTTCAGAAATATTTTCTTATTCAATAAATCATGAAATTCCTCAAGTTTTACAGTTTAATCAAAAGTCGCAATCAAAGGGTTTTTGGGTTGTAAGTGAAAGGGTTGAATTGACCTCTTATCGACCGAGAAGCCGACGAAAATCTCTCGTCTTGAACGGAAAGGGGAAAAATGTTTCATAAAATTAGGAATTAAAAATAACAACCTTTAACCCTCATACGTATGATAGAGAAATTACCAAAAAAAAAGTGAATTCGATACTTTTCCGACTCGAACGGGAGAAAAATAAAAATAATTAATGAGGCTTCTTGCCTCAACGAACCAAAAGTCATAAATTTAATGAAAATAATTGGAAAGTTGCATGGAAATCATTTTTCACCGTTATTCGATATATGAGCGATGATTACAAACTTCTGCTTGATACTTAACGACCTTGATAAAAGTAATTGGCACTTGTTGTGATTTCATTGGCGATCGAAAGACCGAACGTCTACAACAGCCCATCAGACTCGAATGTATTTTTGCGTTATCATCAATTTTTGTACATTCGTTTTGCACGACAAGCTCGAAGCAAAAAATTCTGTTAAGTTGCATGCTTATCACATGATCAGTGACTATAACTTTAGAGTTTGTGATCCCCTGGCACGACACAAAAGAAATGCAAATCGCATTTTGTCATCGCAGCTAAATTAATTCGATATCAAGGCGGCGCAAAATGCAAAAAGACGCGAAAACAGATCTTGTTCTGCGACGCTTTCATTTTGTTTCAATATCTGTCGATTTAAAGAGAAATTCTAGCGTTAGGTGTCATCTTCGATGGGGGGAGATTGTTGGATTAAGGTTTTCCTTTTAAAGTAAATAAATCGGAAGGTTTAAATAAAAATACGCTTATCTAGTTGACATTATTTACAAATTAATTTATTTCAATCTGCTGTTAACCTGACACTCATCGGAGACACCTCATCGGAGACGTTTCCATGAACTTTGCATTGAAAATCTAAACGAAGAAAGTTTTCCGTTGAACTTCAACTCATAACGAAATCGTCAAAACAAAGTAATTACTCGTGGCTTTTAAATTATTTCTCCAGCACGCATGGAGCAAAACAAATGAATTGCTTTACTTCTGAACTTTATGAATTAGTCGGCGCTTTTGAGACTTTATGGGGCGCGCTTCTTAAAACGAAAATATGCTCGAGAGACGTGCCAATCGCTCTTTCCGCGGCACCAACGGTTTCGAGGAAGCATCGATCGTGTTAATAACCCCAAATGAAAAAAATTGCTTAAAGAGTTCTAAACTAACAACTATTTGCCCGACCTTCGTGAAATCAAACAGCCATCTTCAATTTTTATTCGTGGCATCCTGAATTAACAAAGGCAAAGAGAGAGACATGATAGAGCGAATGACAATGGGAATTTCAACTGAATGAACACATTATTAACCATCATAAAAGGGTCTGCTTTCAGCCAGTACGATGATTTCCACAATGCTCAGCCTCGTCATATGGTGCCCATTGTTTGTTCGAACGAAAATATTCACAATCTGCTTTCGTCTTTGATGCCTTTCGATCCGAATAATTTCAAGTTTCGAGTAAAAAATGAACATTCGATGCATGAAAAGAGCATTTCGATGGCAAAATTAAACGACTACGGGTTTCTCTTCTATGCAACAGCCCCGAAAAAATGAGAAAAAAATTGAAATAACAAAGCAGAACGAGTCTCTGACAATGTTGAATGATTTTATGCTGTTCTCGTCGTTCGTCAGCGAATGAGAAAAATTATCGGGCGGTCGGTGAAACGGAGAAGCGAACAAAAGCATAAGCGAGAAAGAGACAAAACGATTGTCGCTTATGCTTCTTATTTGTGCCTTTCATTTCGTCGATTCGTTCGAGTGGATTCATAAAAAGTTAGTTGTTTGCGAGATCTCTCGAGGAATCATTGTGTGTGCACGAACTCCGCAATCGTCGTTTCGGAGCAAAAGAAGGAATTAATTGGTTATCTATTGCCATAGTCAGAACGGAAAATCAAAACAATTTTTTTGTGAAAATTGAGCAAGAAGGAAAAGTTGAATTCTGTGATAGAAATTAAGTGCGAATCAAATCGATTTCGGATACTTTGCAATTGAACACCGCTCGATAGATTACGAGGTAGTAATTCAGTCTAAGCAAAGCGACTTCAATCAAACAGTGTGCATGTTATCGTAGTGCGAGAGTTTTCTTATCTCGCGTGTTGATTTAACAGTTTCATAAAAGAATTAACATCAGACGATTACTTAATCAATTTGCACTTGACTGAATTTGAGTTTTCTGCATATTTGCATCGTTCTCAATTAATTAAATGATTGAAGTGAGTGAGATCATTCATACGCGATGCATATCAATTATAATTAGCGGATGATGAAATAAACAGCGAAAGGAAAAAGTTGTTAATGGAATATCATGGAAAGCAGAAAAGTTTGTGCATTGTTATGTTAATCGTTCGCTTCCAGATCAACTGTGGTGATGAAATGTGTTAAAAAGAATTTAAGTTCGAGTGTGAGAAGCACCAGGCGTGAGATTGGAGGCGTCTGATAATTGATAAATCAAATGAATAATTGACAAAGTTGAATTAATGAACCTGACGACGATCAAAGATTGTGTTGAGAAGAAATAACGAAACGATTTATTACAAAACACTCGAAGAAAACAAAATAAACGAAAAGAGAGTTTTATGTGAAATGGTGACATTAATGCCTTGTAGTTATTTATCAGCTCCCCGCTGCGCTGGACTGATTGAGAAGAAAATGATAGAGATTGAATCGAGGATTGAGCCAAAGGTACGAGAGGGAGAGAGAGAACAACAATTTTCGCCGTTAATTTCATTTGACTTGATAAATAATGAAACAAAGTCTCAACGATGAGCTCGCCACAAATCAACATAAACGTCACAATGAATATTATTAACTGTCCGATGATTAAGAAGCTTCACGCCACTTTAGTTATCGTCGAAAACAAAGAGAAAACGATTGAAAACAAATGAGCTACGGTGATCGACACGATACCCTTTACATTTTTGTTCCTTTTGTGACAAATTCTCGAGATCATATCAGGCAACGGCCATAAATATTCCTTGTATCACATTTACATATTTTCACTAATTTCATTTAATTAATTATCTCTCGTTAGTTTTTGTTTTTATTTTGCTGTCATTCGGTGCTTTCTGAGTTGTCAAGCCCGGAAATCTTGACTTTCTTCTTTAAATATTTTGAGATTGTCCAACCTCAGTTGGTACTGTCATGACAAGGCATGAATAATTTATTGACTTGATGTGTGAATTTTATGGTTTTATTAATTGATTTCTAATGGGACGACATAAATTTAGTGAATCAATGACAAAAGTTGGTTTAAGATTTGAATTCTTAATGAGTTAGAAGGAGAGTTGCGTAAAAGGAATCCCGTCAGTCTGGTTTCGTTTTCTGCTTCTCACCCGAACTAGATCGTGATGTTTAGATATCGACAGACAAGAGAAGAAGAAACATTTTTTGGAATCTTTTAAGTGTTTCGCAAATCTCAGTTATTTGTCTTTAGCCGTCGCATCATCGATGGCTTCAGGCGTCGCAAAAGATTTAAAGAATCCTTTTGCTCTCTGGTGCCTAAACAAACACTCAATGATTTTGATGAAGCATGAAACAAATCAAAACGTACACTTGATTCTCAGAAAAATTAAATAAAATTCTGGCGACGCCGCTCGAGTTAATCTTTTCGCTTTAAAAAGAAATCATTCTTTATATCAATCTTAATCCAAACATAAACAATCCCGAGTGTCATAAACATTATTTCGTTAATACTCAGATTAAGTGATTTACTCATGAGCAATCCTCCACATAAATCATAAAACGGAAGTTTTTCAGTTTATATATCAAAACATAAACTAATTATCCGTCTCTTCGGGACTTTTGTATAAACTTAAAAGATGAAATTCTCCGAAGCATAAACATTCTCATTTAAAAAATTTGACGACGCCATGCCTAATAAATTTTATTTGATTTTAATTGTAGGCTAAGCGAGCAAGAACTGAACCAACAGAGGAGAGCGATACTAAACGGTAAGAACGAAATTTTATTTAGACCGATGAATGACATAAAAAGCTTTTAAGCAATTCCATTTCTGCTTCTTGACTTTCAACGATTATCACAAAGCCCATCGTGTTAATGAGTGACTCTGACTTTCCTCGCATCGCAAATGGTCATCTTTTAATTTAATGAAAGGAACGAGAACCCAACACGAAACATGACAATTTATTTTATCATTGACACCTCACTAAATTACAAGATAGCATTCTCGACTCCGCTCTTAAACGAAAAAGACTAACAAATATCATCTGTTAACATAAAAACGATATCAGAGTTAACACGACAGAACATAAAACTTTATGTTAATACGCCAGTTCAAGTTCTTGTTCTCTCCCAAAAAAAAAAGAAAATTAAAACAAAAAGACCTCGAAAACGAATTTGTTGTTGATGTTGTTTTAAATTCTGGTCACTTCTCGTGATTTCTGTTGAGTTTTACATAATCACACGGAAAATTTGTCGTGATACTCCTTTCATTCGCAGAGGGTGGTCTGAGCCTATTTTAAACGACACAATCGATGAGAAATTCCAGAAGAGTTTGACGCAGCACGCAGAAACACTCGCATCTCTTCCGTTACACAATCGGTCATTGCTAAAGTCCCATGAACGCAGATTTCTCCTTATTTTTTTCGTAGAAGTGCTGAAAACGAAGTGTCAAGTTTCCTTTCTGTTGATGCATGAATGAATTTTGGTTCGCTCCAGTTTTGAGGCTGCCAAATGTTCACCTGCAGTTTTGTGTCTCAGAATTTTCAGAGCTTTGTTTGTGTCAAATTATGTGCCTAATGGTTAGTCTTTTTTGCTTATTGCCCCAGCAATATGGATCAGATTTCTGATCCCATTTTCCTTTCTTTCGATATCTTGATCGACATCAAGAAATAAATTTTTGTTTAAGCTTCTGTTGAATATTTTAGAAATATTTCCAAGGACTTAAAAATTATTGACAGGATAGAAAATTCCTTAGAGATTTAAGATTGTAATCGAAAATTTCTATTAGTCGTGATGAAATCCGACGGTATTTAAGTTCATTCATTCACTCGCAATTGACTCACGCGAGCCGCGTTATATTCATAACAAAATTCAATGTTTTTCAAAAGTTCATTTGCATGCGTCAAGCTCAACTTGTGTTTTAGACAAAATAAAATTCAACCCGTCGCTTGAGAGTCAAACTCGTTCAAATTATGCTTAATTGCCCTAAAGCGTTCCGTTGTTGTTTCTGTAGATTAAAAGTTGTTTATTAAATAAATGAAAATGAGAAAAACATCAATTCCACGTCAAATAAACATTAATAAAAGTGCATTTGTAACGAATTATTCCCATGATGCATAAATATTAGTTTAACTAAGATCAAGATATTTCACGAATATATCAACAGTATTTACCTCTGTGAGGAGTCTTAAGAAGAGAAATATGAATCTTTAGGTGCCCGATGCATCTTCAAGCGTTCAAATGCATGGAAAAGTGTTATAAAGATTTGTTTTAATTAGTCAAGTTTAAGTAATTTTTCATTAAGGCCGAGTGAGAAGAAATGCGCCCGAGAAATAGAGGAAGAGAAAAAAAAGATTAACACATTGCAAGATGTCATTAATTATCAGTCCACTGAGAGGCCTGTCAGAGCTAGGAGGATTTAAAGTTTCGTTTAGGATTTTTGCAGGGAATTCTGAAAATTTAATTGGTTTGGGGATCGTTCATTAATTAAATCACAAAATCTTTTTACAAATTACCATTTATCATCATGAACCATAATTCTCGCATGAACCCTTCATTTTTCTCAATGTTTGCTTGCATGTGCATTTTGCATAAATACTTGACATGACTTAAAATTATTTCCTTCAATCTCATCGCTCCAAAGGACGTCTCTTCATTTCTCAAAACAATTAAGAGGGCACACTTGACACATTTGTAGTTTCATGATTTATTTTAAAGTAAAGATGTTTTCGCATCAGAGACGTTTCTTGAATGAAAAGATTTTCGTGAGGTCTCGCCACATCAAACAAGGAATGTAGATGAGTGAGATATCAGCCTTCGTCAGTTTCAAGTGCTAAAGAAATGTCACGACATAAGAGTTCAAAGGAGAGAATGCTGCACTAATTATGAGCATTTCAAACTTGTGACTAATTAGTGTATAATAAGATTTCTTTCATTCAGCTTCGAATGAGAGCATCTTGCGTTCATAAAACATTTCAGAACAATCCCAAAAAATTAAATTTATCGCTTCTCGGAATTTCTGTTGAAACATTTTAGGAGATTTTTAAATATTTCTCCGTGATTGCATCCACAAGTGCAACTTTACTCTATGAAGATGAATCTTCACGTCGTGTCACGATGGACATCTGCCGAGCATGTGTAAACTCAGTTTCTCTCGGTCCATTGATGATCGTTCCCTTTCGACGACGATCTGCTTGCGAAAAATATTTTTTGCCCTCGCTGACAAGAAAGATGGGCGTAAAGCGAAGATAGCAAAAAAGCTCATGAAATATATTTATTTACAGACTATGTAGTTCCGACCTGTCCACTCATAACGACTGCAGTGTTTCTCCGCTGCTTGCTCATAACATTTATCAAAACTCATCTGCGATCCCGTCATCATCGCTTCATAATCCCTACAGACATTTGGTAGCAAATCAACAGCAAAATTCGTCGTCAATAATCGGCGGATTAAATTTATCAGCTTCGTCATCTGCAGTCTCAGCATTGACGCCGCCATCGACCGCATCTTCATCTTCCTCCGCGCAAACGATTACCACATTAAGCAATAACCTTTATAATAATAATCATCTTTATCAGCATCATAACGCGACAACAACTTTGTCTGGCCATGTTTCAAAACACAATTCGTCAACTAGCAGCGGGGCTTCGGCGGCAATAAGCCATCATCATCCTACGCCAATCGAGGGTTTAACAGCTTTATCATCTCTTGGCAGCTCCACATTACATTTAAGCAACTCACTGTGTGGTGGAAGTGCAAACACTTTAAGCGCATCCGAGCTTGGGATGTCGAATTGGCTGACCGATGTAGGCTCAAGTTCTGGTAAGTTTCACGCGATAATCACGCGCGACGACGATAGCACATTTCTAACATATGTTTCTCATTTTAAATCCACAGTAAAAACAGAGATTAAGAGTCCAGCAACGATTGTCGATGCGAATGGTTTGCCACTTGCTCCATCGCACTTGGATTCAACGCTCTTTTGCGGAACTCCAGTAAACTTAGACGCTACACAAAGTTCAAATACTTATGATCCTAAGCAAGATTATTACAATTACTATAACAGGTGAGTTCTAACATTGAACATGAAGTTTCAAATATTAAATATTTCTTATCTCGATTCTCTACAGTGTGAGCATGCAACAGTATACGACACCGTTTTATTCATCTTATGGCTCCGCATACTCAGCGAAAATTCCTTCGTCATCAAAAATTCCTTCTCCAAATTCATATTTGTCGTCGAGCTACGCTACAAACAACAATTCAGCACAACTTTACTCCACATATGGCAACAATTACTTCGGACAATTTGGATCAACGCAACAAGAGTATCCGAACTATTATAATGATCAGTACAACGCAGCTTATTACAATGCCGGCTACTCGCCATATGTAAGCTCTCCGGGTTCGAGCAGCAGTCAAAATTTCCACAATGCTGCTCTACCCGAGAGTCCGTCAGAAACTCAACCAGGAACTCCATCCGGTATCGGTCATTCGCCACAATCTCCTATCTCAAATTCCTCCAATACCGGCAATCACCAATCGAATGCAAAGTCAACGCCAACAACCAAAGGAAAGGCACGTGGACGACGAACGCAGAACACAAGTCCCACACGATCAGCTCTAAATGATACTCCATCAGTTGAGAGTGCAAAGCCGCCGGAGAGAGTCTTTATTTGGGATTTGGATGAGACGATCATCATCTTCCACACACTTTTGACGGGAGCCTTTGCGCAACGATATAATAAAGTATGTCAATCATTTCACTCATTGACAGTTCAGTCTTTTAAATTTATTTCTCCCTCTCAAGGATCAAGTCTCACTGCAGATTCTCGGTCAAAGAATGGAAGAATTAGTCTTTAATCTCGCTGACATCCATTTCTTCTTTAACGACATCGAAGATTGTGATCAAATCCATATTGATGATGTTTCGTCTGACGATAACGGCCAAGATCTCAGCACTTATAACTTCCAATCTGATGGCTTCCATCATGGAACGGCTCAAGGTACGTTCAGCTTGCTTTGCTGAGATGAGGGTTAATGAAATGCTTTTTATTTTGACTTTTGCTAAGCAAACATTCATTTCACCCTCGCCCACATTAAAACGCTCTCACTGACAGTTTCCAATGTTTGTTAACGTCTTCAAATATTTATTTTGCCATTAAAATAACAAAGAACATTTCTCTCCGTCTCGTTCACTCGGAAATTTATTTTTTCCAGGAGCACCGCCAAATATTTGCTTGCCAAATGGAGTTCGTGGCGGCGTTGAATGGATGAAGAAACTGGCATTTCGATATCGGAAGATTAAGGAACTCTACAATAGCTATCGGAATAAGTGAGTGATGGCTGCTGTTAATGGAAAGAAAATGGAAATTTATTGAATTTTTTCCTTTTGCGCAGTGTCGATGGACTGTTAGGACCGAAACTTGACCAATGGCATCAAGTAAGAAGCGACATTGAGCTCGTCACTGAGCAATGGGCGACTTTGGTGACGACTTGTCTGAGCATGATAGCTCACCGTGAGAATTGCGTGAATGTTTTGGTCACAAACACTCAACTCGTACCAGCTTTGTCTAAAGTTATGCTCTTCGGACTCGGCGGAGTATTTCAAGTCGAGAATATTTACAGCTCAACGAAAATAGGTGAGACGACCTTAATGATCCGAAAAAGATTCAAACTGACTCCAATTTCCAATGTCAAACAGGCAAAGAATCATGTTTCGAGAGAATTGTCACTCGATTTGGACGAAAAAGCACTTACGTCGTCATCGGCGATACGCAAGACGAGGAAAAGGCTGCAAAGAATCTCAATTTTCCTTTTTGGCGGATCACATCCCACAAAGATATCAAGGCGCTATACACAGCGCTCGAGATGGGCTTCTTATGAAGAGTTCTCGTGCTTTTTACAATCGCAGTATTAAAAGTTGAACGTTCAAACGACAAATAAATGCTCAAAGTTTCCTCGAGTACTAACGATTGCATTAACTGAACCAGTGGAAAACTCTAGGACTATGGCAGGTCTTTACATTTTTTAAAAAGCGATTCACCCATAGGTTTGTAATCAACTTAAAAGCAACGCACTTTAGTTTCGTAACAAACTGAATTATGTTTATTGGATTAGTTTGTAAGTTAAGTCAAATGAATCAATGTAAATATAGATGACAAAGAAAGTGAATTGATTGAATAGCCAAATTTAGTTAATCAACTGATGAGTTAAGAAAGCTGTAACTTTTCTTCTTTCCTTAAAATAAAAATGAAAATCAAACTGAAGATCAAGAAGTTTTTTTCCTTTTTCGTCCTAAACAATCCTTGACTTGAACCCCCACATTAGAGAAAAATCTTCCCGAACTCCATAATGACAAAATAAATATTTAAACACATTTATGAACAATCGAGAATGTCAAATTTATTGACACAAAAGGAGAAAAGGAAATCATCAGCACATGGCGATGAGATTTTTCTATTGAGTCGAGAGAAATTTATTTGCAAGTCAAAGGCGGCGATTTGAACAAGATTCATATGCCTCAGTCCGAAACTCATCATGTGTCTAACATATGCGACAAGTTAAAACTCTCACATGTTTCTAGTCCCTCAATGGCAATAAAATAGTTTTGACTTTGCAGGTTCTCTCAAATGACTCATGAGACTTGCAACTTTGTTAAAAACTTATTTTAACATATCTCGCTTCTGATTGTTTATTTAAATCGGAATCTCAGCGCAAGCAGCATCTTTTGTTTTGACCAGCGAATTCTCTGTTGCGCAAATCAGAAATTCTTTACTTTATTAGCGTTATGCCGAACAAAGAGATTATCGAAAGAATATTTAACACATTGAAAGAAGCATGCTTCAATATGTTTATGCTTGGAAATGTTCAAAAGTGTTCATCACAACGTTGGTTTCAATGTAAACCTCACAGCTGTCAAAAGAACTGACAGAATTAAGAGGTTTCGTCAAAAGTGAATCATTACAATTTGTTTATGAAAGAAAAGTTTAAAGTTTCTGTGATCTTCAAATGCTTTAGTTTGCTGCCGCCTCCATTCTACGAGTATATAAGTTGATTAGTCAATGATTTACATCTGAGAGTTTTCTAGCAAAGGAAAATGATTGTCCGAGGGATAATTATAAATTTTGCCAAAGCTCAGTCTTTGTTTCAACTAATTTTAAATAAATTCATGCCTTGAGACATTTTATCGAAACTAACCACATGACCCAAAAAATGTTTGTTCAACTTCCAAGAAACATAGCAGAGCATATTCTGCATTGATTACTCAATGGTGCGGGAATATGTTTTCAATAAAAAATGAACATCGGTTGTTCTCCGCAAAGAGATTGCTGCGAAGCCTTCAGAGATTTTTTTTAGGTTCTTTAAAAAGCCCACGTCAATCAAAAATTTCAACGAATAAAAAATCGGTGGCGCATAACAATAAGACGTTTTAGGATGAAAAGAAATTCTGCAGTAGAACGAGGGAAGAGAAATTTAATTATGGCTCTCAATCGTTCCCATCTCAATACGGTAGCTTGTGAGTTTTATCCAAATTTCATGGTGGTTTGCGTTAACTTGAGCCGTGATTGGATTGAAAGCTGATGAACATTTATCGGTTTTATGTTCAATGCCTCGCATGTTAAGCTGCAAACTGATTCCGAGTCAAGTTAAAAGTTTTCATGCGAAAATTGTCTGGTGCACAATCGGATTTGAAGTTGTTTGCTATTTTTGAGGATTGAAATGTTTTTGCAAAGAAGAAGATTATCGTAATTACATTTTCCACAAGTTTAACTAGCAATTTCTGCTTTGAGTTTAGTATCATTATGCGATAATCCGAGACGGCCGAACAATTTCTTCTAGCCAAAAAATATATTCTTTTCATGTTTGCGAGTACTCGAGCTGGAAAAGGTATACGAGTTTCTACCTTTCTGGTATCTTGATTTCTTCCTTTTGACTGGATTTCAAGCCCCCTAATCCCACATTAGGATTTCTATTGTACTTTCTTAGGAATTCAACCCTCGACACTACGTCGAAAGAAATTTTTACTGAGATATTTTATTTCGTTATGCAACTCAGTTCATTTGTTTATTTTTCAACGTGTAAAGTCATAGAAGTGCAAACAGATTGAACAATGTTTCAACCGCAATTTTCATGAAATTTAAAAAATGTTGAACTTGGATTAAACCGCGAAGCCCTAAAATATTTTTTAACAAAGTTGTGGCGTCGGAATCCATGAAAATTTCAGAAACTTTTGCTTGTGGGGAAGTGAAACTGTGGGATAATTAAGAAGACTTCGACCCTTCTACTTTTGTAGCACTAACTTTAAGTGTTTTTCAAAATCAACTTCCTACAATCGAAGCAATTCACGTTTTCAAATCTTCAGCAATCGACAGCTCTTGAATTCCTTTGGTTCGCAGTAATAAAATTAATTAACATCCATAAAATTCACACATTAAATTAGGTAAGTTACGATTGCATTAAAACTTTTATTGTAATTTGAAAATGTCATATAAAAACTCCTCCGGCTGAACGAAAATGATCATAATTTATAAAGCGATGATCCTTATCAGTCGAAGTTGATCACGAAATATGAAGAGACGCAGAGAAATTTTTATTTTTTCTCGCAGACAACACAATATTTTATTTTATTCTCCTCGTTCGAGGAGATTCTCGACTGGCGATTGCAAACTTATTTTTGATTTCACAAAACGCTTTTAGTTCAATTAATTAAATGCAAATAAAAATATAATTGTTGACCTTTCTGAGAATAAATTGCGAGCGATTGCTGCTGTGCAAAGAAGATCGCATGATCAACATGCTCGCAACTGATATCAGATGCAATCAGATGTAGCTTCTTGTGCGACTCGAGAATCTTCAAATCCCAATTTATTATGACAAATTTACAGAACAAGTCAAGTTCCGATTGAATCGATTTAAATCATTTTTAATTGTTGCCTGCGAAGTTATTCTAATTTATATTAAAGAATTAATGACCAGTTTGGTCTTCTTTCTCTTCCTCTTTGCTTCAGTGTATCGCGATAAAATCTTTTATGATTTGATCAATCAGTGCTAGATCGCAGCAGGAAGTGAATGAATATTTTAAACGCTCTAGCGTGGTGCTCTGCGTCTCGCTGTTCAACGACACAATGACAATCTTTAGTTTCATTCATCATCGCTTTGCTTTTGTAATGATCGCTTTAATTCAGATTTGTTTTACAACGCTCCGTCAAATTTATCATTCAAGTTGAGATTAGGATTCTCTTACACTTCGTCGCTGAATTAAAAGATCGATTGAAATTGAGTGAGATAGAAAGATTATTCCAAAACCGTTTCGGTAATCAAAGTTTCTGTCAAGTTCTTCGCATCATCGGCAGGAAAAAGAGCAGCGAGAACAGAGAGGGATAATTGTGCTTCATTCAACTTCTTATATGAGGGCTCACGTCAGTCAAAAATTTAACGAGGCGAAAACCAGTGGCGCATGACAATGAAACAAAACATAAAATCTGTTCTCGAACTAAAAATATCTCCTTTGTTCTCCAGCGCGGCTACGAGAAAAATTGTTTTATAGCGGTTCGAAACTTAATTCATTAAAGAATGCGGAGAAATTTGTCAGACAAGCTAATCGTAGTGGAAGCGGTCGAAAACAGACTTAGTCTTGAGAAGCCTTATGCTGACGACTCCTGAGCCTCACACGGCTTGACCGGATACAGAATTTTTTTTCGAGGAAACAGTACAAGTTCTTACTTTATTCATTAATGCGTCGATAGTTTGAAGCCCATAGAAGAATTTGATCCAACGACTCGAATTACTTTGACAAAAATTCAGGTAAAACTGCTCCTCTTGACTTTATAAGATTTCTTTCGAGAGTCCTTGTTGGAAATGTCAAGAATACGATGAGAGCGTTATTAAGATCTAAATCAACGTAATCTGTTGTTGCTTCAAAAATATTTTTCTAAAGAACAACTTCCTTTCATCCTTATTGTGTCCTCGCCTTCTCTTTACCGGCATACAACACAAAACATTCTTCCTAAAAGAAATTTCAAATTTGTCATAAAAAAATTGTTGATGAACATGAATGGAGAGATAGACTTGTCAACAAGACTCATTGACATGTTACAAAGCTTGTTGAAAGCGATTCGTGAAAGGAGCAACAAAATCCCTAATAATAGTTTTTTAATGAACTTTACTTTCTTTCTTCCTTTCGTCAACTTTTTTTTTACAATAAAAAAAAAATCAGGCCTGCGTTCAATCAAGGTCTCGTTAGAGAAAACTTCTTTTTATTCAGATTTCCGATGAACATTTATTGGGACCAGTATGTGAACCAAGTCGCAAAGACCCGTATGGCGTCCCAGCCATAAACACACCACGAAAAAGTTTGACAATTTTATTTGTTTTCAGTGTCGCTTTTCGTTTCACGCAGAGAATTTATAATTCAATTTTTCAACAGTCGTAAATTATTCAACTTTAATGCCCACCCATCAGTTAATAAATACACATCGCTTTACAACCTGTTACCAATTCTCCTTCGCGCTTATTATTTAATGGCTGTTGATGACGACAATTTCATGAACGTTTCAGAATGAATTTATTTTTTTCTCATTGATGGATTGCGGGTGGAGGGGATTATCAATGAGTTATGTTACATAAATGTTGTTGTAAGGATGGTAAAAGTTTTGAATAGAATCCACATGATCAAATTTAGTTGTGACGAAGTTAACGAATAGACCCAACAAATATTCTATATTGAAAAACAGTCTCATTGTTTTAATGTGAATGAAGCCGCAAATCATTTGCGGCAATTGTAATAAATTTCAATATCAAATGACACGAAAGAAAATTGGAAGCGAGTTCGACCTGTAAACTTAATTTCAATTTCATTCTTTCAGTTCTCTGTCGAGACTTGTAGGAAGAGCGAAAAAAAAATATTGTAAACTCTCGTCTTTCACTCCCATCGGCTTTGTCATGTTTTTATTTTGTGATTTAATTTTCGAAGAATCTCATTTCGTTTGCCTTCGCGCGTCTGAATTATTTATGGATGTTTAATTTATTTTTTTTATTGTTGAGCATTAAAAGCTTCTTCGATATTTGTTTAGAAGCTTTTTTTATCCATCAAAAGCGCAAGGAAAGGATTTCCTCCCTAACAGCAATGAATACTCACGATTGGCGCGCGTCTGGAGAAGATAAATGCTCAATTGAGAACGCCCCTTTCAATCTTCATGTTGCACGTGAATCAGAAAGAGATAAAACATTTTTCAAGCGAGACTCGTTCCGTTTGGAATATTTTTCTCAGTGAGTCTCTCCAACAACGCGTTCAACAAATTTCATAAGAATCCTATTAATGTTCGTTCGCATCTTATTTGTTAAGTTAAATAGTTTAATTCACGGCTCATGTACGAAGAACTTTCCCAAGAAATCCATCATATGTTTGCAACACGCTCGTCCGTTGCGTGAAGGCGCCAGGCATTTAATAAATTTAAGAACATTTACATAACAATCCAACGCTTCATTCGAAATAATCTTGTTAAAGTGATTCTTTCTTTCTCAGCACAAGTAAAAACTTTTTTATTCACATTGCCCACACACGTGCTCGCTCGAAATCATTGCGTATACAACAGTTTAATGATTTTATGAGATTTTGACACACGATACGTGCGAGTATCTTCTTCTTCGTCATCCCGCTGGCGAATGATGAACTGATCGATGCGATCAGGAGAAATGTGATTTTAATTCATGTGCTTGTCGTGAGCCACAGAGAAACACATAGAGAATCTGAAGAATGTTGGTTCCGCACCAGCATCGTCTTCATAGTCGTCGAGAGTGTCAAGCAATTAGTCAATCGAAGTTCTTGTGAACTGGTTGCTGGAGACGAACGAATGGAGCTGTGTTATTTTTTTTCGACGAAAATTTATTGTTATAGCCATAGATAAATTATAAGAGTTGAACGAGCGCATTTTATTTAACTTTTTCTTCTTATAAGAAATGATTTTGAGATTGCGAGATCGCGATAAGTTCGAGCTTCAACCGGGTCTCGACTTTATCGGGTGAAAGATTTTCAGCTTTAGACATAAAAACGAAAACTTGCAGTTTATGTCATCAATAATTAATTGAGAAGTTTGAAATAAGAGGGAAAGCTTATTTTGCCTTTGAACTCAGCTTCTTCTCAATTTCTTAGAATTCAAAGCGCAGTCGTTGCATCGTCTCATGAATGAAAATATAATTAAAAGTCTTAACAATATTTCATTAAACCCGCAAGTGACATGCGAAATGTTAAATGGAAACGACGTTAAGTCCAATCAATCGAAAATTAATCGTCTGGACCTGCAAATGAGCGCAAAGAAGAACGACAGATTATAAAGGCAAAGGAGACTTCACGACCGATAAAACTGATTCAGAATCTTACACGATGTCGACTTCGCTTGATTAGCTTCAAGAACTTATCTTCGACCGATATTCCTAGGAAGCAACTCAGTCATGTAAATGTCTTTCGGAGAATTTCGCCGACCGATTTAAATAGACGACTTTTGACAGTCGAGCCATCAAGGCTGTTGAGTCAATAAGTGGACATTATCAGCTTGTAATTACTCGCCAAACGAAGACCCGATCGAGTTTCTATCTTTTAGCCATGAATGGGAATGTCGCCGACTCATTATCATTTCAACAAAACTGAAAACATTAAATTTGATCTTTTTTTTCGTACACAAAGCGTGCGCATCGTTTAGCAGTTAATCGTTTTGAGGATTTGATTTCATCTCCAGCAGTCCGGATGGATCCACCACTTGCCAGAAAGTCTCGAGTGCTAACCAGCCAGGATGTGATTTGAAGAAAGAGTTAAACTTTTCTTTTGATGAGACAACATCAAATATTCGTTACAGCTGACAACAGTTTGATGTGAGGGCCTCTCGACTCATACAAACGAAATTCTTCCTCGACGGTGTCAGGTTTCCCATAATCAGGAAGCACTTTTTTGTTCTCTTTCATCCAAAAGTGACGCGTTTTCATTTTCCTTTTCAAGCCGAAGTTGTTTATTTCCAACTGATGCTTCACGAGAGTAAGAACCACTCGCTTTTCCTTCATACCAACCTCTTTCAATTGCTCCGACGCTTACACAAATTTAATCTGACTTTTATTTGTTACTCGAGAGTGCTACAGCATAAAAAGCGGCGCAAACTTGTCAATTGAAATTGTTTTTTCAACAACTAACCCTCAAAACATCCCCTCAAATTAATGTTCGTTTACTAGAGTCCACAGAGAGCTCGTTATTATTAAATAGCTTCCTTACACTCTATTGATACAATCACAGGGGAAGAACGAGCATATGCTTGTAAATCTAATAAGAGTTGAGTTGCTCTTTATTGCACAAGATATTTGCTTAATTAAAATTTAAATTGTCAACTTTATTATCATTCATCGCCTTCACGTCTAATTTATCATTTTAAATTATCGGCTCATCCCGTGTCATAATTTTACGGCGCATATCCCAAATGATATGTTTAAGTGAAAAATTTCTAGCTTAATTTGATCTCGAGGGAAAGTCGATAAATTCAACATGTCGAGTTTGTTATTGTAGGGGTTGCGAAGAAGTTTTCCATCTTCTCCCTGATTCAATTTGGCTTTTTAACACATTTCGGTTGTTTTTATGATGTTCCGGTTGGTAGAAGAGCTTTGTAGATTTTCAGAAGGGATGGAAGACACAAAAAGCGAACCGGGAAAACCGGGGAAAATATTATTAATTGATTCAAAATCACAATCTTAATTGAGAATTTTGAATGACATATTCTAAGTTAATGATTCTTTAATTAAACTTTTCTTTTCGATCTAAATCTTTATCTAAATCATTTATTCTGCCTATACCTTGGCCTATACACTTCATTTCTAGATAAATATAACTCTTTTTTAACCTACAAACACAAGTCGTCGACAATCCCTACTCATCTTCCCATCCCTTTACCAACCCGCAATATGAGCAAAAAAAACTTGGGGTGAAGATTTTAAACAAATCCTTGAGTTTATTATTTTTATACAATTAATTAAACGAGATTTTGTTTTCTCTCGAGAGCTGAAATATCTGTCATGAGGTCGGGCATCAGCACACGCTTCGTTAATAAGCACACGGTAATGCGTATAATTTACCGAAGAAGAGTTTGCACCTTACGTATGACACGAGAAACAAAAGGCGCACGTGCGTTCCTATCATCAAATCATGAAAAGAATTCGCCGTGAATTAATCTCATTACAATGTTATAGCTCAGTCGTGTTGTTATAGAAACTGACATCATCGACGGTCGTGTCGGATCATTTGAATTAATCAAATTTGCAATCGGTTTCGAGACAAAAATAATTCATTATCTCGAGCGACTTGTGTCCATTTTTTTGTCTCCTCGCTTCTTACAGTGAGCCGACGGCTTGTAATAATTGGAATCCATTGGTCCCGACTCAAACACATGTTTCGCTTTAAATCAATTTGATTTCATCGCTGTACATATCAAGTGTCTTTTCATTACCTTGACGCTCGTTGACGAAGATTCTCTGGAGCGCGGTTTGTGTACGGAAGTAGTTTGAACCCAAATTCTCTGTAAAATTATTTTATTCGTCTTATGAATGAATCGTAAAATCTGATTGATGAATTGTTCTCGTCTGCAGAGTCAAATATCATCGCATCGTCTTAAGGTTAATTCTTATATTTTCATTTGATCTCAGCTTAAGTCGCTCGGGCAAAAGCGAATCACTCAACAAGTAAAAAAGCTTTAAAGATTTCTTGAAATGCGACACTCGTGTTTACATGCAAGATATTTCAGCGCGGTCCATCATTGCTCGATTGATCTTGAAACGAGTAAGTCTTAATTGGTGGATCTCCGTCTGCAATTTTTTTCTCAATCGTCTAATTAAAGATAAAGTTTCAAAATTTCCCAGATAGTATTTTTCTTACGTGAGTCATCGAACTGTAGGTGGGCCAAGCGTAAGTTTTATCGATTAAGAGATCTTCTTCGAGTCTCGCGCCTTCCAATCCGTGTTAAGTCTTCAAGTTCCCACTCATAAATAATATGGCGATAAAGATTTTTTATAAATCAATTTTTAGATAGTTCGTAATTTAATATTTTATTTTATTTCGTGATTTATGAAAATTATGATTAAATGGAGACAAAGCCTCTTCAATCATAAACGAATGGAAGATTGTTTCCATACGTGTCTATTTAATTTGATTGAGCGACGGAACGAATCTAAGTTGAGATTTTATTTTGCAGTGAAGTCGAACTTTCATTGTTTGCGCAACTAATTCACAAGATTTCAACGGTGCTCGTCGACTCACGTAGGAGATTGCATAAGCAACTTGAAGCCACAGAAGAAGTGATTGAGATTCGGATTTCAGCCGAGTTTCCTTCAACTAAATTTCGCTGTCGACGTTGTGGTTTTCAAAGTAACATTAGAAATGTGAGACTGATCGTAAGATTTTCGCTACTTTTGTCAGCACTATCAGCCGCTTAATGCCATCGGATGATCGCCAACTTGATACAATTGTTGACGCTTTTCTCTTCTTCGAATTAAATTGAAACGACACTCAAGCGGAAAAGGCTGTCATGATGGGCAAGCATGTTAAAATGAGCATCAATGAACGTTCGGCGAAGTGTATCCAGAGATAGTTATTAAAGTTTTTACCTTTAGTTTTATGCAACAATTAAGTCTTCACTATACTTTCTAAACCTTAATCACTCATCTGAGAATTTTTTTTCTGCGTCTTCTGCAAAAAATTCCATTTGAAGGTGTTCAACGAAGGATTGCTATCTGGTTCAGTAGTTTATGGAGATTAAATTCGCTAATTTATAAATGAAAGATTAAACTCACGTTATCATCATCCAGAATAATATTGTAGCCCGTTATGTTTTTCATCATGCCCGTTATGTTTTTCAAGAGCAAGTGAATGTTCACGAGGAAATCCTAGTTGTTGAAGTTCGATAGCAAAAATTCCTTAAAACTTAACACGGTGCGTCATTAGATCGAAAAAACGGACCAACACGATAGGAGAAGAAAAGGAAGAAGTTGCATATTTGATATTTCACTAATTTGAGCATATTAGAGTTGTTTTACAAGATTCTTTCAAAAGTTGCCTGATTTGTCGCTATCTGGCTTAAGTGAAAATTCAAATGTTCAAATGTTACTTTTGCAGGTTCACTGTGACTTAAAAGCTTTCCAATCGATGCTGTACTATTTTTCATTAATTAATTTATTTTTTCGTGATCGATCTCTTTTTTACAGAAACAATTTTTTTTACCACTAGTCAACTCGAATCTATCGATCAATTTCACCGAAGACAACGTCAAGTGTTCCAATGATAGCTACAATGTCGGCGAGCATGTGTTGCTTTCCAATCTTGTCGATTGCGGCCAAATGAGCGAATCCTGGAGCCTTAATTTTGCATCTGTAAGGTTTGCTGGAACCGTCTGATACTAAATAAACTCCAAATTCGCCCTTAGGTGCTTCAATTGCTGTGTAAGTGGAGCCGGGTGGAACTTGGTAGCCCTGAGTGAAAAGTTTGAAATGATGGATCAAAGCTTCCATGGAAGTTTTCATTTCATGGCGTGATGGTGGAGTCAGTTTTGCGTCATCGACTTTAATTTCGCCTGGTGGCATTTGGTTCAAACACTGGTCGATGATTCTCAGCGACTGACGCATCTCTTCAATACGACACAAATATCTATCGTAACAATCGCCTTTTGTACCAATTGGTACATCAAACTCTACCAAATGATAGGCATCGTATGGTTGTGACTTGCGCAAGTCCCATTTAATTCCTGAACCTCGCAACATGACGCCACTAAATCCATAGTTCAAAGCGTCTTCAGCTGAGACAATACCAATGTCTTCAGTTCTTTGCACCCAGATACGATTTGTTGTAAGGACATCCTCGACTTCATCCAAACGTTCGCCGAATTTAGAAGCAAATTCGTAAATGTCGTCAAGCAAGCCGAGAGGAATATCAAGTGAAACTCCTCCAGGGCGAATGTAAGCAGCGTGCATTCTTGCTCCAGAGACACGCTCGTAGAATTCCATCATCTTTTCACGTTCCTCGAAGAGCCAGAAGAAAGGTGTCAACGCACCAACATCGAGAGCATGTGTACCAACAGCCATGATGTGGTTCAAAATTCTCGTAATCTCAGCAAACAAAGCTAAAAAGATAGATTTATTAAGTTTCCTGATGATAAGAATAGTTTGACACTCCACTTACTTCTGATGTACTTTGCGCGGATTGGAATATCGATATTCAGCAGTTTTTCAACGGCAAGCGAGTAACACTGCTCATTGCACATCATAGAAACGTAATCCAAACGATCAAAATAAGGAAGCGCCTGAGTGTACGTTTTGTATTCAATGAGTTTCTCAGTTCCGCGATGAAGCAAACCAATATGAGGATCGCAACGCATGACAGTCTCGCCGTCTAATTCCAAAACCATTCGCAATACGCCGTGAGCAGCTGGATGTTGAGGACCAAAGTTAATGCTCAGATTGCGAACACTCTTCTCAGGCGATGGATACAATTTTGCGTTATATGAAGGAACTTTCCACTTCGATGTAACTTCGTCAGGGTACATGACAGCTCCGCTCCACTGTTGCATAAACTCAGCATCAGGATACCACTTGCCAGCATTTCTTATTTGGCTAAAAGAGAAATAGAAGAGCATTAACAAACATTTAACGCATTAAAATATTGAAAATTATGCAATGAGATTACAACAACAAATCTCAACAAAATCTCGATTTTACTTTGCATTGTAAAGAGCTCCAGCGTTTGTAAGAACTGATTTGGAAAGGTTCAGACTAGCGGCTTTGCGAGCGACATTGTTCAATACGGAATACGCCATCGTATAGTTAAATCCGATGATTGAAAAATATTTGTTCACAAAATTTCGTGTTGTTTTCGAGTCGGACTAAAAGTTTTCGGATTACCAACGATTTTTCTGAACGCACTACTGCGACAAATTCAAAAAAATAATACAAAGAATTTGTAAAATAACTATCGGCTGACCTTCTCTCTTCGATAAACATATTGCAATGGAGACATCAGTCATTGTGATTGACTCAGATGATGAAGACAAAGTCGTTCAAGTGAGTTGAATCTTTAATTTTCGAAACTGGCGGCTTTTCGCATTGTTTGTTGTTGTAATCAAAATGATTTATTTTTAAGGGAAATTCGGCTGTTGTAGTTAAACCATCGCTCAAAAGAGCTGCAGCCTCTGAGACCAACGGCAATGGAAGTCCTTCAGCTAAAATACGAAGAATCATTCCAACGAAAATTGGTGAGATTGGAGAGGCAAGATCCAGCGTAAATCCTGGAGATTCTTCTGTCGATTTGAATCATTCAAATGATGGACAAGAGGAGAAAAGTGAGGAAAATAAGACTGATGAGACCGAAGCAGGACCATCAAACGGCGATCGCGAAGAAGAGAAGAACGAATTGACACCACAATTAAAGAAGCTCATTATTGCTTGTCGAGCTGCTGATGGAACAGAGGAGATGAAAAAAGTTATTAAGCAGAAACTTCTCAAATATTATCGCTCGGTACATCCTGATTACGTGACATCAAAAAACTTTAAGAATACACTTACGACAACGACTGAAGAAATTGGGAAAGAACCGCATCTCGTTTACATGAAACTTAAGGTTATTATTGAGGAGCTTGATGCTCGTCGTAAGAGCAAAGCGACAGATTTTCCAAAAGAAGAATCTGTTGATGTAAAAACCACAGGCGATGAGTCCAAAGATGTACATCTAAAAAAGCTTTATAAGGCACTCGTTAAAGTCAAAAAACTGATTGCTACTCTTGAAGAAGAGGAAGTCGATTGGGAAGACGATGATAATAGTTCATACCTCAAAAAGGTTCGATTTGAGAAGCGAGCCTGCGAAATTTACGAAAAGGTGAGTCAAGACTTCTTTGTATAAAAAGAAAAAAAAATTAGAATATTTGTGTTTCAGATTTGCGACATCACGGGTGAATCAACTCACGCACACAGAATCGTTAAAAAGCCAATTAAATTCAAAGGAACGGACTTTCCCGAATTTAACAAGAAACTTACAAAGATTGTAAATCAAAATAATTCGTTTCCAAACTTCCTTAAAGTTCTCAAGTGTTTGGATCTCTGCAATAAGAAATATAATTTTGGATTGGTTCAGGAACAAATGAAAAGAGTTGCACAAGATGCATTTGAGAAATTAGGGAAGAAACTTCAGGAAAGGAGAAAAATGGATTTCTATGAGACTGCACAGTTCTACGTAGGAAAGAATAAAGATCCGGCAAAGGAAGATCCCGAATTACGCAGTCAACTTGAGAAAAACAAGAAGTTTTATGCCAAGTATGACGATATCATCAACGAGTAAGTTTGTTGCTTTGATCCATATGAAAGCATTGACTACTAAAATAAAGACCTAAATATCTACTGAAATTGTAATCAAAACTTTAATAATTTTTAGATACGCTGAGAAGGAACACAAAACGCAATCAGATGCTGAAGAAGTATCAAGCACTTCGAAAAATGAAACACCTTTTATTGAGCTAAAAGAAGAGCCCGGAGAGAGAGCAGCAGCGCCAGAAATTGATAACATTGCTGCGTTTGATAACAATGGCACAACAAACTGCTCAGGAGATGGAGACGACCTCATCATTATCTCTTGAAACTACATTTGACTTCGAATGAATTTTTATTTATGCATATTCGAAATTTTTTGGTACTAATAAATTATTCTGCTAAGCAATTGCGACCAATGAGTCGAGTCAAGTCGTAATCGTTTTCCACCATTTTCTCGACGATTGTAAAGTGATCTACGTCGTTTATAACTTCCAAGGTGGCGCAGCTAAAGTTTTTGAAAGCAAAGTCTTTCAGATCTCTTGCGTATTGTTTCGTCATTTCATATTCGAGCTCACCGAAAATTATAAAAACTTTAATGCCTCTTAACTGCAGATGACTAAAATCATGAAAAACTGGTGAAAGTTGGCGAAAGCTTTTATCTGTCAGTCCCAAAGCATTTTTCGGATTTAAAGGATGATCACGATTATCTTTAAATTCATAAAAACCTGAGATTGCGTATACAAAAACAATCACGTCTGAAGCAAACGAGTCGATGATCTCCTTGGTCATTGAACAAAGGACAAGATGAGCGCCAGCTGAATGTCCGGAAAATGAGACCGATTTAATTGAATTCTTTTTCACATAATCACCGATCCACTTAAATGCTTTCTTCGTTTGCTCAACTATCTGTTCAAGTTTGATGTTGGGACAAAGATCATAACCTACGATGATAACACGAATTCCTTTCATGACCATAGACTCAGCTAAGTAACTCGATCCCCATTTATCACAATACTGCCAAGCTCCGCCATGAACGAACACAAGAAGTGGACTATCAGTTTTCAAATCATCGCCATAGATGTCCAACTTTTCGCGTGGAGTCGCACCATAGGCGATATTGAGATGGCAATTAGTGTTCTTACGAATCTTTTCGGAAACTATAAAGTAGAAATTATAATTTATAAATTTGATTTATATCTGAATTTATTTTGATTGAAAATCATACTTTCAAGACCTTTTTCGATGAAATTTGATAAAAGCTTCTGGAACTCGTCAACATGATGATTATCAACCGAAGAATTTTCCATTTTCTTTGCAATAGATCTTAATTATTTTGTAGAAATCCAAATAAAAACTCAAATGTGATTAAGTCTGAAACTTTTTTTATTAGCAGCTTATCGCTTTAGGTTATGAATGAATAGATTAGTCAAGAAGTAATCTCGTTCCGTGAGTTTTTCGACGATATCAAAATGATCAACGCCACTCAAAATTTCAAAGCTGATCGATTTTAATTTCTTAAGAGCATTTTCCGCGAAATCCCTAGACTGCTGTTTAAATTTTTCAGATTCAAACTCTCCAACAAAAACGAAAAAAATTATGCTACGACTCTCGAGGTGAGAAAAATCATGAAACTGAGGAGAGAGCTGACGAAAGTTACTATCATCCAAGGATAAGATATTTTTCTCGTTAGCTGCGTTGAGATGTCGCAATTCTTGCAAATCGTAAATGCCTGAAATAGCGTATGCAGCTATTTTGACATCAGCTGCAATTGAATCGATAAAGTTTTTATCAAGAGCACACGCTAGTAAATGAGCACCAGCAGAATGGCCAGCAAATGAGACTGATTTGATAGAATTTTTCTTTACATAATCGCTAATCCACTTAAACGACTCCTTAATCTCCAATACCACTTCTTGAAGACTAACTGTTGGACACAATTCGTGATCAACTACAATAACTCGAACTCCACTTTCCACCAAAGGTCCAGCTAAGTAACTCGAACCCCATTTATCGCACATCTGCCAGTAACCACCATGAACAAATACAAGAAGTGGAGAATCAGCACTCAAGTCATCACCGTAAATATCCAATTTTTGACGGAATGTCGATCCATAGGCGATATTTAGTCGGCAATTGTAAGTATGGCGAACTTTCTCAGATTCTAGAAATAAAAAAAAATTAATCAATTACATAGATATGGCTAATAAAATCATCTTACCCTTCGTTGTGAACTCAATGTAGTTAGCAAAGAGCTCATCACGATTTTCAAATCTTTTCGAGAACAACGATGGCGTATATTCGATTTCTAAAGCTTGCTTCGCTTCCATTCTCTTAGAAAATCGAATTTCAAATGAACCGCAAATGCTGAAACATAAACCGGTTATCAGTTGACCTTCCATATGGCTTCTCAATGTTGTTTTAAAAATGGTTTTATTGAGCTCACTTATATAGTCACAAAAATTTATTTTGAAGCACCATTATTGATGGTGTAGCCAACTAAAAGGTATCCACTTGATCCTGTGATTTGAACTTCCGGATGAGTTCGCATGGGGAGCACTTGATAGTTTCTCATCCAATTTGAAAGCAATCGGAGATTAACAACAGAATCGAGAGATTTTAATGCAAAGAAACATTCCATTAAGATTTCCTTGCAGGTGTGGAAGATTACGATGGGTCGACCAGGATGCACAAACCGAATTAATTCCTTTGCAATATTTGAAGGATCTTCTTTTGAAACTATGACAAGCGAGTCAACTTTTTCTTTAAGGACTACAATTGCTTCGTCGTTCTCGAACTGCCACTTTTGCTTTTTTAAAGCTTTTGATTGGACACGGTCTGCCTGTTTACTATCATTATTCTTTGTGAGATCGATTGCAGCTTCGCTTGCTTCATCATTTACTGTTAGTTCCATTTTTGCAACTTTCGCTGAGTTCACTTCTTCTTCGCCGTCATCAGCTTTTCTTTTTCTATTTTCAGAGTCCTCCACATTTGCTTCCTTCAATTCACCATTAGATGAGCTTTGATAAAACTGTCTGAGGACCGAGTAAAGGTTTACTGAAATACATTTCTTCTCGTGTTGCTTGCTGAGATTTAAAGCAAGAACTGCTTGTGTCTGAGCAAAGTTTCCTGGATGGAGATGAACCATCTTTGAATCGCCTGATTCTCCCATTGAGTTAAGAAATGCAGCTGGCAACAAACCACTGGTTCCAGCATCGTAAACCAAATAGTTTCCTGTAGAGTTGACACCAGAGTAAGAAATCAATTGCGAAAGAGAATCTATTCGTAGACCCAGTGGCTTCTCTGGGTCCTGACGATAAAATATCTCAGCTATAAGACGGATTGTAGGTCTGCGAATCTGAATGAAGTCGAAATATTTCTTCTCTTTTTTCTTGATGTATTTCTCTTGGGAAAATTCAGTTTTTTCGTTGAATGACTTTGAGTTAGCGACTAATGTTCCGATGATTTCTTTAGAGTCTGAGATGTTGTCACGCATGCTAAGAATTTCCTCGTTTGACAGTGATTGCGACTAAAATAATTTAAAGTTCTAATATCTTAAAGATCAGTATCGATTTCAACTCTTTACCTGTCCGTCGTCATGAATATTTCGATTGTCCGTTCCTGATTCAATCGTCTTAAGAATCTCCTTGAAGTCCGTCGCATTTTCACAAGGCTCAAGGCTATAGATTCTTCTTTTGCCGCCTTCCTTAATCGTCATCTTGAATGTTTTAAACCAAGGCTGATCAGCAATTGCTTTCAGTTCGATAGTATCTCGTCCCATTTGCACTGTAGTCTCGGAATCCGTGAATTTATGAAGCTTAGTGAAGTTCTGACGTTGAACGACAACATATTGTCCCTTCTGAATAACTTGTTCCATTTATTTATCTTAAAAGATTCCGGTATGTTTACGAATTTAAAGCGTGTTTTCAGTAAATTTTTTATTGAACATGTCGAGCGTTTTCAAGAATTCATCGAAAGCAGAAACAAAAATTTTTTTGATAAAAAAATCGGCTTTTTAACCATAGTTCAACATTTATTGAAATAAAAAAACAAATCGATACGATGGGAGACAAGAACTCGGATCAAAGTATTATGGACAAGTCGATGCGGTCCGTCTTCGGTAAATTTAATAATTAAAATGAGTACATGAAACATTTTGCACATAGAATTTCATTTTCAGTTGGCAACATCCCATACGAAGCAACCGAGGAGAAGCTTAAAGACATTTTTAGTGAAGTAGGACCAGTTCTTTCACTAAAACTGGTGTTTGATCGTGAAAGTGGCAAGCCGAAAGGCTACGGCTTCTGTGAATTCAAAGATCAGGAAACAGCTTTGTCAGCAATGCGTAATCTAAATGGATACGAAATCGGAGGACGAACATTGAGAGTCGACAATGCTTGTACAGAGAAGTCGAGAATGGAAATGGCAGCTTTGCTTTCGGGACCTCAAGTAGAAAATCCTTACGGAGACCACTGTGATCCCGATTCTGCACCAGATATTATCAGTAAAACTGTTGCTTCACTTCCGCCAGAGCAAATGTATGAGCTGATGAAACAAATGAAGGAATGCATTCAAAACAATCCTAATGAAGCACGTCAGATGTTAATACAAAATCCTCAGTTGGCATATGCGCTTCTTCAAGCACAGGTTGTCATGAGAATTTTAGATCCCAGTCAAGCAGTTGTGAGTTCCTCTAAAATATTTATCGTGGCTTCTAATAATTCTTTATTTTTTTTAGACTTTTCTTTTCAAGCCGAATCAAATGCCACCAGTACTGACAAACCAAACAACCGCTCAAGGAATTCAATCGATGATGAATCAAGCATTGTCTTCAATGGGACAGCCTGGACCTCAAGGCGGCTTCGGTCAAGATATCGATCTCCGATCGGTCGATCCAAGACTTGTAGGAAGACAGCCTGGAGGTTCAATGGATCTCGACATGCGAATGATGCCCAATCAGATGCAAATGGGTCAAAGCTATGATCAGCAGCGACCACCTATTCAACATCAACGCCAATTTCAAGGAGATCCAAGACAACGCGGAAATGATCCTAGAGATCCGCGACAAAAAGCTCAGCAGCAACAACAACAGTCTCAACAACAGAATTCTCTTGCAGCTCAACTTCATCGAGGAATATCCAATGATGCAACAGATCAAGAGAAGGCAGCGCTTATCATGCAAGTATTGAAGCTGACTGATGAGCAAATCTCTTGTTTACCGCCAGAGCAACGTGCATCAATCCTCGTATTGAAAGAGCAAATTGCCAAAAGTGCAAATTTGAAGTAAATTCAACTCTTAATTTAAAATATTTTGTAAAACTTTGGGAACGGACAAATGTCGTTCATAATCTTTGAATATAAATAACGCAAAAACATAATCTTCAACAAATATTTTTTACCTCTGTGCTCCATATTTTTATT
This sequence comes from Smittia aterrima, assembly GCA_033063855.1. Classification (NCBI taxonomy): domain Eukaryota; kingdom Metazoa; phylum Arthropoda; class Insecta; order Diptera; family Chironomidae; genus Smittia; species Smittia aterrima. Next base: position 19,429,378 of record CP093831.1, read on the forward strand.
TTGATGCTGAAAAAAAAATATAATCGGACGAGTAAAATTACCAATTTTTTGATTTATTGATTATTGAAATATCTCATCGCATCTACAAAATATTTATTAATATTACGTAAGAAAAATATTTGTTAATACTCGCAAAATAATTTTTCATAAAAGTTCCTTAAAGCTACAAGTTAAAATCATTCTAAAACGCCTCGTTGCACGATGAGATTTATCTTGTCACCTGAAGCAGCAATTAAAGGCACAGTTAGGCAACAGTCGAAATCTAAAGTCTTTGTTCCATTAACCTGGAAGAAGATCGAGTATGAAAATTCATAGTTATTCAAAGGTATTAAAATTACCTGAATGATTCTATCATAAGGTTTTAAAACAGCGACTTGGTCTGCTGGTCCACCTGATCGAATCCTGTTGATGTAAACCCCTCTCTCATATAATCCGTCAGATACTGAGAATCCGTAATCATCATAGACTTGATCCTTAAACAGTGTCACATGAATTGTCTTTAATTGACCGTCACTATTGTTGCTCCCACTACGACTACTTGAGTTTGAAATTATGTCTGCTTTGTTCATATTGTTTGGTCGTCGTTGAACTTCAGCATAAAGTGCTTGAGGTTGCGGAAGATTCTCGATTATTGACATTGTTGAATTTGCCATATGACTGCTTCTCGATAATCTTATCTCAATGACATCATTTTGGACTTGAAGGAGCTTTGTAGCAATCGAAAGTGGAATTCCAATCACGCTTTCATTGTTGATCGCAAGCAGTGTATCGCCAATTTGAATCTGGCCGGTGTTGAAAGCAACGCCACCGTCTTGAAGTCCACTGATCACGATAGGCTTCTGTCCATCTTCATTTCCAGCCAGCGTAATACCTAATGGTCCGCCATTTGGTTGTAGTTGTACATTAAACACATTTTGTTGTGTGAAGAACGATGAATTCATGAGATTATTATTGTTCTGAAGATTTGACAAACTTGATAAGTTCAAATCTGTTTGAGTTCCATGAGAAATGTTGGCCGTCGGTCCCATACTGAGACTCATCATCTTCTGCTGTGCTGTAGCGTAGTCAACGCTGTTGTAATTAACGAGATCTGTCGCAGAAAATGAATTTCCCATGGTATCTTCCGGATCGTTTTTATTAGGCTTTAATGTGTTCCAATAACGAGGAAGAGCTTGAGGCGCAGGGACTACAGAATAATGCGGTTCTTCGTAGGAGGAGTCGTTTTTAAACTTCATTTGTGATTCAGCTGATCGCCTACGGTTTTATAAAAAAAAATGATATAAAAGTAAAAGTAAATTCAAGGAGCAACTTACAAATTGTTTCCGAATCCACCAAAAGTGTTTGTCGTCGCATCATAATTCGCATAAGTCACCGCATTCTGTCGATTCTGATTATCAAACAAAAAATCTGGAATCGAATTTCGTCGGATTGTTAACGTGACACAATCATTTCTGTTTTCTTTCAGTAAAATGTCAACGTTGAAATGTTGAATTGGATGTGAGTCAATTGCTAGAACGAGATCGCCGACTTTGACACATGCTCGATGTGCTGGAGAGCCAGGTTTAATGTCTGTCACGATAAATGCTCCGTGTGATGAACCGTTAACAGTGACCCCAAGTCCCGAGTTTCTGCTCCCTTTCATTAGTTTAATGTTAAAAATTCCTCTCGCAGAGTCATCGCTTATTATCATCTCAAACTCGATTTCAAGCTCAACCCAGTGAGTGTTACCAGCTATGTTCTGTGGTTGATGAAAAGCAATTGGCGTATCGCGCATGATTTGTCTAATCAAATGAATGTCGAGATTGTAAAGTTTATTCACTGACACGATGCGATCGCCTTTCTGAATGCAACCCGATCTGTCAGCAACTGAGTCCTGTACAATTTTGGTAATGACGAAGCTATTTCCCGCCTGAGTATTCATACTCAAGCAAAGGCCTGATCCATTTGAGCAGTCGAGAACAACTTGAATTTTTTCCGTTCGTGTCATTTCTCGGACCATCAGCCCATTATTGTCCAATGGCAATGAACTTTTCCTATAGAACTTCTTGTTTTGATTCATTTTTGGGGTGCGTCGAGGATCCATTGTGTTGAAACCGTTGAATTTGGGACTAGCACAATTTAATCCTATGACAAGATAAATGAAAAAAGAAAAACGAAACTTTAACTACGACTCTCTCGTGACAACTTTATTACTGCCCTGGAACATCAACAAGCACTTAACGCGACATGTTTCTGTTTTATTTAGAATGTTAGACGAATCAAACTCTAACGCATCACAGGATATTATTAGAAATGTTGGGAAAATCTCTTAATCATTGCAGGGCTGCTCGACATTTAATTTTTTCTGTGAGCTCAACCACCTCGCCAGTTTAAAAATTGATCAACTGTGTTTTTGTAAAAATAAAATAGTAAGCTCTCTTGCCTATCATAAAAGTTATCAAAAGAATTAACTGCTCATAATTTCCTTCAATTCTAATCATGGATGATTGACGTGCGCCGACTCTTACAAATCCGAAAAGCAATGGCATTCTGAGAAAACAATTATCAGCGCTCAGCCATTAAGAGATCTCACATCCGCTCGCGGGAAGAAGCTGCCAGGGTCTGCGACTCTAATCGTCGTAATTAATTCGATTTACATTCTTCGTCGCCCCTGTGACTCATGCTAAAGAAAATTTACAAAAAAAAAACGTTGCATGAGAGTTCAGACAGCATCAGAGACACAACAGCTGGCGAGGCGCAAGAAGAGAAGCACTTTCAGGAATTTAATGATCGTGAATCGTCTCACAAACGAAAACAAACAAAAAATTTTCTTTCCTCAACATAAAAAAAGAAAACGACGACTTTAAAAAATATGTTTGACTCGATGCAAGTTAGCGAGAAAAATTTCTTCTCTCCAAAGAACGCGATCGACGATAAAAATAATTTGAAATTTATGTCTGGTCGATTTTGGTAGAGCGTGAAAAGTGTGAAAGTCAAATTGATGAGGTTGACAATGTAAACAGAGTTGTTTGGGAGAATGTCAAAGAAATAAAATCTTTTTTTAAAGAAAAATCTGGAATTTTCCTAGTTGCACAAGATGTGGAGATCACTCACCTTTTCTTCGTAAAATGGCATGCGCGGGAAGAATTTGAATTTGTGTGAAGCCTTTTGTGCAGTTTGCATCCAATAACTGTAGTACATCGTCAGGAGTAAACGCTGTGTTTTCGACTACAGTCTCGTCAACGGTTAGGATTTGATCACCGACTGACAAAGCACCGCAACGATCAGAAATACTCGCTGCGATGATGCTAGAGATAAATATTCCCGTGGGTTGAATTCCATCGATTCGGTTGAAGTCCGAAGACAGCGGCATGAAGTTGCTTAACACGAGACCCATTTGTTCACTCATTGAGCGTTCGATCTCAATCAACAAGGGACCGAGAGAGAACTCGACAGTCTGCATAACTGATACTTCATACTCGATTGTCAGATTGCAAAATGGTGAGTTGTGTCCGCATTTAAGAATTTGTTGAGCTTCTGAGAGAGATTTATGAATCAACGAAATCTGAAATGAAACTTAGAGTTGGACGATAGACAAGAAAAACATTAAAAACTTACATTGTCAACACGAAGTACACGGTCGCCAGGTTTAATGCGGCTTGTTTTGTATGCTGGTCCATAGGCACGAACATTTGTCACGATAATTGGCATCTCAGATCCGCCACGCAGCGTCAAGCCAAGGCATCCATTTTCCCTTTCAACTGTGACTTGTGCCAATTTCGTTGTGACGCACAAACTGTTTTGAGAGACTAAGATAAGATAAACGTCAAATTCACAATGATCATCAATCAAATTAACCAACACTTACGATAATCAGGCAGCGAATATTCAATTTCAATCACTGCACTTTCATCTCGATTGTGCAGCAAAAGGTTCATTGCTTGCTCGTTTGTCAACCCAACTGTCGAGACGCCATCAATTTGATGAATTCTGTCACCAGGCGCTAAAAAATCCGCACTCGGCTCCAATAAATTGATCGCTTCAATCATCGGCGGATACGAAATATCTGAACGATCTGCGAGTAAAAACAGGAAACTTTAAAATTTGTCACAGAAAATTTTAATGGGCAAGATTGTCAAGTTTTCATTCACGGCAAGCAGACTCTATTTCAAAAGAAATCATAAATCAGGGATGACGAAATTTTTCACAAAGTGCGTGACTCAATACTGAACCATCAGAGCCTCGAAAGCTTGGGTTGTCTTCAGTATTTCTTCATTTCTATACAGGATTCTCCTCGTCGCAGAGTCTTCAACAATCACTCTTGAAACTTTTCTCATCTTAAGTTTGCCTCTTAAGAAAATTTCCTCTTCTTCACCATCGGAAATAAATTATAATTAAATGTGAAAAGATTTCGCGTTTGCGATGTTTGTTTTGGTTTTGTGATGTTTGTCTTTTCACTTCGTGATCGTTGGGATCGTTGAAAGGAAGAGAGATGGAGAGGCAAGCGCAGCCAATTATGTGCCAACGAATGAGACAATTTTTCTCCTCGACGCTTCATAATAAATGAGAAGACATAGGCAGAAGACATGTTCGTGATTCGTGCGGGTTTTTGCGCTACGTTGCCACTTCTCTTGTGCTCCATGCTGATGAATGAGCTATTAATACTTTCAATGCGAAAATACGAGCGCCGCGTAAGCATCTGTACTTCTAATCGTATCGAATCTTTTTTAACGATCCACTTTTCGTCTGCTGTTTCTCTTTGCCATTTAATCATTTTTCTTTACGACTCGACGAGCCTCACACACAGCTCGCTTGTTTTCATTTTCCTAACGACCACTTGGCGGCCACTGATAGACCATTGCTGCCCACGCCGAACGCGCGCTTGTATGCTTTATGATCGAGTTTTCATTCAGCATTCGCGAAAAACGAAACGATTCACGATTGAAACGAGAGTACGCGACTTGAAGGAAAAAACTTTGTTTCTTGAAATTAATTTGACATCGCTCCAACATGATTTCTTACATCTTAATGATATGTGAAGAGAAGTCTTGTTTTCGTTTCGATTATTTTTAGAATGCAAGCAGATACTTTTAAGATGGGGGAGACAGCGAAGGTGCAAACGAAGCGTCAAACTTACCAACGAAGATGATGCCCATCGACTGGCAATTCTGTCTAGGAATAGAGATGGTTGCGTAAGTTGATCCACGATCAGCAGCCAATCCCGAGTCTTCTGATTGTGCTGGACTCATTGCTCTTCCATCTAATCGAGAAACTGTGAATAAAAAATTGAGTTTGATCAGAAAACAATGTAATGAGATTGTCAGTCGTCGACTGCATGTGGCGAAGCTTCCGAAAGAATTAATTAGCAAAGATTAAATGACAAATTATTAATTAAAATTCTTGCAATCTAAATCTTATTCGAGCGAGACTCTCGAACAGATAAAAGAAGCCATTAATTCAAGTTGAATAAAGCGTGAAGAAATCACTGACTTCAATCTCTGGCTTTTCCGAGAAAACTCTTGGTTTTCTTCGCATCGTCTTTGAACAGAAGACTATAAATTAGAGACATCTCACGATTAGGTTAAGCGGGTTGGCAGCAAGGAATCACAACGCCGTCCAATTTATGGGATGTTCTTGAAACGTTGGCGGCTTCATAATTCTGCGCTTGTTTCGGTAGCGCGATGAAAGATTGTGAAAGAAAAGTGTTTGAACAATAAGAAGGCGGGTAAACTAAATCAAAGTTTTCAACGACTTCAATAAGAAGCATTCAATTTGTTCTTCCATACGACACCTGCTTTCATTAAATTTCAAAAATTATGAAATCTTACAAGATCTTTTCCAAAACATTTTAACCCTGTGAGGTGCAATCGAGTGAAACCAATAAAAAGTTGTCGGTGTCATATATAAGCAGGAAACTGTAATAGAATTATGCTTCACATCGATTAGATTCATATAAAATTTATCATAAACTGTTTAAGGCATAAACTGATTTCAGAATCTCAGTATCGCAACAAAGTCAAAGCTTAATCTTTTGTATGTAAATCGAAGTCATTTCGAGTACAGAGCGCTGCTTTATGACTTTCCAGATGAACGAATTGCTTTAAGAGACATACAGCAATTGTTAGTTCTCATTATTCGGATATTCACGACGATCTATAGAATGAACGTCTTTTAAGCATGGAGCTGCAAAATTTGCGTTTCTTCATGCAACATAAAAGTTGCCACAATGTTGGTTTGTCGGGATTTGCTTGAAATTTAATGTTTGTCATCTTTGTTTGATATTTTTGCCTTAGGAGAAAAGAAGATTAAAACGTCAAGAGATCCGTGATTTGGATTTTGACTTCCGTTTCACTTGTCAGGGATCTGTAAAATCGCTTATGATGATTGAGAGAAAAAATAAATGTTAATGACTTTAAAAGACATTCGCAAGTTTAGTCCTAACAAATGAAACGTTTTTTCTCTAGAGCGAAACGACTGGAAGATATTTCATGCCACACACAAAGAGCCTTGAAATGCAACTTGTCGCAACGTTATTAATCAACAAGAGAGTTGTATGACAAATCATGCGTAGAGGCTGGGAAGAAATCTCCCTAATCCACATGTAGCATCGTCTGTTTTCTCAATCCCATGCGAGAAATTCGTTGAGGAGGATGAAAACCAATTTTCTACGCGACTTCCTTTTTAAATTCACTTTAATTATTTTATAATCGCAAATTAATGCAAAGTCGAAGCGAAACTCAATTAATTTTTCGTATTTACTTTGGCTGCTCATTAGAAGGCGCATTGGAGGTAATAAATCTTTTAACAAAGCACAGCATAGCATCGTTTCCCGCTGCACAGATTTTCCTCGAGCTCACGAGCGTCTCCCTTGAAACGTGATGATTGCGCAAAGTAAAAATATCTTTGAACTTTATTCACTTTCTCAATAAGTATTGGGAATCACTCGGCTTGTTCTGTTTAAATTTAGACTGATTCTGCTTGGGGTGAAGTCTCAACTGAAGCACACGATAGATATCAGAACTAAAAAGTGTTAAGAAATAAATTAATTTATTAATTCAATTGAAAACATCTTGAGAGCGAGTGTGAGCAGTTAATCGACTGAAACTAAAATTATTTTTCAGCCCTTTCTTTTAGGTGACTAGATAGGTTTAGAGATTAAAATGTTTGATAAAAATTCAGATCCTTCAATTTCAAGGTTGAGTTCAAGATATTGATAAGAAAATATCATCAATATTAAACAAAAACAACTCAATCAACTAGTCACCAAAAAAAAACTTTAAATTTGCTCAAATCACATGAGAAGTCGCAAGACACAAGTCACGTTATTTTGCTTTGAGAAAAGCCAAGCGCCAATTCCCGTTGCTTTATTTATGTTTTCTTCAATCTCCGCTTGAATGAATCAGTCTGATCTTTCGAAATAAAGTCGAGTAACGAGGTTTAGTAAGACGAGCAGGAAGAAGAAGAAGAAAATCTGTTTTCCCTTTGATATTTGAAGATTTTCGCAACTTCACATCAACTCGGGTGATTAATCGAATTCAATTTAAACGAACTACTCAGATCATCTGTTGCGTATGAACTTTCTGTCCGCGAGTAGTATTGGATTGCTTATTCTAGCGAGACCGCTTGAACTACTGAAACAAACAAATCCACCAGGCCATTTATAACGAAATTCAATTAATTAATTGATTACTGAAATGATAATTTTTCTATTCGAGTGGGGTCGAGCATTAATGAGTTTGGATTCAGTCAAGCATGAGACCCTCCAGACAAAAACTTCTCCAACTGACGAAACCTCACTCATGAAATTCTCCTATTTTCAACCAGACGCGAAGAAGCTTCGAGGGTCAATAATTGATGAGCGTATCGCTCAATTTGCTTTATGATCAATTCATGCAATAAATTGTGGAGAAACGTGATTAATATTCATTGTTGTTTTGAGCGAGTTCCGTTGTAATTTAATTACAGCTTCAATCTGATTATTGGTTGAAGAACCTAAACGATGTGTGTTAAGGAATTGCACATTTATTAAGGCTTTCCTTTCATCGGGCGGTTCTTTAGGATTCGCTTCATTAATCATGATCAATTTTCTTCGTTGCTAAGCTCATCATGACAGCGGTTGAAACTTCAAAGCATCACACAACTGTTTTACTCATCCCCAGCTCGATTCATTGCCAAGAGAATGCATGGAATCCACATCAAAGCAAATTCATTCAACTCGCACTTGGTCGCATCGACGCGGCGAATATTTCAAACTTTTCTCGCTCCTTGCAAATGTTTACACATCAATTATGAAAGTTTACGTTTCAGTTAATGTTTGGGCGTAATAATCACTCAAATTACTTAATTTTTAGTTTACGCGTTTTATTATGTCTGAGCTGATTCCTCTAGGGAACGTCTGCGAGTGAGGTTTATTATAGAATTTGCATGAAAATTTTACGCGGTTCAAGAGAGAAACTTCCCTCGTCGCCCGGCACCACGCTGATTCATAAACGTCAAAGGAGCTGTAAACAAAAAATTGTTTGTCGAGGGAGCAGGGTTGGCGAACAGCTGTTTTTTGCAATTTTGCAAATAGGAAATTTGAATACTAAATCGTCGATGGCCGCAAAACGAGAAAGAACTATGATGATTCATGCAAAAAAAACCATTCGTCGAGATATCAAATATCTGAGCGGAAAAACTTTGAAATAATCGTAAAATGTGTCAGAATCTCAAGAAGCCTCACCTTGATGCAATCCATTTGCCAAGTGAATCGTCGACTGATTATTGGTGGGTGTCACCGCAGATATTGTCTCATTTTGATCGTCGTCTTTGTACCCATTTTTATTTCCACTTAGATTCAATTTTCCACTCACGGCCGAGACACAGCTCGTCGTTGCCGACTTTTTCGACTTCCACAGCTTCATCGAGGTTTTTCTCGTGTTTCTTGTTTATTTTTTCCCTTCACTCGCTCGATTTCCACTCGGTAACTTTTTTTTCTCGTTGGTGGAATATTCACAATTCAGTGGCACATTTTCACAATATTTTCATTCACTTTTGAATTCACATCAAGAATTCTTGCAATTCGATTTGATTTTCCGCTTTTTTTACTGCGAGAAAATATTTTCAGTCGACTTTCCACAAAATTACATAAAATGAAAAAATAATCTTTAATGAAATTTTATTTTTCAAATTTTCTTTAGCGCGAGCACAACGACGATCTTCAATTCGTTAAGAACGATCATCTGCAACTGAAATGAGAATTGAGGAAAATTTTCCGGCAAACGTCTAACTCTCTCGCAAATGATTTTCTTCTCTCATTCTACCCACACACGCGTGCTTGAATGTTTACAATCCTCTCAGCGAGTGGCGATCAAAACTCTTCATTTGATGATGGAAATCTTGTTAATGTTTTATTGTTTTCTCCGTTTTAATGTCAGCAATTGGAAACTCTTTTGTTTATAATTGAGGAAATGAGCTGAGTTCTGTAAAGTAGTTAAACAATAGAAACTCTAATAAGGAGAAAAAAAATTCTTTTATTCCAACGATTTGTTAGTAGAATTCTTAAAATGGAAAATTCTAAATAATTAAATATTCTCGCGCCTCTCACATTTTCCGCGCACAAAATTATGAATTTTTCAAGGTTTATTTTTAGCGGCAGAACGAATTTCTTTCCTTCTTCGTGTCATCAGCGTAAACACTGATGTAGATTTATGACAAATCTCAGCCGCTTCACAAGTGAAAATGTTCTTAATGTTTTAATTGAAAAAGCGTTTCTTTAAATGGCTGAAAGGCGGCGAATGCAGCATAAATAATTAATTAGAATCATATTTTAATCTCCATCAGTCGTGTCTGAGTCATCTCGTGTTGGATTTTCCGTATGATTAATATTTAGCGAGTTGTTTGGGTGGATAGGGGAAATGGGTTTATTCATTTGAATGTTTGGAATGAATTTGGAGTCTATATCAATATCGAAACAAAAAAGGCAATTTTAAAATACATAACTTGTAACTGCTGCTATACAATTCTGGGCAAAAGCCCAGTTGGGAACACGCTTCAATAAATTTTTAAATTCATTCGTGTAATCGTTTTGTCCATCAAATTTCATTGAAACAAGTGTGATGTCTACGATAGCATTTTGTGATTTGTCTTCTGATCTTAATGTAAGATCAAAGTGGAACGGCTCAGTATCGATTCCATTAGCAATCGAAATGAAATAAGTCTTGTTAAAAGTCTCAGGAATATCATTAAGGAAGCTCCAAGAGATAAGATCAGCATTTCCTCGAGGACGGATGAAAATAGAGCTCAGTGATGTTCCGTTAACGGTGAAAATTAGTTTTGTTTTACTTTCATCTAAGTTTTCCTTTTCATGCAAGTCGATGACAGCAATATCAGATAATTTTGGGGTTGATCCTGGAAGCCATTGTCCGCTAATTTAAAAAGAATTTATTGTTAAAATTTGGTTTCATACATTTTGCAATGACTTACCCAACCAAGAGCGATCGACTTGAAACTAAAGGCAAACCACAAAAGAGTTCATCATTACATATTTCACTGAAGTGAACAGGTTCATCAGGAATTGCGATCCCCTCGATAGTTTTTTTGGAGTGACGATCCCATTGCATGAAATAATAACCAGCATCGGAATATCTTAACTCGCCTCGCTCATCAAAGAAATTTCTTACTGTATTCTAAAAAAAATTTTAGGCTTTGACAACTAAAGAAAATTTAAAAATTCTTCTTACAACAATGTAATGCCTTTGAATTGCAGGATTTCCAGTTGAATCATTTTGATAAGGAAATCCTACTGAAGTTGAAGTTGCAAGGAAAATTGAGATGAGAAAAATTGTGATAAGAGTTAAATATTTGGTGACTTTGGATTTTAGAAGTTGAGCAAGAGGCATCTGCAGAAAACAGTCATTTTAAAATAAATGAATAAAATCCATTCAGTTCAAAGTTACCATGTAGCTGCAGATAAAAAGCGTCGTCGCACAACAAATTATTGATATGAGAGCATCAGGGTTTCGATTGCTTCCAGATCTTCCTGTGATAGGTATGAAAAGGTCCAAAATCATGTTGTGTAGGTAAGTTGACCAAATAATAGCGAAGAACTGCCCGTACAGATGAATTAGGACCCATTTGTGAACTGTAAATTATTTTCACTTAAAATATACAAATGTATGCAAAGTCTCGAATTTCATTTAGTTGCTCACCTGAATTGTGAAGTCCAAAAAGGTAAATTGATGTACTACTGATTAAGTTGATCAATAGAATAATCATGACTAAATAACCACTGCGAATACCGAGTACTGTCACTCCTAATGTGATAATTCCCCAAAAAACGTTGACACCGTTCATTCGTGCCTGTATTTTTAGTCCAAGGCTAATCGGTGACTTCTTATTTGCGAAAGTCGCTACAAATAAATCTTGAACTACGACATGAGCGAAAAGGGCAATAATTGAATAGATTCCTGGAGCTAGAAACGTATTTCGATACCAACTCATTGAGTGGTCCATTTGATCGAGGACATATGCGGTGATGTAACAGAGCAGACCAGAAAAGCCTGAGCCAAACACAATTGAAACAAACCCAAGAAGAGTTTCAGACAAAATATTTTTAGCATGACTGTTAACCGTAGTTTTCGTTAGGGTAAGAAATGGAATGACGATTGATAGAATCACAACCAAAAAGTTTATCGCAACTCCAGCTTCCTTTGAATATGTCACAAAGAAGAATCCGATGAAATCAAAGTAAACCGCGGATGAATTCTTTAAAGATTCCTACAAATTATGATTTTAGTGCAAATACGCAAAATTTGTAAAATTCAATTTCTTACAGTAATATTGCCGAGTTCATTTGAGTTTGCTAGGGAAAGTACAAGGTGGAGCATATTTTCGCCAGTTCTTTGAAGTACACCTGGTGTCAAGTAATTTATGGAATCAAACTTTGTGTGATACCGATAACCCTTTGTTGCGTGTGCAAAGTCCAAACCAGCAAGGTTTCCGAAATCTCTAAAGACACGAAAGTCTGTGTCGCTCGGAATAATACCGGATTGAAATATTTCCTCGCTCGCAACTTGAGCATATGGACGACTGACTGCTTGATAATGATTCAAAAGCCAGCTGTTTCCCGGACCGGATTGGAATAATATTTCCTTGCCTCCTGATCCTCCTGCCTCAAGATTGATGAATGCTCTGATATCGTTCGCCCATTTGTGCTGAGTGATAAAGCCATGTGATGCTCTCAATCCTGTTTCTTCCGCACCATTAAAAACAAAGATGATCGTGTGCCGGTTTTTAGTTTCCTTTGTTGAAAGGATTGAAAGTAATTCAAGCATGATGGCGCAATTTGCTCCATCGTCTCCTGCTCCAGGACTGCAAAAATTTAAATCAATGATTAACATTGCTAATGGCAACTTGATGATAAACAAACACCACCTGCCGGGAACCGTGTCGAAATGACAATTCATCATTAGAGCGTTCGGTGTTTCGCCTTCTAGCCTCACGACCAAGTTTTGAATCTTCCTGTAAGAAGTAACCATTCCATATGGTTTGAACTGCAAAAAATAGTTTCCCGACGCAACTTGGTGATCGAAATTCACGTTTTGCCTTTCGCTGGCCCTCGACTGAATATTCACAATCCGTTTCTTAAGAAAATTCAAGGCAAGATCCTCATTTTCTTTGCTTCCTGTCACCTTCGGCCCCATGTCATTTAAAATTCGGAGGTCACTCCATGCTTCTCGACCAACAAACGGAATATTCTAAAATCAAATTTTTTTCAATAATTTTCAATTGTGTTTTTTGCAATTTTGTACTTACAGAATCTTTAAGCTCAGGGACATACTGAAAAATCTGGGATGAAATGTTTGCAATGACAATCACATAAATCAAACCAGCGATAAACAATAATGAGTTGACACTATGCACGCTCTTTCTTTTCGAATAATCTAAATTGAACAATATTAATTTTATTCTGAAATATTTGTTAATGTTTTTTAAATTACCAATATCGGGATCAATGACAACTTCGTTCTTAGATTTACTTTTATTTGCTCTTTTCATTTTTAGGCATCAATAAATATCTGTGATTACATTAAATTATTTTATATCAACTTATTTGTTTTCTTTTGAAATGTGAACACTGTTCGGTGAAAAAACAAAGTGTTGCCCGCATATATTAATCGTAGGAAAATATTTTTTTAGTTGGAATATTTTCATTCCGTTAAAAGTTAGCAAAATTTCTTAAGCACGGTCTCAAATTTTTGCTCGCGTTCTTCATTCGTGTTGGTGAGATAGCTTTGAAGATCTATAAACTTTTTAAGTGATTCTGAATTCAGCTGGGCAATTTGATCTTTTGGTCGATTCAATAAATTGTTGAGGCAGAACGTTGGAAGTGTTGGATCTTGGTAAGTAACGCAGTTTTTAAGAATTTCGTTGATGATCTTGACCGGAATAGTTCGTGTTTGATTAAGTTTAATTAAATACGGCAAAAGTCTAATGAGATCTGGACCAGTTGATACGATCATTTCCAGAAGAATTTCTTGTCCGATTGGTGTATCGCTGTGATTGTTGATGACAAAAAGAATAGCTTTATAGAAAGGAAACTTTGCATGAACTACAAGAGCGTCGACGATGTTTTTATAAAACTTAATCATTCGAGGAGTCTTCTCGCAATCTTTAATCATCCAGGAAAGACGTGATTCAAAGTTTTCTTTTTTGATCATCAATTCAGCAAACAACGAAAAATATTCCTCAAACATTTTCGGATAATTCGTTGTTACGTCATAAGCCTCAGTAATAATCTTGATTGACTCTTGTTCAAGAGTGGCGCGAACTGCAAATTCCGCTGGATATTTATGCAGTCTTTGGCAAGTTTTATCTGTACATGTGTTAGTTGTAAATTCTGGACACAACCCTCCGAAATGAGCTTTCAGAACTCTGTCGGTCTTCGTATCAACTGTTTTCACAGCGGCTTGCATAATCGTGTTAGTGTTTTTGTCGAATTCTGCTTTAGCATTTTCCTCAAGCAAACTATCTTTGATCATATTTGTAACTGCGATAGGTTTTTCTTTACGAATTGTTAACTTCAGTTCGTCTTGTTCGGATGAATACAGTGGAAGTGCTGGAATAACTTTTGGCTCCTTTGATGCTGCTGATTTTGGAAGCACATAGTCCTCATCATCAATATCATCCAAATCGCTATAAAAAGAAAAAAGAAAAAATTAAACATTGAATTAAAATCTTGCACAACTTACTCTTCGTCAGCGCAAAGCGAAAGAACTGCCTCGTCCTCATTGGCTGGACATTCGGAGGCTGAATCATGATCCGATTCGTCTCCATCATCATGACATCGCATATGTGATGAGTCAAGCTCATCTTCCTTTGAAATATTCTCAACCACTTTCTCTGCCTGATATGGTTGTTTCTGATTTTCATTTGCCGATTCCAAATCTTTTGAGTTCTCATTAACGGAAGAACTATCAGAATCATTGTTAAGTTCCTGCTCACTCTCGGAAACTGGTGATTTAGATGAAGCTTGCGGAATGTCATCATCACTCTCTGAGCTGCTGTTAGATTCACGGTTAAACTTGCTTGGTGTACTCTCTTTGGGAATTTGCTCTACCTTTCGGTGTATGACTTTGATTGCGACGACTTCTTTTGCAAGTGCTGGTGGTGAGATCATTGATTGTGTTTCTTCAATCTTCTCAGAAACAATTTGATTTTTTTCTACCAGTAGCGATGGAGAACTAGTTAGTTTTGTTAACTTGGGAATAACGAAATTATTCGAGTATTTCTTTGATTCCTCCTTGTTCTTTTTCTCAGTTTCTTCCCATCCGTTGTTAATTGTAAAGATTCCTCCAAGCGCTTCTAGTCCAGATGGCTTAGGCTTCGAAACCGTTTTTTTGATTGGTTTATCGGTTTTAGGATTAAGCTGAGTAGAAAAAAATATTGTAATGTGTAAAGCTGTACAAAAATAAAAAGCAAACCTTTGGTGGCTCAATAATGGGCGGTTTCTTGAACTCCTTGACTGGTTTCTTTTCAACTGGCTTTGCTGTCTTATCAAACCCATCAGACTTCTTCTTTTTTGTATTTGTCTCGCTTGTTTCTGGATTAACGATTTTGGTTTTTTCCAATGATTCTGAGCTCTTCTTTTCTGTTTGGCTTGATTCTTGTTCCATAAAACCATTCTGATGTTGCTTTAAATTAGATTCGGGTGCCTTCACCGAATCTGCCAAACAATTGTTCTTTGGCACACCATTTGGTAAATTTTGTGTTTTCTTAGGCTTTACTGGAGCTTCGTCAGAGCTAGATGACGATGATGGTACAGTTACGGGAGTTTTCTTCTTCTTTCTTGCAACAGACCTTTTAATTTTGACAGGTTCATCATCATCACTGGACTCTGTACTTTCTTTTAAAGTCTCTCTCGAACGTTTCTCAGATTTCTTCTTCTCAGGAATTGATTCAGCTACCGGAATATGAGTCTTTTGATCTGTTGTAGGCATTATTGACATTACGGCTGGAGAAATTATAGGAGTTGGCTGCGTCACATAGTAAAATGGACAGAGATCATAATCAGGTTGATTTTGCAGAGATGTAGATGATTGGTGAGATTCCGATTCCGACACTTCTTCAAGCTTGATACGAGGATTGCTACCAATTCCTTTAATTTTAATTTTAAGTTCTGGAAGACGTGAACTACCAGTGCTTGCAGTTGAAGTATTTGATAATTTGCGTTTACGAATATTTGTTGGAGTCTCCACTTTAACTTGTAGGGCAGCCTTCTCGATTTCTGTGAGATTGTACGAACCAGAGAATCTTGATCGTCTTCTTGATTCTATAGGCTGATCACCAATGAACTCTTTGGTTTCTTCTTCGAATGTTTTTTCCCTCCTAACCTTTCTTTTCTCTTGAGATCGTGTAAATGTCTCAAAAGTTAGCGTTGGCGGCATGTCTTCACGGTCAGGATAGTCTCTGTTGAATTCATCTTTTTGTAGCCGAATGAGATAATTTATGTTGAAGTTTGTTAGTTTGCTGATGATGTTTCTTGAATGTCTTTTAAATTCGGGATCAAGAAAACATTCAACCCGTTCTTCGTTCATCCTTTCAATTCTTATTGAAAAGTTCTGGCTTGTCATCTTCGCAGTACTCAGATAAATGACCCATTTGTTAATAGTTTCTTACTTGTTTCAATGGCTTTCAACTCATGGAATGATAATTATTTTTAAAAAACGCGTTTCGAGCCTTCTCGAAATTTTGTTGCTGATAAAATTCAAATAGAATGAAGAAGTAACCGTTAAATAATTTAGGTTTTTTTTATAAGTTTTTCGTTTTATTCGCTCAGTCTTTTGTTTATCAACAATCTGATTACATTTCAATGCCCTAAAGCCTCAAGGGCTATTTATGTAAGAAAATAAATCAAAAAACGGTAAACAAGAAATTAAGAATTGAATGAAATTTTCTGCTTGAGTTTTGGAGTGAAAATGCGGAAGTTGCTCTTAAGAGACTGTTGATGTGACTTATTGCAGATAGACTTCACTTGTTTATACCACATGCTGACAAGCTTGTATTTTGTTTCATCGACAACGAAATTTTCACCAATTGCTTCATAGACATGGCGATCGAGTTGAGTTGGCTCAGAGCTGTTAAAAGAAATGTGTTACGAAATTTCTATTTTAATGTTTGTACAACTTACCCTTCAATAAACAAAACAAAGTCTTTTATGTCTTCAAAACTATCCATTGACTCTTCAAAGATTTCTTCAGTATCTGACGATGCTGGACTTGTTGGAGGTGTAAAGAATTCTTCATTTTCTGAATCACTACATGACAGAAACGAATCATCGTCATCGATTAATTCCGGTTGACGAGCATTCCACAAATCTTGCGGCAGATACATGTAATCTAACTTTTTTCTGACTTCTCGACGGTTCAGCTTTGAGCTAGTGGTATCCACTGCGAACGAACAATTGCACTCAACGATATCTGGACCATTCCAAGCGTCAATGCAGGCAGTTTCGGTGTTGACATTTTCAGGATCAAACACTTTGTGCTCTTTCTCAATGAAACTTGCAATGAATTTGCTCAAACATGCTGCGTGATTTTTCGCAGTATCACGATTAGAGTCAAAGTGATTCGATGACGTGTATTGAAAAGCGAGAGCGTAAACTTTACTTATGAGTGGCTTAGAGCCACGCTGATATTTCACATCGACATTGTTATTCTTCAAATACCAAACAAGCAAGTAGCTATAGCGAGCGTGAATCTTCTGGTAGTTAACTTTGTTAAATCGTAAATCTTTAATGTAGTTGTCGATAGAGTTGTTGAGTTTTTTAATCTCTTGGAACATCAGCTTTTCGTAAGAACTTTGATCCTGGATTAATTCGCTTTCGAGAGCACTCGTAAGACGTTTTGAAAATGCTCGACAGCATTGTTCGATACAAATGAATGGATTGGCCAGCGGTAAGTTCTGCAAAGAGTTTCTTGGCACAGAAAAGCTGCTGAAGACGTTTTGACGCAGGAAGGAAGTCGAAGGCGAAGAAAGGCCACTTTTGTAGGCCACTTTGCTGGGCTTATTAGTCAGCTCATCATTTAGATCCATGCTATAGAGACCTGCGCAAATTGCATCAAGACCTAACGAGCTTCTCGGCTTTGGACTCTTTGGTACTTTTTCCATGAGCTTCAATTCCTTCAACTTTAAGTAATTTTCAAAGCTTGTCAATCCTTCAGGACTTCGAATGTCGATGAACTGCTCGAGGAAATCCCACCATTCACGCCATTGATAGTTCTGTTCATTTGCAAGTTCTCGTCCAATCTTTTCCAATCCCTTCTCAGGATCAGCAAGACGAATGTGTTTTTCTTTGAAGGAAGGCGAATTAAAGAGGTTGTCACTGTTGTAGATCGATCCACTTTCATCAAGATAATTCATCATTGCATTTGAGTTGGCAGAACGACCGTTGCAAAACAAACTGTCGTTACTATTCATGAACAACCCGCTGTTCTGATTGATGTGATTACTGTTCGAGTCATGCTTTTTACGAATCGGTGTGTCCATCAATGTCTCAGGATTACGATATCCATTAAACAAATCTAACTGACTCTTCTTTTTTTCAGCATCGATCTTGTGTCTGTCTTCTAATAGATCTTCAAACACTTCCATAAACTCTTCTTCATGCTCACCAAGAATTCCATTCGTAGTGACCTTGAGATTGCCATTTTTGTCTCCATTAAATGACGGTTCGTCATCAAAGTCACCGCTGCCAGAAAATAACTTCTTTTTGTGTTTTGGCGTTGATGACAATAACTCGGTGAGCGACTTGGACATTCGGGAACTTTGATGACATGGTGACGACGTAAATAAGTTTTTAGGTGAGAACGATGTGTTGAGGTTTACTGTGGCTGGCGATGGAACGAGACGAGGAGGAGTCTTCCATCGCTTACGGAATGTTTTGGCTTGCTCCGAAGACATCGGACCCACGTACGCTTTGATTTCGACAGCCGAATTCAATGGATCGCTATTCAGCTTCGGCATGTTAGCAGGAGTAAATGGTTCGCCGATTTGCGGTTGAACAGAACTATCAGCTGAACGTAAGACAGGTACGAAGTATCTTTCTCGAAGAAGCTCTTCAATTCTTTTCTTAACATCTGCGGGTGTGTCTGGAGCACGATCGCAAATAATCTGAAATTATAAATCTCAGAAGAAATTCTTAAAACGCGCTTTTTTACTTACATCTTCTGGGTATTTTCCTTCTGAATTTGGCTTCTTTTTGCAGAGCGGATATGAAATAAGGACTTCGATCACATCTACAGCACCAAGTTTTGCAGCAAAATGAAGTGGAGTATCATTGCGTGATTTGTCTGGAGTATTAAGATATGATTCGAGAAGAAATTGGCTCATTTCGAAGACCATTGGATCATTTTTAAAGCCATGCAAGTGTTCAATGAATTCCGGTTGCTCAACTGTCTGTAGGATCAATTTAGCCATTTTCGCGTGCTTGTTCATCGCAGCTACATGAAGTGCATTGTATCTTGGACCTTCTTTAAGTATCGATGGCGTATCTCCAGAGCTGACTAAATATCGCGGATTCATATTGATTATCTCGTAAACTTTCTGTACATTGTTTTGTTCAATTTCTTTACGAAATTTCACCAAATCCTGACTCTTTGGCGCTGGGAAATTGCTTCGCTCAAGGCTTCGAATTGGAGGTTGATTTGGTGGCGGAGCTACAAAGACGATATTTATAAATAGATTTCAATTGCCAACCACTTTTGTGCGCAAGTGGTGAGAACATATGATAGTAAGAAAAGGAGAGGAAAGAAAGAAAAACAAAAACAAATGATCAAGCGACGACGACTAAAAATAAGAAAGTGCAAGAAAAAATTTGCGTATCGTGTGTGGATTTTTTGAGATCGTCACGGCCACGTATCGGGCGATATGCTCGAGACTCTTTTGAGTTTCTTGGTTGATTTCAATACTTACAGCATAATACAGGATCAGGAATCGGTGTTACTACGTTGCTTCCACTCATTGCAAATTTCAAGGCCTCGTTATGGCTCTTGAATGATTTTAAACGAGCATCTTTGTAGGTTTTGAAGACTTTGAGTGCGTTAACTTTATCCACAAACACTAAACTTTCGGCGTCTAAGGAAATAAGATTAAAAATTAAAATTTTGTTTTCTTTTTCCGACGAATTCAAAGCAACGGATTCCGACGATAAATTACATCAAATCGACTGACATTCACTTTGCTGATCAACTCTCTCACCTGGTGTATCTGTTGATGGTACGAAGATAGCGAAGAAATCCATTTTAAATTAAAAAAGAAATCGTGACGTTCATTCTATTCTCTTTGCAAAATTTTTCGAAATTTTTCGAAATTGCTGAAACCGTTAAAAAGTTTTTTTCATAAACAAAGGAAACATTATGCGATAATGTTCGAAACGAGAAACGAGGAAGCTCCAAGAAAGCAATTATCTGTTAATAATGATTTAGATCGATAAAACGAATTAAAGTATTATTTTCTTGTCATTTATTTTCCTTCGAAAAAAAGAGTTAATTAAATTAAGACGATACAAGGGTTTTCTTAACAAATGAAAAGTCACTTGAAACAAAGTTTAACTAAATCTGTTACAAAATTCACAAAAAAGTCTTAAATGAAAACTTGTTTTATTATTTTTCTCGTGTAATATTTTCTTGATTCTAGAATGATCATCGACGGTCGGCACTGGTGAGCACGAACTGAGAGAAAATTGAGGCTCAGCAGTCGCCAGTCCGATCATTATTTTGTTTCATGCTTATCTTACAATTATAATATTTTCTTCATTTTTAGATTCAATTATTAGAATTTCTAAAACATGTTTCTGTAATTGTTAAATTTTCTAATGTTTCTTGTTGTTGCTGTTCTGTTAATTTTACGATAATATTTACAAAATTCTTCCTTAAATAGTTTTTTCATAGTTTTTTTCTGGTTTGTCCCCAAAACGAATTTTCCTTTGTCATGGAAAAATCGAAATCAAACTTTCGTGCTCGGATATTAAATTATATTTCATTCTGATTTTCAAAACTTTTCATGAATGGAAGTAATGACGGTGTGGGAAGCTAGTCAAGAAGAATTATCCAATCAGGTATTGATTTTATTGAGTTTCAATTTTTTGATTAATGACCAACTGTTGATTGGGATTGTTCATAAATTACGAAGAGCTTTAGGGAGAGAGGGATGTTGTCTAAATTTCAATTGTTTCACTTCATAATTTTTGAACAGCTCCTAATTCAAATAAACTTTTGCATGTCAAATGAAGTCAAAGGAGGATAAATACTCCAAAATGTGAAATGATTTTTCGTATGAACGATGTTCACAAAATTTCAAAACTATTTATAACCCTTTATATCATATATCAACGTTTAATGATTATACAATGTGATTTTACCATCATATAAGACTATCGGGATTATTTTGTCTTCTTATCAACAACAGTTCATTGTGATTACTCCCAAATGAATTGACGCCGCTTTTTTTGCTGTGAAGTAAAAGTTATCAAATTCTTTGAATTTACATTTGTTTTCTTTCTTGTTTCATTAAATATTCTACGAACGTTCGAGCGTCTGATCAATCACAACCAGCATTCGAAGCGCTCTTTCGTTTTACACGATAAAAATACGGCAATGCTTAGTCTGGCTAATTCATTACTTGGGCGGGGAGGAGCAAGAAACTGATATCATCGTCGGCTTTCAATAAATGATGAAACAACTTGCTCAATGCTTTTCAGGATTTGAAGTCGATTTATTGATGACAAAAAACCAAGAGAATTAACTAAAGACCGATAGCTTTCATCGTCTTGATCAGTAAATTATAAAAATCAATTCTTAACATTAATTTATTTCATTTATTCATGTAAAAAATTGTTGAGAACGACACGAAGCAACTACACATATTGACGAGTTGCCCTCGCGCGACAAAAAACTAAGCTAAAGAGAACAAAATTTGTGACTGCGAGATGACTTCAAGTCCGAAGAAAGATTTGATGAGTGATAAGTGCAAAAATCTCAGTTTGTTTGTTTGATTACAGCGCAAGAGTTAGTAAAGCTTTGAATAATCTCGAAGCTATAAATCGTTAAAGACAATCAATCAAACAAAATGAGACATTTGCTATGTCATCTCGCAAGTTCACTTCGGCCAATTTACTTGCTTACGGAGAAAAATCTATCTTTCTGAATTACACAACTTGTAAAACCTCTCAAAATCGATTGCGAGGAAAACTTTTTCTCATTGTTCTCCTCATTTCATCTAAGTTTTAATTAATATGTTTGTTTTCATCATAAAATTGCATAGAATTATCTCTTTCAAGTTACATAGCTTAGCGATTTGATGGACTGCTTTGTGTTGTGTGTGTGTTTGTTTCGTTATCGCTTATCAGTAAAATTACATTTGTATCGAACTCCATCAAAATTTTACTTCTGAATCTTCTATGAAAAATATATCGTTAATTAATTATTGTTTTTACTCTTCTTTACTTCGTTTTCATGTTTAGTTGAATAAAGTAATCGAAGGTAATTTCTTTCTTTTGCTCGCCGCTAATTTGTGAAGTTCTCTCAAAAATTGGATGAATTCATGTATCGAAAAAGAAAATATGAAGAAAATGTTGTTTGCGAAAAAATTGAGGCGACGCTCATCTATATCATTTAATTATTTCACGAATCTTCAGATGCGCCTTATTTCAAATCAGTTTCGCTCGGCTGTTTCTCCTTGTTGCGTCGATCACTCTCATCGTTACCGGCCGTTGCTCCTGAATGCGTGATTGCCATACCGCCGGGCTGTTGCAGTGAACGTTGCTTTAACATTGTCCAGTCAAACGTATAGTCGTATTGATGATTCAGTGTTCTGAATAGAATTCTAAAATTAAAAAAAAAGTTTCAAATTAATAAATGAGGACGAATATTTTCGACAAACTAAGAGTTAATACAATCTTTCAGAGGAGAAACTTAGTTTGCATTTCGAATAATACTAATTCAAGAATTGTACGAAGAATATGTCAACGCTCTGAGGTCTATAGTTAATAGTTCATTAACTTTGAAAACATGAAATTCTAGCAAAACAAGACCTAACATAACATGCAGGTACAAAATTTTGGAAAAGCTCGAAGCAACCTTAGTTTTGGACTATGCAGAAATGGCTTTAGGAACATTCAAAAAAAAAAACCCTAGAGGAATAGTTGGCAAGTAAAAAGTTTTTAAGCTTGCATGACTTTATTTCTCTAAAAAGCATTTTCGAAAAGGCCTTTTTCGAGACATTGAAGAGGAACGCAAGCTTTTTATAATCTTTAATTTCCTTGAGCCTTCCGTTTGCCTAACTTCAGAAAACATTTTGTTGCTCGGCCACGAGGCGCACGATCGATTTTTGTTGAAGGAAACTCGTTCGTTTATTGAATTCGGAACGAATTGAAGTACAATTGAGAAGTCAAGGTACGGCAATGAGAGAAAATATGAAAGACTTCTTACTAAGCTTCATCCTTTTTCAAAAAGTTTGAATTTTTTTCTTCGTTCATTGACGTACAGATGTGATAAAGAAGAATGTCTTGTTGCGCTTCATGGTTGTGTTCATACTACGCAGAACTTCGTAGATTTGGGACGTCAGAATTAAATTTCTTACGACGCAAATGGAGTCAAAAAAGAGAAAGAAAAGTCTGCCGTGCCACGTGAGTTCGTTGAGAGCGAAGAAAACAACATTTTCGTCTGGCATGGAGATATTTCATCAACTTTAAGTCGAACTTCAGCTTCAGTCGTCTATTTTTACAGTCAAAGGAGAGGAGAGAAACGACTCGAGAGTTATCATAAACAGCTCGAGAACCGCTCGACTATTTATAGTTCAAACACACACGGCAGAGGAAAACATGTCCATTTAGTCGCAATAACAACCGAACGGGTTCGTGGGAATTTGATAACGCAAATGTAATAATTGTAAAATGATCAGCACGACGGGAAGCAAAGAATTCTTTTCATCGATTTCTAATTACGCACGCCACTTCGCACAGTTAAATGAGTTTTTTTCCGCTGCTTGTACTGATAAGACATAATTTTATCCTTGTGCCCAAAACAACCCAATACGCATATTCCGATTACATACAATGTCTTGCTACCCCAAATTTTTAACAGAAATTTATGGACACAGGCAATTTTGGAGCGAACAGAATTGAAATCTCTATAGAAGGCGATGTTGTGGGCTTAGCCGGTCATCTTTCACTTCAAACTACTAAAGCGGACGACATCACTCTTCCGGGATTGTCAAGTTCTTTTCTATGAAATTATTGCGAAGGACTTAATGAAATTTCCTACGCCATAAATTATTGAAAATCGACATTCGGTTGGCGTACAAATGGTCGAGCAGTTTACAAAAAGCTTCGTAATGGCTTCAGAAAGCTTGAGACAAGAAATGCTGTCTAAAGATAAGCCTTATTGATTCCTTTTGAGGAACATTAAACTAAATATTTAGTTGGTCTTATTTATTTCAACCGCTTAAATATTTCACGAAATATTTATGCTTCAAATGTCAGGGTTGCAAATAGAACTCGGTCAGCCGTTGAAAACACAGCGGGACTTGAATGAACATTGTTTCCTTAAAAATAAATGCTAGAATTCAGAAAACACAATTCAATGAGACTTCTGATTCCATCCAAGCAACCGGTTTAATTAATTAGCACACTCTTAATCATTTAATTACAAAGTAGTTCAATCAAAGGAATAAATTAGAAAGTCCTCGAACATTTCGATGCGTGACAACGTCGTAGTCGTAACGTTATCGGATGAAAAACATTCCTCAGTTTTCAACACAATCTGACATTTGAAGACACCGACTGATTAATGTTGGCGCTCGAGACACTTTGATTAAAACGCCTTTCCTGTTTCTAAACGAAACACAATTCATGAACTTTGAAGAAATCGCTGCAAACATCTGCTGCAAACAAGGCTTGTTGCATGATTTCTTGCATTGTTCGAGTTTTTGTGAGAATCTTTTTGTTTAGACTGAAGAGTCGTTCAGTTATCGAGAGCACACGAGGCAATAATTGCATAAGACGAGCTTAACTGTTTGCAACAAACGTGCAATGCTTTAATTACCATCATCATGAGTGACGGCTACTTAAAGTGATTGATTCCATAGCCGAGCTGGGATGTGAAAAGCTTTTCAATGTCGCTCGATGCACTTTAAGCCGAACACGTTGCCTTTTTTCAACATGATGACGAAACTATTTGCAAAGACGTTGATTTCAAGTGAATATCATATCTGAAGGGAAAAATAAATTCACGGCGACAGCTCGTGTCGTTTCCACAAGCTTTGCAAATTAATTCAGCTACGGGAAACGTTTTCCTGCAATCGATGCAGAAAAGAAATGTTTAAACAGCTCTCATAAAATGCTCAATTTAACAAGACACTTTCAGCTAATCGTTCTTCCTCGATGGAACAAATTCTGTGTCTTTTAAAAATATTAACGTCATTGAAAGATCGCGCAATATTGCTGAGACTGGTTATTGAACTGATAAGATGTGTTTAGGTCCAAACTTTAGGGCGAAGCAATCTTTGAATCTCAGCGCGTGGTGAAGGCTGTTATTTCCTTGATGACCCGAGAGAACTTGTAACGACTCCAGATGAAGTCTCGTCGCATTGTCAACCAAATGATTCGCATTGTGTCGCCCGAAATGAAATTTTTATTGTCTCGTTGTTTATTTGCCCGCTTTTCAGTAGCTAAACAACCATCACGAGTTGTGTGTACAAAAAAGTTTTTATTTTGTTTCGTAAAAAAAAAAGTGAAAACATTTCTGTTTCTCTCTTTTCATTTCACATCAAACAGCGAAAACGCTTAACTGTGAATCATCAAATATTGTCGACTCGCGGCTACCTTGCCGTAGCAACGAGCTTTTATCGAGTCAGCGAACTAGTTTCTCGATTTGGGGGACGATCATTGAGGTTTCAATTCAAAAAAAATAAAGCAGCTCCAGGAGTGTTCGCAACCGAGTGGGCACGTTCAGGAAACGTTTCAAAGAATGAGAACGGAAAGTTCAACAGATTTAAGCTCGTTTGCCGTCATTGCCATCAGCTGCACGGTCACGGACTGTAAACTGCGTTCGAAGAACTTTTATAGAATTATCGTAAAAGAGGCGTGACTCTGATAGTCGAAAACGTTTTAAAGTTTCAAAACTCCTCTCCTTGATTTCGCAAATCGCGTCACTCACGCATACTCCCCAACTCTATTGTGCATCGAGAGAAATAACTCACAATTCCGCTACAGGCTGTTAATCATCTTAGGCAAACCAAACAGTTTGGAAAGACTAAAGTTTGAGGCGGCGAATGCATGTGTTTTAAACTTTAAGCAAATTTGCAACGAGTTCATGGTTGCAAAACAAATTTTCTGTCTATTTTTAGTCATTTTTTTCTCTTCGACTTTGCAAAAGCGACTGTGACATTCTAATTGAGAAAAATATGAATAGCTGGCGCATCATCCCACGCTTTGATCCAAGCTGAATGGCCTTTGAATCAACGCTTGGCTGCTTATTTTCAAAATCTTTCGTTTCATTTCATTTGCTGAGCTTAGCCCTCGTGCCAATAAAACTTCAATCATATTACGATGAATCGATCGGCACGCAACCGGAGCTCTTCGTTTTCACTCGCTGATCTTATTAGACGCGCTGAATGACGATAGTCAATCGTTTCTGTGTCATGCACCTACTTCTTTCTCTCTTCTCTTCATATCAACAACCAAGAAACAACAAAATGCATGGCATCCGATAGAGCACTCGATCAAGGCAAATAATTAAGTTTTGTGATTTGTTTTCTTCTTCTTCTCCTCTCCACAACTCTGTGAATTACATGCTGTCGTTTGTGTTTTTCATTTCGTGTTCTTTTCTTTTCGCAATTGACCTACTTTCCGGCGTAGCGACGCGCTAAAAGTAACTAACGCTAAATCTTTTCATCCGCCTGTCGATTTGTCGTCGTCTTTTCAAGTTTGTATTGTTTACGCACCGCTTGAAACTTAAGCGAAGCTTTTACGCGTAAAAATGTTGTTGTCAAAGAAAAGAAAAAACGAGCAACGTCGCGATGTTGAGCTTGAGTGATAATGAAAAAACAAAAGCGAAAACGAGATGAGGAAGTCGTCGATTGTTTTTCTTTTCTTCATTTACCAGCTCCAGCTTCACTTCTGGCTTGCATCTTCCACGTTACCTCAGCGTGAGTTTGTCAGCGCGGCCAAATGAAGATGAAAAGGAAAATCCAGAGCAACATCGCTATTCTCATAAATTCTTGTGCCACTTGTGTTTAACAAAATAACAAAGCAACGTTTTTCCGAACAAGAACGCGTTCTAAACGCCGCCTTTCAGTTTGAAATATCGTGCCCTAAATTTGGAAGTTATGAGGTTATTGTTTCATTGATCCCGCCGAACAAGTTGTACTGTACAACCCTCCGGTAGACAAAGCTTAATATCGCGAGCCGAATTATCATCGTGAAACTTCCAAAATAAAACAATCAGATTGCCTATAAGTGCGATAAGGACGGGATTGTTTATGAGTTGTACACGGAAAAAACATAAAATTCTGAGCCGATATCAATTCTATATTTGGATTGCGTTACGATTGCATGCAATAGCGAATTACTGGTTTAAAAATAAAATCGGAAAACGAGTGGGCGCCGCATGGAGTATTCACTGTAATAGACAACTTTAAATAAACTTCAGAGACAAATAAAACGAAGATCGTCATGAAAACAGCATGGATTGAAATCGTGACAAATTATATACATTTAGTAATCGAAGGAAAACAGTAAGAAAGTCACATGGAATGGAAATTTGAAACATTCGCAGTTTCTATGGCTTCAAAATCCATTCACAATTCAATTTAGTTGTTCTACCTCGAACCGAGACGCAATTAGTTTGAAATGATAACGCATGAGCACAAACTGCTTCGACTTTCCAAACTCATAAAAACACTGATAGTGAAGAAGAAGAGAGAGAGAGAGAGATGTAGACAAAAACAAAACTTCTGGCACATCATGATTTCTCACGAAGCAACATTGATTATGAATAACCTTACCATTCGAATCTACTGAGCATGAGTCACAAGTGCGTTAAACTGAGATTCTTCAATTAAGATAACAAATAGTTGAATGAATTTGTTGGCTCGCATTAGTTCTCAGACCAAGACTGATAGACTTTGCACAACACTGAACAAGACTGTCGCAACCGATTTGCTAAAAGTCGAAGCTGATTTTGAAAGGAAAATCAACCTCGAAGCCTTCTCTATGTTCGCACCCATCTCAATTGCATTTGTTTGTTTGCTCGCTTTTGATTTAAATTGAAAATCTCATTGAAATGCAATCGAAGCAACAGTGAAGAGTCTAAATAGTAGAAACTACATTGACTAAACTACTAGAGCTATGATTGTGGCAATTTTTGAATGTACTATTCTCAAAAATTGAAGGAAAAAATATCACGGCGAACAAAATTGATTATTTAAGAAAACAAAATCAACATTGATGATTCACAAAAAAAAAACCTTTTCCAATGAAAACCCGAAGACGAATTTTCAATTTCTTGGGATACTAATGCCACATCGAAATAATTTTGTTCATTTCAGAAGAAAAACATTGAGTGGAGGTAAGACAAAATAAAAAATATTTCGTTTCGAGGAGCTATGTTGAAAATTTTTCCCACAAAGCATGAAGAAGAAATTTTTCTCGAGCAGTCTCAATGACTCACCTAAACAATTGCCGCAGATACATGTAATCGGGACTCTCCTCAAAACGCAAGCTTCGACAGTAGTTGAGATACATGGCAAACTCAGCCGGGAATCCTTTACAGAGCACTTCGATAGGCGTTGACATCTTTTTCTCGGAAATCTTTTCGTATTTCTGCTTCTTGTTGGTGGCCTTCAGTCCCTGCCACGGCAGCGAGCCTCGATTGAAATACATCATTACGTAGCCTAAGGATTCCATATCATCGCGTCGCGACTGCTCAATGCCCAAATGAGCGTTGATTGATGCATAACGGGCGGTTCCCGTAAGGTTCTTGTCCTCGCGATAAACGATGTGTGTGCGCGTACGGAAATCACGATATTTCTTTGCTAATCCGAAGTCGATCATGAAGAGTTTGTTGCAATGTCGCCCGATGCCCATGAGGAAGTTGTCGGGCTTGATATCACGGTGAATGAAGTTTTTTACATGCAGATATTCTAGTCGACCAATCATCTGATCCACGAGCATAAGAACGGTTTTGATTGTGAAATGACGGCTGCAGAAATTGAATAAGTCTTCTAACGATGGGCCGAGCAAGTCCATGACGAGGATGTTGTAGCTTCGCTCTTGCGTGAAGCATCGTATATGTGGAATTCCAACGCCGCCATTCAGTACTTTGTACAGTTTGTACTCGTAAAGAAGCTGCGGATGACGGGCCATGATGCTTTCGACCTTAAGAGCGACCTCTTCGCCATTTGTGATGTTAATTCCTAAAAAAATATCACCGAACGAGCCACTTCCGATCTTTCGTATTACACGATACTTGTTCGCGATCATAGTATCACTCATCAGCGACATTTTGGCGTTTGACTTTTTCTTTCACTTCTCTCAAGCCCGAATTCCAATTTGCCCTTTCTTGGAGCTTATTTCTTTTCTTTTACTGTGAAAAAAAAAATCTTTTTCCTTCTTTCTTTCTCACTTGCTCGTTCGCTCTTCGTCACTCACTCTTCTTTTTTTATGTGAAAAGAAAAAAATTAAAATCAAATTTTAGTCCATTTAATTGCGATCTTGCAACTTTCTTTTGTGTTATACCGATTAATTAGGATACGCACTTTCGAACTATGCCTTTCTTTGACGTCGAACTTGCAATTTTGATACGTAATTTGAGAGTTTTCTTCAGACGAATTTTACTGCTGAAGCGATTTT
This sequence comes from Smittia aterrima, assembly GCA_033063855.1. Classification (NCBI taxonomy): domain Eukaryota; kingdom Metazoa; phylum Arthropoda; class Insecta; order Diptera; family Chironomidae; genus Smittia; species Smittia aterrima. The sequence continues at coordinate 19,458,746 of CP093831.1, forward strand.
ATTTTGTATCTGAACACACAGAAAGAACTGAACGCACGCTGAGAGTTTTAAAAAAATACGTTTATATTTTTTTTTCGAAATGAATTATTAATTCTGACTTATTAGTTTAAAAGTATTTTCTTCTAGAATGGTTGAGGAATATTTTTGTGGTTCGGTGCCATTCGGCTTGCCTTTTGAAATTTGTGAATCAATATTTTGTTTACTGCCACCTCGTGATTTGTTGAGCAGTTGTCTGGTCTCGATTCAATGGAATGAATTTATTGCAAAATCCAAAGCTTTTGAAAGCATATGGCTGAGGATTGAAGGAATAATAAATGATAGTTTCACCAAAAGAATTTTTAAGAACGTAAGGCTTGTCAAACTACAGAGTAAAGATATCTTGAAGATATTACAAATATACGGAGAAACTGCCAAGAGAATAGAAATCTTCGACTGCTGTCAAACAGCACCTAAACTCTGCTGTTCAACCGGAAATAAAATATTCTTAAGGTCTTTGAGAGAATTAACGTTATCAAACGTTTCTGAGTCATTACTCGAGCAAATAACGTGTTTTCATGAGACACTTAGTATTTTAAACTTAAACCTTGTCTCAACTCGTACTGAAACTCCTCGTTCTAAAATTTCTGATTTTCTTCAAATTAATGAAAATCTGAAAGAAATCAACTTGTATCTCAGCGAGTCAACAAATATTTTTAAATACGACATCACACGAAATATCAAATTCAGTTTAACATCGCTTGCAATACACTTTCAAAGCAATTTCGACATCGACTCCATAACACTTGCGAATGTTGAAAAGTTTCTCGAAACTCAAGGCAAGACACTGAAAACAATTAGCTTGATCAATGCCGCAAGCTTATCTTCGCTTCATCGAGTTTGGAATCATTTGCGAATCATCGAAAGTTTGAGTTTCTTCACTGGAGATCCTTTCTTAGATTGCGAGTCAAATCGGCCGAACCTAATAGAAAAAAAATCTTTAAAATCGCTGGAACTTCACGTGCTTGGAACAATTGGAATATGCACGAGTGATATACAAACAATGATGATAACCGCGAAGAATTTGAAATCGCTTGGAGTTTGGAACTTAGACGAAGAAATCATCGAGCTTGCAATGAGCCTCGCGCATTTGGAAGATATTTTCTGTGCGACAATGCAGAGGGATTGTGAAAGTTTTTTTCAAAGCTTGAAATCTAAAAATGGATTCAATAAAAATCTGAAAATTCATCAACTTCTATAAAATTAGAAATGCATTATCTTATTTATTTTAAGAATGTGAAAAACAAAGTCGTCCTCGTATAAATCTAAATTGTAGATTGAATATAGATATTTGATTATCTCAATATTAAGGCATTAATTTTCTTCCCTTTCCGTCACATTTTCTCTCATGTTTTGCCAATGTCTTTTTACTACTAAGAACCTTACTACAGACGCGACAACAGAATTTTTTCAAGTGGATCCCGTTCAGATGATTAATTAGGCTCTCTTTCGACAGAAAATCAACATGGCAAACATTGCAAGTAAAAAGTTTTCTGTCAAACGGCAAGTGAACGTGCCTCATATGCCTTAAAAGACTGATTTTGGTAAGGTAAGTTGATGATTCACATAGATCGCAATGATATAACAGAGCTTTCATATTCGAAGATCCATGGATTCGCTTCAGATGAAGATTTAAATTATCTTTCCTTGAGAAAGTATTAGACACTGTACAAATGGGGCACTCAAATTTAATTGTGCTTTTGACCCTCGTCGTGTGCTGGGCTCGTTGATGACGGTTTCGATTACTCTGATCTTTAAATTCTCTGTTGCAAACGTTGCACACAAAACTTTTTTTCTGGACATGCATCTACGAAGCAAAATTTGGTAGATCAATCGAAGAAAATATTTCTATTGGTAACTTACTCTATTTTTGTGTGCTTCCAAATTTGCACTGTATTTTGTTGAAAAATTACATAGTTCGCAGTGGTGTGAAGGAGTGGTGTGGAATGTTGCCTTGTGATAATTCAGATTAATGACGGACCTTTGACAGGGATCACAAAATTGTTTTCTCATCACAACTCTGGGCAAACTACCTTCGCAAACTGTCTTTTTGTGTCTGCTTAAACTTTGTTTTTTTGTGAATCCTTTGTTACACTTGCCACAAAAATAGTTTTTAAGTTGCGAATGTTGATATTTGTGTTTGTGCACATATTTTTTGATGGAAAAACTTTCGCTATCCAATTTACCGTCGAAATTATCAGTTTCGTCAACTGACTCAAGCTCATCTATGATTATTTCTTCAGGTTCATGTTTGATATTGATTTCAGCCTACAAGAGAGGTATTTAATTACAATGAATTTAATTTTGTTTTTAAACTCACGTCAAAGTAACTTTCTGTGGTGTTCTCCATAACTAAAACGTGATTATGTCGATAAACTTCTCGACTTCAACAGAAAATTTAATATTTCTTTAGCAAAGACCATTTAATAGAAAATTTAAGTAATTTCGCCTTTACAAAATTTAAAATGTAAACAAAAAAAATTTGAAATAACGATTTAACGAAGAAATTTAAACCTTCAACCTCACTAAGTTGATAAAGTGCTTTTTGAGATTGAATTATATAGGTCTCTTTACTTCTAAGATAAACTTGCAAAAAACATCAGTTTAAATGCAGAATTAGTCGAGTGCATCTAAACAGACTCAGTTCTAAACAATTTAAAATCGCTAAGATGGCGAAGGAGTACGACTACCTTCTTAAAGTTTTGCTCGTGGGAGACTCCGACGTCGGAAAGACAGAAATATTAAATAATTTAGACGATGATCTGAATAACGAAGAAGGTTTTTAGAAAAAACAGAAAAAGTATTCAGAAAGTCTCTAATTTCACTTCCGTTTTAGCGACATACAAGACAACAATCATTCTTTTAGACGGCAAACGAGTGAAGTTGCAGGTGAGCTCTGATTACAAATCATCGTAAAGTGAAAAAATGTTTTTCTTGTGAATTTTTGCAGATCTGGGACGCCAGTGGCCAAGGTCGTTTCTGCACAATCATAAGAAGCTACTCAAGAGGTGCTCAGGGCATCATTCTAGTGTACGATATTACAAACAAATGGAGTTTCGAGGGAATCAATAGATGGATCAAAGAAGTAAACATGCTCATGTGGACGTACAAGTTCGATACTCTTTAATTCGAAACTCTTTTCATCTTTAGGTAGATGAACATGCTCCTGGAATTCCAAAGGTCCTTGTAGGCAACAGGCTTCATCTTGCATTCAAACGACAGGTTGCAGCAAAACAAGCTGAAAATTACGCGAGTAGACATAAAATGTCTTGCTTTGAGATCTCTCCGCTATGTGACTTTAATATTAGAGAATCATTTTGCGAGCTCGCGAGGATGGCATTACATAGAAATGGAATGGAGCGAATATGGAGAACGAACAAAGGTGAGAAATTTTTGGAAACTGTTTAAAGCGTTGCTGACTCATTCATATCTTCTTCAAGTTCTCTCACTGCAAGAGCTCTGTTGTCGAACAATAGTCAGAAAGACGAGAAGCGTCTACTCAATTGACACATTACCACTTCCTCCATCAGTGAAGTCCAATCTCAAGTCCTACGCGCAGAATACGCAAAACATCTGTCCGAACAACAATATTAATAGTGCGAAAAATATCACTTGCAAGTCATCAACTAGTAGTAAGTTTAGTGCAAAAAATAATTGCAGCATATCGTGATTGCTTTATAGTCGCGCTCTCGCTGGTCCGGTTCTTTGTTTTTCTTTAGTTTCGTTAAAGACTCGTTAACTGTACTTTGAATATTTCTCATGAAAAGAGAAAGACAATTATTTAAGATTTTCCGTGAATCCTTTTTCTCAAAGTCGACAGAATCGTTTTTATTTATTAACAAAATCAATGCCGTTCAGTCATTTTTGTTTCTTCCCTAAACTTTTCAATACTTTTTCGAATAGTTTTTATGAATTATGGCCATAAAAGAGAAGTTACTCGTTTAAATCTTAAACATTTATTGATTGAGCGTTTAATCCTTAATGAAGGTCAGCACTCAATCAATTAAAGACTTGAAAAAGAATCAAAGCAGGAAATGAAATTTAAAGGAATTATGGGAAACAGTTGAAATCTAGAAATTTATCGAAAGTTTTGATCCACAAGTGCCAGCGACCCTCATTGCTGGATATACTAAAACAAGAAGGAAGTCTGTGAAAGAAAATTCAAAGCTTTCAGTTGCACTTACTTTGATAAAAGACCTTCTGCTGAGATCATAAAGCAATAACAACTTCCCCAAAACAACTCGAGAATGCCTCGAGTGCCTCTTGACACATAAAGAAGATGAAAATTTGAAATGAAAACTGACAAGCGACTTGAAGTATCAGGAATTTTCTTATAGTGAACTTTGTACTTGCTTCAACATTAAATGCTCATCCTCGTCCGTAGTGATGTCAGTTAGAGTTAAATATTTGGTTCGAAAATTGAAAATCTGAACGTACAAAGAGAGAAGATAACTAAAAGATATCTTATGTTTGCGTTTCCAAGAAAATTACTTGATGTGTGTAAATACGAATTGAATCGATTTCTTGTTGCCGAGCTTCCAAAGAAGTTATTTCACTCCCACACTCTTGCAACTGTTGACCACAGCAATTTTCTTCTTCTCTACCAGTTCGTCCCACAATATACAGAACAAAACATTTAATCTTTCGAAGCCTTGGGAGAAACGAGGCTGTAGGAAATGTCTTGGATAATTTATTGCAATGAAGTTCATGAGCTTTGCACTGAGTAAAGCAGATTCAAATATTCATTTGAGCACGTTCCGGAAAACGTCTTTCGTTTTGTTTGATGAATGACACCAGAAGTCGCAACTGACTATTATTTTACTTTTCATGCACAAAGGCAAATCGTGTCTAGTACAATGCGATAAACCAAACATTTCCTTCAGTATTATCTCGAGTTCATTCACCTTTGTTTCTTGAACAATATGATAAGAAATTCATTTAACCACCTCATATTGTATTCTTTCAAGCAGCCTCCATGTAATTTGAGGCAATATCAAACTAAGTCACTACCTGTCGAATAAATCAGAACGTCGATGAGGCTAAAGTTGTAACAAGAATATGTGACTAATTTGATATTGCTCCGGTCTGTGAGAATATTATTTTCACCGATGAGTCGTCATTTTTGCATGTAAAGCTCTAAGATTACCGATCTTTACACTTAATCGATAACGCAACATTTGAAATTTCTTTCTTAAAAGCCCCACTTTATACAAGTCCATCGTTTTATCTTTGATTAAGAATATTTGTGATGTTATTTTTAATTTTGATGAATAAAACTTCATTGAAGCCGAGATTTTTCTGGGTGAAATTAAAAGAATTGTTCAAGTACTTTCAAATTGATTTAATTTTATTTTTTTTTCTAATAAAATATAACTTTGTCACTTTACAATTTCATCTGATTCTGATCTGTGTGAAGTGGATTAGTATGAATCGGACTTTAAAACAGTTATGTTCTGCGAGTCTTGTCTTGTCTGATCTTTACAGAAACATATCGAGTTGTTGTTAAAAATGAAAAACTTAAGTAGTGGGAGGGAAAAAAAAACAAAAAAGATTTTAAAATAAAAACAAAAAAAATAAAAAGCTTTGCTCTGTCATCAAACACATCTAAAGTTTAAAACTTTCTCCATTTTATCTGAGGATGACCAGAGCACGATCTTGCATAAAATTTTTGTGTTGAAGTCTTTAATCTTAGATTCGCTGTCCAAAGTAAGCGAATAAAGACAAAAGCTCCAGAATCTCAAAACAGACAAAGAAGGTGATTACAATCAAGAGATAGATTAATTTAGGAAAAGAAGAATCTTTATCAGTCTTCAAAGTTGAAACGGTGAAAAGAAAGGATTTTGTTTGTGATGATGCAAGAGAACACCCAAAGAAAAGATTCATTCGCAGAGTGGTTGAGTGAGTTAAGAGCAACCACCAACTTCCTTTTCCTTAAACAATTTGTAGAATCGTAGAATGTCTAGTCGGGGTACTTTAGAACAAAAGAGCTTTCTTTCTATCCTTTCATCATTTATCTGAATTCGTAAACTTGTATAAAATCATCTGGTTGGTGTTCAAGTGTCAGCGATTGGAACCTACAAGAAAAAAAATATAATTTGAAGCTTCATAACATCGACAGGTGTGCTTACCACTCAGACGATCTATGGTAATAATATCCTTCCATTAGTGCCTTTGACTTCTGAAAACAGATGTAATAGAATCCGGCAAATGAGGCACCGTTAATATCACGGATCGTGTGATCGGGAACAAGGAAGTGTTCCTTCCATCGCATAAACACAAAATCGGATTTCTCTAATGCATCATAGGTGAAATCATCGGAGTTGAAATTCTTCTGGTAATCGGCGAACGCAGCAAATCGTCCCTTCAAAAATATTTATATTATCAGCAAAATATTAGAAAACTTCTTTTTTTTTCGACTCACCCAGTGCTTTCTATCAACATCTTCATCCGCATCCCACTTCCTTGTTAGGAACGGGTATCGTTTGCCAACAATCTCTGCATCGAAAAAAGTTGTCAAGGTTGGAAACTCACTGGTGAGACCTGTGATCTTCAGGTATCCACAAAGGTAACAATTTTCTTCATCGACATGCTGTAAAGAAAAGATAGAATGTCAGCTCTATGCATTGATAAAGAGACGAAACTCAGCAGCTCTAAAAATAGAAGTGATCACTTTTTCCTACTGCAACGCGAAACCACAGGGAAGTTTCAAAATTCCATTGAATATGTTAAGACGTTTTTAAGAGCTTCCACTGTATTGGATTCATTTTTTTAACTTTCACTACTTTTGTGTCAAAGTTTATTTTACGATTACATGTAGTGAATCGAATACTGCTCGACTTCAAATCAACAAGTCTCGCGACAAATAAATTTTATGTTCTTTCTGACCGACTTTTCGAGAAGAAGTGCGATTTCGCTAGAAAGTTGAATAGTCCCATTAAAAATATTCCCATTAACCTCACAAAAGAAACCTTTACAATTACGCAAAAGGTCAAACAAATCAAATACCAATCACTTCAGATAAGCTAGAAGTCACAAGACTCACCTGTAACACGACCTCCACCTCGTAACTGTTTCCTTTCGACTTCTGAAATCCTTTAAAAACAGAGCCAGAGCCGAGTATCTTGTTCACGCCAACCTGCTTTGAGTTTTCCACAAATGGCACCTCGGTTTCACGCGGCACTGGCATTACAGACAATTTAAACAACTGCTCGAGTCAATATCGACAGCAAAACAATTAATTTAAATTTTTGCGTTTCCAATTTTAATCAGGGCTGCTTCACAGATCTAGTGAACTTTTTTGTATGACAGACGGACGATTCTTCAAAAAAAATATTTTCAAGTAGAACTGTATAAAATTAATATTCAAAATAGTAAAATAATGGAAGAAGCTGGCGTTTCAAGTTTATGTAGAATGTGCATGGACATTCTGCATGGAGCTTCAGAGTGCTACTCAATCGATGAAGATCTTGGATCACTAATATCAACTTTAACTGGAATTTTGGTTTGTTTACATTTTGACTTTAAATTTAAAGCTTTCAATAACCAATAGCTTTTAGATTGATTGCAAGCGTCGGAATTTTATGTGTACGAGTTGCCTTCTGATCCTGAACAGATTTAATGAAACTAGATTAACGTGGATCGAAAATCAAGAGAAGTTTGAAAATGAATTGATTAAGAATGAGTCCAACAATGATGAGACATCAATAAACGAGTTGCAGCATACTGAAGAAGACTCTCAAGTAGAGTACGAATATTCGTTTGAATATTTAGATGAACAGGAACTAGAAGAAACTGAGATGTCTACAAGTGAATCAGCTGGAATTGAAGAAATTCCTGAAATAGAAGAGAGTAAGAAAAGCACTAGACTGAGGTCTAAAAAATCTGCCACTGCTTACAAAGGAAAAGAAGTTTATCAAAAACTTCTTCAAGAATGCCCAGATTGTTCAAAGATGATTGAGAAAAATCGAATGGAGGGTCACATCAATAAACATCGAAATCTTCGGCCTTATGTTTGTGAAGCAGAAAATTGTGGGAAAACATTTTTCTGCAAGCTTCTCCTGCGACTACATCGAACGTCCATTCATACCGATCAAATAATCGAATGTAAAATTTGTTCAAAGACTTTCAAGTCCGAAAGGTCGCTTTATACTCATAATCTCCGACACAAAAATGAAAATCGATACGAATGCACTTATTGTGATCGAAAATTCAACAATAACAATTCGCTCTGTCGACATCTTGCAATTCATTCAGGAGTTCGAGAGTTCAGTTGCCAAGAATGTTCTGCTTCGTTCTATCGTAAGTTTAACCTAGGTAAGCGTTGACGATTAAAATTTGTTTGCAGAATCAAATAATTTTGTCTTTTTTAAATTTAAGACACACACATTCGAACAGTTCATAACAAGGACAAATCTTACGCCTGCAGTTTCTGTCCAAAGAAGTTTGGATACGCTCGACTACTCCGTGAACATACTAGAAAAAATCACACAGAAGTTATCGAAGATCAAGGGATATTTCGAGATACCACAGCTGATGAGAGCTAAGACCAAAAAAAAAATTATCTCAAACAAATAAAATTGGTTCGCTATCAGATTTACTCTCAATCTTGGTTTAATTCGGATTAAGCTTACAGAGACGAAAAGAATATATTTCTAATCGAAAACGAAATAAAAATACGTCACAGAACTTCACAAGCGACGTTGCATTCCTTGTAAAGAATATCTTAATAAAGAAAAATGTTGTCGAGGAACTTGAATTTTGAGTCTTGTTTCTTTTCCGATTCAAAATAAAAATATTTTTCAAATTATCAATGATCCATGGCTAGCAGCGTTTGTTGCTTAAAGCTTTCTTGACTTTGAAGCCATCTGCTTGAGAGAGAAACCGCTCATGCTCAATCCAATGAATGCCAAAAGTGCAGCCGATTTGGTGGAATGGTCACGCTTCACGACTTGACGTGCGGAACCACTCACTGGTGTGATCTGTAAATAGACAAGATGCAAATTAGCGGTCTGTTACATCATCTATGACGACGCAAACTCGTTTGTGATTATGATTGAGCGCTTCAAAATTGAGAGATTTCTAATAACTGCGAAGTGTGCATAGATGAGTGAAGATCAAGGTCGACCATTGTACGAAGGAGCCAAAATATGTCAATTATCTTAATTTTGTTGTTGTTACTTCGTTTAGTGCGAAACGCAATTCAGAGAAGAGAAAAGTTAGATAATCAGAAGAAGCCAACGAAATCTCGACGTAAAAGAGAAAACAGAGATCCACCCACATTTCATTTTTCTTTCTTACATATTTCAGACAAAGACTGCGACAAGTGTAATTGTAAACAAGTCTCTGCATGGCTCATTAACGGAAGCAAAGTTAAAGGTTGAAATTTAAAGATACAACCGGATTCTCTGAAGGACGTCTGGATATTTTTTTTCTAAGTTTCGGAATTCTCTTTGTTTTGGCACGAGATCCAGAACTTCACAGGAAATTCTTGTTGTTTACTCGAGACAGCTTCGTTTAATTTTAGCACCTTAAAGGCGCCAATTGATCTCATTACCGACATCATTCCGTAGGCATGTGATTTTTATAAGTTCGACGCACTTCGAAAATTTATAAACGCATCACTTGCACTAAATATCATTTTGGGGAATTTAGAAAGTTTGTTACCTGTCCATAGCTCAATTTCAAGGCGTAGAAGAGTTTTTGACCAGTTTTCATGCTCGGCTTGCTGATGTTCCTTTGAGCTTAAGCTAAAGAAATAAACAGATAAGAGTCTATTAAGTTTTTTTTCCTTAAAAAATTATTTTTGTCGCTGTTATCATTATCACATGTCCTTAAATATATTATCAAATATCTCAACAATTACCGTGAGAATAATATTTCTTTTAATTTTAAAAGATTCTTTGGTACTTGTTATATGTTTTGACTACGATTTACTACTAACAATCAAGAGAAATGCGGGAAATTGATAAAATTATGGAGAAGAAGTTTTACTTACAAGAAAAGATTTTCGAAAGAGCAGAAGTTGAAATTGTGAGAAGCGCTGCGATGTTAAAGAAGACACCTTATAAATTTAAAGCAGAAGGCTTTTTTCGCTATGGTTCGTAACTAACTATCCGCTTACTGTTTTGAATTCTCCTGTATTAAAATAAGTCAATATCATTTTCAAATCATTGTCGATGACTTTTTGAATTCTTTATGTACAAACAGACGACCGAACGGATAACAAAAGGTATTTTTTATACGGAAAGTGCCGAAAAAATTTATCGAGTATATTTTTGAAAAGCTATTGCTCGTTAATATTTTATTCCATAATTTTCACAAAAATATTCAGGATTCCGTAATGTTCACAACTTCTTCATCATCTTTGTTTCTGAGAACAACTTCGTAATAATCTCTCATACTCGTTATACCACCGACGCAAACATCATGCTTCACTAAAATAAAGATATATGTTTCTATAATTAGAGTCTGCTGATAAAAGAGCGATCTCCAACTCGCCTTCAAAGAAAAAATCAAGATCGATGTTATATCGGGGCAATTTCTCCCTAAGAAAAGCTTTCACGTTGTTGCCCAGGGTTTGAGTTCGACTCATCATTAGCGCGGAGAGATATCGCGGGAGCTTCTTCTTTTCCGCGCAATGCATGATGAGAGCCCAATTTTCGTAATCGGTATCTATCACATATGTATTATAGACACCTTCATCTGCGATAGCCAATTATTAGAAAGAAATGATTAAACAACTTTTTTCAATTAACTCACAAACATCTTCAGCGTGAATCCAATGTGATAGATCAACAATGTTTGGTATGAACCAAGTTATGTTTCCATTTAGCAACTCGTTATCATCATCGAAGATGTAACTGTAGGTAAAGTTCATGGTAATCTGTGAATTGAAATTAGTTAATTCTGACGTAACACATGTGATGGATTCGGAAATCAATTTTAAATTGCTTTTCATTCTTTCGGTAAGTATTTGCCAAAGCAAAATCGCTGTTAATTTCTTTTCGTTTCCTTCTTATCTTCCATGCCCCCGAAACGAGTTTAAATGGCCATTTTCCTATTCATGTGCTCCAAATTTGACATTTGCCTATGCTCCAGTTTAAAGCGAAGCTCTTTAGCAAATGAATGAGTGAATAAACGTGATGTGTCGAAAGGTTGCGGAAACTGAGAAATCTTAAGCTACTCACTTCCATAGCGTCAGTTATTTCCAGCTCGCTACGCATACAGCCGTACTCAGCGGCCTCCTCTGTGCTTGAATAATACTGAATAATATACCAGGAGCCCATCATCTTTTCCAATTGAAGATTTCGCATCGGTTTCACCTGCGTAAAGGGCTTTTGAGCTTGTAAAGTGATTGAGGTATTAACTTCTTAATGAAGAAGTCTGAGGTTCATTAAAATGATTAATGTGGAGCTTGGTGTTTTCATTCTCTACACGTCAAGCTCCTTCATTCTACTCACAATAGGACAAAGTTCCATGAAGTCTTTACGAATAAAGCCTCTCGCGACTCCACAAGACACAAGAAGAATAAAAGAAAACCACAAAACTTTATTGTCAATCATGCTGAAGTTACGAATTAGAATAAACTGCGACTAATGTTCTGAGTCCAACTTTCCAGATAATTTTACAGTTAATTGTCGTTTAAACTGTTTTGATTAAATAAATATGTTTATACACAGCTTCAACTGTACAAAATATTTCTGATAAAGAATTTTGCTGTAAAGAGTGAGAAGTTCATTTTTATCGCGCGCACATTTTTCTCTTCTCATTTATCGGAAGTCGACGAGCATAGTCAACATTCTATAAAAGCATCGAAATGAATCAAATCAAGGGCACTTTCGATTGCGTCCAATTTAGATTCATATTAATTTTCTCATAAAATGCGGATGTAACAAAACGATTTTCCAGCGATTTTTTGCTAATTTGTTGCGGTATACAAAGACAACGAGCTTTTGGATTGATTATATTCACAAAAGGCAGACAAGAGCCTCGTAATTAAATCGCTGTTAGGCGTGATAGAAATTAAATGCCTGAATTTCATTAAAATCTTATTGAGTGCAATCGTTTCGCGCTTTTAACATAACGAATAAATTTTGAAGACGAACGACGTTTAAAAAAGATGTTGAACTGAATAAAAGCTTTGTGCCAAGAGGAAATCAAACTTTCGCAAGTCTATTTAAAAGTTTATTACGGATATTATTTTCTGGAACCAAAGCAATATTTATTGCAATCCGGGAGATCGGAGCTGATTGTTTGCTCCTATTTCGCTCAATTATTTAAAGCTCAATGATCCGTGTGAACCGCTGCTACTAAGTTTATTCAACTTCACCTTCCACCTTAGACACGATAAAAGCGAGATTCATTCAATCGAGCGCAAGCTTCACAATCAAGTCGTTAAGGAAGAAAGAAAAAGTTCGCCGACAAGATTATCAGGTTCAAAGACATTCGCAATTGTTTGTGATTGAAAGTACCATCAGTCATGAACAAAGTTTGCTCAGAAAACTCAGATGAGTGAATGTTCTCGCAAATTAGTGTCGTACATTTAATTACCGATGACTTTTGCTCATGGAAGATTTTTCATGTCGCGATAAGAAGAGAAAGAAAAAGTTTTCGCGCATTAAGACAGCGGAAAGAAAATCGTCTCCAAGTCTCCGCGACTCTCGAATCTGAATGTCATTACTTATTTACTTATGACGCTTTGCTTTCGTCTGATCGAAAATTGTTTTCGTTCGCTTTAGCGAATAATGGATAATGCCTGAAAGAATTTCAAATTTCTTCATTTTCCTTCTCTTTCTCACTCTCTCGATCGCTTCACAAGCAGAAATCGTCCGACTGACTGAATGTGTGTCTTAACCTATTTAAATCAGCATCCGAAAAGACTTCACTTGTCATGTCGCTTTGCCTTATTTTGCTTTCGGCGTGTCTGTGTTCATCATCTTTCGGGGCTTTCGACTCTTTGCTTTATTCGTGAATTGATACAGGAAGAGAAGTAAACAGAGAAATGAAGCCACCAAGGCGTTCGAATTTAATGAAATCACTGAGACTTCTCTCGAGTTCACTCAGCCGGCGGTTGATATCAAATGAAAATCTCTCAATTGCGCAGCTCAAATTAATGAAACTTTCAGCGATCACCTGCGGTAAGAACAAGTAACGAGAAAAAAAACGTTTCCAGTAGTTTATGCTTTATTCATTTCCAGTGAAAACAAATTTTCGGGAGATTCAGTCCTATCGCGAACTGAAAAGAGAAACTCACTTTTGGGTAAATTGGAAATGTGTCATTATCGGCATAATTTGTTAATTGGCTTTTTCTCCTTCACGATCAAACAGACGATCGTTTATCAACTTTTAATATGCACTTGCGATGCACTCAATTAGCAGAGCAGTTCTTTTTTTTTGGTCAAGCAGACTTGTTCCAGCGATAATTGCAGTGATTAACAATTTTTCTCTTTGGTAACCGGCAACGGTTTTGGCACCGTGCGACTGAGAAAATTCTGATCAATTTGTCGCAAATCAATAATTTTTCCGATTTCAACACAGAAGAGAGAAGAAAATTTAAATGATGTTTATTTGATTTATGAGCTTCCAGTCCGATGATGCTCAGACGACTGTCAGTGATATCAATTAATCGTTTCCAGAAGAAATCTAATATGCCAACATTTTTCTCTCCTCAAGAGCTTGAAATGAAAGCTGAACGCTCATAAATTATGCAGAGCTTACATTCAACTTAACATAGCTGATTTTTCTTATCCTCCGATGTTTGCTAAAGCTTAAGTTGCGCGAGAGACTAATAATTGCAATGAATGAGACACGTCAGTGAACAGATCAAGAGACCGAGAAAAATTAATTATGGTAAAGTTTGAATTGAGTTATGAAACGTAAAAAGCAAATTTATTGACAGATATCTTATTCATACTTGTAGTTGTTATAATATGTCGACAATTGAATTGCCGCCCTCCAAGTTCCATTAAAATGTTTTCTCATTCATATCTTTATAAAGTGAATTAAGATATAAATATTTATGCTCAACGTGTCTTAAATAAATTCTCGTCATTATCGTTGGACTTAGATGAGTGGCTTGAAATTGCAAAGCTAGAAACGTCTTTCTGGGAAATGATCGCAAAAGTTATGTCAAAATCAGCTAAAGAACAATGGCAATAAACAAAATTTCTTGTAACTTGATATCCGTACAATCCCAATTAACATTAAACCTCGAAGCTAAGAAGCTAAGCCCATTCACAGAGTCTTACGGCAAAAATGTTGAGTAGTAAATAATTTAATGTTAATCGCGTACGATCATCTCTAGCGGGGATCGTAAATAAGTGCACGACTAGTTGCAGAAGCGGCTGAACTTTGTTACTGCTGATCACTTTGCGATTCTGTTAACGCATGTAAGATATTAACTTTACACATGTTTGTTATCATGTCGAAGTTACTTTGATGGGTCAATAAATTGAGAGTGATCTCATGGCAGACTCGAAGACGAGGAGAGAAGGAACGTTCGATGAATGAAATGGAAATCACGACGGTTAGAAAAAGTGAAATTCTTATTGAGCGACGCGTCGAGACTTGAGAACAGCTTTCAATCCCACTGACCTAATAATCTTTCGCTTAAACCTAACACACTAAAGTATCATAGATCTTTAAATGAAAAGCTGAACTCTGATCTTGCAGTAATTGTATTAAAAAAATTTATCTTCACTCGGCTGACACTTTTTAGCTGCTAGAGCGTTGAGCAAATAAAGTACATAAAGCGAGAGCATATTTCGAGTTTTACTGCTAATGATTTTGCTCCTTGACTTTCCGAAAGAAAGTTCAACTTCATTGATTTGCTTTTCGCTGGCAGTTTATTTTGAGCTTTAACGGTTGCTCTGTTTTTACTATAAACATAAGAAAGAGATTGATTTGTTTGTCCATAACGCGTGACTTATAGATCTCGAGCAAAATTTAAATATTTAACTTTTAGAGAAAAAATCAAATTTCAATTAAACATTCGAAACTGGTGGCACTACCTGTTGAGCATTGTGGTTAGAAGAAATGCTAATGTTTTGCCAGTGATTAATGCTAGAGGAATTTAATTACCTTTCTGTTGACTATGAAACCGCGGTCGTTCGTTGGAATGCGATACATTTTTTTCGTGTGACTAGCTTTGCGCGAGTTCATTCAAGAAACTTTCCATTTTAGAGCTTCTCGCGTGAACATCAAAATTTGCGTAAACTCCTTGTCAGATCTACGTAAGCAGGCGATGATCAAGCGAATCGCCAGACATACGAAAATTAATTATTCATTAAGAAATGCGAACGACACTCGCGGATTTCCATAAATTTGCCGCTGAGGAGAATTGGATTGCTTTTGGTCTGGGAAATTTACATAAATCGTAGCAAGCCGATGAGTGGAATTCATGAATGAAAAAAAGTCTGAAGTACGATTTGTATTTTAAACTGCGATGAGCTACAATTCAATTACGTTACAATCATTTGTGAAGTTCAGTCTCTTCCATGCTTGTTGTAACTCATAACATTTTAATTGTAAAGTTCTTTTAATTCAAGCGGCAAATCTCGTTACAATCATAAATCTCAGCCCCATTAATTTACCAGCAATTAAGGTTTTAAGTACCGAGGAAAATGAGTAGAAAATATAAAAATAATTTAATTTAAAACGAAGAAGAAAAGCGATTGAATGGCATTGGTGGATGATTTGGCGAAATCTCGTTACAATTTTTGTGTGTTTTGAGTTTAACGGCATTCGGCTTTGAGAAAAAAAAAGTGAAAAGAAGTCAAATAATTGAGATTATTGGCATTTATTGAAGCAAATGTTAAGAGGAAATCTCTCGTAAAGTGTGATGATTTGAATGAGAGGAAGACACTGCAAGAAAGAGCTAGAAATACAGAGCCCTCAATAAAACGACAAACGTGATTTCCCTTTTTGCTTATATGTCGACAATTGCACTTGAAACGTGATGAATCGGTGCTGATCTGCGAATTGTCATGGAATTTGGTCAAGTGCCATTGCCCGGAGACTGATTGTCTCCGATTGTATGCATGAAACACACTGAAACAAGCCGCGGATCATTTCGTTTAAGAGCTTTCAATTGGAATTTCCTCAAAGCTTTCCATCGCGTTGTGTGTCGGAAAGAAATCCATTTCGCGTCATGTATACATTGATCAAATATTTAGCAAAAAAAGCTCAAGCATAAACTATGCTGCTGCGAGTGTCTGCACCATGAGACTGTAAAAGAAATTTCTTACTCCACAAATCCACAACATCGTTTTCATTCCTCTCTCTCTATCTATCTCTTCTCTACCAATTTCTTTTCCTTCTCATACATTTTTCTTTATCATCGGAACCAAAGAAAAAAGTCGTCGCTCGCTGCTTTTTCTTTTCTTACCCAACTGGCACTTTGAAACATTCACAAAATCTCTCAACAGGTGTAAGTCATTCTTCTAGTAACTGCGGTGCCGTCAAGACGGATAATTGCTGATCGTTTGATTTTTTATTAAACTTTTTCTTTCCTTCGAGTCTTTCTTTAATCTGATTTTAATTTCACTGAGTTTCCGAGTGATCATCGATCAGAAGTTTTCATGTGAAAAGACAAACTGTCAAGTGAATGTTTGAGCATAAAACTGAAAGCTCATAGTTAAACAAAGAATTTGTAAAAGACATATATCGTTCATGTGCCATCGCTATAATTGGATTAATATTGAAGAATTAAATAGAACCTTCAGGTATGTGTTGTGCAAATAAAGTGGAAATAAAACTTGGAAATATTTATGTTTTCAAAATTGCTTTATAAAAATAATACACGAGAATTCGCCATATATTTTTGTGATGAATTAAATAAGTCGAACAAATTGACTGTAAATTGTTGAGAAAAATATTCTGGATAATAAACATTTTTATGCAAATAATGCTTGAAGCATCAATGGCTGAAATTAGGTTGAATTCCCAATTTGAGTAAATTAATTTCAATTAATTTGTGATAATGTTCATCAATGAGTTTTGCTGGAAATTATGTTAAGAGGAATCAGTTGAATAGCTCAAACCTAATTTGTCATCATTATAAAAGAATTTCGGTGATGATCTTCCATTGAAAGATGAGCCCACGCTCTTTGCACCTCACTTGAGACGAAATAAAAGCCTCAGGCACGACAAAGCAAACAAACGACCAAACTGAGCTTCAACAGAAATTTAATCTTCTGCTTTTCTTTGCATTTTTGAATTGAAATGATCATTTAAGGTCAATGCCAATAAAAGTTTTTATTCAACTGAATGATGATTGTTTTGGGATGAAATTCAATGCTTAAATATCGGTCACGATTCTGTTTTTAGATTTAAAATGCGTTAAAGACTTCTGACAATTCTTTCACTTTCTCGTGTTAAGCTTAAACACAAAAAGACGCCGCGAAGCGAACTCCCTTGTCAATCAATTTCTGTTTCTTTTCTTGGGCCATCGGATTAACTGATTTACGATCATCAACAGTAGAGTGCTCTAGAGAAAAACTCAAATTGGCTGTTAAAGAGCACTAAAGATGATTTATATGCTCGTCCAATCCTCTTTCATTAAGTGCGAAAATCTCTTTTAGGGTCGAAGAGGACAGGTTTTCGACTCTGTCCGGAATCTCGTGCAACTTAAAATCTCATGCAAATGTGTCGTTGCGAATCATGATGAATCGAAACTTCAGTTCCAAGCCTATTTGAGAGTGGGACTGTAAAGAAATTAGACTCAAATACTAATCTCGCGATCATTTGCCGGCCCAGCAAGTTTAGACTTTTAAAGTTTCGTTTTCAATCAAATGAAGAAGAAAATTTTCTCGCTATTTAGTCTTGCGAGATTGATACGTGGTGCGTGTTTTTGGCTGTTAATCACATTACACATTTCATAAACCTTTTATGTGCGCGGCCCATTTCGCGCCTTTCCCATCAGTTGTGGTTCGAGGCGATTGCTTTTTTGTTTTGACATTTATGGTCCCGTAATATTCGTAGCGGCTCACACAAAAATTAATAATTTAACTAAGTCACTCTCTCGCACACGGAGCTTATCACACACATCATTTCGAAGAAACCTAACGACTTTGTTAAACAGCATCGTCGATTTCTCGTCCGAAAAACTGACTGATCAACGAGTGAAACCGGACTTTTAATTACGAATCTTATCGCGAAGAGCTTGGAAAAATTGATGGAAAACTTTCAATTGACAAACAGAACCTGAGAAGAATTCCATTTACGATGATGTTGCGAAGGAAATGCTCTCGCACTTTCTCCTCCAATTCGCTTGCACATTATAAAGTATCATAATTACACTTCTTTTTTCGCACAGTCCGTCGTCTCATGTGTGCTTTCGTTCTCCAAAGACGAAGCATTGGCCTACATTGGACGCATCTGCGCGCAACTTACGCATTAATTTATTCAACCGATTGAAAATGTCAATTTATATATTGATCAATCAATAAATTATGCTTCTCTGCTCTACATAATTCAGTCACATAGACTCCTAAAACCTTTGTCTCGCTCCTCGCAAATTGCTTCCGCTGGTAAACGGTCTTTTGCGGTCTTTTCCGAGAGAGACGACACAATTGCACTTTGCTAAATGGCTATTTGTGTGTCTAGCATCGACGACAATTACTTTAGTCGTGAGAGTTTTTGCTTTCGATTTAAAAACTTTAGGTGTAAAACCTTTTTATTGAAAATTTTCTAATAAATTTGTTTGCGCTGAATGATAAAATTAAATTAATAAGTCGACCTGAAAATATCGCGCAAATTGAAATATCTTAATTTTCAATTTCTCGTGAAAGACGGTGTTTTCTATTTTTTGAGTACTGCTCAATAAAAAAATGGTGGATTTGTTAACGAAAAAAAAATTAAAACATCTGAATTCAGTGATTAACAAGAAGTTGCCTATTCTATTGACGATAATTTCGATCTGAAAGTGTGAAAATGACACGAAATTTCGGGATTAATTGCAATGAGATTGACTGCCGTCTATCAACGTTATGGGCAAATAGATGAAGCGGAATAGAAGCCAACGACAAGTAAACAAGAAACTCAGCCCGAGAGAAAACATTTTCCTCAGAAGAAGAAGCGGTCAAAGAAAGTAAAATTTTCCATTTCAACTTAAGCTGTCTGAGCCGAAGCGATTCTCCTTCATGGAAATTACACATTAGAGAACTACACACGTTCGTTCATCATCACGCCCTTAAGCTATGAACAACAACGATGACTGTTTGTAGTTTTTTTTGTATTTAGATATCAATTAAAAGTGGCATGCGATCAGCTGTGGGGGAAATGTCAAGAAAATCTTTCTCGCGATGAAGACGAAAAGGTGTCGCCCAAGCCAATCTCAATGGCTTTTGTCTTTAGATTGCTATCATCTCTATAATTATGACCAAAAAAAGATGAGAAAGAACATGTCAGATACATTTTTATTACATCATTATCTCGAAGAGTTCTTTGTGTTGTGAGACTGCAACATAAATCTTTGGGCTAACAATCTCTCGGTCGAGAGATGTTTATGCAGATTTCGGATTTCTTTATGTTCGGGCATTGATATCTTCTTTCATTCGTTTCTCTTTATGCACAAATGTATTTCTCAATTCACATGCAGCATAAGCGGAAATTCTTTTCTTTAACCATCGAGTCGATATGTTCAAGGAAAATGGGTCAAGTCAAGCAATATAGAAAATGAAACTGAAATTTTTCTTCTTTCACATTGATTTCGGGTTTTTTTTCTTCTTCTTATTTTTATTTATTTCTTATTTTTGTGAAGAAAGAGAAAAAATTGGGACAAGAGTGAAGAGAATTTCTGATAAAAAAACCTGATGTGTTGTTTCTTTAGGTTGAAGATTAAAACTTACGTTTAAATCGCGCATTGTGGAATTTTTCTGCAGAAAAAAGTTTCGCATATTTGAATGAGAAGTTACGATTATTGTTCTGTCAGTGACACCAAAAAACTTTGAGTCGATCAATCGACATTCTGAAGTCGCTAATTGCTCGAATAAACTTTGAAGGACTTCATGTTGAAACTCTTTACTTTCTTAAAACAAAGCTTTGAGGTTTACGACTCTTCAGTTCTGGGTTTACTACAAAGTAAAATGTAGTAAACCTCATAACTTTTGTGTCTTTGCCTCATAACTTTTGTGAAACATTGTAGTAGCATTTTATTCATTCATTAAAATGAATATCGAAAAGTCTGATCTCCTGCGAAAGTTGTCATACAAAAAAGAATTTGCATCGATTTCATTTCATTTGCATTTATTGACACCTGTTGAAAAAAAAATGTTCAGAATCTCATGACAGCAAAGTGTCAATGGCGACATGATTTCCGATCGATTTAATCGGCTTAAGTCGTTAATTATTTAGTAGCCTGTTAATTAAACACTTTTCTCACCCATTTCAGATTATCGAAGCCAATTAGCCAAACAAGAGCTGGAAGAGAGACACAAAAATGAAGTACACATTCGTTCTGTTATGTTTCCTTTTGCTGGGACCCCTTCACGTAAGTAAAACGATTTATCATGTGGTGAACACGCCCACATTCTGTCTGAGGATCGATATGAAGCCAAGGGTCAACAGGTCGCTGATATTAATTTAAAATAAAGCACAATCGCGCCAATGACCCTCAACTTGAACCATGAGTTATTCAAATTCTTCTTCTCCGTTTCTCTTTTCAATGCAGAAAAATAAAATGAATTTCGATTAACGTTCACGCAAAGGCGAGTCGCATAGATCGTCATGATCAAAATTGGAAAGAAGTCGTGACGATCAATTTCCATTAAATCTCTCGAGTTACATATTCTCATCGTGAAGTGATATGCTCAGTAGTCTTATTGATGATATCGGATGCTGATAGCGATTAAAAGAAAGCACTAAAAGTCTTGTTACACACATTCTTCTCTTCAGCTTTCTCGCTTGCATTTCATTTCTTGTAAAGTGAAGAATCAACATGCAAGAAGAAAGACATCGAAAGAAATCAATTGAAAGTCAAAGATCTTCACTTCTGAACGTTCAATCACTCGCCTCTTTTTACGATTAAGATGTTGCACAACTGACGAATGCAACCAACTCCGACCCATATTCAAAAAGACTTGGGGAAATTTCTATAAATTACTGCTCCATGAATGAGAAACACACACGCAGAGTCGTTGGAATTGTTTTTTTTTTCGGCGAAGTTTTGCGCAAACAAGAAAAGAATCGAAAGAAAGCAACAAACTCAAAAGCTCTTGCGGCATGTTTCGACTCTTATTTTTGGTTGTTCCATTTTATTGGCAACTCTCATGTATGATTGGCAATTAATTCTCGTCTTTTTCTCTTTTACTTGCTGCCTCAATTTCCTAAGTGACCGATATTTTGTTCCCTTCGACGAGGTGGACTGTTGTTGATTGGTTTTGGCACTACATTTAGACCGACTTCAATTCGGATTAATGTCGCGAGATAGACGAAAAGTGAAATTTTATCATTCACTTGCTGTTGTTTGAGTAAAAATCAATTTTCGATTTCAACGGAAATGTTTAATCAAATCATTCGAGGACCACCGCTGAAGTCGTTTATTATCTTGTTCATCAAAATGATTCTGCGTCAAGTGTCGATGGGACTTTGAAAAAATCGTTAAGTTCTTTATGAGTTTAAATGTTTCCTGCGGCGTCCGCCACATGTTTCCAATTCGCTTTTCATTTGAATCGAGGGAAAAGTTTCAAACAATAATTATTTAGATATCGGTTCCAATAATCGCAGCTCTCTCGTCTTATTAAGTCAATGGCTGTACATACGGCTCTAAAGATCTGATTTTATTGCAAGCATTTTTCATTAAAGTTTAAATTATGCTCGGCAACGTTTATCCTGTTATTTCTTCTATGGATTCGCTGCTGATTACGATGGAGTGATAAAAGCAAACACTAATTTCACAATATTTAGTGTTTTTTGATGTGAGAACGCTTCCAATTACCGTCAATCGCCTATTAGCAGCAAATTGAGCTGCTGCGAAATTGAAAATCGTTATCATCGCGGTCACTTACTTTCGACCCATTTGGGTCACGAGAGCAGAAATTGAAATTTAACGCGTTCAAAATGAAAAGTCAGACCGCAATAAACAATGTGACAAGCATAATTAATCTCTAAGCGGCAGTGATGATGAACGTAGGAAAAATGCTCTAAATCCATTTTCAGTCTTAATGATTTTACTCGGACCAGTGGAATTCGCTAAGAGCGGAGCGGAGCACATGTCGAGAAGAAGAAAGTAAATACTCACGACTTACAAAGCAAGACACGAGGCAAGTGGTTGGTGATTTCATTCAACAATGTTTCTGATTCAACAAAGTCACTGTCTCACTCTCTAATGCACGCACTGGCCGTCAATAATTCTGAGAAATATGAAGATTGAAAGCTTTCAACTCGATTAAGTGTTGGGTGTATTCGTCAGTTATGTGACGATAATTTTTAATAGTTTTTCGTATTTGAATTTTGAATTCGTTTTCGTAGAACGTAAAACTCACAAGTTCTCATGCCACTGTGTACTTAACTAAGTGAGCGAAATTTCTTTGAGATTATATTTCTATAGTTTCAAAGACATTTCTTTTATGTTAGATAAAATTGCGACAAAATCTCCGGCGAGGAAAGGCCTCACCTAACTCAGCAGGCTGCTATCTATCCTATTAAATTTTATTTTCTGCTGCATCATTCCATTGTAATCATATCGCGCGTAAAGAATAATGTGCTTTGAAACTCTTCCCAACTTAAACAACACGCAAGACTCTTTCATATCATTAAATCAGCAGTGAAAATTTCATTTTTTAAAGTTCCCGAAAAATGAGCTGAGAAGAAAGATTGTTTAATACTGAGTGCCATGGGCAATTCATTCAATGGATTTCTCATAAAATCTCGCCCGAGAACAGTTCACGATAATTATACACACAATTCTTCCAGTCGACACACGATCGTTTGTGTTGTTTTTCGCGAGAGTTTTACTTTTTATGAGAAAGGTTTGGGCGAAGAAGTTAACGCGCTATTTCGGGTACTCGTGATCGCTTTTTTTATTTGGCGGATGGTGGCTGAATGATTAACGATTGATTTTAGTAGGGCAAAGTTTTTATTTTGCTTTTCGGCAACGAGTTCCACTCATTTGCCAATCTTTATTTTACGCTTCATCAATGGAATCTCAATTTTTGTTTCAATCGACGAGCGCTCATGTCTATTTTCAATCCAAATATTGACGGAGACCTGCCGATAAAATCTCTTTTTTTATATTTAATACGTGATCCAAAGTCGCGCCCTAGACCACAGCCGTGGATGCAAATTACTTTCGATTCTTGGTCAATTAGCATAATTTCATTATGTTTGAATACGGAGCCTTTTGTGGTTCGGTGGCAAACGTGTGAGAGCAAGCGATGTGTTGAGAGCTCACGTATGTGGGTCAACGCTGAGGAATGCCCAAGCACGTAAAATTCAAATATTTAGAATATCGAACTTCGATGGAGTTAAGGCTGCGAAGAGAAAAATATATAATATGCATCATAATTAACATAGTTGAGAAAATATTTCTCGCTCTCCTCACTCGCTGCTTGACCGATAATCGAAAACAAATATTTTTTAACATTAACTGACGGTGTCACCTTCTTTGCTTTGCTGTCTAACAGCGCATGAAGAATTTTCATTTGCCCGCTCGTTCAGTGAGAATCATGTAGGGATTTATAAATAAAAACCTAGCGGCATTTGTTGCGGTCAGAAAGTTTCAGTATTTTATAACCAAATTGCTAAATATTTTGTGATAACTATCTTCTTATGAAAATCCCTAAAATTTATTTTAAATCTCTAAGTCTAACCTCGTACATCGCAATCGAATCGAAGTCACTTGAAGCATTTTAAACGATTGTTTCCTTTACACGTGCTCATAAGATAAAAACCTTTCCATCAGCAATTTTCCATCTACGGGCGCAATACTTTTGCCACAGCTGCACGAGTAAAGGCTGAGAAGAGAAAAATCTTGATGAAAACTTTCTTCAGACTTACTTTGTCTCTCTTGTTTTCCCATCCGTGATTATTCGCTTTGTCCAACTTTGTCCGACAAGCCGATGACTTACATTCCAATGCATATTTTAAGTCTCCAATTGAATCCAATCGAACCATATTGCCATCGACTGACTCGTTTGGAGACGAGTTTGAGATTTGTTTGATGAAACGTATTTTTTTTTGCTTCCAAGAATTCTCAATTTCCATTTTGCGCGACTGATTTTCCCTTTTCTTCAAGTCGCATCGATCTTTCTCGCCACCATATGGCATTTGTTACGGATCTTTTGCTGATGAACGAACACGCTTTCGACTGCAGCTAAAAAGATATCTAGGATGAGAAAGCATTAAAACTGAGTGATGGACATTAATTTCTCAAGTCAAACAAACGCGACCTCACGATAACATCTCATAGCTTCCCCTCCGTTCCCGTCTTGCATTGTTCAACGTTCTTCTAGTCTTTTCTTAAGAGAAGACAAAAATTCCAAATTTATGCAAATGCCTTGGTCGCTGCTGAAAAGTTTCTCTCCATTGAGAATTATGATGCCTCTTCATTCATGGGCACATCAAATAAGTATTATCATCAACGTCATAAACATGAAATATATATTTAGCGTCATGGGAATATCAACAACGTCTTTACGACTTTCTCATATAAATCTGTTCTAACTTTCTCTTATGGCACGTTTTCGTTTATTGCAGTGGTCAGCGGCTGACGACGTGGAGGTCGTCAAATCAGTTGCGTCAGAAGACATGGAAAAACGAGACGAAGAAACCGATCAAGTTGCTTTAGAGACAGTCGAGCAAGAACAACGAGTGCATCCGCCGCCATCTCACATTGTTCAAAGTAATTTCTGACAAATGATCATTTAAGATTTAAATAAAAAATATTTTTGTAGGTATGCCAAAGCATGGAATCGGTTTAGGACAGCCCTTTGGTCCTCCAACTCCCCCTCATATGGCTTATCATGGACCGCCGCCACCACTCCCATCCTCTCAACACGCTATTCTTCATCATGGACCAAAACGAGTGCCAATCAATCACGGACCAAAGATTGTCAGTCACAATGGACCTATTCACAGCAATCACGGACCTCACCCCAATCACATTCCACAGCAACAACACGCAGCCGCATCGGATATTTCTGAGAAACTCTATGGAGCACCATTAAGTGGAAATGACTTGTGGTCAGCGCCAGTTCCAGACATGCCCAAAATTGTATCTCTTGATGTGAAATGCGAAAAGCAGGGAATGAAAGTCTTTCTTCAGTTCGATAAGCCGTTTTACGGTATTGTATTCTCCAAAGGCCATTACAGTAACACCAACTGTGTTCATTTACCGGCAAGTTTGGGGCGAACGTCAGCTCAGTTTGATATCGGAATTCATGCTTGTGGAACAGCTGGGAACACTGAAAATGGAAATTATGGTTACGAGTCCGGCTCTGGAAATTATTTCGAGAACATTATCGTCATTCAATATGACCCACAAGTTCAGGAGGTTTGGGATCAAGCGAGAAAATTGCGTTGCACTTGGCACGATCAATACGAGAAGAGTGTCACTTTCAGACCATTCCCCGTTGACATGTTGGATGTTGTTCGAGCTGATTTCGCTGGTGACAATGTTGGCTGTTGGATGCAAATTCAAGTGGGTAAAGGTCCATGGGCTTCAGAAGTCTCTGGGTTGGTGAAGATCGGACAAACAATGACAATGGTTCTTGCAATTAAAGATGATGATGCAAAGTTCGACATGCTTGTAAGAAATTGTATGGCTCATGATGGAAAACGGGCACCAATCCAACTTGTTGACCAACGTGGTTGCGTGACGAGACCAAAGATTATGAGTAAGTTCGTTAAAATCAAGAACTTTGGAAACAGCGCTTCGGTTCTTTCCTATGCTCACTTCCAAGCTTTCAAGTTCCCCGATTCGATGGAAGTTCATTTCCAGTGTACAATTCAAATCTGTCGCTATCAATGTCCCGATCAATGTTCTGATCACACAGCAGCTGCTTCTGAAGGACACGTTCAACATCTCAGCGTTGGACCAGAGTCGCAATACGGACCACCTCCACCAGCTCAAAGCCATGGTACATTGGATCATTACTTAAATGCAGTGAGAAAACGAGACGAACGTCGTGTCCGTAAAACTCGATCGACTGACCAGACAGAAGAACAAGTTGGACTTAATAAAGTCATCAGAGTTGTATCGTCTGGCGATCTTACTTTCCCCATCGCCGACCAACTCAACGGAACTAATCAAGAGACAATGGTGTTCCCAGCACGCGAAGACGGCCTTATCTGCATGACTACGCCTGGTTTCACAATCACTCTTGTCGTTCTTCTGGGCATTCTCGTTGCTTCATGTCTGACTTCAGCTTTTCTCTGCATTCGAACAAAGCCATTCTCGCTTTCGGCGAAAGAAAAAGCTCTTGCTTATCCAACAGTGACGCTTCCGACGCCATCGATCAGCACTATCCAACAACACAACAGCGTTAGAGTGACTCCGCAGAAGAAGAAAATTGGCTTTTATTCATAAAGTTAAACACGAATCTACTTAATTTAGAATGCAGTGGAATCTTTCAAGAAGATAACTTTCGAAGTTTTAATTTGAAAACTTCAACTGCAATAGCTTTAGAACGAAATAGCTGACTAAGACTTGATTAATTTATTTATGACTTCATTTCTCTTCGCATAACGACTGTGTCCGTGAGAGACGTTAGACATTAAATCGGCTCCCACCCGCTTATAGCTCGGATGGAAATGAAAACTGTCATTGTGGTGGGTAAAATATTGCTTCTTCGTTCTGTATCGTCAAATCCGATTCTTTATTTTTGGAATTGCGTGAATCCTTGAGAAATCCTGACTGAAATGAAATCATTTCAAAACATTTTAATTTATTTTAATGATCGCTTAGAGTGTGTGGTGGATTATAATCCGATGGAAACTTTCAATGTTTATTTCGTTCGGGGCGAACACGACGAGATTGAGTTCTCAATCACCTCGATTGCTCGCGGATATTCAGAAAGATTGAAAGTTTCTCTTGATTGGGAAGCATATCGGAACTTCAATTGATTCACACACTTGCAGAGTAAATATTTTAATTCTTTCTTCACTTATTATCGTATAACAAGCGCAACTAATATGTAGAAGACATGTACCACTTATTTAATACGTTACTTTTATGATGATTTATACAGCATCTCTCCAAGTATCACTCACTCCATCTCTCTCACTCTAGTTTGTAATTAAACCTTTGGAATGATGTTCGTTCAATTGAACAGAAGAAAACTTGGAAAACAGGCTTTCATTAGAGAAACTGATCGTTTTCAAATCGCTTTGCGAGCCTAATTGTAATGACTTGACGACAGTGAGAGCTTTCAGGTCCCGAAATAACTTTCGAATTCATGAACTAGCAATTCCAAATATTCTTCTGCAAAAAAAATATCTAAAAGCAACACTTCGAACCGGGTAACGATTAGATTTTAATTTATTCATAAGTTTCAATCTAATTCCAAACTAATTCAGTTTCTTTTAAGAAACTTTCTTCAGATTAAACCATTCGCAGAAATTATTTAAAATTTGTTAATTTTATTTTGATTGTTGAAGTTTGAAAGAGATTTTATTGAAATATTGTTACACGTCAAATCTAAAAGACTTTAAATTGGGTAACAAATCAAATGTAATCTGAATATCAGAAATATGAGCGAATAAAACTGTTTGAGAAAAAAAAGCTAACTAAATGTTTAATTTTTCAGGATTTTTTTTCATGAAAATTTCTGAAAGACATTGAATAAAATCGAAATATTTAAGTTTCATTTATTTTTATTTCAGATTTTCCATAAAAAATGAAGTAGATAAATTACAAAATTCTTAAACTCGATGAATTGTTTAATGATTCCATTGTTTACTGATGAGTTCGTTTGATTAAATTTGCTAAATGGGCTAAGAGAGATAGTTTCAATGAAAAGTTTCACAAAATTTTTTAGTTGTCCGAACAATTAATGACTAAAGCACTTGCTTTACGGTCAACGATGATTAATCGTTTGAACAAAATCAAATTTCAGCTTCCGTTGTGAGCGGAAAAGAGTCGAACGAATAAATGAAAAACTAAAATTAATGTTGGAAGAGTTTGGAGATTGTTGCACTAAGCGAATACTCGCTCAATTAAATTATATAAATTAATTGACGATTTTAGTTCGAAAAATATTTTAAACAATAATTTCATCGGGGGACGGCTTCGATATTCCTTAATCGCTAACAAAATATTTATTTAAAATAAGATATAAATTATTGCACAAAAATACAAATTGTTCATCAATTCATCGTCTTCATTCCTATTCATCTTTCTCTGACTTCCTCGTCGTTCTTCGCTCCGTCATTCCATCTTATTTGGTAATTGTTCAACTTCTCAAGATGTTTCCAATCTTCTTCACGGTTTCTACTGACGAGTTTCTATTTGTCTTGAGCTTGAAGACGTCGACGGCGTCGGATCAACGGGAGTCATTGGAGGATGTTTCAATCGAAACAGTCTCATTGTCATCCAATTGGCTAATGTGTGATGCATTGGACTTGAAGTGGCTTGTTGATGAGCGAGTGCATCTTTTTGAAGCTGATAACGATAAAGCAGTGATCCTGCGACAAGAGATGCGATAATCGTCGCCGATATCACCAAAATAAAGAGAATGCTGAAGCCTTGGACTGGCATGCAAATTCCATAGACGACATCATCTGGAAGCTGTCCTTGGAAAACTGTAACAGACTCTTGTTTTGTGTCTGGACTAAAAGCCAAATCTGCTTCAGAAATAACGTCATATAGTCCACTGACTCCAACATCAGCGCTTCTCGCATTACGATTTGTTACTTTAACTGATCGTTTTGTTCGTTTTCGGTAGGAGACTTGATGTTGCTTGTTCTCTTTCTCCAACTCTTCGAGATCCAAAGCACGTGGACCAGCCATAGGAAGACCAACTCGACTCTGCGCATATTGAAGTTGTCGTGGGCCTTGTGGGAATTTCTCGTCTTCCATTTTCGATTGCAGTTCTTGAGGCGGTGGACCTTGACGTTGTTGCTTCGAATGTTGAGGTGAAAGACTTGGTTTCTGAAGCATTTCCTTAACAGGCTTTTTCTGCTGTGAGAACAAAGATTCAATATCTTCCATATCGCTCTCAACACGATCGCTCTCAACATCGTGTTGGAAAACAGGGGCTGGCTTTTTGCTGTCTCGGCTTTTCGGAGCTTTGTGAATGATGTCGTCGTAAAAAATGTCGTGATCATGGTTGTGTTCTTCTTCGTCTTCGGACTCACTCAACGAGTTGTCTTGATGTTCATTCTCAGACGGTCCCACGAGTGTATCTTTTCGGTCTAGCAAACCCTCGTGAGAAGATCCGCCCAACAAACTGTTGCCAATGTTTCCAGGCGTTCCTGTTGTTTGACAATGGTCAAGGCATCCATGCCGACAAATCTCGACTTTACATTTTATGTGAACACTTAGAGCATCAGGGAACTTGAATGCGTGGAAGAATGCGTAAGTGATAACTGAGGCTCGCTCGTCGGGTGCTCGAGCTTTTAAGAATTTCGAAATCATTTTTGGACGAAGAACACAACCGAACTCGTCAGAAAGCTTAATTACATGTCCAGCACCATCGGAAGCCGCACATGATTTTACCCTCATATCGAATTCACCTAAAATTATTTTCTTAATTGTCTTCATCTCTGTGTAAAGATATTTAATTAAATAAAATACCTCGGAAGTCATTAATTGCGACGACGAGAGTTAGGGTTGAGCCCAATGGAACGATTCCGCTAACAGGCGGAGCCCACGGGCCTTTGCCATGCTGAATCTCCATCCAACAATCGACATTATCACCTGCAAACAAGAAAGAGAAAAGAAATGAAATCAATGAACAAATAAAATTTCTGGTGAATTCGAATTTTACCTCTGAAATCAAGTTGAATCACATCCAAGTCAGCAATCACCATCGGCGGTTTTGAAGCCGTTTTCTCGTAATCGTTAAACCATTCGCATCGTAATCGTTTCGCTTCGTCCCAAACTTCCAGTAAGTCTTTATCGTATTGAACCACGACCTGGAAAAATTGAAACAAAGTTGCGGAATGAAAAGGTGAAAAAGTTAATCGAATCAATAAATTGACGAGATTATTTATTTGTAGAATATCGCGATTGTTTGAGCGGCGAATGAGTCTCGAAAACAAATTATAAGGTTTACCGTATTCTCATAGAACTGTCCATTCAAGTCCGGTTTCGTGCCACAACGAGAGTAAGCGATGCGGAATGAGTGGAATGTCTTTCCAGTCGATGGTGGAACATAAATGCAACGCGGATCACTGTGCTGACCTATAATGAAAATAACAAAGTATTTGTTTAATCAAGAGCATTCAGATAAAACTTCATTACCTTTCGAGCTAACGATTCCTTCGAATGGTTGAGAGAAAGTCATATGAACGTCCATGTGATCCTTGGCGCACATCACCTCGAGTGAAACTATATTTGGCATCCCATTTGGCCGCTCCGTGGGCCATAATTCGTTTGCGCCTCTTACTAGATTTAACTGCGAAGAGAAACGCGTCTTAATTCACTTGGTAAATTCAATCCGCAACATAAATTTTTATGAATTGAGTAAGATGAGGATTTATTTTATTGATTTAATAAATACTTCATGGCGAAGACTTCAGGTGGAGTCGGGAGAGATTTATTTGATCTTTTCATGTTCTTCTTGTTGCGGTGTAACCAATTTGCGAATGTTTTTTTTCCGCACAATGCGAATCATCGACAAGTCCCCATAAATTGAGTCGGGCGGTTCATGAAAAGCAATAGCAGTCAATAAAGCTTTCTTAGTTAAGATTGGATTTTAAGATGCGCGCTCGCGTGGCTCATGAATTGAGTTGAATGGCCGCTTCTCGCGAACAATGATAATAACTCATTAAGCGGCACATGTGGCAAACTCAGCCCATGTTCCAATTAATCATTTCTTGCTCTCTTTTAATCAATTTGTTCGTTACCGTTTCAATCATGAGAGCATTGAGTAGCCTTTTGCACACGCCGAGGAGAAAAGTTCAAAAAAGATACATTCAACAAACTTGATCGAATTGAAATTTCGTTGAATCGAAGACACCAGACCGCAACACACAATTGCATTGTTCTCACTGCGATCGAGCAAGGGAAGCATAAAATCGAGTTGTCTTCGAATTGATTTATGAAGCGGTATCATTAAGGTGCAACATATTCGATTTTAATTGCCACTTGTTCTTTCCAGGCCTCGCATATCATAACACCGATCTCTGTATCGGATTGCTTTCTTCCGATGGCTATCGCTGTGCATAAGAGCGACAAGGGGGGCATCGTTATACGGGACGAATATAAGTTACGTCAAATTATCACTGTTGATTGATCTGAATGTTTTATTGATTTTGGGATTTGGAGCGTTCATAGGTCGAGTCACATTATTTTGAAATTAAAAGCGACTTAATTTTTGATGCTCTCTGAAAAGCTTCTTTGCCTTGAAATTCATTTCAATTTCCCAGCGATAAATCTTTTTCTTCTCCAATTAATAGCTTGCTTCGGCTCATTTCGTTTTAATGTGTAAATGCGATCAAACGAAGATGAAATTGCTTTATTAAATATCGATCCGCATCCCAAATCAGACAATAAATCTAATCAAAAGCCAATGGCGCAAAGCGTGAAGAATTGGCTGGCGGAAAAAACCGTTTTGACACAGTTTCGCTGATGAATTCTCCCCGAAATTGTGGCTTATGAGTTTTCACTAGACGAGAAGGAAACGGTAAAACTTTTACTTATTCTCTACATTTCACTGATCGGCTAAATTAGTATTTCAATGAGCTTCTCGCTCTCGCTTCATGCACTTCTTATAATTCCAATGAAATTAATTATCTCGCTCGTAGCTTATAAATTCACATGTGAGCTCATTAGCCGTCGACGATCGGGAAGAAAATTTTTTAACGAATAATTGACCGTAGTTTGATGCGTAAAGTTCTGTTTCGGCTTGAAAATTAAAATTGAATTCGCTTTGCCTCACAAAATCAACAAGCTGTGTATGTTGACATAGAAAGTTGTTGAGTTTTCATTTCGCTTTTCAAGCTTCTCATGAGATTTCTATGATTTTCTTCTCGTCGCTTCTCGTTGACTCGTCTGCATGTAATTATCAATGATTTATTTAGCATTACTTATGCGCACAAGTGCTGGAATGTTCACGATGCATTAATCATTAAAGTTTATTCGCTTTTTACAGTTGACTTTAAATTAATGAGCAAGCAGACAGCGACTGTTTAATTATTAGAATTATGCAAAGAGAGTGCGGCAAAGAGATAAAACAAATTAATTTGCCGAGTTGACATGAATGACATGGAAAGAATGAAAAGTGATTCGAAGCGATGAATGCGAAAATCTTTCCACCGAAAACAAAAAACCAGAACGAGTTTGGGTTGTGTTGAAAGATGTCAACATGTCAGCTTCAACTTCAAGATAATTACCGACGTCTGTTTATCCGAGTTAGACACTCGCAACTTTTCTTTTCTTGGTGCTTCAAAACAGGCTTTCTGAATCACCCAAAGGAGAGTTTTTCAATAAAATCGAAAGTCCGATTCAAAAGCTTGCGGATTCCATTAAAAGTTGAAACCTAATGAGAACATTAGCGAAAGTAAATCCGGACGAGAAGTCGTTGATCGGGTTTGGATTAACATAAAGTTGTTTTAGCAGCGACAAGTTGGGCGGGAAACTTCTTACAGTTGTTGAGTTAGGACCTACCTTAAAACTTAATGATACAACTAATGTGATGACGAGTAGGTCCCACCGTAGTCTCGTAGGACCCTTCACTGAGCTCCACATAGCGATGGAGCAATTTTTTTTAGCTTAACTCGAAATATCTGCAAAGAAAACGAGAAAAATGTTAACTTAACGAAGCTGAAAATTTCCTTAAGAGAAAAGAAATGAGAGTAAAAGCAAATACAAATTTCACAGTTCATCGGTCTCGTCTTCCACTTCATCGATTTGAAGCAACGAGAAGAAATTTCACGCCGCGGAATTCCATTCTTTCCATCAAATTTTTATGTTTCATCTTCTTCGTTTTCATCTTTTTAGCATGTGAGTCAAGAAAAAAGTTAATTATTTAATTCCTGTATCGGTCACAGAAATATTTGTGTCACTTGTCGAACAAGAATTTTAATGACGAACGCTCACAAAACTCAATTTCAATTTTGTTGCTTCGCCTCGCGTCGAGTGCGAGTCTTCAATAAGCAACAATGAATGTGATTCAGAAAGTGGCTCTTTAGCTTCTCGTGGAAAAATGAGTTTCATTATTTTATTCAATCTCTTAAATTCCTAATTGTGTCCGATCGTTTTCCTTTGTTATTACCACTTACAATGTCCATTATTTTGAAGCATCCTTGATTAAGTTGTGGCTTTTAATTTTTCGTATCAAAGCACTTTCATTGTGCCAATAAACTCAGTCGCAGAAGATCTTTTCGTAGTGTAGAGAAGGAGTAAAATACAGGAATTACTTTGAAAGATTCAATTTCATATCGAAGATTAAATCAAACGATCCAATTTTAAAGGTTGTAATCATACGCTTTTAGCTTTGAGATGGCCAAAGGAGATCAGAAGCTGACGCATTAAAAATTTAAGTTTTCGGTTATTGAATTTCCGAAGAAAATTGTTCGCGAATATTAAATTTAAGTATCAAGATGATGCTTGATTGCGAATGAAAATTTCACAAAATTCCCTGTAGGCTAGCCATCTGCCATATTCAAAGGAATGATCGTGATTCAAAATATTTCTCTGAAGATCCGTTAATGACGATCAATGTTCAGAATCTCACATTAACCTCCAATAAGAATATTCGATTTTCTTACAATTTAAGATCGTTTAGTTTTTCTTTTTCCACATAAATCTCTCCATAATTATAATACATGCTGAAGTTGAGTTGGAAAACCGTTACTTGCTTTATTAGTTTATTGTTTTTATATAAATCAGCTCGGTCGATTTAAATAGATAATATCGACCGAAGAAAGGAAGCGAAAAAGATAATCGCTGCATGCTTGAGTTTAACTGGAGCAGAGCAGACAAAAGAACTTTTCCCTCTCAAAGTCGGGAGATATCACGACAACATTCTTAAGAATAAAGCTTATTGAATTAAATTTCAAACGACAAACGTACATGATACTATCATTTCACATTAAGCTTAGTTATTCAAATGTCCACAATTGAGCAATGTGAACTGAAAGGCGCTAATATTGAATGAAAATAAAGTTTCTATTAGCTTAAGTTGTCTGATGGCATCTCATCTTTTGCACTTTCTTTCTGCTTTTAATTAGCTGACACACATATGATAGATAACCATTGAAAATATCCGCATAGAGTTTTTCTGCAAATGCAACGATTGCGGCCAATTCAACAATAACTGCATTTTTACTTTCAACACTTCGAGTTTAGCTTAAAGCAAACAATTATAGCAGAATAAACTTTAATTGATGCTTTTTCTTAAAATTGCTCAGCTTTGTGTCACGTAGTCGTATTGAGAAATCGAATTTCGTGCTCGGAGATTCAATTCAACTCGCAGTCCCAACATTCCTGCTGCTTGCACTTTAATTACATTCAATTCACACAGTACAATAAAAAGTATCTCGTTTGATCTGATTCAAGAGCGATGGAAACTGTGCTAAGTCTGTCTGGAGAATTCGAAATTAGACACGCATTAAAACTTCATTAGCAACCGCAGGAGATCGGACGCGCCAATTCCTCCGTTGCTTGATTAATTAGTCATCATTGTAAGTTTACAACTTCGCATTCATCAAAATATTTCTGGAATAGCTTTACTCATGTTTAATTCGTTCGTTGATTTGTCATGAAGAAGAATTGGATTGGAGAAGTCGACGATTTCACACGCTTGCTACGCTCATCAGACATTCAGTTTAATTCAATAAAAACAAGTTGTGAATTGAGTTTCGTGGTTGAGCTTTCAACATTTTTGTGTCAACTTGTGGCTATAGGGAACACAAGCTTCATTGAATTTAGAATCTAAACTCAAACGGACGCTTTCAAATCAATATTTGAAAACTGCAACGAACCATTCCCGATTTACCTGTCTCTTCATTATTACAAGTTATTCACTTCATTTCTAATAACGTTTCTTTTTTCCATTTTGTTCACAATCAACAGCAACGTAATTTTACTCAACAAACATCGACTAAGATCAAATCAAACGCTTTGTATGTTGATGTAATTTTCTATCAGATCAATCCGAGTTGAAAAATGATTTATCGTTTCGATTGGAAGGAAATCTATTTGCTGTCGATCGAGACCAAGAGAAGCAAATTGAACTACGGGTCGATGATTTTGTGAAAAATTTTACAAAAGCGAGAACATGGCAGCAGAATGAGAGAAAAATTTGTGTTCGATGTCGAGCTATTATTGTGACACGAAGAAGTTTTATTAATGGATACTATGATTATAAAATTAAAGCTTTGAATTCTATGAATAATCTTTGAAGCTAAGAAATTTAATTTCGTGAGTCAAGTGCCAACGGCTGACGTGCGAAGATGACCAGAGAAACTCATGTGATGTTTGATGAATGCGAAACTCGCGTGAATCTGTGTCACTTCCTAAAGTGTAGTTACCCTTAGGCAAATTGAATAAAATAACACAGAGCGGCCACCCAGCTAATATCATTTTTCAAAAATCAGATCAATGAGAAAACCAAATTTCATGGATGATTTTGAGGCTGAGCGTGTCAGAAGAAGCAACTTACATATTTGTTGTTTGCTTGATCATTAAACGTGATGTGTTTTAAGTGCCTCATAAGTATGCACCTAATATGGGTTAAAATAGCCAAAGAGCTTCATCGTTAACCGCTATTAAAAGACGCTTAAGCTTGTAAGCAGCTCGTTTTAACTTATCGCTGCAGTTGTTAATAGGAATCCACATCTATTAAATGCTGAGGGAGAGAATTGAGAGATTTAGTAGCGAATAATTACGCTGACTAATGAGAAACAAAAGAGAAAACAGATTTAAGAGTTCCAAGAAACAAAGGAAAAGTTCTTTGTTGAATCAACCGTGGCTTAGGCTTGAAGACTCTTCAATGAAGAGTGAAGATTGCCAATTAAAGCAACTTAGTTGCTTGTAAAACTAATGACCGCGCTGCAATAAAATTCTGGAACATCCGTAGAGAAGCTTGAAGCAAGAAAATCGTTTAATGTAGTGTAGAAAACAGGTGGAAAGACCGCAAGACAGGTCTCGACGACATGAAGAAAAGTAGGTGAAGCGGAAACGTTTGTGGATTTCATAAGACTGCGAAAGAAGCTTTTGAGATTCATCTGAAGATTTTAAAGCATGATCGTTGACTTCTTTTAGTCTTCTTTCTGTGAAATTCTTCAAGACAAAATGTGACAGGAATGCAAGTCGCCTCAGAAATTCCTCATGTTGTGATAATTTTTATTGCATCTCCTCGCCCGAAATCGCTTTCTGTGTTCGCTGTCGCATTGAAATTTATACGCGTCGTTGTCCCAGTTGATAAGTTTCATTTATGTTTACACACCGATCAATGCTGCATCGTAAAACGAAAGCAAAAAAAAACATGAACACTCAGCAATTTCACTTCGTGGAAATTGAAGGGATTTTTTTTGATGAATACTTATCGGAATTCTTATAAATCGAATTACGAGAAAATATATTTTTCTTTTGTATAATAATCCCGAAAAACAATGAAAATCAATCCTTTGTGTTCATTGACCATGTGATTCTCCTTCGCCATTGTTCAATATAAATTTTTCAATAAGCGATTTGCAAAAAGTCGAACGGGACGATAAATGCAGCGAATAAATCAATGTCAATCAATCTTTGAGATAATTTATGTTCACAAAAAAATGAGGAAAACTGCAGATTGTGCTGTCTGAAGAGAGATTAAAGAAGTTGAGAAGGCCCAGCAGCTTTAAGCTATGAGTTATAGCCGATTGCTGGGATCGATGTTCTTAATCACCAAACGAGTGAATCAGAAGAATGCGAGAAGAGATTTCAAACTTGAATTCCGCTCGATGTGGTGACTCATATGTCCAATTTACTTTCGAGCCCAACTGACCCAAAAACAAGAACGATCACAGCAAATATTTGGTGGAGAGAAACGGTGACAGGGCGCGAGTATGGGCGAGGAGTGCTAAAATAGGCATCAATCGTCGAAACTTAATTTCGAGCAGAAAAACGACTTAATTCGTTGAGCAAAATTGGATTCAATGAATCAGCCAGAATGAAATTCTCTCTTTAATTTAGTTGCCGGCGCAATAAACGAAATGAATTGGTTGAATTTACGAATTCGAAGAGCAAAACGCAATGAGAACCGCTTTCAAGCAACAACAAATATATTTACAAATTATCAGAGCCAAAATTTACAGCCACCGAGCACCGAAAGGAATTTCAGACGAAGAAGCGGTTAAAGTGATTACATTTAATCTTTCGCGATTAAATTGATCATAAATCTCATACGAGGAGCACAGTTTAATCAGCGATCAAGATAAGACAAAATAAATATTGAGAACGATTAAAATTGAAATTTATGCAGAGAAAAAGGAGCAGACGAGGATTGTGCGATTGGAGGGCGCGGTCAATCACGTAATTGATGTCAATCAAAGGATCGATATTCCCTGTGGGCTGAAGTTTTTTTCTTGATCAAAATTCACGAAGCTCTTGAGAATTTCTAAAGAAGGAAATCACTTCTATCTACAAAAGACCATTCACCTGAGTCTTTCAGATTTTTAATTTTCATTCACTTTGCCTTCATTTTAATTCCTCTTGAAATTCATGAATCTTACGAGACGTAGAGGAAAAGAAAAAAAATCGTTTTTTTTTGCTTTATCAATTTT
The DNA here is from genome assembly GCA_033063855.1 of Smittia aterrima. Lineage (NCBI taxonomy): Eukaryota > Metazoa > Arthropoda > Insecta > Diptera > Chironomidae > Smittia > Smittia aterrima. Next base: position 19,496,651 of record CP093831.1, read on the forward strand.
GCTTGCGGGCATTATGACGATGCACTCAAAAATTCATGAATCGATTGAACGAGAAAGCAGAAAATCTCGAGCGAAAATGGAGATTCTAAAAATATTTCTCGAACAGATCGAAGTTTGCCTAAGATCACCGAGCTGAGACAAAGCTGTGGGTGTCAAAGGTTCAATCTATACGGCGACCGTCTCTGAATCCCTGAGGTGTCCTACATCGTCTTAACATTCCATTCGCCATCTCAAAGAAATAAGATGCATGTTGAATCGTCGGAGCTTACAATGCGTTTTCCAAGTAAATGGCGAGCGAGAAAGAGAGAAAATTTCTTCATAGAAAAAGATGTTGGTCGAGAAACGCTGCAATGCTGATAGACTCTTTAGCTGTTTCTGCATACAGTTTCTCAAGCCGCTGCCTTCCACAGCACATATTCTCATTTTCAAGAGTAACGGCATCAGACTTTTTACTTATTTTTCTTCAATTTACTTCAATTTCTTCCCTCATTCCATTTCGAATATGATCGTGTACATTTCAGCACATTTTACGCGCAGATTGATATAGTTTTATGTTTTCTTCTTTTTGATCATCCTCGTAGCTCTTCATTTCATGAGCTGTCGATGCCGTATGGTTGATGGCTAGCAATGGAGAGACTGACACATACGCCGAGTGAGTGTCGGCACCATAAAAAGAACAATCCTATCATCGAGTTTGGGTAATTAATAAATGCGCGTTGGAATTGTAACTTGCCGTTAATGCTTCGTGATCTTATGAAGTTGATGTTTTTGCAAAACGCTTTCTTTCTCAGAGCGATGTCAGCGCGGGATTTGATGGAGCAACAATTGCGCGATATCAAATGATCGAGGCCAACAAAGTGTTCTATATTTATTTCAATTCTTTTGTAACCAAGAAGAGGCTGTCAGCTGAGAGAAGATTGCGGTAGGAAGAAAGCCAAACACGAATTGCAGACGAGATTCGTTGGAGCGCGCGAGGCGTCTGAACGATAACTCTTCTGCAAAGCATCGCATTTTGACTGATTTCATCGCTTCGCATCGCATGCACGAATGGGGAAATAATTGCTAAAGTAGTTCGCTAATTACAAACTAATTATTAGATTGGCGAGTAGAAGTAACGAATGAGGTGGAAAAAGAACATAAGATCGAGCTGTAATTACCTTAAACTAGAACGAAAGACTCTCCACTTCAAGCACGAGTCGGTACGTGTGCCAATAGTTGATCTGTTCGATATAATATCCTTTGAATCAATCTCTTGTTTCAATCGTCTAATTGGTTCTTCGTTATTTCTCTTTATAACTTGATCTTATTGCCGTCTCTTTGCGCAAAGCCGCCAATCATTTCCACGAAATCATTTACAACAAACTGATTTCCAGTGTTTTATTCTCTTCAACAAATTGTTCTCTTCAACAAATTCTTTTCATCCAACGATCTTGAGATTGCTGTGAAAAAAGATTTTTTTTTTCATTTAGAATTCACTTTAAAACTCTCTTTTTTTATTTCGCCTTTTGAGGTCTTTTGATTAGCACGAAAGTTTTAATTGCTCGAGAAATTTTTTCTTTTTTTATCATCGACAAGTCTTGAATTGCTGTGAGTCACAGACTGTGACAAAACTCTCGACTTTTCAGAAAACTTTTCTCTCCCAATTGAAACTCCTTGCCATCGATCACAAAATAACACTTGAATCGTATCACTACAAAATATTTTTTTTTAGCTTCAATTGAAGAATATTTTAATTTAAAAGTCGCGAGAAGAAAAATATCTTTTGCTTTAGAATTTTGACTTTCAACGGACGAAATGATCAAACACGTGTTTCTACCTTCAGCGGTAATTGTAAAATAGTTACCAAGTCTCGAAGACTTGAGTGCAAAACCAAATGGTAAGAAAAAGCGTTCCGATGAATTCTCTTTTCACCGTTTCGATAAAGAAAGAACGGGTAACAGCTCGCGCGCGAAAGAGAGAAGCGAGAAGACATGAAAGAAGTTATGAATGTTTGGGTATGAGAAAACTAAACGGGAATATGATGGGAGAAAATAAGAAAATACCAAGAAGTGTACACGGAGCGATGTAAGTAAACATGAGACTTTGTCTGTTTGATATTCTCATCGTGGTCTTGCACTTGCCCACGAATCTCTTTTCTCATTTCACTCGCTTTTGCTTTAAGTGACGAGCTAGCATTCTTGCTCTTACTCCCAATTCGGGATCTTTATCTTTCTTTTAATAGTTAATGCGAGCAATGTCAGGGTTACTGTATAAGTGTCACCGCTGACGTCGCTTCAATCTCAATCAAAGCTCTTTTTGAACGAATACAGTCATAGAGCGAGGGGGAGATCGCGTACTAAAAAGAACTCAAAGTTAACGGTCTCGATACATTCGCGTCAGCTCGCCAAGTATCTGAAGAAAATCTCTTCGTCAAGTGAATTTATTCATGAAATTACAAGCAAATCGACTGTGTTACTCTCTCTCGTTTTCGGCTGATACATTCGCTTGATAGCGTTCCGACAGAAATAATCACAAAACATAAAATAAATGAAACAATCAAAAGTTATTGCTCTCAAGAGTTACCGCAAGAATTGAACAACGAGATGAGTTCGATCGAGGTGCGTTGCAATTAAAAGCAATTTGATTCTTATTTATAAGCTTTCTCGATGCTCATGCTCTTCATATGCAAATTAAAAGTAATTGTTAAATAGGAACAATCATAAATTACGTTTAATTCAATAAGATCAATATAAAAGAGTAATTGAAACAAAATTATAATTTTTCGTCCCATAAGCTTCAAAACAAAAATATTAAACTTGACTTAATTTCCAATTTGCTCATACCTGAAGCTCTGGTTTAACATGCATTTGTATACAAAGTAGCATGAACTAAATTGATTGAGATCGGGGGTGTAAAGTTAAGCTTTTTATTTCATAAAATTTGCTGAAAACTTAATGAACATTGAACAGTTTAGTATCTAACGCTTCATTGACTTATGTCGATTACCGCAATTTTTAGCACTGCCTTTGATTTACTTTTCTCTCCGTTGCGCACTCCATTAGTCTCTTTCACATTTTTAATTGAATTATTGTTGGATACAGAGAAGAATTATGATTCGAGAAGTAAGACGAAGAAGGAAAGAAACGACTCAGAGAAAAGACGAACTTCTCAATGTCGTCGTTGGCGGTATTGATCGTCGAATATGCGATAGAGGGTCCGAGCGGGTCAACTGCTTTATTTACATAAGAAAGCTCGCTGATCCCTCTCGTTAAAGATCGAAAGGTGATTACGGAAAATATTTTGATTAATGAAAGTCGCAGCTGTCGAAGAATGTTGAAATGTTTCTATCTCCGTCTGACTTGCTGTTGATCGAGCTATGAAGAAAATTCTTCTTTTGATTGAAAAATCAGTGATTAATTGAAGTAGTTTAGTGAATTGATATTGAGAGATTTTATTGAATTAATGCATGTAAGAAGAAAGCGATCCAATAAAATCCAAACGGAGACTAATGTGACATTGCTGAATAGCTATTGAATTGAGGTGACAAGAGAGCGAGTAGCAAACAAGTTTGAGTGGAAATTGCGAGTGAAAATTGATTGATTGTCACTGGATCTAACATAGCCTCGAGTCGAGAGTTGCGTTTTCTTAGAAACTCAAAGCAGACTGGTCTGGCTATTGCAGAACGAGTCTGCAGATGCGCTCGAATGTGTGCGAGTTTGTTACACTTTAGATTATTGAGCTTTAGGCCTAATTAGCGATGATTTCCTTCTCTTCTCATAACTGCACAATTGATTCAATTCAACAAAGTTTCTCAATGATCAATGATTTAGACATTGAAACAAGGGTGAAAGTCGATAAGTACGGATTTAAAATACTTTGTTCTTGTGGAGTTTGATTTTCAAGGTTGAAATCTATTCCGATGTCTCTTGAGCTAGAGAAGTCATTTATATCAATTGATACTTGAAACCGATTCACAGTTCAACTTTCCATCTCATTATGTCGTTGTGACTCCATTAAGAAACTCGAATCGTTTACAAGGCTTCTGGTTGACGGTTTCTTGTTCATCGATGTTTCCGTTCGAAGGAATTTGTGGCTTATGATTGTAGCTCGTTTGCGATACTCAGAAATCTACTCCATCGTAGAACAACTCTCGAGAGTCGGTTGAAAACACAGGTTTTTTGTTTCTTCACTTTTTTTTTTATTGAAATCATTTCAAACTTTGAAGTTCAAAGTCGATTTGTTCGAAGAGTTTGTTAAAGTTTCTTTTTTGGGTCTATTTTATGAAAGAGGAAATTCGATTTTACAATAAAGTTCTATGAATGGATAAAAAGGAAATCAATGACGGAAGTTCCAACAACTTCTTTCTACTTTTCATCTTACAACTTTGACTTACCGTCATTTATCATTCATCTGTGGCTCTCACTAATCGCTTGCGTTTCTCAAATTGACTCGTCAGTGTTTGTTTTTGTACCAAAACATTGTTTGAGTGGAAATAAAATGCGAAGCAAAGGGATTTGAAGTCATCCGCACACCTTGAAATCTCGTGATTGATCAACTTTTTGAAAACTTCAAAAAGTTTAAGAGGAATGCTTCTTATTTATGGCATCATCGAACGAGAAGTTTGCGATGTTTGTCAGGCTGAGACTTGAATTATTTTAGTTGTAAAACTTTATTTCTCTAATCTGTTTGTCTTATTAAATTCAAATCTGATTTATTTTGATGATGTTTTAGAGATAATTTTACATATTTCTTAACTCTTTGCTTGTTCCTCATTAATTTTTCATAGGAAAAGTCTCGAAAATTTGTCACTTCAATTATTTCATTCGCTTTAAAGTTTTAAATCAGCCGAACAGACACCGCGACGCTCCCCTCGAAGTCTCAGTTAAAGTATCGTTAGCGTTAAGAAAATAATATTATATCGTCACTATCATCTTTAGTAGCTTCACGTGTTAAAAATATCTCTATTAGTTTTCATCTGACTTTATGTGTTTTGGCAAAAGCTCAATATATGAAGAGGAATGCAAATTATCTCTCCCAACACATCTCTCTCATTCTCTGTTTCTTTCTGACTATTGCGGAAATAAAAATATCTTCTAGAATATCTTCTTTAGTTTGTATTTTGTGTTGCTTGTATTCGTTCCTCTTTAATATCTTTAATGCTAAATAAATTTTGGTTTTCATCAACAGAAACATCAACAACAATTTCTTCTCACAATTTACTTCCGGTCTCCTTCTTTCTCTCTTATTAAAGACGTAAAAGAGAAGAGTTTCCGGTTTGCTAAAATTTCTTTTCTTTTGTGATTTGGCTATGGCTCATAGCTTACGTTAAAACATTATCGTGACGGAAGGGAGAGTTAGAAAGTGACGTTTGGAATTTTAGGAGCTCTAGAAAGCTCCAGAAAGCTTATGTTTAAGCTTTCATTAGGAATATTTCTTCAAGCATATCGACGTCACTTACGAATTTCTCCGCTTCCTCCCACACACTCCAAAGTGACTTCTTTAACATTTAAAACATAAGGAATCATTTTGATGCACGATTCATCGCGAAATCGGTTTTTTTAAATCAAAGTTAAAACTTACGTGATCTAAATTTTCAATCTAGTGGTCTAAACTTTTCTAAATCCTATCGTCAACTTCGTATTTAAAAAAGGACGTTTTCTTGTTTTGTATTCCACACTCGAACGAACATTCAACTTATTCGATAATCAAACATCTAGGCAGATGCTCTCTCAAATACGAAAACAGTTCTTGAGAGGCACCCGCACAGTTTGTAAGCTCGAGTTCCTGCAGATGTCTCAGTTGAATGATGCTCGAGAGTCCACTTGAAGTCAAGAGCGGGCAACCAGCTAACGACAGCACCTGTAAGTTTCGCATCGAGCATAAATGCTGCAAGCCGAAGTCACGAATCTGCGAGCACCATCGTAGAAAAAGAGCGTTCAGGGAAATCATCGTCGAGATGTATCCCACACCAATGTCAGTTATGTGGATGCACCTAAAATGCCAAAGAGAAATAAGTTAACTGAAAAGGGTTGCGAAAATCGAAATTTAAATTTCAAACCTATCCAATGTCAGTTCCTCAAGCATATTGAGATCACAAGCGATATATTCCAGTGCAGCATCCGTAATTCGAGGACACCACGACAAGTCTAGAGCACGAAGCTTCTGAAGATTCTCGGCAATCAATTCAACTCCGTCATCAGTTATTTTGCTACAGCCCGAAAGCGATAATACGGTTAAGTGCGGCAACGAATGAACTGCAGAATGATATAAACATAAATACAGGGAGGCGTAAGTCAACAAATGCACTTCTTGAAATTGAGAGAAGGCTGAACATAAAGAATTTTACGACAAATTGTCGTCGACAATTTTCTCGAGTCAAATGATCAGCCTTCATGCGACATGAATAAAAAATTATTTTCACGTTCACATTTTCCTTGTTTTCGGGTAAGAAAAACATCAGTCGGGGGAATCATCGACCGTGAGAGAAGCCAAATTGAACGGAAAAAAGGAAATTGTTGGCTTAATTTGTTTGACCGCTTAATTACCGATATTCACGACGCCATGGTTGGTCAACTCCCAACACGAGTTTAAGCGCAAAATGCTCAGGGAGTGACTTTGTTTCGGTGAAAAATAGGATAGTGCGCTGTCGGTGACGTGATAAGCCTAAGGAGAGAAGGTGGAAATGTAAGACTCAGACTAAATTAAAAATAAATTGAAGACGCACCTGAAGAGAAAATTCATAGAGTGAGGGTAAAAGTTGAGCGACAGCCCCCACAGCTTCGTCCGCAACGTTGATACAATCAGCAAGGGATAAACTGACGATGCGGCTGGTCAAGCAAGCCCAAAGCCCGGCTTCAGTAATTTCGTTACATCCCGCGAGTTCAAGTTCAAAAAGTGACTGCAGAAAAAACAAGGAAACTCAATCGAATGACAGAGGGAAGTTTGTGAGATTCAATTACCTGTAAATGATCTAATAAAGATTCTAGGCCTCGGTCACTTATCGAGGAACATCGTAAACTGAGTGAATGAATGTGTTTGGACGATAACGTGAATTGGTGACAAACGTCGAGTGCATCTTCGTCAGTAGCTCCATTCATTGCAATCGAATGAAGTCCCCGTCGAATTATTGAATTGTAGAACTTTACCCGGTCAGGCTGACTGCACATTCGCAGCTCTCGGCATTGAACAACTGGCACAAGGCCAGAGAAGTAGAGGGGATTCCGATAGAGGACGTCCCGCCATTTCGAGCAAACCTGGGCGAGGTCTCGACGATCGTATGACGAGAAATATAGGAAGAAGATTTGAAGGAACCGCTCGTCAAGGAAGAGCTGCTCAATGCTGAGAATTGGTGGAGTCGCCAATGGCATAAACCGTTTCGACGCTGATTGCGGTTTCGGATGATATTTCCTCAGCGATTGAGGAGTTGATTGATTGGAATTCGAGTTGGAATTGTTTTGGTTCGATGCGACTACACCCGCAGGCTTGAACATGTTGCTGTGCTGATGTTTACTTTGATATCGATAGGGCTTGTCGGGGGTGGTAATTGACACGGTGGTTGTTGAGTTTGTATTGATGTTATTATTATTATTGTGAACGTTACTCGATGATCCACCACAAAGAACGTTAGTCACTCTTTCCATGACACTCGTCTTGCCGACCATCGAGTTATTACTATTGATAGTGCTTGAATTGCTGTTGCCGTGCTTTCTTAGCCCGTTAATTCTCTTAGTAAGTTCAGCTGATGCACGCTCAACTATCGTGTTCTGTGTCGACATTTCCCCTAAAAATTCACTACGTCAGTCGTTCAAGTATCGGAACGTGATCTGAAAGTTTTAATCTTGTTGCCGTTATGCAATGCACTGCTTGTCCTAGTTCCGCGAGTTCTTTCACTGCAATCTCTCACTCGTTAATTCAATTTCTCTTTCAACTTGGCTCACTTTCAGGCAGCAGCTTACACAGACGATTTAATTTGGCAATTTATCACTCAACTCATCATGCTGGCTCGAGAGTTTCTAGAATAAAATTCATTCATGAAAGTCTTTTCGTCGCTGCCGAGAGTCGATGATGGGAAAAGCCTTGCAAAATCGATAGTTTTCACGACATTTCGCCAAAAACGAAAATAGAAGTTGATCAATGAAAATGGAAAAGTTAATGACTTTCGACGACGACACTTGAACTCTAAGGCAAAATCATCTGCTCGGATGAATGAACATTCCACAACTTGAAACCACTTTAAGAGTGTGACTGATTCGATTATCGATGAAAACAAAAGAAAAACGACTACTGCAATTTTCTTTCTTGTTGTTTCCTTTTGCTCCCTTCGTGATGTGTGTAAAAAAATGAGCCAAGTTTAATGAAGAGAAATCTTTAAAAGAGAATTTTTATCACTCGACCACGCACACGATGCTAATGATTTTATTTTTAACCTTTTCACGAGCGCCAACGATTCAAAGCTGATCTGTTACGCGTAAATTTAGTTAATGAACTTGACACTACAAGAATTTATAAAATTTTCACTTTGTGATAAGACTCCTTATAAGAATCCAAAGCTATTCTGAAGGATCTTGCGCAAGAATTCTCGTTCGGAGCGAGACAGCAAATTTGGCGCTTGCGCAATGTTTCTCTCGAAAATGAAAACACGAGGTTCACGTTGCCACAAATCAAATTATTCACAGGAGGAGAGAGGAAAAACTCTGTGAGCTTGACATTTTCAATGATGGAAAACTCCAGAATTACCACGCAAAACGCCAATATTTTCCTGGACTCAAATTACGAAACATTCAAATAAAATGTTATGACTTTATTTTATATTTTGCGAGCATGGCATGTTCAACATCAAACACCTTAGTAACCAGAAGCTACGTCAATATATTTTTGTCAATTTTGTCAATTCTTCAAGAGAAGTTCGTGTTTTAAATAATTTAATTTAACAGAAAGCTTTCATAAGCAAGAGTTTTGGTGTCGGACACCAAATATTGTATGGTTCCATTTTTAGCTCAAAGTTCCACGACTACTGAACACAACTATGTTTTCATAAAAAAATCAAACTGAACGCTCACTAAAACAACGGCAAACTAAATATTGCAAAAACGCGTGCAAATAAATTGAAATAAAACATGGAGAACCTCGTGATTCCTCCTAATCCCAATTGGTTCCTGCAATCCATTTGTCATGCTACACCTGACAATGGTTTAATTTATGGAGCGATGACTAAAATCGTTTACATTCCGCCGAAAAAAAATTCTTCAGACAAAATCAAAGTCTTTGATTTGAACAACAGGTAAGTTTATTCTAGCTATTCGCTTGAGAAATTACATTAAATTCGCTTCTATCAGACTCTGTGCACTTGCTATTCATCCTGATTGGGTCAGTTTTAAGAAGTTTGCGATTATAAACGGCGATTTGGATGTTGTGATTTACGACTTTGAGACCGGCGAAGCAAAGTTAGGTCACAAAGGACATGAAACAGAAAACAATCGACAGATGTACAATCAGCAACCTCACACATCAATTGCTTATCTCAAACAAAATGCAGTATTATCTTCAGTCAACTCCAATGTCATTCATTATTGTCTTCTTAAAAATACTTTCAAAATCTATCTCGATCTTGCAATGCGCAACCCAATCACTATTCTAAAGCAAGCGCCAAAAGACAATAACATGGTTGCTGCAGGTACGAAGAATGGATTGATTCTCTTAATCGCTGTTGACAAAATGGAAGTCATATCAAAATTGCGTGGGCACGATACTGAAATCTCAAGTCTCGATTGGATGTATTTCTCAATGAAACCGAAAGAAATTTTAAAGGAACAAGACAAGAACTCTTCTCTACAAAATCTTATCGCATCAACCGACACTTCAGACGTTTTTGATGTTTACGAAGAGAATAATGATAATGAGTTTGGTGTTTATGAAACAACAATTATTGATCGAAGCGACGATGAAGAGACAAATGATGCTGAAATGCAAGAGAAAATTGTAAGCAACTCAAACTTCAACTTCCTGGAAGAATGTAAGAATTTAAAGAGTGATATGCAATCAGATGAAAAGACAGAAGAGTCGTCATCAAAACGCGGAACTTACGATGACAATAAGGAACAATATGGTGTCAAGAACGAGGAAAATCCATCGATTGACGAGTCTTTACAATCAAATGCTTCTTCTCGCACACCCGATTTGACAGAAGAGTCACTAAATTATGTCGAAGAATGTCAGAGAATGAAAGATTTTGTTATCGTTTCAAAAGAAGAAATTGAGCAAATCGATGAAATTCCTGTTCTCGCCTCGGGTTCTCGCGAGCAAATTGCATGGCTGTGGGACATAAATGATCATCGAGATTTCTGTAAAATTAAATGGCATCCAAAGGCAAAACCTGTACTCCCAACTCCGTTCACAAATGTGTTGTGGATTGACCAAAGTACTTTACTTATTACTGATGGCAACGGAGATCTTAACGAATACAAAATCAACCTTAATGTTGCTACTCGCACAATCTCCTGCAAGGAACAAAAGGATAAGACTTTTGATGCCAAAGGAATTCTCAATATTTGTAAAAGCGAAAACAGTTTTGTGATTTGGACTTCTTCGATTCACCGTCACATTAGTTGCTTCGATGTTCAGAAAAATTATGAAAAAGTTATCAGCCTCGATACGATTCAACTGCGAATTCATTTTATCGTTGAAAATCCAATTGATTCAAATGTGTAAGTAGAAATCTCCAACTTTCTTCCTCTAATATTTACTTATGAATATTTTTTTTAACAGAATCGCAATTGGTGGAAACGATAAACGCATTTGTTTGTGGAACACATCAGAGGCTAGTCATGAGAAAATTGCTCTCCGACCCTTTATGAATAAAATTCATTCTGGGGTGTTGTGCTTGAGTTGGCACCCGGAGAAAGACAATATACTTGCGTTCAGCACGAGAGAAGGACGAATCGGAGTGTTGGACGTCAACAAGTCGGCTAATGTCCCAATAATTCTCACTGCTTTCTCAACGAAGGAAATTTATTCCATTGCTTGGGCCAAAATTCAAGATTCCGTTGTTCTCATTGCTTGTAATGGACAAAAGCTTGTATACTACTCCCAGAAAGATCAATGGAAGATGGTTTCCGTCGATCATCTCAGATTGGGAGCATCAGTTGCAGTTAATGGTAATCTCCTTGCTGTTGGAAGTTTGGCGGGCGATTTGTTCCTCGCTGATATTTCCAGGAACTTTTATATTCTCATGAAAAAGAAGATCTCCAGGAAATACATCGGAATGATAACTTGGCATGGAAACAAACTTGCGATTGCTACTGAACATGGAATTACCTTCATCAAGCATATCGACTTGAACATCAGTGAACTTCTTGATGAAGATTTACTTCAGCTGAAGGGACACCAAGGTAGAGTTTTTGCTGTAAGATTCAACAAAGCGGGCAACAACTTAGTTTCATGTTGCTTTGGTGGATACGTCAAGGTTTGGGACGTTGAAACGTTGACTGTAGTCTCCAGCTTTCATATCGACACTCTTGTCTACAGCGCTATCTTTCTTCCAAGTAATGAAAATATCATCGTTTGTGGCGGACAAGAGTCGACCGTTGTAACTTACAATTGGCGTGAACAAACTGATGGATCTGAAATCATAGTAGAATCTAAGAAAAAGAAAAAGAAGCCATCAGTTAATCATCTCGTTGATTGGGCTACGCCTATTGAAGTTGTTGCTATCTCCAAGAATAGTCAGAGACGCCAGACGACAAAGATTTCAAAATCAAACGGTGAAGATTCAATAACTGAACTTTCAAGCGAAATCTTCCAAATGTCACTTCAATCAAAGAAATCTCCGACTTTGTTCAATCTCTCCAGCCGTGAGCTCACTTCGAATCCTTTGGAGTTTATCGAGAAAATTACGAACGAGGAAGAACGTGACCCGAGTTTCAATGAAATGATTTTCGGAAAGCGCGAAGAAGTTAAAGGAATGATCGAGAAAGAATGTGAGACTGAATATTGGCTTCACATTTTACCCTTTGCTAATTCTAATTCCATATCTTATTATAGTGGAGCATGCAAAGCAGCTCAAGACATCCGGTGGTGTGATTTTGCCACAACTGGGAGATACGCTTAAGGACGATATCTTAAGCCGCATCACAAGTAAAACTCTGACTGAACTTCATGTCGCCATTGCTCCGTCAATTTCATTTGAGTGAGTAAAAAAAATAAGTTTGAAATCAATGTTAAATTTGTTTTTCGTTCAGTTTGTGGAAAAAATGCTGCGTTGCGTATGCGAATCAACTTGTGGAGAACGAGGACTCTCTTACCGCTATTCCTTATTTCCTAGCTGTGAACGACATCGACGACTGCATCCAAAAGCTTTGCGATGGTAAACATTTCCGAGAAGCTTGGATCGTGTCAAAGATGCGAAAAATAGAATCTGATCCTGTTTTTGAGATAATCTTCAAGAAATGGATGGCTTACTTCGTTTTGAACGGAAATTTCGAGGCTGCAACTGCACTGTAAGTTTAAATAAATTAGTTTTCAAACGTTTTGCTTTAATACACTTATTTTTTTTCAGGCTCGTTTGCAAGAGAGACTTCAAAGCTGCCGCAGAAATGTTGGATAAGCGTTCTCAGAAAAACGAGAAAGTCGACAAGGTTCTCAAAATCATAAGAAGCAAGACTGAATAAGCTTGGTCTGATATTCATATTTTCCATTGTTCCATGAAGTGAATTAAAAATCTTGAATTAGAATGTACAACAAATTGAATTTATTTTATTTTGAAATTCTTCAATTTAGTTTCGCCAAGCACTTGAATACAAATCGTAAGTTTGCTATGCTCCAATAAATGTAATCCTTTCGCAATTTTCTCAAAGTTTCCTCCGACTTGCTAATACTGATCGCAACTTCAAAGGAAGCTAATCTAAGAAGAACTTTCTGTTCGCTGAATTGTTGGTTGCTGCATTCTTGAGCTTTCAGAGATGATAAGCCGTACATTGTTAGTTTTTTGTCCAAATAAATCCCAAGGTTGGCAGATTCATCAAGATTTTTGTAGATTTCTTCGCAGTTTGTGGCATTGATCAATGAAATATGAACGTTAAAGTCTGAAGTATTGAGAATTCCTCTATCGAAATAATATTTCTCAAGGCATCTCTGTGAAGAGTCATCGAGAAGAGAGCCTCCCAATTCACGATGATTTACCGCCTCGTCAAATGCTTTTCCATATTTTTCATCAGCTGAGCAAATCGCGACGGCAGCAGCCAATGTATCCCGCGTCGATTCAAAAGCTTCACTTTCAAAATTTCTGACATTGATTAATCCCAGAGAATGATATGCTAAGCCTTTTAAGTAAAAGTCAACGACTTTATATTCTTCGAAAAGATTCAAAGCACAATCTTTTTCATCAAAATTTTTCAGCTGGTCAGCAACGTCACGTACAAAATTACTTTTCAAGCCTTCTACTGTTTTATCACAATGTTCTTCTATTTTAAGATCACTCAAAAATTGTGGATCCAAAACCTTTATGGTTTTCAAATATTTCACAACACATGCATTAGAGTTTTGTCCAAAAATTTCTTGGAACAAGCAAGTGATAAAAACTAAAACTAAACTCCTCATATTAATACAAAAAAATTTAATCGTGAAATATTAAAAGCGTGTTGATGGTTTAACTTGTTCCACTTTTGTGAATCAACTGACAACATGTTTTCTTGAAAGTGTTAGCAAACTAGAATTTGGTTGAAGGTTGACCACACACATTTCAAGTTATTTTATCGATTTCAAAAGCTGAAGTCTCATTTCTTTTTGCATGGATCGGTCATAAGATGATCAGAAACATTAATTGTACGCTTTTTGATACATACTTCGTAAATAATTTTTCCTGATTTTGAAAGGTCAATTTTATACGTTTTGAAACTAAATTAATTTTTCGCTCAACCTGTAATAATAAAATAAATTTAAACAGAGCTTTCAGAAATTCACATTTGAATTGAAAAACATGGACAATAAAACTAAACTCCTAATTTTATTAATGAAAATTTTTTAATCGTGAAATATTAAAAGCGTGTTGATGTAGATGAAATGATTTCTCAGGAAGTTTTGTGTCCCATGCTAAAAACAGATTTTCGATACAAAAGTTGACAAATACCATTTTTATTAAAATAAATAAATTCAATTAATTTTCAGGGAGGAAAAATGAAATCGCTGCTGAGATAATCAAAAGTCCACCGAAAAGTCCAAACATCAATTCACATTCTTTCACGAGTAAGAATGATACAAAATTGCTTCCAGCGACAGCTCCAAGTCTTCCGATCATCAAAACGATACACAATGCCATTGCTCGAACGTTCGTTGGGAATAAGTTTACCAGAATTGCTGATAAAAGCGCTCCACAGACTCCGCATGTGAGGAAAAGCACCATTAGGCCAAGTATTGTGTGATAATCGCTCGACCAAGGAATTAATGCACCAGAGACACCACAAATCAAGAACCAGATCGTTAAAAGATTCTTTTCACCAACTCTGTTGATAACAATACCATTAACAAAATAAATTAGCGAAAAGAATACTCCCATCAAAAAAGTTATTTCGTAGATTGTTTTGTCAATGTTTACTTGACAAGAGCTCTGTGATGACGACTTAGTGGCTCTGAAATTAAATTATTAGCTTTTATCTCTAACGGAAAATATCCTTCTTACATTAGTTTAAAATTTACAACTTCATCAACGACATCGCAAACGGTGTAGTTCTTATAGCGATAGTCAAGAAGTTTATTAAGAATATCTGGGGTCCACATGAAAAAACCTGAAGAAGCCGCAAAGATGCTAAACATAACAAAACTTGTGCGGATCGTATTGTTTAGAAGCGGTGACTTGAAAAGCGGACTCGTTTGCCTTAGTACTTGCTGACAAAACGTGAGTGTTTGCGATGTTCTCTTGACTAAAAGCTCATCAAGGGTTATAGCAGTGACCGGATAAACACTGACTTGCTTTCGATTTCGTTGATAAACTTCATTCAAAACGGATAAAGCTTCATCGTGTTTCTCTTGTGCCAGTAAAAACTTTGGAGACTCAGGAAGAAAGCAAAGGAGAATCGACGTGGTCCCACTTAATAAACTACACAAGAGCAATAGTATCCTCCACGTTCCATATTTCATTTCAATAATTGGAATTACCAGAGAGACCGTTGTCACATTGAAAGTCATAATGATCCAAGCAACTCCAGGACAGAACGTTAAAGCGAAAGAAATGAAGACCCCAGCGAAACTTAGTTGTCTTGCACGATTTTTTTCACAATGAAACTCGCCGAGATAAGCGTAAGTGTTTGCTGCTATTCCCGAGATGCTGGAATATACAAATTATAATAAATTTGTCCTCATTAAGAAAAGGAGTTTCTTACAAAAATCCTGTGAAGAATCTCGTAATGATGAGCATCCAAACATGAATGGAAAAAGATGATAACAACGAGAATATGAATGCCAGAATCACGGAATAATGCATCATCTTTTGACGGCCCCCATTTTTCCAATCCGCGAGGAATCCCCAGAAGAGAGAGCTACTAACAACCCCTGAGAAATAAAATGAGTCCGTAAAAATGTCGAGGGATCGAAGAAATAAACTGACCTATAAATGAAGCACTGTTCAACATTCCTTTCTGAGATAGTGTCAGAGTCATCTCGCATTCCATTTCTATCAAAGGAATCGTAAATCCCATGTTTAAAGTTTCAACAATAGCAGCCGTTAAACATAAACCACAAGTCAGAAGAAGCAACGCATGAAACTTGCCAAGACCTGAGATATAAACGAATAAAAATTGTTAAACGAAGACGATAATTGAGTAGATCGGGAGAGTTCGTGTCTTGTTTTCTTTTTCAAGTAAGTTCCGGACAGTGACAGCCCTCCAATGATGGTAGCATGAGTTGTATCATTTTTGAGAACTAATTAAGTTTGAACTTTCACTGTAGTTTAGAGAAAATATTTTAGTTTATTATAAAATATAGTTACCGCATTCTGCTATAGCTTCATCATAGCTATATACAAAATGTTTCTCCTTTTCCCGGATCTCTTCTGTGACCTGCTGCTCGATTTCCATCTTTTAATTGAATCTCGTTCTTTCTAAATTGCCCAACACAATGAATTTGTTTGTGCAATACAATTCTATGAGTGTTTATCTTAAATTAAATTGTTTCCAATTGCGTTTGTTGCACTTCACTTTGTTTTCACATCTTCACGCAACGAAATACGAAAAAAAACTGAAACATCTTTATAATTTCTCCCTTCGGAAAGAATTCTTTGATATATTTTGGAGAAAAAAAATAAAAAAAACTTCGTTATCACTCGTGTGTTTTAACATCAAATGTAAAGCAAAATTATTATCAGTTATCATAAAATGTAGTATAGTGAATAATATGGTTCTTTTATTTCAACACTCAGGTTAATCTTTAAATTGCAACATTCCATTGTGATCTTACCAAGTGGTTATCGTTTCGCAAATCTTTTTATAATCAGTTCGCTACATCAGGAAGAAGAAAACGAAAACTACTAAACCACAGATCATAAACGGCAATAAATCTCATTTGAATTCGTAAGTTGGAGGTTCTTGAGTCAGGCCCTGCTGCATTGGTAATATGATGACGTGAATCCGGAAAGTGTCATGTTTGTCTCCGATCAAATAAAGACTGCGATCGCACGATAGTTCGTCATAAGGAACCAGATTGTCAAATGTAACGACACGGCTCTCTTGAGAAAAATAATTTGTTCGAGTATGAAGTGTTTTCATATGAGTTATTCCGTTCTGACATCCAGTGACAAGAATGGCGATCTTAAAGAAAATAAAATGATATCAACTTTTATAACGAAGATAAGTTAATTTTTCTCACTTTGAAGCGTTGTTCTTCATCAAGATTAGGTTTGCAAGTGCATTTGACGCGGACTGTTCGAAGAATGGCTTCGGGAACTTCCTTGCCCTGGTTAAAGTAAACTGGTTGGACGTTAATAAGCTGAGCCTTGTCATGGCGGATACCACGAGGAAAAAGATCAACTTCCCATTGAACTGTGTTTTCTGCATATGGAAATGTTGAAAAAAACTTCTTCAATGAATTGTTTTAAATTAAAACTTTTACCTTACCATCTGAAGAGTCATTTCGGTTATAAGGAAATTCGGTCAAACTGAAGAAGCATGCGCCAAAGTTTTTGTAATTTTCAACGTTATGTATCTCCTCGATCTTCATTTCAAGGCAAAAGACGTCACTGGTATACAGACGAGGAGTGTATTGCAAATTTGCGTCGCTACAGTCGCTCTCTTGTCGATAAGGTTGACCTGCGTGGAATGACATTCCGAGAGCCATCCGATCGCAGAAGAACTTCTTACTGAAAGCTGTTATAGGCTTCAAAGGAATATTTGCTAGTTGAGTAACGGTCATCATCGGATAGCGAATATGTGAGCATATTCCTTCAATCAAAGTTTTCATGTGACATCCTTTCTCTTCATCAGAAAGAGATTCTTCGTGCTCGATCTGTTCACGTTTAATCATCAGCCATCGTTCAACAATATCGAAGAGAGCTGCTTCATTTCGAATTACTAAATCATTTTGTTGCAACAAAACAACAAGATTATTGGGGTCAATATCTTCAAAGTCTCGTGAGTATCCTACGATGTCAATGTTAAGCCTAAGAAAGTTTTTTAGCTCATTTGTAAGTTGCTGATGGTAGTTGAACGACAATGTGTACTGGAGCCATGAAATGAGGAAACCTTGACTTCCTGAAATTATTTAATCATGTTAAAAATGATATGTTTTTATAAAATTCAGGTACTACCTGCGACAGCAATATTTTTCGACATGTAATCTCGACAAAGCACAATCAAATCCTTGATGTTATACTTGTCAGCCAAACTCAATAATGGCATTGCAGTTTCTATTGAAATCCTCACTTGTCCTGTGTATAGATACTTTAGAAACTGAGGGAACACTCGGCTGCTTTGTGGATCTTCGACTAGATGAATAACGGATTCCTTGCATTCTTGCCATTGTGGATTTAGGAGCATACATTGAAAAACTTCGGAAGAAGCACTAAGGATGACACGATGAGCAGGGTAGCGTTGCTCGCCAACGACTAAACTTATGTCCGAGAGTAAATGACTTGCATATAGTCCTGCGACCTTTAATAGGACCGATTGTTGATCCCCAATTTCAACTTCACTTATTTCTGTGTTCATTTCTTTTTATTGGAAAAAACGAGTCCTTAGTTCATGGTAAAATCAACTTTTCTCTCGTTCAATAACTTTCTTCAGTTTAGAGTTTCTTTAAACTTTAGTTTAGATTTAAATACAGAAATTCAATATTTTATGAAATTCGCATTTACGAAAAAACCAAAACATTGAGGCTTAGTCGTGTTTTCCATAATAACAAATTCAAAGAAAAATTTACCAGTAAAATGGAGGAAATTTATTTTGAAATTAACTTAGACAATTAGGTTTTTGAAACATCTTTAAGGAAAATTAGTCTTCGATGCAGATCAAATCGTCGTCATCATTCTCAGCGGATGGTACCACTTCAACGCGAGCTCTTTTAATTGAAGGAGATTCATCATCGTCATCAGCATCTTGGTGTTTACGTTTCTCTGCTGTTAGTTCTTCCGGTTCTTCAACACACATGATATCGTCATCATCGCTTTCGTATGCCTTGGCACCATTCGAAGATCCGCTGGGTCCAGCTCCATTCTTCGCCATTCCGGACGGACCAGGTTGAGGCTCAACGGTTTTAGCTTCTTCGACAGCAGTTGGCTTCAAAACATCTTTGTCTGCAACAACTTGGAATTTGGGCTCATCTCGCTCGGCAGTCTTGTGAATAATTGTGATTGTGAGTTCATAGTTTTGGAAAAAGTCATCGACCTTTAAAACGCAACCGTCAACGATGCGTAAATCTTTAAGAAGCTTTTCTTCGTTGCAATCAGTTTCACCTTCTTCAGAGGAAATGACAATCGTGCCTAATCCATCTAGCATTACATCGGGTTTCACCATGTTCATCTCCTTGATCAGAATTTCGTCTCTCAACTCTTTGACCGTGACAGCTCCAGTATCGACTTTGAGAACGGCTTCCGGTTTATCGGCGCACACGATACATTTTGGATTGGGAGCCATTAGAGTCTTTTCTGGAACGAATATTTGGTTACGAGGATTGGCTCGCAATCGCATGTAAACATTTTGACATTGATCGAAATTCTTCTCGAGGACTTTGAAAGCATGTAAGACGACAAAACCGGCAGTGATTGCGTTGGTGGTTGCGATAGCTGGAATGATGTTACCTGCCATCGACTTGACGTCAAAACGACTTTTCTGAGGTATCGAGAAAATCATTGAGCGAATATTGGCGCAAGCGGTGACGAAATCCATTGCATCTTGATCGTCTTTGTCCCAAACAAGGTGATCATCTTCTTTTAACTTTACTGCTTGCTCTTTTAGATTGTTGATGCTATCGGCAAAAACCTTCTGACATTCACCAACATTCCACATTTTCTGATCACGTAGGACACCAGCAGTTCGAGTTACGGCTCCCAAGTCGGAAATAACTTCATGATCACCAAACTTCATTGGCTTTGGTGGAGCACGAGTCTTCCACAAATTAGCCATGCTGAGTAAATAATTGATATCGTCGTAGAAGAACTTGTTAAAGAGCTTGTCAGGAAGATAATCACAGTTTAGGGCCCATTGTTTTGTGCTAACTCGTGTGACATTTCCTTGTTCATTTGATTCGATTTCAAGAGCTTTTTCTCCGGTGTCTTCTGATGCTTCAGGATCAGCCATATCAGGAGAAACATCTTCGTCAGCATTATGCTCTCCAAATAGTTGGTTGAATAAATGTTTTGCCCAGACAATGCAGTGAATGGGTTCTGATGGAGTGTTGCGGATTGTACAACCTGGGTAAGTTTTCTGTGCTGGTTTCGGTTGGCATTCATAACACTGAGTGACTCCACGTTGGATTAACTCAACTTGACCGTTGTATCCAGAAGTTCCACTCTCAATCAATGGAACCTTTGCATTTAAACACATTCTATTGACGTGGTTTCTTGCAGCACGATTGTCCAGTGCATTAAGAACCATACCGAAGCGTTGGTAGAAGCTGACGCCATAGTCAGTGCTGAAAATACTGTCGTGGTATGCTTTGATTTCTACATTAGGATTGAATTGCAATGCAGTCTCGCGAGCTACATTGGCCTTTGATTTACCAACATGTTCTTTATGGAACAAGAATTGGCGGTTGAGGTTGCTCACGTCGATAGTGTCGAGATCAATCTGAAAAATAACAAAGCGGTTGTTGTAAAAAGGTTAATCTTAAAGTTGACTCACAATTTCAATGTCTTTAAATCCGCACATAACGAGATTCTTGAGGATTTCACAACCGATACCACCAGCACCTACAACCAGCAACTTTGACTCGATGATAAGGTCGTTCAGTTCATTGCGAAAAATTCCATTAATTTCGGCTGCCATTGTTTGTCGACTGATTTTCCTGCAATTTACACGAAAACTCAATCATATTTCATCGCTATAATGTACCAATGCTACTTACGCTCACTTTCTCGACACTTCTTTTATTTTCTTGAGCTTATATCAATATCAAGCTTCGAAATGGTAAGATTTTCTCAATTCTAATTTGCCGATAGCGAATTCTGCTCAAGATATTTGAAATCGTCCAATTTTTGTAACACTGAAAACTTCTGCTTAATGTTTCATTACAATGTTTTACGGTCCATTCAATGTTTAAAGGTCCAATGATTCACTTCAATGTTTGAAAACAATCCTTGGAAAATTCACGATTTGATATTTGATGGTGGTCAGATGGTCAGAGATCAATCCTGCAATTACTGAAAACAATTTTTATTCAAAAGAAAATCAAATAGTTTTAGATATAATTTTATTACTTGATTTATATTTTTCTTACACTCATAATTATAAGTAAGTAATATAATTAATTGATTGATGTTCAATATAATTTGATTAATTGAAGAAAAAATTTGATGATTTCTGTTTTGCTTCTTACAATCATTTCAACTTTTCCAATTGAAATATGATTTTTCGTCTTCTTCATTTTTCTTATAAAATTGTCGAGTTGCTCGCATTTTTTCACAATTAAGGTGCTTAAAACTTTGTTCGATATTAGTCATTCCTTTTTGATATCTCGTATTCGTGTCCAGTGTTCCGAATCTTATAACAGAAGAAATTAAAATGTATGAAATGCTTTTTCTCTTTATCGTTTAGTTAAACTTTATCCTTGAATTTGTGTTTGTAGAAAATGTTCTTCCATTTTGAGGTATTTCGTTATTTTGTGTTTAAATTCAATTTGAATTCGTTTTACGGCATTTTCAGTGTAACTTTCTGTGTTTTTCTTCAAAAAAAAGTTTGATTTCCATGCAGATTTTCTACAGAGATTGTTCTACATTGATTTAGTGATAAATTTCTCTTGTTTCTTGTACTGACTCAAAGGCAGCTTGTTTTGCATTTGAACTGTATCTCTTTATATTTTCTTCGAAATGAAAGAAGTTTTAAGCAAATCTGAACTGAACCTCTGTTTATCCGGATGAGTTTGTCGCGCGCGCGTATCTGCGAAAGAAATCGAAACTGCCCCGAGTGCAAAACATAAAAAGAAAACTTAAACACAAAGTTTTGATATTAAAATTATAATCATTTTGATATCATTGCTAATTCTTAGTCGTTAAAAAATATCGTCGATATTGCAATTCAAGGAAATTAAATGAATAAAAAATGTCTTACTTGAGAAGAAAATTGAATCTGGCTGTGAGTTTCAAACTCTCCAGCCTGGAATGACTTAAAAATTAGACACAAAAATTACGAATTATTCCTGTGTTTGCTACTGGAAGTTATGAAAATGATAATTATAAAAACAAAATCGTTTATCACTATCATCAACTAATAAATTAATATTGCAAGAAGGTGAAAGGAAAATTACTTTTAAATCAAGAACTGATTTGCTTGAACTAAACGGCGTTGATGGGGAAATTCATAAATAATATCACTGATTCGCGATATATGAAAGCTCTGCTCTCGTTCGCAAAAGTTTCAGTGACATTACTGACAGTCAACGCCCACCCGCTTTACTAAAAAGTTATTCTATTTCATCTTATGTAGTAAAATGCGTTTTTTTTTCTTATCTTGAAACATTCATATGCAAAGAGGTACAATGAAATATTTTCTTCCTTCGTCCGTCTGCTGTACAAAAAGAAAGTTTCTTCTTCTCCTTAATATCCGCGCGATCAATATCTGTTCATCTCTTTCATCGACAAATCTTAAGAAACTTTACATGAAGAAATGATTAATCTCTGAATTTTCTGCGATTAAAACTTTTTTGAATGAAAATTTAATTTTCTAAACGCTTTTCTCCTTACAACAATCATTTTATATGTTTCAATAAAGAGCTTTTTTAAAGTTACTACATTTATAAATTCGGACTTGTAGATATTTTCTCGCGATTGATGACGAAAACTAAGTTTCAGAGGAATTTACAGTGCGGGAGGAAAATGATTTTCTGTTGTTTGCTGGGATATGTTAAGATAGCTTAAATTAATCGTGAACTCAACACGTTTTCGCTAAGAAATAAGTCTTAACTGAATTTAAATGTACTGTTAATGTGTTTGTCAATTAAATGGCACAAAGAAGTAAAATCATACAAAAAATTACTGCATCTTGTCTATTTCTAGTTAGTTCTTTTGTATTTTACAGAGGTATATCGCGTTGCTCATCGTGTGAGGTTGTTGTTGGATAAGAATAGCGGTCAGAGCTGAGAGTATCAAGTGTAATCAAACAAATGCAAAGCATGAATTCATTGTCGGAGATAATGGGATTTTTTAGCGAGAGGATGGAGCGTTCAAAAATTATGTCACTCGACTTTTGAAAAGTCAATATTGTGAATAGCGCTATCATTGCAATTAAAAACTAATTGATGAGTATTAAGGAAGCTTCTTCAAGTGATTTCATTTAAGTACGCTTCCTCTCGACGTATCAAAAGTTCAAGTGCTTCAAAAAATCTTTGGTTGCCGAAAAATAAAGTTCCTCAATCTCGAAAGTATTTTTCTAGAGTTCGCTCCTCAAGCAAACCCTAAATATTTTTTTTGTGTTTCCAGAATAATAATTTAATTAATAATGATCTAATCAGTTCTTAAAAATTCTTTTTTTCACACTTTACTCAATTTGTTTAATTTTAAAAAATTAATAACATTAAAATAATTGTACGAATCACAGATTTTTTTCCATAAAAATTTAATCGTTTAGCTTTTTTGTAGACATTTTTCATCTCAATTTTCACATACTGAATTTTAAGCCGAAAAGTTTTCTTTAAATCAAATAAGGAACACAAATTTTAAACATAATTTTGTAAAATCATAAATTAAACTAAAAAAACTTTCTGATATGTCGACAAAGATTTTTTTTCTTCTTTCTTTTAAGTTAGAGCCTAAAATTTTCTTTTTTGAAATTCCTTTGAGCTTTGACACACAAAAATTCGTCTTACATTTTTCATTTTGCTTTATGGAAAAAGATCCAATGATTTGTATCTCTCGTGTTCATCGCGAGAGACAATTTGAAATCCCGTTGCGTTGTTGTTGAGTGTAAAATAAGTAAAATCAAGAAAAGTTTTCCTTCCTTCATAGAGAGTTGAGCTTAACGAGCTTTTAAGCCACGAAAGCTCTTTCACTGAGCGCTCGATTCGCTGAACGTGTTCAGAATGACATTTTGATACGATTTCTTGTTGAGTTTTTCTTGTGAGAAAAATTGGAAAAGATCTAACTACAATTTTGGCACAAAAATACATTATTTACAGTTTCTACTTCCTCCTGATGAACTTCTTATCGTAAATCGACAATTTTTTCTTCTTCTTGTAACACCAAAAAAAGTTTCAAGAGTTTTCAAATAATTTTTTTCTGCTTTAGGACGATTGTCCTGAAATCTATTTTGTCTAAACTTTGTGTGAATCACAGAATTTTCTTTCAAAAGTTGTTTTGGCCAAAAGTTTGCTTTCTGACTTTACAAGTTTGAGTGACAGAAAGCGAAGAGATTGAAAGTCGAGACGATTATTGAGCATTTAAACAATTTTTTTTATGTTTGTTTGGCACAAAAGTTTCCAAAATATTTCGTTGAATTGAAATGATTGACATTTAAAACCCGTTGAGTGTTTACTGAATACTGAAGTCTATGGCACTGAAATCTTTCAGATAATTTGTACTCGCGAAATCGTTTCAAAAAAGTTATTTTGTGTCTCAACTCACAATCACTTCGTTTTCAGAAGACAAATTGTAAGTAGTTGCAGTTAGATGTATATTATAAAGATATGGAAAAATTCGCTTTGCTTTTGAAGAAGAAATGATTTGCTTCAGAGGGACAGAAGGATCTCCGTCTAAGTTAATTAATTTTTTATCATCTTTTGTACTTATTTGGTGAATCACTGAGTTCAAAAATTATAAAGAAATTTAAAATTATCTTCTTCTCAACTGAAACTGTTTTAATACAAACGTTTTCTCTTAAAACTTTTACTTCTCATCATCGAAAAAGTCAGTGGCTCGCAACCCTCTCTTGTGATCCTTTAATGAAAGTTCGGGAGACTTCATGCTGATTTAAGAAGCTATCCAGCAAAGGTTGAGAACCACTTCTTTAAACATTTATAATTTATCGAAGGAAAAAATTTCGTACGTGTTGAAAAAAGTTCTTTTCGATTAATTTCTTATACAATTCAACTTTGATGTGTTTACTTGATATGATGCAAAATTCAAAATGTATCGATTGATTTGAGAAGTTTCCCCTCTGATATTTTGTTTTTTTTCTTGCCCGCAAAGAGCTTGCAAAAAGGAAAAATTAAGAAAAATATTGCACGTTCGCCATAAATGCCTTAATGCAAAACAATAAAGAAAACTGTGTTCACAAAGTCAATTCTTTCATCTAGAAAATGATAACACTTTAAAGTTTAAACACTTTCACGTTTGACGAAACACCGTTGCGCTTTCTCTCTCTTTCGAAAAGCATCTTTGTCCCGTTTAAATGCATATAAAGATATTTAACTTTACACATTTAAAATTGACTAAAAATAGAATTGTCTCTTCTTTCTTTTTCCATCTTCTTCCTTCGACGACGCTTCATCTCTTTCTTATGATGAATTCATTAGATAGAGCATTTGTAATTGCAATAAATGATTGCGTTTCTTTTATTGTGGTGTGCCGGGGGGTGTCTGCTCAAGTTTGGCTGGAAAGTGTATCCCGGAAGGTGGCTGTTCGACATCATATTTTCCAAATTCGGATTCAAATTTAAACATATGAGGTCGTGGATGCTGCAGTACGTGAGGTCCAAGGACATTCTTGATGGCTGAGGTTTTTAAAAGACGCTTCAACATTCCACTTGAGCCACGATGCTGCAAGCTTTTATGTGTTGTCAGCGAATTTTTCGTACGATACCTTCGATGACAAAACTCGCATACGTAAAGAGTGTCAGACTGCTCATGTTTGTCCTGGAAGTGTCGTTTTAGCGAGTAATAGCACGAGAAGGTGCGTCGGCAGTAGGGACACTCTTGAGGCTCATTTATTCCTCCTGAAGTTGGGGGAGGCATTCTTAGTTGCGTCACTGGATTGTGCTGCGTTGGTTCAAACTTCGGAGAACTCACACCGGCACCTGTTGATTAGAGATAAAAATAGGGAATTCAAGACTTGAGTGATTTATTGTATTGACGGAAGAGTTGCCAGTGAAGAAATTCGATAAAAGTAAAGGAAAAGTAAATTTATAGAGTGAATTAGAAACGATACTTTTGTTCATGATCTTTCAAATCTTTTAAACATTTTTTGTTTTCTTTTTCGCTTTTTTCTTATTTTATCAAATGCATAAATAGCTTTATGATTTGAATGAAAGCACAGGCGGCATTACAGCAAAGATGTGAAGATGCATGCAAGTGAAAAAGGTTTCGGAGTTTCAATGTGAAAGCTCACGACGAAAGCACAGAAAAGCTTAACAAAACATGCAAGATGCAAAAGAAATAATTACGAGGAAATTAAATTTAAATTTCCTTATAACCAATTCATTGAAGATTAGGCGAGCGTGAAATTTGTAATTTAGATAGAACGAGACAGTAGAAGCTTTAGCGGTTAAAGATTTTGAAGAATATTCGCATGCGTTCGATCGTAAACTACTTTAAAAGCTTTCGAACTTTACATAATTTACAATCGATCGCTTAACCTAAAAAAGTTTGTGCTTTTGCCTAAATAATCCGAAGAAGCTTTTTTGATTTTCCAAAAACAGTATAAAGAGAAAAGTTGAAAGTTTCAAAGCTACTCGAGGAAATAATGAAGAAAAATTAAAAATACCTACCTAACGTTATACGTCAAAAATTGCTTCAAAAGTAACATTTACATGGTTCGTAAGGAATAAAAATCTATTTGTCTGTCGGTAATCGTTTGGAATCCGAAAAGGAATCTTTGTGATTTACATCGATAAAAAAACAATTAACATCAAATACTTGAACGTCATATTTCATCTGTTTCAAATATCATCGCTCATGGGGGTTCATCCTAGTATCACATCATGAAAACAACACATTTAGGCATGCAACATCAGTTCGTTCTGTTCTTGGAAACATAAACAAATAATTAGAAAAGAAGAAATTTTCGGGTTGTTAAGAAGAAAGAGAAAGGAAAAGCTTTCGAGTGACATTTGGTCAAATGAAAATGGAAAAACACAGATAAACAGTTAATAGCATAGACAACAATCTCAAAACTTAAAATGCTGATTCGAGGAAATTAAAATTTAAGTTTTAATGAAATAAGATAGTTCGATGATTCATCATAGAGATTTTCTTTCTTAAAAATTAAGCCAATTTAAACTGAAGAGAAATTAAAAACGTTTAATGATAGTTGTCGGAAGATGCATTTAAGTTTAAGACGAATCAATCGATTTTTAAATAGTCGCACTTATCCCACAACCCTTAACAAGATTCAACAAGAAGACAGTTAAAGTAGTTTAAAGTTTAGCTACGATAGTAGACGTTCTTGTGCATGAATCTACTTCAATCATCTAAATAAGACAGTTCCTGACTTATTGTCGCTTTTAGTTTACAAAATAACGGTTCACACACTAGAGTAGAGGCGGAAGTTGTTGTAGAAGAGTAGAAGTAACCAATAAACTAAAACAAGAAGTGTCAAGTACGAAAAGTTGGAGAGAAGATACAAAGGCGAAGAGTAGAAGAATATCTGATGTTGTTGTTCTCATGGCGTTGGTTCGTTAATTGTTTTTTGCTGATTCGATGAGTTGACTTTTGAGCTTTTACATTATCAATTTTTTTTTATTTTTTATTTAAGAAGCATGATGCGAAGCTAGTTACTTCGGAAGAAGTATTTAGAGAGTAACTTAAAAACATGAGGCGAAGAGAAAAGAGAATTTAGAGAAGAAGAAGAAGTGAAGAAAATGCTTTTGAGCTTTAGATATGCGAATAAGGCAAGAAGAAACTCTGATTTGATACTGTTTTGTTTGTTTTTTTGATTGATTGTTGTTTGATTTTGTTTAGCTAACCTTGGCGAACGTGAAAATACGGGGCCATGACATGTTGGCGGTGACAACATCTCATAAATTCATTATCAGTGTACGATAGCAAAGTTGACCAATAGGCAGTTGCGGTTGAATTATAATTATTTAATTGATAACTTATTTGTCTAGCAGGAGGCGAAGTTAGAGTTGAGTGCATTCTGGAGTCATTTTCACATTTGAGATCCTAAAAGAATTTGATATCCTTCATATCCAACTCTCCAGGTCTTGACTTATGATAAGTGTAGATGTGCGTCATGAGCGAATTGCGCGAGCAATAAACCCTTTCGCAAATGATGCAACGGTATTCCTCTTGACGCTCCGCGTGCTTGTCCGCGATATGTCGCTTCAACGACGCTTTTGAGCACAATACTTTTCCACACAGTTGACACGAAAACAACTTCTTGGGCGAACAGCCTGGAATAAGATTAACGAAAAAATATTTCTCTGGTTTTCTCAGATATTGGTTTGTTGTTTGGTTTGTTTTAGAGACTAAATGCTTCTTTCCGACGACTTTCTTATTATTTTTGATTAACAATTTCATTTTCTTTCTCTACTAACGAAAAAATATTTATTTGATCATCGACGAATAAAGTTGCAGCAAATATTTTTCATCAAAGGAAGTGTGCAAGACTACACGTTTAAGGCTGTAAGATCAACAGATGATTAAAAGAGAGAAAGATCGAGAGGAATCACCG
The DNA here is from genome assembly GCA_033063855.1 of Smittia aterrima. Classification (NCBI taxonomy): domain Eukaryota; kingdom Metazoa; phylum Arthropoda; class Insecta; order Diptera; family Chironomidae; genus Smittia; species Smittia aterrima. The sequence continues at coordinate 19,524,867 of CP093831.1, forward strand.
GAAGTCCTTCACGACTAA